>CM019710.1:1963132-2645632 GCA_009760885.1 Achatina immaculata
TTCTGAATGTGGAAGGAAAGATATTCTTCTCGGTGATAACAAAAAGACCAACAACATACCTCCTAGACAATGGTTATGTTGATACATCCGTGCAGAAGGGAGGAATTCCAGGTTTCCCAGGATGTCTCGAGCATGCGTCAATGATTTGGGAAGCTATTCAGCAGGCAAAATCTGGAAAGCAAGATCTACAGGTGATATGGCTTGACCTTGCCAATGCGTATGGCTCAGTACCGCGCCAGATGATATGGCTTGACCTAGCCAATGCGTATGGCTCAGTACCACACCAGATCATATGGCTAGCACTAGACATGTATCATGTGCCAAAAGAAATCACAAATATGCTGAAAAGGTACTTCACAGAGTTCCTCATGAGGTTTGGAACATCAGGATATACTACAAGATGGATCGAGCTCCAGGTAGGAATTGCAATGGGTTGTACAATATCTCCCATACTGTTCGTACTAGCCATGCAAATAATCCTGAGAGCAGCAGAAGGAGCAGCAGAAGGCCCAAGGTTCAGAAATGGATGTCAAATGCCACCACTAAAAGCATTCATGGATGACACAACAGTAATAACAACCAGTGAAGCACAGGCACGAAAGATGTTAGAGAGTTTGGACAGCCTTATCATATGGTGCCGCATGAGCTTCAAGCCAAAGAAGTCAAGAAGTCTGTCACTGATGAAAGGGAAAGTGATAGAAAGATCGTACATAGTGGCAAATCAAATAATCCCGACTGTAGGGGAAGAGCCAGTGAAGAGCCTTGGCAGAGTATATGATGCATCCATGAAGGACTCAAGTGCTGTGAAGCAGGTTATAGAAATGGTGCAGAATGGACTGAGCATCATAGACAAAAGCAGGCTACTGGGTACGTTCAAAATATGGTGCCTCCAGTTCATGCTTATTCAGAACTGATGTGGCCACTACTCATTTATGAAGTAAGTACCAGCACAGTAGATGAAAGTAGGTGAGGAAGTGACCACAGCCAGGGAAACGCAGGAGCTGAAAGAAGTAATATAGGATATACCCAGACCAACAGAAGGGGAATTGGTCATGGCGAAATCAATGGTGGTCAAAGGCCTCCTGCAAGGAAAGAAGGGATATGATCATCAGTGAAGTAAGGAAGTCAGAGGATGACAAGCGGGTCCAGAAGACAGTCCAACAATCACAACAAGGGCAATGGACAACATGGGAGGAAGTCCTGCAGAGATCACTAACATGGAATGACATCTGGAAAATGGCACCCTTGAGGCTCAGCTTCATCATCAGAGCTACTTATGACCTTCTGCCTACAGGCTCCAACCTATACAAATGGGGTGTATCAGAAGATACAAAGTGCCCTCTCTGCAACGAAAGGCAAACATTGGAACATGTGCTGTCAGCATGTAGAGTGTCTTTAGGGCAAGGACGGTACACCTGGCGGCACAACAGAGCATTGCAAGAACTAGTAGCCATCGTAGACAGGGCAAAAGGTAAAGTAAATAACAGCAAAAGAGTTGAGGTCCCAACTAAATACTTCATAGGTGCTGGTACAACATCAAATATTGAAATCAGGGACATTCCCTTACCATCACTGCTAGATGGTACAAGTGACTGGGAAGTGATAGCGGACCTTCCAGAAAGAAGAGAATACCCGACTGCCATCAAGAACACAGGAATGCGACCAGACATTGTAGTGTACTCCACAGAAAAACAGGAATTAATAGTGATCGAGCTTACGGTCCCATACGAAACTAGAATAGAGGAACAGCATTTATTCAAATTGGAGAAGTACAATGATCTGGTCAAGCAACTGAGGCAGGGGGCAGGAATCAGGGCAAAAGTGATAGCTGTATAAGTGGGAGCAAGAGGATTTGTAGCAACATCAGCATATGACCTATGTAACCAACTGGGCATAAAGGGACAAGGAAGAGCAAAGGCATTGAGAAGCCTTTCAGAAACAGCAGAAAAGGCCTCATGCTGGCTGTGGAGTATGCGAAACAAGCATTGGGAACATAAGTAATAAAAAAAATAAGCAACAACTCACAAGACCTCTGGGAGTCATGACCCACCCCCCTTAGAGTGTCAGGAGTTTAAAGGGCTGAAACACTTGTCTGAGGGGGGGGGGGGGTACTTCCTCTGATGATCTGAAGGAGTTGTGTTGTTGTTCCGCTCTCTACGGTAGAGAGTTTCCTGCATATATATATATATATATATATATATGTATGTATATATGGCATTATCTTCATCATCATCAGGTGCCGTGCCGACTGGCGTTGGCTATTATGCTTCTCCAGAGTACACGATCCTTCATGCAGGCCACTAGCTCAGTTGGTGATCTCCTCTCACACTATCCCGTCAGACTGTCCAGTATCATTTCTCTTGGTCTTCCTCTTGATATTCTTCTCTCTATTTTTCCTGTTGTTATAATATTTTCAATGCCCCCTCTTCTCATTGCATGTCCTATGAAAGTACATTGTCTCTCTCTTATCTTTTTGACAAGGTTTTTTTGTCTCTCCAGCTCTTCTCATACATTCTTCATTAGTTATTTTTGCTGTCCATGGGATTCGCAACATTCTTCTAATAAACCACATTTCTGCTGCTTACAATGATTTTTGTGCAGACTTGCCTATTGTCCATGATTCACTTCCATATAACAAGTTAGGTTCAATATATCATTTTAGGACTCGTTTTCTAACATTCATTGATAAGGATGTGTTGGTTAATATGTTTCTCATTCTCTGAAATGCAATCTTTGCTTGGCCTATTCTGTTCCTAATTTCTGTTCTGCATTTCCCATCTGAAGTTATTACTGCTCCAAGGTATTTGAATTTCTGCACCTGCTTTAGAATAGTTCTATTTAATTGTATACTTTATGCTACATGCTGATGGATTCTGTTTCTTAGATATAACCATAGTCTCTGTCTTTTTGATATTCAAAGTAAGGCCTTTCTGTTCACTTTCTTTGGCGACTTTATTCATGAGATTTTGCAGGTCTTGTTGGTTCTCAGCTATCAGTACTGTGTCGTCAGCATACCGAAGGTTGTTAATATTGTATCGTCCAATTTTTATGCCTGGGTCTGTGATGATTTTTCATAGAATAGTCTCGCTGTACAGAGAAAAAAGGTCTGGAGACAGTACACATCCTTGTCGCACCCCTTGTTTTATCGGTTGATATTTTCCAGTTCTATTTTCAACTCGAATTGCTCCTTCTTGTTGCCAATATAGATGTTTTACAATCCTCAGGTCTTTGCCGTCTATATTGATGTCTTCAAGCATTTTAATAATTTCATTATGTTTCACCTTGTCAAAAGCCTTGGTGTAATCAATGAAGCATAAGTAGAGATCTTTCTTTACTTCTAAAGCTCTTTCTGTTAGTGTTCGTAAAACATAAATGGCATTGTGTGTTCCTTTCTTTCAACAAATCCAAATTGTTCATCTGCAATTTCCATTTTTATCTTTTTCCTTGTTCTTCTCATAATTATTCTCAGATGTAGCTTCGTTATGTGACATGAGAGGCTGATAGTCCAGTGGTCATCACATTCCTTTGCACCTGGTTTCTTTGGTAGTGCTATAAACGTGGTTTTAATCAGGTCATTGGGAATATAACCACTGTTGTAAATGTCATTCAGTAACTTGGTTATTATTTTTTATTCCTGTCTCCTGTAGTGCCTCTATTTCTTCTATTGTTATATTATCAGGCCCAGTCGCTTTTCCTTTCTTCATGTGTTTGATGGCATCTATGATTTCATCTTCAAGTATTGGTGGTCCATCACAGTTTTCAGTATCTGGTGTTAATTCTGGTCTTTCTCCTCCATATAGCACACCAATATACTCTATCCACAATGTCTTCTTTTCCCATTAACATTTTACCTTCTTTCAATTTCAGGCATCCTGTGGTATATGTTGTTTTCCTGCCTGTGAGTTCACTAATTCGTTTGTGCATGTTTCTGCTGTTTTTATTATGAGAGTCCTCTGTCTATCTGCGCTGTTCATTTAACCACACTTCTTTTGCTTCTCTGCATTTGCGTCTTATTTCTTTATTTATCTTGCTATATTTTTCTCATTATTTTTATTCTTCCTCCTCTTGTCCATCAGTCCTAAGATATCATCTGGTCTGTCATCCATTTATTTTTAGAGGCTTCTTTTTTGGCGGTATTATCTCCTTAACAGTTTGGTGGATAGAATCTCTTAACATTTCCCATTGTTCATCTATACTATTTATCTTTGCTATTGCACTGTATCTATTTGTTATAATATATTTTTATTGTTCTCGCAGTTCTTGGTCATTTTTAAGGAGTTCTGTATTCAGTTTGATGTTTCTCACTTTTCTGCATGCTTTCTTTAGCTTTATTCTAATTTTTCCACAGAGTGGGTCATGGTCACTATTGTAGTCGGCTCCTGGCATGGTTTTTGTTGTCAGTAATGCATTCTGGAATCGTTTGTTGATTGATACGTAGTCTATCTGGTTAAAAGTCTTTTTGTCTGGGCTGCACCACATTGCCAGTCTTTGGGGATGTTGTTTAAACCAGGTGTTTCCTACAACCATGCTATGTATTCTTGCCCATTCAATTAATTTTTAACCTCTGTCATTCCTCTCCCCCAGTCTATAGTCACTAGCGATGTCTGAAGTTCTTCCTTTACCAACTTTGGCATTAAATTCTCCCATCACTATGGTAACTTCGTGTGACTTTGCGTGTTTTACAGTTGTCTCTATGTCATTATAAAATAGCTGTATATCTTCTTCAGAACTTTCAGATGTTCGAGCGTACACTTGTATAATATTTATATTTATTGGTCGTCCTTTCAGTTGGGCTAGCAGGACTCAGTCAGAGATGTTCAAATATCGTACAATTGTCCTTGCTGTTTGTTCATCAAATATTATTCATGTTTCTCACTTCCTGAATATATTATTGTATATTTATCAGAGTTTATCTTCCCTGCACCTGTCCATCTAACTTCACTCATTCCTAATATGTTGATCTTCATCCTTTCCATTTCCATCTTTACATTTTCTAATTTTCCAGCCTGGAATAAAGTTCTGACATTCCATGTTGCTATTTTGAACTTGTTAGTTTTGCCACCAGTAGTTTAATGATGATCAGGCCTTACTTGTGGCTCGTGAGCTGCCCTACCGGACGAGGCTGTTCCAAAGGAACATCCATTAACGTCGTTCATGACAAATATGTTACTCTGAATAAGCATAATTGTTCTTGGGAGCTACAACAGTGGTTTGCCGTTGCCTTCTGTCGGTTTATGCACGGACTCTCCGCTAGCCTTTGGACTTCCTGTCCTACCCGCAAGGCAGAGGGAGCGAGAGGTTAAGGCGCCTCTTACCCGCCTGGTATTCCCTTCACTGAGTACCTGAGGCATTTTATAGGAGTAGTAGAGCCACCTACTACCCCACCTCGCTCTCTGAGTCTACCACCAGTTGGTCCGCGCCTGCTTATTTGGACAACTCCTTATTCACAGGGATATATATATATATATATATATATATATATATATATATATTCACACACACACACACACATAAAACACTGATGGACAGATCAACAGAAGTGAAGACGGACCTATACTTATGCTTCATAGACTAAAAACATTCGATAAAGTGAGACACACAGAAATTATAAGACTGCTGCAACATAGATGGGAAAGATCTGAAACTCATCAAAAACATATACTGGCAGCAATCAGCAGTGAAAGTTGAGAACCAAATAGGAGCTTTCCAAGACATACAATTGGGAGTGAGACAAGGATATGTTCTATCTCCTGATATCTTCTCCTTGTATAGCGAAAATATAATGAGAAATATAGAGAGCTTGCCATATCAATTGGCGGGTAAAACCTTAACAACTTAACATATGCAGACGACACAGTTCTGATTGCTAAAAGTGAAAAAAAAGTAGGAGGGGGGAGTGGGGCTACAGGCTCTTCTAGACATCGTTGTTCGTAAAAGTAAAGGTCTCAGCCTGAATAAAAAGAACACTGAAGTGATGGCCATCTCAAAGAAAAGAATACAACCAAAATATAGCATTACCATCGATGGCACAGAACTGAAACAATTTCATAGAATCAAGTACTTAGGAACAATTATAACAGCTGATGGGAAATGTCACAACGAAGTAAAAAGCAGACGTGCTCAGGCCAAGTCAGCATTCCAGAAAATGAGACACATCTTGTGCAACAGATCCATATGGATGGAAATAAGATTCCGAGTATTTAAATGTTACATCGAGCCAATTTTGTTTTATGGATGTGAAGCATGGTCCATGAACAAGGGAGTACAGCGAGAAATGGAGGTCATGGAAATGTGGTTTATAAGAAGAATGTTGAAGGTACCATGGACAGCTAAGAAAACCAACGAAGAGAGGCTGGAGTTAAAAAGCAAATTACAGCAAAGATCAGAGGCAGACGAATGAGATTTATAGGACATTTTCTGAGAACAGGAAAACTGGAACATACTGTGGCAAGTGAAAAAAAAAATTGAGGGAAAAAAGAGACAGAGGAAGAGAGACACACACAAACATCCAGAGAGAGAGAGAGAGAGAGAGAGAGAGAGAGAGAGAGAGAGAGAGAAGTTACTGGATGGGCTGTCAGTGTGGCTAGGAAGAAAGTCAGCGGCAGATCTCATAATCAAGTCTAAAGACAGGGAATTGTGGAGAGAAATGATCGCCTACGCCACGCGGCACTTGATTGACTTCTAAAAAAAAACACATTTATGCTGCTTTCAATGGCTTTTGTGCAGACCTGCATATTGTCCGGCTTTTGTGCAGACCTGCATATTGTCCTTGATTCACGTACATATAACAAGATAGTTTCAATATAGCATTTTAGAACTCGTTTTCTAACATTCATTGATAAGGATGATGGAAGTATAATTCATACAAAAGAACTAAGTGGATGTAAGTTGCAGTCTGTTTGAATTCACAGGTTTTTAGTAAGTGTTACTCGTTGAGTTGATTTCACAGCTCTATTTATAAACACTTCCTGTTTTTGCTACAGTTTCGGACGACAGGATCTGCTGATTGATCCCAGTAAGTTTCCAAATTCTGCTTATCTTTTGTCATCTTTACTGGGTGGGAAATCAACTTTCCACCAAAGATATGCTGAGTTTAGTCTGGAAGTTTAGCAGTGATTTCACGAGGACATAGAGACGATGAAATGATTTGGGTGATTTCATAATTCTGGTAGTCTCTTCATTGTTGCTTTTCGTCGAAAATTTATCAGGCACAGACGTCAGCGAGTTTGCAGAATTTCTTATTAAAAGACAAAGATGACAGTTGTGTCTGCTTGTACAGCAGTGATGACAGTTTTATCTGCTTGTACAAACAATGATGATAGCTGTGTCTGCTTGTACAAACAGTAACAGTTGTGTCAACTTGTACAAACGGTGATGACAGTTGTGTCAGCTTGGACAAATGGTGAAAGCAGTTGTTTCTACTTGTACAAACAATGATGGCAGTTGTCTTTGCTTGTACAAACAATGATGGCAGTTGTTTTTGCTTGTACAAATAGTGATGGCAGTTGTGTCAACTTCTATAAACAATGATGGCGTTTGTTTCTGCTTGTACAAACAGTGGTGACAGTTGTTTCTGTTTGTACAAACAATGATGGCAGTTGTTTCTGCATGTGGAAACAATGATGGCAGTAGTTTCTACTTGTACAAACAATGATGACAGTTGTTTATTCTTGTACAAATAGTTATGGCAGTTGTATCAGCTTGTACAAACAGAGATGACAGTTGTTTCTGCTTGTACAAACAGTGATGGCAGTTGTTTCTGCTTGTACAGAGATGACAGTTGTTTCTGCTTGTACAAAGAGTGATGTCAGTTGTGTCAGCTTGGACAAATGGTAATGGCCATTGTTTCTACTTGTACAAACAATGATGACAGTTGTTTCTGCTTGTACAAACAATGATAGCAGTTGTGTGTCTTTGTACAAACAGTGATAGCAGTTGTGTCTGCTTGTACAAACAGTGTGCAGTTGTTTCTGCTTGTAGAAACAGTGATGACAGTTGTGTCTGCTTGTACAGGGTCCGGCATAAAACATAGCTGGATTTAACTGACGTAGTGCGCAGAAACTGAATATGTGTGAAAAAAAAAATGACATCAGAGATGAAGCAGACAAACAATCATTTTTAACAATGACTTCTTGGCAAAAACAGCATCATGCATTCACCATTGAAACTTATTTTAAAAGTGGAGAATCGTCTGTTATTATACAACGAAAGTTTCGTTGCCATTTTGAGTTGCATCCCCGTGATAATGTTCTCGATCAGAGGACAAAACAATTTTGAGGTTGGTCAAAAAATGTAAGGAAACCGCTAATTGCCTTAATAACAAGTCTACTGGTCATCCAAGAACTCAGCAGACACCTGAACGAATTCAAGAAGCCATTGTTGAGTAGCCCTCGGCGATCAGCTGTTAGGAACGCTTTGGCACCTGGCATCCTCTTACTGTTAATAGTGATATTTATGTGCAGATGCTAATTGAATACTTCATTCTAGACTTGGCCAATAGAAATAAGAGACTAATATGGTTTCAATAAGATGGAGGAACTGCCCACACAGCCCGTCAGTCCGTGGCCATGCTGCAACAAGCATTTGCTAATCGTCTTATTTCCAGATTTGGGGATATTCATTGACCAGCAAGGTCACCGGATTTATTGGCCGCAGATTTCTTTTTGGGGGGGGGTATCTCAAGAACACGGTGTATGCTGGTCAGCCACACTCAGTTGCAGACTTAAAAGATCGAATCTGACACTGCATTCACAATATCCCTTTAAAAAATGTTAAATGGTGTTATGCAGGAATTTTCCGGACACCTGGTTCAATGTATCAGATGTAATGGCGGTCATCTAACCAGCATAATTTTCAAAACCTAGATATGATTGTCAGTAATAATAAAAATACGCACTTTTCTGAGTTTCATTTCACTTTTTTTTACCAAAAACATGTATAGCGCTTATTTATTTTCTATTTTTAAAATCCAGCTATGCTTTATGCTTAACCCTGTACAAACAGTGATGGCAGTTGTTTGTGCTTGTACAAACAGTGATGGCAGTTGTGTGTGCTTGTACAAACAGTGATGACAGTTGTGTGTGCTTGTACAAACAGTGATAGCAATTGTATGTGCTTGTACAAACAGTGATGACAGTTGTGTGTGCTTGTACAAACAGTGATGATAGTTGTGTGTCCTTGTACAAACAGTGATGATAGTTGTGTGTGCTTGTACAAACAGTGATGACAGTTGTTTCTGCTTGTACAGACGGTGATGGTAGTTGTTTCTATTTCTACAAACAGTGATGACAGTTGTTTCTGCTTGTACAGACGGTGATGGTAGTTGTTTCTATTTCTACAAACAGTGATGACAGTTGTGTGTGCTTGTACAGACAGTGATGGTAGTTGTTTCTATTTCTACAAACAGTGATGGCAGTTGTTTCTGCTTGGCAAGTGTAATTTGTTATATTACGTTGTATTACACTCATTACTTCAGTGGTCCCCCCCCTCCCCCAAAGACTGCCTGCCTGCGACAGATCAAATATGCCTTGACATTTATCCTAAAATCATTTGGTGAACATCAAGAGTGAAGGAGGTAGTCAGGTATACCAGAAAGTGGAGTATGCTCATCCAGATACCTTTCCATCAGCCATGAAGTCTGAGAAGAACTGGCAATGACTGTGCAATATGGAGAGTGCAGCATCATCTAGGGAGGAAGTAATGGTCAAATCTGAAGATAAAAGATTTGGAATCTTGCACTATAAATATCTCTCTCTCTCTCTCCCCTCTGAACATTAAGTGCTGAAGGCACACTGGGCTTCCACAGGGGTTTTACACAAATGCCTGTCCTTTGTCTTTCTTCCACTCTTGCCTAAGTGAGTTCTCTAGTGCTCAACATCTTCTCTGTTTGTTCTACTCCATGTCTTCTTTGGTCTACCCGAATGTGTGGGAAGAATGAGTGATGAAGGGCAGAATGTAAGGTGGGCATGCTTGCCCAATTTTTTAGCATTTAAAAATAAAGATCATTCATTCTTTCATTCCTTTACTTCTTTTCCCTTGTGGTGTCCATCTTAGTGCTATTTTTGGTAGTTAGTCACCAGTCATCCAGAGCACATGTCCCAACCATCGCCAGCGTCTTTCCTCAATAATTGCTGTCAGTGGCTTCATCTGCACCTCTGCCAACAAGATGTTATTTCTTATGGTGTTTGGCCAAAATATTTTTCTAATTCTTCATAAACATTTAGTCTGGAAAGAATTTAGCTTGCTTTCTATAGTTTGGTGATTTTCCAGCATTCACTTCCATAGAGTAGTACACTTAGAACATTACTACAAATATAGATTGTTATTATTGTGACCAACAGTTGATAAAATCAATGATAAGAATATTGTGACCAACAGTTGATAAAATCAATGATAAGAGAAACAGCTCATGAGAGTAATACTCAGCAAGTTTCACACACAAACATTTGATACACACATGCTCCCTCAAACCATCTTGGGAGATATTCTTCTTCGCTTTGTCTGTCTATATCTGCAGTCCTGTCTCTTGGATAAATTTCACTGTTTTTTGTAATTCATGTATGGAACCATAGAGCTTATCTTCTTTAGTGGTTTCACTGGGCCAGTAATTATTTCTCAGTGTCTTGTAGTTGGTGCAGTTCTGGAGGATATGTTCCACAGTTTGGGGCACCTGGGCACATGTACAAAGAGTAGAGCACCAACATTAAATTTTGTATACATATGACTTTGGAGTCAGCTGTGTCCTGTTCGGAGACAGAAAATGGTGACTTGTTCCTTTCTGCTTAGCATATGATAGTTATCATGTGGTGGTGTTTGTGGCTTCCTGTAGGTTTTTATCATGCTTTTCTTCTGATTATAGTTGGTATGTCTGGTTGCTCCATTTCAGTTCCCTCTTTGGCCAGATGGTCAGTTTTCTCATTGCCTGGTATCCCACAGTGGGAGGGAGTCCACTGCAGGTTAACTCTGTGTTGTGAGCCAGTTTTTAACAAGGCATCCTTAAGGTCTGGTAGTTTGCTGCACTGAAGAGCTTCCAGTATTGATCTTGCATTTGTGAGAATTTCTATGGGGCATGTATCATTTCTGGAGTCTGATAGTTCTTCAACTGCAGCAATAATTTCCCTAACGTCTGCATCATAGTTGTTGCAGTATTTTCCAGTAGGTATGGAAATCTTGTCAGTGGTGTTGTTTGGATATTCAATATATGCTCCTGCCCCTCCATTCTTTATGGCATTGTGTGCAGATCCGTCTGTATACACACGTATCCCGGTGTCACATGGATATTTGTCATCTAGCACACTAAGTGTGGCTGTTGATCTTACAAGACTGCTCTGCATCTCACCATTCTGCACACCTTTCACTTCAGTTTGAATAGTTATTTGTGTATAATCTGCTTCTTTCCGTGGTGTATGCTCTGGTACAGATGATAATGGAGCAACCACAGTTGGAAGGTCAGGTACCAGGTTATACATGTGCTTGACTTGATGAATGAAACTGCTTCTTTTAAGCCGTCTTAGTGCCAAGTTATTGAATCTCTCCTTCAGGGGATGGATTACAGAGCTGAGGAATTTCTCTCCCAAGGTCATGACCTTTGTGTCTCTACTTTCTTTCAGCGCTTGACCACCGTTTTCTCCATTTCTACTACTGGTGTGGACCTCATGGCACCTGTGATAATCTGTAGTGACTGATTTTGTACTTTGTCTGGATTATGCAGTGTAGTGTTTGATGCTGTGCACCAAGATGTTGAGCCATATTCTAAATGTGATAGAATACTTTGCTGATATACATTCTTGAGGATTCTTCCTCTAGCTCCCCAAGTGGTTCCACTCAATTTTCTTAATATGGCTAGTTTTCTTCTGGCTTTTGCTTCTGCACTGCTTCCAGGTCAGTTTTGAGTCAAGAGTCACTCCTAAGTAAGTGGGTTGGTTGCCTATCCTTAAGGATATTTCATTTACAAAGATCTTACCTGCTTTCTGTTTAGATGAGAGAGTGAACAGAGTGGTACTTGGTTTCTCTGTGTTGATACTTACACACCATTTGTTTGTCCATGATATCAAGATGTGTTCTGCTCTTTGGAGTCTCTGTGTAGCAACTGTCGCATATTCATCTGTACACCACATGACCAGTTCATCTGCATACAGTGCCGCTTTGATTCCATAGGGAAGTTCCTTGACCAGGTCATTAATGAATACCAGGAATAGTGTAGGCGAAAGGACTCCTCCTTGTGGTACACCGTGTCGCAGAAGTACTTTCTGGCTTTTGTGTCCATCCATTACTAGTCTAGCTCTTCTATTGTGTAAATAGGACTTTATCCAGTTGTACAGTCTTCCATTCACATTGCAGTTTCTTAGTTTCCACAGCAGACCTTTTTTCCATACTTTATCAAAGGCTTTCTTCAGGTCTATCCACGCTGCTAGTACAAGGTTTTTCTCTTGGAATGCATCCTCAATCTCTTGAGAGAGATAGATCACTTGATCTTCTGTACTGTAGTACTGCCTAAATCCTGCTTGTTGTGGAACGAGAAGGTTTTCACTTTCTAGGTACTATTTTAGCATCAGGTCAGTGATGCATTCCATTGTTTTGCTTAGGCAGCTAGTGAGACTGATTGGCCTTAGTTGGAGGCTGTATCGCTGTTTATCCCTGACTTTAGCAGTGGTACCATGCCTGCTTCCTTCCAGATTTGAGGTAACTTACCTGTGCACCAGCACATATTGAAAATATCCAGCAGCTTTCCCATTTCTGCCATTCTCAGGTTCTTGATCTTCTTCTTCTTCGTTCGCTTCTACCACCAAGTTATACACTACATAAACATACCTTACACTCCTCTCAAGTTATACACTACATTGACATCTTCTTCTTTGTTCACTTCTACCACCAAGACCGCCCCACTATCCTACTGAATTTACACCTGTGGTCCACTTTAAGTCCTGTGGTCCCCGAAAGGACCACACGGGAACCCCGAGAGGACCATATGGGGTTCAGAGTATCGCAGGGCTTGAGCCTGTATTCTTGGTGGGTCCCAGAAGCGGGATTGCATGACACCGTGGTTTTCGTTGCACCAGTTTAGTCTAGAGTTGGACTGTCTCACCAGAAGACCTCGACGTGTTTTAGATATCAGCATATCCCCGCCGGGTGAGAGGTGTTAGCCCACCTAGGCCAGAGTTGGACTTTCTCACCGGAAAACCTCGACGTGTTTTAGGATACCCATGTATCATTGCCGGGTGAGAGGTAGTTGCCCATCCAGTCCAGTGTTGGACTTTCTCACCGGAAAACCTCAGCGCGATTAGGATATGCATACATCCCCGCCGGGTGAGAGGTGGTTGCCTATCTAGACTGCCCTGGTCCAGTGTCTCCGACTTCAGCATTTTGTGGTCGTGGCCGCTACCCTTCCTAGTTGTGACCAGGATGGAGCTTTTGTCCAGGAGGATGAATCCTCACCACTAGTGACTTCTACCCCTGGGTTGAGCCGGTTTAGGCATATTCTCCCAGTATAGGCGTGTTTGGGACGTGACCGACCTCTAGAGCAGAGGTACCGTGACATGCGTAGCCTTCAAGTTTCACCCCTGGCATGAGCCGGTTTAGGCATATTTCACCAGTATGGGTGTATATCAGGCATGACCTACCTCTAGAGCGGAGGTGGTGTGACATGCCTGGCCATCAAGTTTCACCTCTAGTGTGTGCCAGTTTAGGCATATTTCACCAGTGTAGGTGTGTTTCGGACGTGGCCGGCCTCTAGAGCAGAGGCGCCGTGGTATGTGTAGCTCTCGCAGCGATACTACTGGACATACCGATTAAATTTCACTTTATCTTTTCCACCACCTTTTTTCATCGGCACCGCACAGCAACCTTTATTTCTTTTCCGCATTTTCTTCCTTGACCGGGAGGAGCTTCACTCCATGCGCAGCATTCGAAGAGTCTCGCCAGCAGTGTCTTAACCTCTGGGTTAAGCTGGTTCATGCATTCCACCCGATATGACCGCACTCAGGACGTGGCCGACCTCCAGACCAGAGGTGCCTTGATTTGACCGTTTGCTTTGCTGTATCTTTTCTACCACTTTTTCCGCAGTGGTGCCGCGCTGCAACCCCTTTTCACCTTTCTTTATTGGCCGGGAGGAGCACCGCTCCACGCACGGCAGCTGAAGAATCTCGCCAGTAGCGTAGGTTCTTGATCATTTCATTGGACACTCCATCTGGTCCTGGTGATTTCCTTGGTTTCGGTTTACTGACTGCTAGGTCCAGCTCGCTGCGTGTGATTGGTTCATCCATGATCTCCACTTTTCTGCCTTGTTCCTCTTCTTTCTGTGGGTCAGTGTGCACTGTATGCTCTTTCTCTGGATGAATATTAATGTTACAGTCTTATGCAAACATGCGAGCAAAGTGATATGCTACTTGCTTACCTGTAAGTTTTCCCATCCTCTATTAGTGTAATCTTTGTACTTCTTCCAGTGCTCTCATCGTTTAACTGTTTGATTAGTTTCCACAGTTTCCTTCCATCCTTTTCAAAGTTTAGGGACCCTGTTTTCTCTCTCCAACTTACCCGTCTGGTTGCAGCTTTGCTCTCTGAAATTTGGCCTTAGAATGTTGGTAATTATTGTGGTGTTCTTGGCATGGTCTATTTTCTGCTTGCTTTTGAGCTGTTTCCATGTCATCATGGAATTTTCCCAGCTCACTAGACCAGTATGGTTTATACGTAGTCCCTACAAGCTCCTATGGGAATGGTTTCACGGGTGGCCTGAAGGATACAAGCATTGAATTCCTTCACTATGCTGTTAATATCCTTACCTTCTATGGGCAGCTGTCCCACCAGAATACCTGTACGATGTCTGTACATTGTCCAGTTTGCTTTTTTATAGTTCCATCTGGGGAGAGGGCTACTGGTGTTAATAAGTTCATTTTCTATTGTCAGGAAGACTGGTTGATGGTCGCTACCTCCAAGTTGTTTTCCAACTTTGTGTGTAATGTTCCACTTCAGGTCTGGAGAGTGGAATGCCAGATCTGGTGTTGAGGTTGTATGCCAAGCCCTTGAGTAAAATGTTGGGGGATCCATTGGCTGGTTGATCAGGAGAAGTCCATTATCATCCTGCCAACTCTCAACTTCCTCTCCTCTCTTGTCTATGTGGTCATAGCCCCAGTTCTGGTAATGGCTGTTAAAATCTCTACAGACCATCAGTCTCTCTTTATGTGGGATTGTTTCTAGAGCAAGTGGGCGGTCATTAGGACAGTAATAGTTAAGGAGATGGAAGTCTGTATTACTGTTTTTAGATGGATCATCTGGTATTCGGCTCCTTCCATGTACACTTCCACCTGACGTGCACAGACGTTATTCTTAACAAGTGTTAGTACTCAATCTTTTCTTCTGTCCTGTCAGTCTGATCTAAAACACTGGTAGCCTCTGATTTTAAAGGTGGCATCTTTGCTTAGGTGTGTCTCCTGTATGCGGCACATACCTGCTCTGCAAATAGTATGTTCTCTAGTTCCACCTTTTTGCTATAGCCTTCTCTAACACTACTGACACTCGAAGGTACCGTGACATGAGTAGCCATCAAGTTTCACCCCTGGTTTAAGCCGGTTTAGGCATATTTCACTAGTATGGGTGTATATTGGATATGGCTGACCTCTAGAGCAGAGGTGCCATGGTATGAGTAGCTCTCGCCGCGAGACTACTCAACATACCGATGAAGCTTCACTTTATCCTTTCCATCACCTTTTTCACATCAGCGCCGCATGGCAACCCTAATTGCTTTTTTCATTTTCTTCATTGGCCGGGAGGAGTTTCACTCCATGCACAGCATCCAAAGAATCTCACCAGTAGTGTCTTAACCCCTAGGTTAAGCCAGTTCAGGTAATTCACCCAGTATGAGTGCACATAGGACATGACCGACCTCCAGAGCAGAGGTGCTGTGATTTGAGCAGTCCTGACCTCGAGACTACTGATTATTTCACTTAATCCTTTTCCACAGGGCGCACACAACCCCATTCGCACCTTTCTTCACTGGCCGGGAGGAGCCCCACTCCACATACGGCAGCTGAAGAATCTTGCCAGCAGTGGGTTTTAAATCAGAATTTTCCTTCTCTCAGATGAGCTACCAAACAATACTCTCATCTACCCGAAACATCTGGCTTTCAGGAGCCAGATATTCGCCTTCGCCCCTTCTCCTGTCTGTTTGAACAGTTCTGCCACGAGAAGGCCAGGAGCTGGACTTGACTGTCAGAGGCTGTTTGAGACGCACGTCTTGGAGACATTTAATTGGAGTGGGGAGCGTATCCTCCACCCTGCCTCCGACTATGATAGTCCTTAGAACCATCCCTGCCAGCAATCTCCACATCCGTCCACCAACCGGACATTACATTTTACAAAAATAACAGTTACAATTAGTGTTGATTGTTACAGGTTTCTGGGCTACAGAAGTAGGTCAGAGTTTTTAAGCAAACAGATCTATGTTCCCTGTCTCACAAAGACTCTGTTAAGATAAGTGTGTTCTTAACACAGTTGTTCCCAGGAAAATTTTGGGAGATGAAAAAAAAAAGCTTTTGTGCATTCATCTACATACAGAGTTGCTACAGAAAGTGATAGTAAGAAGTTATCATAATGTTATTTTGTTGTCAGTTCTGTAACATTTACATGCCAAGCGTGGTCTACCAGCAACAAAGTGGATGAAGTTTCTCTTTCAGTGTGGCTGCATGATGGACAGGACCAGTTATTGAACTATCTAATTCCAGCAGTGGTTGAACTCTTGTCTGTCAGTTTGGACACATGATTGACATGCACATATTTAAGATGCCTCTTTCTCAACTCTTTCTTTATCGTAGATGTTAAGTCAGTCATGCAGCACCCGCGTTTGAACTGCTTCCAAGAACATTTGAGCAGACATATTGAGTAAGGATGCCAAATGTTTGGTAAACGTAGATTTGTATGGCAAGAATTATCAAACTTTCTTGTAGTTCCATAAGAATGGTAAACTTTACGGTAGGTTTGTTCTGTAAGATTGACAAATTTATGGCAGATTTGTTCTATAAGATTGACAAACTTTATGGTAAGATTGTTCTGTAAGATTAACAGACTTTATGGTAGGTTTGTTCTGTAAGATTAATAGACTTTATGGTAGGATTGTTCTGTAAGACTGACAAACTTTATGGTAGGATTGTTCTGAAAGATTGACAAACTTTATGATAGGACTGTTCTGAAAGATTGACAGACTTTATGATAGGATTGTTCTGTAAAATTGACAAACTTTATGGTAGGATTGTTAAATAAGACTGATGAAGTGTTCAGTAAAAATGATTAACTTAATATGAATATTACTGAGCTTTATTTGTATGCAAGTTTTTTGTTTTTTTTTAGGGTGGGTCTGAATCAGAAAGGCAAATGACAGATAACGTTAGTTTTGCTATTCCATTTATGTTTGCAACTTTATTTTTGCTAATACATTTATGTTTGCAACTTTATTTTTACTATTCCATTTATATTTGCAACTTTATTTTTGCTATTCCATTTATGTTTGCAACTTTAATTTTTGCTATTCCATTTATGTTTGCTTTTGATCTTATCTGTAATGAATGTTTTATTTTATTCATATGTTCACACTTTTATGACAGCATACTGTTGTTCTTGTGTTCACAGTTTGATGACAGCAACTTTTTGTTGTTCTTGTGTTCACAGTTTGATGACAGCAACTTTTTGTTGTTCTTGTGTTCACAGTTTGATGGCAGCATCTTTTTGTTGTTCTTTGTTCAGTTAGATGACAGCAACTTTTTGTTGTTCTTGTGTTCACAGTTTGATGACAGCAACCTGTTGTTCTTGTGTTCGCAGTTTGATGACAGCAACTTTTTGTTGTTCTTGTGTTCACAGTTTGATGACAGCAACCTGTTGTTCACATCTTCTGTTAGGAAACTTGAACAGTCATCATTTTACTACAACATCATTAAGATCTCAACAAGGACACTGCTGCATTTGAATCAAAGAAATGAACCACATCACAGAGTCTCTGGCCTGCTCTTCTCAAGCGAAATATTTCACATATTCATGATTGTCTGTACATTAAGTTTTATCTGGTACAAGAAGTAGGACTGAGTTAAATTTACCAACCTGTTTCTAGGCAACATTTGATATTTTAACATATATCTCAGCAAGGAGGATGGCTACAACAGGTGTAGATGATCAGTATGATTACATCTGGAAAGGTGAGCCTTTCTCTTGTGTCTGTTCACCAGCTTTATAACTTAGATGTTATCTGTACACAGAAAACTGATTTGTGAAAATCTGCTTTCTCAGATGTGTTGTGTACACGTGGAACTGATTTGTGAATATCTAGTTTTTGTATGTGTACTGTGTATGCTGGTGTAAGCTGGTTTGTGAATGTCTAGTTTTTGTATGTGTACTGTGTATGCTGGTGTAAGCTGATTTGTGAATGTCTAGTTTTTGTATGTGTACTGTGTATGCTGGTGTAAGCTGATATGTGAATGTCTAGTTTTTGTATATATACTGTGTATGCTGATGTAAGCTGATTTGTGAATGTCTAGTTTTTATATGTGTACTGTGTATGCTGGTGTAAGCTGGTTTATGAATGTCTAGTTTTTGTATGTGTACTGTGTATGCTGGTGTAAGCTGGTTTGTAAATATCCAAATTCCTGTGTATACAGTGTGTGCTGGTGTAAGCGGATTTGTAAATATCCAGATTCATGTGTATACAGTGTGTGCTGGTGTAAGCGGATTTGTAAATATCCAGATTCCTGTGTATACAGTGTGTGCTGGTGTAAGCGGATTTGTAAATATCCAGATTCCTGTGTACAGTGTGTGCTGGTGTAAGCTGATTTGTAAATATCCAGATTCCTGTGTGTACAGTGTGTGCTGGTGAACCTCGTCTTGCAGGCTGGCTTTTGATCTCGTTAGCCAAGGACACCATTGAGGAAACTACAGTCACTTTCTGTTATGTCTAAATCTGCCTTCTTATGTTTGTTCACATGATTTTTATGTTTCCGTCTACTTTCTTCTCTCTATGCCACTCTTGCTAGTTGTCTAACTTGTTGTCACACTGTCTTCTTTCTGTAACACTCTTGCTAGTTGTCTGTCTTGTCATACTGTCTTCTCTCTGTAACACTCTTGCTAGTTGTCTGTCTTGTTGTCATACTGTCTTCTTTCTATAACACTCTTGCTAATTGTCTAACTTGTTGTCATGCTGTCTTCTCCCTGTAACACTCTTGCTAGTTGTCTGTCTTGTCATACTGTCTTCTCTCTGTAACACTCTTGCTAATTGTCTAACTTGTTGTCATGCTGTCTTCTCTCTGTAACACTCTTGCTAGTTGTCTTTTCTGTCTACTTTCTTTTTTCTGTGGATATTTGTGTTCTTGTAAATGTATAGTACTGTATTTTTCCATGTAAAACAGTTTTTTTTATGCTGAATATTTGGGCTTAAAAATGAGAGTGCATGTTAAACATGAGGTACAGATTAGAGATATAACAGCTCTTGTGTTTGATTGTATATGAGATGAGATCAAGCAACTAGGAGTCCTAGTTTAAAGAAGATATTTTGTGTATAAGACTGGTCTTGGGGAGTAAGAAATGACTAGAGACTTTTCTTGTTGACTGATTTTTTTATATTTTACTCTGTTTTTTTTAAAAAAATAATTTTGATACCAGATTTGTTTTGTTATTAGTAAAGAGAAAACTTTTTGCTTATTCTTTTAAAATAGATGATTCTGTTTAGCAGTGATGTGATGTAAAAATAGTTCTATCTTGAAACCTTCATAACTGGAATCACTGCATGATGGGATAGAATCAAGTAGGAGATGATCGTTAAGTCTTTTAAGAAATGCAGTTAGCTGTGCTCTAGATGGAACTAAAGATCATTAAGATTCTGACACTGACACTTGCACTGAAGGAGAACTGGCTTCATGATCACTGAACTCTGTTATAGTGAAGGAGAAGTGGCTCCATGATCACTGAATTGTGTTACGGTGAAGGAGAAGTGGCTCCATGATCACTGATATGTGTTACGGTGAAGGAGAAGTGGCTCCATGATCACTGATATGTGTTACGGTGAAGGAGAAGTGGCTCCATGATCACTGATATGTGTTATGGTGAAGGAGAAGTGGCTCCATGATCACTGATATGTGTTATAATGAAGGAGAAGTGGCTCCATGATCACTGATATGTGTTATAATGAAGGAGAAGTGGCTCCATGATCACTGATATGTGTTATAATGAAGGAGAAGTGGCTCCATGATCACTGAACTCTGTTATAGTGAAGGAGAAGTGGCTCCATGATCACTGAACTCTGTTATAGTGAAGGAGAAGTGGCTCCATGATCACTGATATGTGTTATAATGAAGGAGAAGTGGCTCCATGATCACTGATATGTGTTATGGTGAAGGAGAAGTGGCTCCATGATCATTGATATGTGTTACAGTGAAGGAGAAGTGGCTCCATGATCACTGATATGTGTTACGGTGAAGGAGAAGTGGCTCCATGATCACTGATATGTGTTACAGTGAAGGAGAAGTGGCTCCATGATCACTGATATGTGTTACGGTGAAGGAGAAGTGGCTCCATGATCACTGAACTCTGTTATAGTGAAGGAGAAGTGGCTCCATGATCACTGAACTCTGTTATAGTGAAGGAGAAGTGGCTCCATGATCACTGAACTCTGTTATAATGAAGGAGAAGTGGCTCTATGATCACTGATATGTGTTATAATGAAGGAGAAGTGGCTCCATGATCACTGATATGTGTTATGGTGAAGGAGAAGTGGCTCCATGATCACTGATATGTGTTATGGTGAAGGAGAAGTGGCTCCATGATAACTGATATGTGTTATGGTGAAGGAGAAGTGGCTCCATGATCACTGATATGTGTTATAATGAAGGAGAAGTGACTCCATGATCATTGATATGTGTTATGGTGAAGGAGAAGTGGCTCCATGATCACTGATATGTGTTATGGTGAAGGAGAAGTGGCTCCATGATCACTGATATGTGTTATAATGAAGGAGAAGTGGCTCCATGATCACTGATATGTGTTATAATGAAGGAGAAGTGGCTCCATGATCACTGATATGTGTTATGGTGAAGGAGAAGTGGCTCCATGATCACTGATATGTGTTATAATGAAGGAGAAGTGGCTCCATGATCACTGATATGTGTTATAATGAAGGAGAAGTGGCTCCATGATCACTGATATGTGTTATAATGAAGGAGAAGTGGCTCCATGATCACTGATATGTGTTAATGAAGGAGAAGTGGCTCCATGATCACTGATATGTGTTATAATGAAGGAGAAGTGGCTCCATGATCACTGATATGTGTTATGGTGAAGGAGAAGTGGCTCCATGATCACTGATATGTGTTATGGTGAAGGAGAAGTGGCTCCATGATCACTGAACTGTGTTGTAACTGAGATGGTTTGATGAGGGAATGGCTGTATATGAGAGGATCTACGTGTAGTATATGACTATGGTGTATTACTGGCCATCTGATGTAGCTCAGTGAGGCAACTTGCAGCAGTTGTGCCATGTGACAGGAGCCTTACTCTCACACCAGTGTGTGCCATGTGACAGGAGCCTTACTCTCACACCAGTGTGTGCCATTTGACAGGAGCCTTACTCTCACACCAGTGTGTGCCATTTGACAGGAGCCTTACTCTCACACCAGTGTGTGCCATTTGACAGGAGCCTTACTCTCACACCAGTGTGTGCCATTTGACAGGAGCCTTACTCTCACACCAGTGTGTGCCATTTGACAGGAGCCTTACTCTCACACCAGTGTGTGCCATTTGACAGGAGCCTTACTCTCACACCAGTGTGTGCCATGTGACAGGAGCCTTACTCTCATGCCACTTGACTCACACCAGAGAAAGAAAGACACGCAGGACCATCTTGCAGGGGTCATCAGTTTACTGAGTGATCTAGATGACCAGATGGTGAGTTGATCCCAGGATGTGGGTAAGTTATGACAAGGACTTGCACCAGTGGAAGAGCAGAATTAATCAATGGTGACGTGCAAATCAAATGAACAGGAAAAGAACAAGGGAAAAACAAAAATGCTGATGATGATGATGATGAATAAGAAGAAAAGTGTCTTATCTGAAAGAAACAATAAGAAACAAATCACTAATGTCACTACATAAACCTGCACAAACACACTCCTGCTAATTCCCATATGAACACCATACTTCAGCCTTCTACATGCTACAGCCATCCTTCCCCCAACTGTTAGTCGACAAAACACTTCAGACTTAAGTAACTGTGCTGGAGTGAAAGGTTGGGACTGCATCCAGTTACTGAACGCTGGTCATAGGGACCAAGTCAGCTGTGGTCATGCAGGTATTTAACCTCAACTCTGTGTAAAGTACCACACCAATTTAGCCAGAGTCTTACACTCTGCAGGACCACTAACATAACAGTCATACTCTATCTCAGCAATTTAGCCAGCGTCTTACACTCTGCAGGACCACTAACATAACAGTCATACTCTATCTCAGCAATTTAGCCAGCGTCTTACACTCTGCAGGACCACTAACATAACAGTCATACTCTATCTCAGCAATTTAGCCAGCGTCTTACACTCTGCAGGACCACTAACATAACAGTCATACTCTATCTCACCAATTTAGCCAGAGTCTTACACTCTGCAGGACCACTAACATAACAGTCATACTCTATCTCAGCAATTTAGCCAGCGTCTTACACTCTGCAGGACCACTAACATAACAGTCATACTCTATCTCACCTTTTGACTGCGTGACATGAAACACAAGCTCTCCTTTTGTGACTTTACTTCACACTACACTATCTCAGATACTTCCACACTACACTATCTCAGATACTTCCACACTACACTATCTCAGATACTTCCACACTACACTATCTCAGATACTTCCACACTGCACTATCTCAGATACTTCCACACTGCACTATCTCAGATACTTCCACACTACACTATCTCAGATACTTCCACACTGCACTATCTCAGATACTTCCACACTACACTATCTCAGATACTTCCACACGACACTATCTCAGATACTTCCACACTGCACTATCTCAGATACTTCCACACTGCACTATCTCAGATACTTCCACACTGCAATATCTCAGATACTTCCACACTGCAATATCTCAGATACACACTTATAAATTTTGTCCATCTGTTGTCAAAAATAATAAAAATCAATATTGAAAATTTCAACATAAGGGTCAGCATACTAGGAACAATAACTCTTGTGAACATCATAATTTTTATCACAGATAAAATCATAGATGGAACAATACAACTACAGGCTAGTTCAACACTGACACATCTCCCAAGCTGTAATGCAGCCTGCAGTTAACCTGTCTTACCTGCACACTAGCGCAAGATCCTGCCACTAAAATAAGCCACTTACCCCAAAGCAGCAAGTTCTAGAAAGGTTCTAATTGCTGGACATGTCTTGGCAGAGGATGGTGTCTTTTATTAACCCCCCACCAAAGGGCACATTTTCTTGGTGTGAGTAACTTCTCCCTGAGCACCTGATCTCGCACCAGGAACACTGGAGAACTTGCATAAACTAATACATATAGAGATGCCTAACTGTGTGATTTTGCTGTGACCTTTATTACAGCTGAGACCTGGCTCCATGATCACTGATATGTGTTATAATGAAGGAGAAGTGGCTCCATGATCACTGATATGTGTTATAATGAAGGAGAAGTGGCTCCATTATCACTGATATGTGTTATAATGAAGGAGAAGTGGCTCCATGATCACTGATATGTGTTATGGTGAAGGAGAAGTGGCTCCATGATCACTGATATGTGTTATGGTGAAGGAGAAGTGGCTCCATGATCACTGAACTGTGTTGTAACTGAGATGGTTTGATGAGGGAATGGCTGTATATGAGAGGATCTACGTGTAGTATATGACTATGGTGTATTACTGGCCATCTGATGTAGCTCAGTGAGGCAACTTGCAGCAGTTGTGCCATGTGACAGGAGCCTTACTCTCACACCAGTGTGTGCCATGTGACAGGAGCCTTACTCTCACACCAGTGTGTGCCATTTGACAGGAGCCTTACTCTCACACCAGTGTGTGCCATTTGACAGGAGCCTTACTCTCACACCAGTGTGTGCCATTTGACAGGAGCCTTACTCTCACACCAGTGTGTGCCATTTGACAGGAGCCTTACTCTCACACCAGTGTGTGCCATTTGACAGGAGCCTTACTCTCACACCAGTGTGTGCCATTTGACAGGAGCCTTACTCTCACACCAGTGTGTGCCATGTGACAGGAGCCTTACTCTCATGCCACTTGACTCACACCAGAGAAAGAAAGACACGCAGGACCATCTTGCAGGGGTCATCAGTTTACTGAGTGATCTAGATGACCAGATGGTGAGTTGATCCCAGGATGTGGGTAAGTTATGACAAGGACTTGCACCAGTGGAAGAGCAGAATTAATCAATGGTGACGTGCAAATCAAATGAACAGGAAAAGAACAAGGGAAAAACAAAAATGCTGATGATGATGATGATGAATAAGAAGAAAAGTGTCTTATCTGAAAGAAACAATAAGAAACAAATCACTAATGTCACTACATAAACCTGCACAAACACACTCCTGCTAATTCCCATATGAACACCATACTTCAGCCTTCTACATGCTACAGCCATCCTTCCCCCAACTGTTAGTCGACAAAACACTTCAGACTTAAGTAACTGTGCTGGAGTGAAAGGTTGGGACTGCATCCAGTTACTGAACGCTGGTCATAGGGACCAAGTCAGCTGTGGTCATGCAGGTATTTAACCTCAACTCTGTGTAAAGTACCACACCAATTTAGCCAGAGTCTTACACTCTGCAGGACCACTAACATAACAGTCATACTCTATCTCAGCAATTTAGCCAGCGTCTTACACTCTGCAGGACCACTAACATAACAGTCATACTCTATCTCAGCAATTTAGCCAGCGTCTTACACTCTGCAGGACCACTAACATAACAGTCATACTCTATCTCACCTTTTGACTGCGTGACATGAAACACAAGCTCTCCTTTTGTGACTTTACTTCACACTACACTATCTCAGATACTTCCACACTACACTATCTCAGATACTTCCACACTACACTATCTCAGATACCTCCACACTACACTATCTCAGATACTTCCACACTGCACTATCTCAGATACTTCCACACTGCACTATCTCAGATACTTCCACACTGCACTATCTCAGATACTTCCACACTGCACTATCTCAGATACTTCCACACGACACTATCTCAGATACTTCCACACGACACTATCTCAGATACTTCCACACTGCACTATCTCAGATACTTCCACACTGCACTATCTCAGATACTTCCACACTGCAATATCTCAGATACTTCCACACTGCAATATCTCAGATACACACTTATAAATTTTGTCCATCTGTTGTCAAAAATAATAAAAATCAATATTGAAAATTTCAACATAAGGGTCAGCATACTAGGAACAATAACTCTTGTGAACATCATAATTTTTATCACAGATAAAAGCATAGATGGAACAATACAACTACAGGCTAGTTCAACACTGACACATCTCCCAAGCTGTAATGCAGCCTGCAGTTAACCTGTCTTACCTGCACACTAGCGCAAGATCCTGCCACTAAAATAAGCCACTTACCCCAAAGCAGCAAGTTCTAGAGACAAGGAAAGGTTCTAATTGCTGGACATGTCTTGGCAGAGGATGGTGTCTTTTATTAACCCCCCACCAAAGGGCACATTTTCTTGGTGTGAGTAACTTCTCCCTGAGCACCTGATCTCGCACCAGGAACACTGGAGAACTTGCATAAACTAATACATATAGAGATGCCTAACTGTGTGATTTTGCTGTGACCTTTATTACAGCTGAGACCTGGACCAAGTAAGCTGCCACTATTAAGAGCCACAGATTCCTTGTCGTCCAGCCATCTATCCCATGTTGAAAGAACCAATAGTGGAACTCTCTGTTTTTAATCTCCCTACCACAGAAGCAAATTCTGACCTTGGACAGTAGTCATTTCCCCATTCCCTGGGCAAAATTGTTGTGTGCGGTGATAACATCAGATTACAACACTCCAGCTGCCTGTCGGCAAGCAGAATAACTGTTTACTCACTCCACTTTGGTCTAACCAAACAAAAAGGCTTTTGCCTTATCCACGCAAGGGGGAATAATCATGGCACATTACCCAGGAAGATCACATGGCAATAACACAATGACACCCGCCTATACTTACCAGATATTTCCTCCCACTTCTAACCTCTGGTCAATTCTAACCAACACCATAGTGAAGAAGTGGATCCATGATCATTGAACCATGTTATGGTGAAGGACAATTGGCTATGTTATTGCTGAATTGTGTTATAATGAAAGAGAATTGGCTATGTTATTGCTGAATTGTGTTATAATGAAAGAGAATTGGCTATGTTATTGCTGAATTGTGTTATAATGAAAGAGAATTGGCTATGTTATTGCTGAACTGTGTTATAATGAAAGAGAATTGGCTATGTTATTGCTGAATTGTGTTATAATGAAAGAGAATTGGCTATGTTATTGCTGAATTGTGTTATAATGAAAGAGAATTGGCTATATGATTGCTGAACCATGTTATGTCTGATACTGACAGTAATGAAGTGTTCTCTGGCTTCTGTGATGAGTAGGTAATATTTTTTTTTTCATTATTATATGATTTCTGAATATTTTTTTCTTTATATGATTTCTGTTTTTTTTTTTCATTATTATATGATTTCTTAATATTTTTTCTTTATATGATTTCTGGTTTTTTTTCATTATTATATGATTTCTGAATTTTTTATTTCATTATTATATGATTTCTGAGTCTTTTTTTCAGCTTCCAAAACATTTTATACATAAGAATGTGTTATACAGCATGTGGTTAAGTGTGTGGGTATAAAGTATGTGATTATTTTGTGCCTGTAGAATGTGTTATACATAATGTGGTTAAGTGTGTGGGTATAAAGTATGTGATTATGTTTGTGCCTGTAAATAATGTGTATATGCATTTGTAACTAGATTCATACACTAGATTCCACAATTCATAGATTCCACAGGTTGTGAGGCCATGCAGATTTTTAATGTCATTAAATTCATAGATTCCACAAGTTGTGAGACCATGCAGATTTTTAATGTCATTATATTCATACACTAGATTGCACAAGTTGTGAGGCCATGCATATTTCTAATGTCATTATATTCATAGATTCCACAAGTTGTGAGGCCATGCATATTTCTAATGTCATTATATTCATAGATTCCACAAGTTGTGAGGCCATGCATATTTCTGATGTCATTATATTCATAGGTTGCACAAGTTGTGAGGCCATGCAGATTTTTAATGTCATTAGATTCATACACTAGACTGCACAAGTTGTGAGGCCATGCAGATTTTTAATGTCATTAGATTCATACACTAGACTGCACAAGTTGTGAGGCCATGCAGATTTTTAATGTCATTAGATTCATACACTAGACTGCACAAGTTGTGAGGCCATGCAGATTTTTAATGTCATTAGATTCATACACTAGACTGCACAAGTTGTGAGGCCATGCAGATTTTTAATGTCATTAGATTCATACACTAGACTGCACAAGTTGTGAGGCCATGCAGATTTTTAATGTCATTAGATTCATACACTAGATTGCACAAGTTGTGAGGCCATGCAGATTTTTAATGTTGTTATTGTGTTGTTGCAGTTGTCCTTGTCGGAGACTCTGGTGTGGGAAAGACCAACCTCCTTTCACGATTCACCAAGAATGAGTTTATCAGTGAAAGCAAAAGCACCATAGGTGTGGAGTTTGCTACAAGGTTTGTACTTATCTGCTGTCTGTGTTTGTTTCATGAGGTTTGTATTTATCTGCTGTCTGTGTTTGTTTCATGAGGTTTGTATTTATCTGCTGTCATGTGTTTGTTTCATGAGGTTTGTATTTATCTGCTGTCTGTGTTTGTTTCATGAGGTTTGTATTTATCTGCTGACTGTTTTTGTGTCACAAAGTCTGTACTTATCTGTTTGCTGTGTTTATGTATAATAGGACTATTTGTATATGTGTGATATATATGTAATAGAACTATTTGTATATGTGTGATGGGACTGTTTGCATATGTTTTGTTGGATAATGTTTGCATATATATCATATGTAGCAGTATTTAGAAAGTAGATCATGAACGTGAATTTTTTGTCAATTAAAGGGTACAGTCTTGGCAAAAGTAGTGTGTAAGAGTTATTCACTGAACAGGCTAAATTTAGGCTGCCAGAAATTGAGGTACATGAGACCCAACTGGAAGATCTTGATTTTGCAGATAACTCTTATCAGTGACAATGTGAAATCAAAGCAAGAAAAAACAGATAGCCTGTCTTCACTGGCTAGTAAAATAGGACTTGAAATTAACAAGGACAAAAAATAATGAAACTTCTCATTAATCATGAAGGAAAAATATACATAAAAGAAACAGCTGTTGAAGAAGTAAACCAATTTGCATATCTCTGCAGCTACATAGACCAAGATGGTGATGCCAGAAAGGAAGTTAGAATTCGAATTGTAAAAGCAGCATTGACCTTCAAGAATCTTGAGAACATATGGCATTCAAAAGTTACAAGCACAAAAACCAAGTTAAGATTATTCAATTCAAGTGTAATATCCACCCTCATTTATGCATGTGAAAGCTGGAAAACAACTAAAGAAATAGACATAAATTAGACTCTTTTGAAAACAAATGCCTCAGGAAAATACTCAGTATAAAGTGGAACGAATTTAAGAACAACGCAGAGATAAGACAAATGAGCAAACAACAACCTATCTCATGGACAGTCAGAAAAAGAAGATGGACATGTCGGTCATGTGATGAGAAGAAATAATCAGAGAATCCCCAAACAAGCTATCAAGTGGAACATGAAAGGCCCAAGAAAAAGAGGTCATCCATGTGAAACTCTAAAGAGGACATTGTTAAGAGAGGCCATTTTAGTGGGAATAATATCCCTTGATGAGGTTGAAAAGCTCGCTGAAGACAGGAAAACTTGGGTTCGACTGTATATGAATTTGGCTTATTGTTATCCCTGCTATTATAATATAGAACTTAAGACTTCCAGTGGCAAACCTTTGTATTGCTGGAAGATATTGTGTTCATGCTTGTGAAATTTTCCTGCCATGTGGCAGAAGCAGTTTTTCAGCACATCTCCTATAACATCAGCCTCATCTTCCTTATGTTAAACTTGTGTCTTGTGTCTGACATATATTTTTAGACTCTGTTGGTTCTTCATAATGTTAATTGTTAAGTCATGTGGATTGCCAGATTCAGTTTTGTGGCCTTGTTGTCCTAGTGTTGCATTGCCTGGGTTGTTGGGCATTCTTAGCATGTAGCCAGGAATGCAGAGTATGAGAGATTTTAAAAGATAGTCCAGTCTGAACTTCACAGTTATAACACCAGACAACTTTTCCTGATAGCTGCACTTGTAAAAGGGGTGTCTTTCTACTAGTAGCAGCTTACCATCTCTTCTTCTTCTTCTTCTTGTAAAGTAGAAGGGGAGGGCAGCCACATGTAAAGATAGAACTGTTTGTGTATGTGCAGTATGACTGTTTATGTAGGATATGGCTGTTTATGTGTTCTTTATATGTCATTACTGCTTGCACATATATCTGTTTATGTGTTTTATCTCTGTTTGTCATATTATTCATTCATTTGCATGTCCCTTGCGGAACTTTGCCTCCCTAACAGCTCTCCTGTAGGTCTCTCGGTTGTGAGCAAGATGCCCTGCTGCTGATGCATCCATTCGCAGATCATCAACGATGTCTTGCAGTCATCTTCGCCTTGGTCTTTCTCTCTTTCTTTTTCCCATTATGTACCCTTCAAAGACGGTCTTCTCTAGATTATCATGACATTTAATGTGTCCAAAATATTTAAGTTTTCTTTGTTTAATCATATTACTGCTTGATTGACTGTTTATGAATATGACTGTGTGTATTATGGACATGTATATATGTGCTGTGACAAGTATGTATGTTGTGACTGTGTTTTATGTAATATAACCTGCTTGAACAAGGTTTGTACACATATGAAGGATTATTGTTCTGACCTATGAGAACTACATCATTCACTTCAGTGAAATGACTCCACAAACATTTGTTGTTATCAACTGTAATAGACAGTTGTTGTGAGGGAATTCAGACACACTTACACCTGGACTTCACATCATGGAAACTATAAGAGAATGATAACTGCGCGCCATATTGTTTCTTTTGTTGTATCTTGCCCTTGTTATACCTATCTTATATCCTTCCCATGCTGTTTTAAACATCACATAGGGCTCGCAAGGTAGTAAGGATCTCATAATCAAGTCTAAAGACAGGGAATTGTGGAGAGAAATGATCTGTTGTCTGCCACTCTTGCTATATCTGTTGTCTGCCACTCTTGCTATATCTGTTGTCTGTCACTCTTGCTATATCTGTTGTCTGTCACCTTTACTATGTCTGTTGTCTGTCACTCTTGCTATATTTGTTGTCTGTCACTCTTGCTATATCTGTTATCTGTCACCTTTACTATGACTGGTGTCTGTCACTCTTGCTATATCTGTTGTCTGTCACCTTTACTATTTCTGGTGTTTGTCACTCTTGCTATATCTGTTGTCTGTCACCTTTACTACATCTGGTGTCTTTCACTCTTGCTATATCTGTTGTCTGTCACCTTTACTATTTCTGGTGTCTGTCACTCTTGCTATATCTGTTGTCTGTCACTTTTACTATGTCTGGTGTCTGTCACTCTTGCTATATATGTTGTCTATCATTCTTGCTATATCTGTTGTCTGTCACTTTTACTATTTCTGGTGTCTGCCACTCTTGCTATATATGTTGTCTATCACCTTTACTATGTCTGGTTTCTGTCACTCTTGCTATATCTGTTGTCTATCACCTTTACTATGTCTGGTTTCTGTCACTTTTGCTATATCTGTTGTCTATCACTTTTACTATGTCTGGTGTCTGTCACTCTTGCTATATCTGTTGTCTATCATTCTTGCTATATCTGTTGTCTGTCACCTTTACTGTATCTAGTGTCTGTCACTCTTGCTATATCTGTTGTCTATCACCTTTACTATGTCTGGTGTCTGTCACTCTTGCTATATATGTTGTCTGTCACCTTTACTATGTCTAGTGTCTGTCGCTCTTGCTATATATGTTATCTGTCACCTTTACTATGTCTGGTGTCTGTCACTCTTGCTATATTTGTTGTCTGTCACTTTTACTATGTCTAGTGTCTGTAAGCCATGTCAGTGTCTGTTACTCTTACCATGTTTGTTGTTATGTTACTCTCTCTATGTATGTTGATGTTATCATCCTTGCTATATCTATTGATATTGCTCCATATTTTGTCTTATTTCACTCCACATTTTTTATTGTATCACTCCATATTTTGTCTTATATCCCTCCACATTTTTGTATTGTATCACTCCATATTTTGTCTTATATCCCTCCACATTTTTGTATTGTATCACTCCACAAATTTTTGTATTGTATCCCTCCACATGTTGTCTTATATCCCTCCACATTTTGTCTTATATCCCTCTATATTTTGTCTTATATCCCTCCACATTTTGTCTTATCATTCCACATTTTGTCTTATATCCCTCCACATTTTTGTATTGTATCACTCCACATTTTGTCTTATATCACTCCACATTTTTGTATTGTATCCCTCCACATTTTGTCTTATATCCCTCCACATTTTGTCTTATATCCCTCCACATTTTGTCTTATATTCCTCCAGGCATGTCACAATCAAAGGTAAGACCATCAGGGCTCAGATATGGGACACAGCAGGACAGGAGCGCTACAGGGCCATTACTGCAGTGTAAGTGTGTGTGTTGTGTGTGAGTACATGAATGTGTTGTGTGTGAGTACATGAATGTGTTGTGTGTGAGTACATGAGTGTGTTGTGTGTGAGTACATGAGTGTGTTGTGTGTGAGTACATGAGTGTGTTATGTGTGAGTTCATGAGTGTTGTGTGTGAGTACATGAGTGTGTTGTGTGGGTACATGAGTGTGTTATGTGTGAGTACATGAGTGTGTTATGTGTGAGTACATGAGTGTGTTATGTGTGAGTACATGAGTGTGTTATGTGTGAGTACATGAGTGTGTTATGTGTGAGTACATGAGTGTGTTATGTGTGAGAACATGAGTGTTTTGTTTCTCAGTATATGAATGTGTTATGTGTAAGTACAAGTGTATGTTATAAGTACATGAGAATGTTATAAGTACATGAATATGTTATAAGTACATGAGAATGTTATAAGTACATGAATATGTTATAAGTACATGAGTATGTTATAAGTACATGAGTATGTTATAAGTACATGAGTATGTTATAAGTACATGAGTATGTTATAAGTACATGAGTATGTTATAAGTACATGAGTATGTTATAAGTACATGAGTATGTTATAAGTACATGAGTATATTGTGTGGTAAGTGAATGTGTTGTGTGTGTGTGTGTGTGTGTACATTTGCACATTATGAGAGCTTTAGTTTTGTTTGTGTGAAATTTGATTTATAAAATCTTTATCTTAGGCTGGAGTTTTATTTATAAAATCTTTATCTTAGGCTGGAGTTTTATTTATAAAATCTTTATCTTAGGCTGGAGTTTTATTTATAAAATCTTTATCTTAGGCTGGAGTTTTATTTATAAAATCTTTATCTTAGGCTGGAGTTTTATTTATAAAATCTTTATCTTAGGCTGGAGTTTTATTTATAAAATCTTTATCTTAGGCTGGAGTTTTATTTATAAAATCTTTATCTTAGGTCGGAGTTTTATTTATAAAATCTTTATCTTAGGCTGGAGCTTTATTTATAAAATCTTTATCTTAGGCTGGAGTTTTATTTTTAAAATCTTTATCTTAGGCTTAAATTTATTTTTAGAAATAAGTGCAGTAAAATGTAGTCATTGGTTGTTTTTGCTGGCCATGTCCAGTTACTACAGGGGAGCGGTTGGAGCTCTGGTTGTCTATGACATGACCAAACACCAGACATTTGAAAACCTGGCCAAGTGGTTACAAGAGCTGAAAGATCATGCAGATAGATCGGCCAAGATTATGATTGTTGGCAACAAATCTGACCTGAGACATCTACGAGCTGTCACTCAGGAAGAAGGTCGCATTTTTGCAGTGTAAGTGTGTGTGTTATGTGTGAGTACATGAATGTGTTGTGTGTGAGTACATGAGTGTGTTGTGTGTGAGTACATGAGTGTGTTATGTGTGAGTTCATGAGTGTTGTGTGTGAGTACATGAGTGTGTTGTGTGGGTACATGAGTGTGTTATGTGTGAGTACATGAGTGTGTTATGTGTGAGTACATGAGTGTGTTATGTGTGAGTACATGAGTGTGTTATGTGTGAGTACATGAGTGTGTTATGTGTGAGTACATGAGTGTGTTATGTGTGAGAACATGAGTGTTTTGTTTCTCAGTATATGAATGTGTTATGTGTAAGTACAAGCGTATGTTATAAGTACATGAGAATGTTATAAGTACATGAATATGTTATAAGTACATGAGTATGTTATAAGTACATGAGAATGTTATAAGTACATGAATATGTTATAAGTACATGAGTATGTTATAAGTACATGAGAATGTTATAAGTACATGAATATGTTATAAGTACATGAGTATGTTATAAGTACATGAGTATATTGTGTGGTAAGTGAATGTGTTGTGTGTGTGTGTGTGTGTGTACATTTGCACATTATGAGAGCTTTAGTTTTGTTTGTGTGAAATTTGATTTATAAAATCTTTATCTTAGGCTGGAGTTTTATTTATAAAATCTTTATCTTAGGCTGGAGTTTTATTTATAAAATCTTTATCTTAGGCTGGAGTTTTTTATAAAATCTTTATCTTAGGCTGGAGTTTTATTTATAAAATCTTTATCTTAGGCTGGAGTTTTATTTTTAAAATCTTTATCTTAGGCTGGAGTTTTATTTATAAAATCTTTATCTTAGGCTGGAGTTTTATTTATAAAATCTTTATCTTAGGTCGGAGTTTTATTTATAAAATCTTTATCTTAGGCTGGAGCTTTATTTATAAAATCTTTATCTTAGGCTGGAGTTTTATTTTTAAAATCTTTATCTTAGGCTTAAATTTATTTTTAGAAATAAGTGCAGTAAAATGTAGTCATTGGTTGTTTTTGCTGGCCATGTCCAGTTACTACAGGGGAGCGGTTGGAGCTCTGGTTGTCTATGACATGACCAAACACCAGACATTTGAAAACCTGGCCAAGTGGTTACAAGAGCTGAAAGATCATGCAGATAGATCGGCCAAGATTATGATTGTTGGCAACAAATCTGACCTGAGACATCTACGAGCTGTCACTCAGGAAGAAGGTCGCATTTTTGCAGGTATGAGAACGATCTTATTATTTCTTTTAATTGTTGATTATGTTAGCGGTAGGAAGTAGTGTTTTAGTAGTAGGAGGTAGCATTTTAGTAGTACAAGGTAGTGTTTTAGTAGTAGGAAATATTGTTTTAATAGTAGGAAGTAATGTTTTAGCAGTAGGTAGCAGTGTTTTAGTAGTAGGAGCCAGTGTTTTAGTAGTAGGTAGTAGTGTTTTAGTAGTAGGTAGTGGTCTTTTAGTATTAGGAAGTAATGTTTTAGTAGTAGGAAGTAGTGTTTTAGTAATAGGAAGTAGTGTTTAACAGTAGGTAGCAGTGTTTTATCAGTACATAGTAGTGTTTTAGTAGTATGAAGTAGTGTTTTAGTAGTAGGTAGTAGTGTTTTAGTAGTAGGTAGTAGTGTTTTAGTATTAGGAAGTAATGTTTTAGTAGTAGGAAGTAGTCTTTTATTAATAGGAAGTAGTGTTTAACAGTAGGTAGCAGTGTTTTATCAGTACATAGTAGTGTTTTAGTAGTAGGAAGAAGTGCTTTATATAGTAGTTTTTTTTATTAGTAGACAGTAGTTTTTTAGTAGAAGGAAGTTATGTTTTAGTAGTAGGTAGCAGTGTTTTAGTTGTAGGAAGTAGTGTTTTATTAGTAGGAAATACTTTTTTAGTAGTAGGCAGCAGTGTTTCAATAGTAGGAAGTAGTGTTTTAATAGCAGCAGTGTTTCAATAGTAGGAAGTAGTGTTTTAATAGCACGTATTAGAGTTTTAATGGTCAAAAGTGGTGTTTTAGTAGTAAGTAATAGTTTTTTAGTAGTAGGACATAGTGTTTTAGTAGTAGGTAGTAGTGTTTTAGTAGTAGGAAGTAGTATTATAACAGTAGGCAGTAGTGTTTTAGTAATAAGCAGTAGTGTTGTAGTAGTAAATAGTATTGCTTTATTAATAGGAAGTAGTGTTTTAGTAGTAGGTAGTATTGTTTTATTAATATGAAGTAGTGCTTTAGTAGTAAGCAATAGTGTTTTAGTAGTAAGCAGTAGTGTTGTAGTAGTAGGTAGTATTATTCTAGTAGTAAGCAGTAGTGTTGTAGGAAATAGTGTTTTAGCAGTACGTAGTAGTGTTTTAGTAATAAGTGGTAATGTTTTATTAGTAGGAAATAGTATTTTAGCAGTAGGTAGGAGTGTTTTAGTAGTAGACAGTAATGTTTTATTAGTAGAATATAATATTTTAGCAGTAGGTATTAGTATTTTAGAACTAGGTAGTAGTATTTTCGCACTAGGTAGCAGTATTTTAGCAGTAGGTAATAATATTTTAGCAGTATGTAATTGTATTTTAGAAGTAGGTAGTAATATTTTAGTAGTAGGTAGTAGTATTTTGGCAGTAGGTAGTAGTATTTTGGCAGTAAGTTGTAGTATTTTAGCAGTAGATAGTAGTATTTTAACAGTTGGTAGTAGTATTTTAGCAGTAGGTAGTAATGTTTTAACAGTAGATAGTAATGTTTTAGCAGTAGGTAGTAGTGTTTTAGTAGTAGGCAGTAATCTTTTATTAGTAGGAAATAGTGTTTTAGCTCTAGGTAGTAGTGTTTTTGTAGTTGGTCCTATTGTTTTATTAGTATGAAATAGTACTTTGGGCAGTAGATAATAGTATTTTAGAAGTAGTTAGTAATGTTTTAGTACTAGGTAGTCTCTCTCTCTCTCTCTGAACCTTAAGTGCCCAGGGGACATGGGGCTTCCGCAAGGGTTTTCCACAAATGCCTGTCCTTCGCCTTTTTTTCTGCTCTTGCCCAGGTGAGCCCTCTATTGCTCAACATCCTTTCTGTTGTTCTTCTCCATGTCTCTTTTGGTCTACCTTTACTTCTGTTCCCCTGTGGTGTCCATCTTAGTGCTATTTTTGGTAGTGAGTTGTCAGTCAATCGGAGCACATTATTGAGGAAAGACTAGGTAGTAGTGTTTTAATAATAAGCAGTAATGTTCTGTTAGTAGGAAATAGTATTTTAACAGGAGTTAGTAGTGTTTTAGTAGTAGATGGTAGTTTTTTAGTAGTAGGTAGTAGTATTTTATTAGTAAGCGGTAATGTTTTATTATATAGAACATAGTATTTTAGCAGTAGGTAATAGTGTTTTAGTAGTAGGCGGTAATGTTTTATTAGTAGGAAATAGTGTTTTAGCAGTAGGTAGTAGTGTTTTAGCAATGTTTTATTAGTAGGGAATAGTATTTTAGCATTAAGTAGTAGTGTTTTAGTAATAGGCAGTAATGTTTTATTAGTAGAAAATAAAGTAGTAGTAGGTAGTAGTGTTTTAGTCGTAGTCGGTTGCTATATTTTTCTTGGCTATTTTTACTCTTCCTCCTCTTGTCCATCAGACCTAAGATGTCGTCTGTCATACATTTATTTTTCAGGGCTTCTTTTTTCGGTGGTATTATCTCCTTAACAGTTTGGTGGATAGAATCTCTTAACGTTAACAATTGTTCATCTATACTATTTATCTTTGCTATTGCACTGTATCTATTTCTTATAATAACTTTGTATTGTTCTCGCAGTTCTTGGTCATTTTTAAGGAGTTCTGTATTCAGTTTGATGTTTCTCACTTTTCTGCGTGCTTTTTTTAGCTTTATTCTAATTTTTCCACAGAGTGGGTCATGGTCACTATTGTAGTCAGCTCCTGGCATGGTTTTTGTTGTCAGTAATGCATTCTAGAATCGTTTGTTGATTGATACGTAGTCTATCTGGTTAAAAGTCTTTTTGTCTGGGCTGCACCACATTGCCAGTCTTTGGGGATGTTGTTTAAACCAGGTGTTTCCTACAACCATGCTATGTATTCTTGCCCATTCAATTAATTTTTAACCTCTGTCATTCCTCTCCCCCAGTCCATAGTCACCAACGATGTCTGAAGTTCTTCCTTTACCAACTTTGGCATTAAAATCTCCCATGACTATGGTTACTTCATGTCACTGTGTGTTTCAGGGCTGTCTTTATGTGCTGTACATCTTCTTCAGAACTTTCAGATGTTGGAGCATACACTTGTATAATATTTATGTTTATGGGTCATCCTTTTAGTTGGGCTAGCAGGAGTTGGTCCGAGATGTTCAAATATCCTACAGTTGTCCTTGCTGTTTGTTCGTCAAATATTATTCCTACTCCTCGTTCATGTTTCTCACTTCCTGAATATATTATTGTATATTTATCAGAGTTTATCTTCCCTGCGCCTGTTCATCTAACTTCACTCATTCCTAATATGTTGATCTTCATCCTTTCCATTTCCCTCTTTACATTTTCTAATTTTCCAGCCTGGAATAAAGTTCTAACATTCCATGTTGCTGTTTTGAACTTGTTAGTTTTGCCACCAGTAGCTTGATGACTATCTGGCCTCACCTGTGGTTCATGAGCTGCCATACCGGATGAGCCTGTTCCAGAGGAACATCCATTAACGTCATTCATGACAAATATGTTACTCTACAGTGGTTTCCCGTTGCCTTCTGTTGGTTTGTGTACAGACTCTCCGCTAGCCTTTGTACTCCCTGTCCTACCCACAAGGCAGCGGGAGCGAGAGGTTTTAAGGTGCCTCTTACCCGCCTGGTATTCCCTTCACTGAGCACATGAGGCACTTTATAGGAGTAGTAGAGCCACCTACTACCCTACCTCGCTCTCTCAGTCTACCACCAGTTGGTCCACGCCTGCTTATGTGGGTAAATCCTTATTCACAGGGATCCTCCTTATCTGGAGGACTTTCACCTGTGACACGCTGGGTTGGGGATGGTCGCCCCATTGACAGTTGTAGGTAATAATGTATGGATTTTAAAAAACAATGGTGTATTTATAGTTGCAGGTACAGTAGTAGGTAGAACAGTATGGTAAGATTATACTAATGGTGATGGTTGTAATAATAGTAGTAGTAGTAGTAATAGTGGTATTATACTAATGTTTCATAACAATAGGAGTAGTAGAAGTAGAAGCAACAGTGACATGAAAGACAGCATTCAGAAACACCACAAATAAATGTGGGTCACCAGGCCATGGAACAGTCTACAGTGGTAAACAAATAGATGTGGGCCACCAGGCTATGGAACATTCTACAGTAGTAGTGACATGTAGATCTGGGCCACCAGGCCATGGGACATTCTAGAATCATATGATGATGTTTATCTTACAAGACTGCTCTGCATCTCACCATTCTGCACACCTTTCACTTCAGTCTGAATAGTTATTTGTGTATAATCTGCTTCTTTCCATGGTGTATGCTCTGGTACAGATGATAATGGAGTGACTACAGTTGGAAGGTCAGGTATCAGCTTACGCATACGCTTGGCCTGATGAATGAAGCTGCTTCTTTTAAGCCGTCCTAATGCCAAGTTATTGAATCTCTCCTTCAGGGGATGGCTTACAGAGCTAAGGAATTTTTCTCCCATGGTCATGACCTTTGTGTCTCTACGTTCCTTTAGCGGTTGAACACCAACTATTTTCTGCATTTCTACTATTGGTGTGGACCTCATGGCACCTGTGATAATCCGTAGTGACTGATTTTGAACCTTGTCTAGATTATGCAGCGTAGTGTTTGATGCTGTGCACCAAGATGTTGAGCCATATTCTAAATGTGGTAGAATACTTTGCTGATATACGTTCTTGAGGATTCTTTCACTAGCTCCCCATGTAGTCCCACTCAATTTTCTTAATATGGCTAGTTTTCTTCTGGCTTTTGCTTCTGCACTGTTGATGTGTTGCTTCCAAGTCAGTTTTGAGTCAAGAGTCACTCCTAAGTAAGTGGGTTGGTTGTCCATCCTTAAGGGTATTTCATTTACGAAGATCTTACCTGCTTTCTGTTTAGATGAGAGGGTGAACAGAGTGGTGCTTGATTTCTCTGTGTTGATACTTACACACCATTTGTTTGTCCATGATGTCAAGATGTCTGCTGCTCTTTGGAGTCTCTGTGTAGCAACTGTCGCATATTCATCTGTACACCACATGACCAGATCATCTGCATACAGTGCTGCTTTGATTCCATAGGGAAGTTCCTTGACCAGGTCATTAATGAATACAAGGAATAGTGTAGGCGAAAGGACTCCTCCTTGTGGTACACCGTGTCGCAGAAGTACTTTCTGGCTTTTGTGTCCATCCATTACTACTCTAGCTCTTCTATTGTGTAAATAGGACTTTATCCAGTTGTACAGTCTTCCATTCACATTGCAGTTTCTTAGTTTCCACAACAGACCTTTTTTCCATACTTTATCAAAGGCTTTCTTCAGGTCTATCCACGCTGCTAGTACAAGGTTTTTCTCTTGGAATGCATCCTCAATCTCTTGAGAGAGATAGGTCACTTGATCTTCCGTACTGTAGTACTGCCTAAATCCTGCTTGTTGTGGAACGAGAAGGTTTTCACTTTCTAGGTACCATTTTAGCCTCAGGTCAATGATGCGTTCCATCGTTTTGCATAGGCAGCTAGTGAGACTGATTGGCCTGTAGCTGGAAGCAGTATCACTGTTTTTCCCTGGTTTTAGCAGTGGTACCATGCTTGCTTCCTTCCAGATTTGAGGTAACTTACCTGTGCTCCAGCACATATTGAAAATATCCAACAGCTTTCCCATTGCTGCCATTCCCAGGTTCTTGATCATTTCATTGGACACTCCATCTGGTCCTGGTGATTTCCTTGGTTTCAGTTTACTAACTGCTAGGTCTAACTCACTGCGTGTGATTGGTGCATCCATGACCTCCACTTTTCTGACTTGTTCCTCCTCTTTCTGTGGCTCGATGCGCACTGTACGCTCCTTCTCTGGATGGATATCAATGTTGCAGTCCTGTGCAAACATGCGAGCAAAGTGATCTGCTACCTGCTTACCTGTAAGAGTTTTCCCATCCTCTATTAGTGTAATCTTTGTACTTCTTCCAGTACTCTCATCATTTAACTGTTTGATTAGTTTCCACAGTTTCCTTCCATCCTTTTCAAAGTTTAGGGACTCTGTTTTCTCTCTCCAACTTTCCTGTCTGGCTTGCAGCTTTGCTCTCTGAAATTTGGCCTTAGAATGTTGGTAATTATTGTGGTGTTCTTGGCATGGTCTATTTTCTGCTTGCTTTCGAGCTGCTTCCACGTCATCATGGAGTTTTCCCAGCTCACTAGACCAGTATGGTTTATAGTCCCTGCGAGCTCCTCTGGGAATGGTTTCACGAGCGGCCTGAAGGATACAAGCATTGAATTCCTTCACTATGCTGTTAATATCCTTACCTTCTATGGACAGCTGTCCCACCAGGATACCTGTACGATGTCTGTACATTGTCCAGTTTGCTTTTTTATAGTTCCATCTGGGGAGAGGGTTACTGGTGTTAAGGAGTTCATTTTCTATTGTCAGGAAGACTGGTCGATGGTCGCTACCTCCAAGTTGTTTTCCAACTTCACGTGTAATGTTCCACTTCAGATCTGGAGAGTGGAATGCCAGATCTGGTGTTGATTTTGTACGCCAAGCCCTTGAGTAAAATGTTGGGGCATCCATTGGCTGGTTGATCAGGAGAAGTCCATTATCATCCTGCCAGCTCTCAACTTCCTCTCCTCTCTTGTCTATGTGGTCATAGCCCCAGCTCTGGGAATGACTGTTAAAATCACCACAGACCATCAGTCTCTCTTTGTGTGGGATTGTTCCTAAAGCAAGTGGGCGGTCATTAGGACAGTAATAGTTAAGGAGGTGGAAATCTGTATTACTACTTTTTAGATGGATCATCTGGTATTCGGCTCCTTCCATGTACACTCCCACCTGACATGCGCTGATGTTATTCTCACTGACAGATGTATTAAATACACTCACTGACAGATGTATTAAATACACTCACTGACAGATGTATGTAAATATACTCACTGACAGATGTATGTAAATATACTCACTGACAGATGTATGTAAATATACTCACTGACAGATGTATGTAAATATACTCGCTGACAGATGTATGTAAATATACTCGCTGACAGATGTATGTAAATATACTCGCTGACAGATGTATTAAATACACTCACAGATGTCAGTAAATGACAAATGCATATAAATACACTAATAGACAGCTGTATTAAATACAATCACTGACAGAGAACTTTTTACATTGTTTGAAAGTAAATTTTTATTTTGCTGATTTTCATTGCTTTTTAAAAATTTTTTCCTAAACATCAGAAAAGAATCAATTTTCCTTCATCGAGACGTCAGCGTTGGATGCTACAAATGTTGGAGAAGCGTTTAACAACCTACTTGTTGGTAAGTTTAAAAACTGTTAATCTTTTGTTCTTGCTTTTCTGTTTCTCTAGAACTCCAGGCAGGATGTTCTTTGTTGTTGATGCAGTGAAGATGCTGTGGTTAAACAGATAAACTCTGTAGACCACTTTAACATAAAACTTGAGCTAGAGAGACAAACTCTGTAGACTGCTCTAACATAAAACTTGAGCTAGAGAGACAAACTCTGTAGACTGCTCTAACATAAAACTTGAGCTAGAGAGACAAACTCTGTAGACCACTCTAACATAAAACTTGAGCTAGAGAGACAAACTCTGTAGACCACTCTAACATAAAACTTGAGCTAGAGAGACAAACTCTGTAGACCACTCTAACATAAAACTTGAGCTAGAGAGACAAACTCTGTAGACCACTCTAACATAAAACTTGAGCTAGAGAGACAAACTCTGTAGACCACTCTAACATAAAACTTGAGCTAAAGAGATAAAGTCTGTAGACCGCTCTAACATGAAATTGAGGATGCAAAGTAGATATTTGTTTGTAACACTTGTAGATACCATAGCATAGAACTAGGCTGGACATCAAAGGTCTGAAAACAACTGTAAAACTTGTGGATACTTTGACATTGCATTTTATCATCATTAATCTACATGTGTACCTACCACAAGAACTTACTTTTGGTTTCTGTATAAGTGTCAGTAGAATATACCCTCCACTAGGACTTACTTTCAGTTTTTTGTACAAGGACTTTTGGTCAAGATGGCGGGTGCATAATGATGGGTCAACTATCTGTGTAATATTATGTCAGACTAGCAGATGTTTTCAACATAGATTTGACCTATGTCAGACTAGCAGATGTTTTCAACATAGATTTGACCTGCTTTGTGCCTGAATGTGTTCATTTACACAGGCATGTAGCAGTTCGCTGTAATCTGCGCTGAGGATGGCAGTAATAATTGTAACTTTTTGTGTCGGCGACCTTGCGGCCACATTTTGATGTGAAGTCCACATGAGACTTTGGCCGGCACAGCAGAGCACATGCTGCATGGCAGGTACCAAGTCCAGCAGCAGAGGGAACAATAACTAACATAAACACCCATATAAATGTCCATGAGATAGGAAAACAGTGGCACCATCTGCACATCTTATAGGATAGAACCAGAAATCAAGACGAGGAGACATATCTGTCAGACAGAAGAAGCAGAGCGGAGCAGTGAGAAGAAAGAGAGCAGGAAAGCATAGAAAGCGAGTGGAATCTGAGAGAATAAGGCTAAACTACGTTAACATTGAATATTAGAACTGCAGGAGTGCCAAACAAAGGGGAGCTGAATTGGAACACCTCCTTTACGAGTTTGACATTCTCCCCTTGCGGGAGATGCAGATAGATACACTAATAGACAGCTGTATTAAATACAATCACTGACAGAGAACTTTTTACATTGTTTGAAAGTAAATTTTTATTTTGCTGATTTTCATTGCTTTTTAAAAATTTTTTCCTAAACATCAGAAAAGAATCAATTTTCCTTCATCGAGACGTCAGCGTTGGATGCTACAAATGTTGGAGAAGCGTTTAACAACCTACTTGTTGGTAAGTTTAAAAACTGTTAATCTTTTGTTCTTGCTTTTCTGTTTCTCTAGAACTGCAGGCAGGATGTTCTTTGTTGTTGATGCAGTGAAGATGCTGTGGTTAAACAGATAAACTCTGTAGACCACTTTAACATAAAACTTGAGCTAGAGAGACAAACTCTGTAGACTGCTCTAACATAAAACTTGAGCTAGAGAGACAAACTCTGTAGACCACTCTAACATAAAACTTGAGCTAGAGAGACAAACTCTGTAGACCACTCTAACATAAAACTTGAGCTAGAGAGACAAACTCTGTAGACCACTCTAACATAAAACTTGAGCTAGAGAGACAAACTCTGTAGACCGCTCTAACATGAAATTGAGGATGCAAAGTAGATATTTGTTTGTAACACTTGTAGATACCATAGCATAGAACTAGGCTGGACATCAAAGGTCTGAAAACAACTGTAAAACTTGTGGATACTTTGACATTGCATTTTATCATCATTAATCTACATGTGTACCTACCACAAGAACTTACTTTTGGTTTCTGTATAAGTGTCAGTAGAATATACCCTCCACTAGGACTTACTTTCAGTTTTTTGTACAAGGACTTTTGGTCAAGATGGCGGGTGCATAATGATGGGTCAACTATCTGTGTAATATTATGTCAGACTAGCAGATGTTTTCAACATAGATTTGACCTATGTCAGACTAGCAGATGTTTTCAACATAGATTTGACCTGCTTTGTGCCTGAATGTGTTCATTTACACAGGCATGTAGCAGTTCGCTGTAATCTGCGCTGAGGATGGCAGTAATAATTGTAACTTTTTGTGTCGGCGACCTTGCGGCCACATTTTGATGTGAAGTCCACATGAGACTTTGGCCGGCACAGCAGAGCACATGCTGCATGGCAGGTACCAAGTCCAGCAGCAGAGGGAACAATAACTAACATAAACACCCATATAAATGTCCATGAGATAGGAAAACAGTGGCACCATCTGCACATCTTATAGGATAGAACCAGAAATCAAGACGAGGAGACATATCTGTCAGACAGAAGAAGCAGAGCGGAGCAGTGAGAAGAAAGAGAGCAGGAAAGCATAGAAAGCGAGTGGAATCTGAGAGAATAAGGCTAAACTACGTTAACATTGAATATTAGAACTGCAGGAGTGCCAAACAAAGGGGAGCTGAATTGGAACACCTCCTTTACGAGTTTGACATTCTCCCCTTGCGGGAGATGCAGATAGAGGTTCTCGACTATCCCAGATACATCTGCTATGCTAGGCCAATGAGCCGAACACATCACGGGCAGGCAGCTCTTATCAGAAAAGATTTTCCACACTTTGTACTGGACCTCAAAGAATGGGAGAGTGACAGCATAGAGTTACAGGGAGTCCAGATCTCAGTGAGTGGCAGTACATGGAATGTTGTTCATATCTTTGTTCCCTGTCTCACAAACACTATGTTAAGATAAGTGTGCTCTTAACACAGTTGTTCCCAGGGGAAATATACTCACTGACAGATGTATTAAATACACTCACTGACAGATGTATGTAAATATACTTACTGACAGATGTATGTAAATATACTCGCTGACAGATGTATGTAAATATACTCGCTGACAGATGTATGTAAATATACTCGCTGACAGATGTATTAAATACACTCACTGACAGATGTATGTAAATATACTCACTGACGGATGTATTAAATACACTCACTGACAGATGTATGTAAATATACTCACTGACAGATGTATTAAATACACTCACTGACAGATGTATGTAAATATACTCACTGACAGATGTATTAAATACACTCACTGACAGATTATGTAAATATACTCACTGACAGATGTATTAAATACACTCACAGATGTCAATAAATGACAGATGCATATAAATACACTAATAGACAGCTGTATTAAATACAATCACTGACAGAGAACTTTTTACATTGTTTGAAAGTAAATTTTTATTTTGCTGATTTTCATTGCTTTTTAAAAATTTTTTCCTAAACATCAGAAAAGAATCAATTTTCCTTCATCGAGACGTCAGCGTTGGATGCTACAAATGTTGGAGAAGCGTTTAACAACCTACTTGTTGGTAAGTTTAAAAACTGTTAATCTTTTGTTCTTGCTTTTCTGTTTCTCTAGAACTGCAGGCAGGATGTTCTTTGTTGTTGATGCAGTGAAGATGCTGTGGTTAAACAGATAAACTCTGTAGACCACTTTAACATAAAACTTGAGCTAGAGAGACAAACTCTGTAGACTGCTCTAACATAAAACTTGAGCTAGAGAGACAAACTCTGTAGACCACTCTAACATAAAACTTGAGCTAGAGAGACAAACTCTGTAGACCACTCTAACATAAAACTTGAGCTAGAGAGACAAACTCTGTAGACCACTCTAACATAAAACTTGAGCTAGAGAGACAAACTCTGTAGACCACTCTAACATGAAATTGAGGATGCAAAGTAGATATTTGTTTGTAACACTTGTAGATACCATAGCATAGAACTAGGCTGGACATCAAAGGTCTGAAAACAACTGTAAAACTTGTGGATACTTTGACATTGCATTTTATCATCATTAATCTACATGTGTACCTACCACAAGAACTTACTTTTGGTTTCTGTATAAGTGTCAGTAGAATATACCCTCCACTAGGACTTACTTTCAGTTTTTTGTACAAGGACTTTTGGTCAAGATGGCGGGTGCATAATGATGGGTCAACTATCTGTGGAATATTATGTCAGACTAGCAGATGTTTTCAACATAGATTTGACCTATGTCAGACTAGCAGATGTTTTCAACATAGATTTGACCTGCTTTGTGCCTGAATGTGTTCGTTTACACAGGCATGTAGCAGTTCGCTGTAATCTGCGCCGAGGATGGCAGTAATAATTGTAACTTTTTGTGTCGGCGACCTTGCGGCCACATTTTGATGTGAAGTCCACATGAGACTTTGGCCGGCACAGCAGAGCACATGCTGCATGGCAGGTACCAAGTCCAGCAGCAGAGGGAACAATAACTAACATAAACACCCATATAAATGTCCATGAGATAGGAAAACAATGGCACCATCTGCACATCTTATAGGATAGAGCCAGAAATCAAGACGAGGAGACACATCTGTCAGACAGAAGAAGCAGAGCGGAGCAGTGAGAAGAAAGAGAGCAGGAAAGCATAGAAAGCGAGTGGAATCTGAGAGAATAAGGCTAAACTACGTTAACATTGAATATTAGAACTGCAGGAGTGCCAAACAAAGGGGAGCTGAATTGGAACACCTCCTTTATGAGTTTGACATTCTCCCCTTGCGGGAGATGCAGATAGAGGTTCTCGACTATCCCAGATACATCTGCTATGCTAGGCCAATGAGCCGAACACATCACGGGCAGGCAGCTCTTATCAGAAAAGATTTTCCACACTTTGTACTGGACCTCAAAGAATGGGAGAGTGACAGCATAGAGTTACAGGGAGTCCAGATCTCAGTGAGTGGCAGTACATGGAATGTTGTTCATATCTTTGTCAGTAACAGCTGACTAACAGGTGAAGAAAACAAGCTTTCTGGAGATGTTTGGGCACAGACTGATAATCTGCAGGGACTTCAGCACTTAGAGTGAACACTGGGCCAGTCTTACCAACCATGATCCAGGATGTGCGCTGGACAATGCCCTGATAAAGACAAACCTGTCTGTCCTGAACAGTGTTAAGATGACTCAACTGACCATTCAAGAGTCTGACTCTGACTCTGACTCTGATGTCAACCTGACTCTGGTGTCCACTCAGGCAAGACTCAGTTTCCCACTTTGACAGTGACCACCTACCAGGCTCAGTGAGATTAGCTGACCACTTACCACGGTCAGATGTATTAAATACACTCACAGATGTCAATAAATGACAGATGCATATAAATACACTAATAGACAGCTGTATTAAATACAATCACTGACAGAGAACTTTTTACATTGTTTGAAAGTAAATTTTTATTTTGCTGATTTTCATTGCTTTTTAAAAATTTTTTCCTAAACATCAGAAAAGAATCAATTTTCCTTCATCGAGACGTCAGCGTTGGATGCTACAAATGTTGGAGAAGCGTTTAACAACCTACTTGTTGGTAAGTTTAAAAACTGTTAATCTTTTGTTCTTGCTTTTCTGTTTCTCTAGAACTGCAGGCAGGATGTTCTTTGTTGTTGATGCAGTGAAGATGCTGTGGTTAAACAGATAAACTCTGTAGACCACTTTAACATAAAACTTGAGCTAGAGAGACAAACTCTGTAGACTGCTCTAACATAAAACTTGAGCTAGAGAGACAAACTCTGTAGACCACTCTAACATAAAACTTGAGCTAGAGAGACAAACTCTGTAGACCACTCTAACATAAAACTTGAGCTAGAGAGACAAACTCTGTAGACCACTCTAACATAAAACTTGAGCTAGAGAGACAAACTCTGTAGACCACTCTAACATGAAATTGAGGATGCAAAGTAGATATTTGTTTGTAACACTTGTAGATACCATAGCATAGAACTAGGCTGGACATCAAAGGTCTGAAAACAACTGTAAAACTTGTGGATACTTTGACATTGCATTTTATCATCATTAATCTACATGTGTACCTACCACAAGAACTTACTTTTGGTTTCTGTATAAGTGTCAGTAGAATATACCCTCCACTAGGACTTACTTTCAGTTTTTTGTACAAGGACTTTTGGTCAAGATGGCGGGTGCATAATGATGGGTCAACTATCTGTGGAATATTATGTCAGACTAGCAGATGTTTTCAACATAGATTTGACCTATGTCAGACTAGCAGATGTTTTCAACATAGATTTGACCTGCTTTGTGCCTGAATGTGTTCGTTTACACAGGCATGTAGCAGTTCGCTGTAATCTGCGCCGAGGATGGCAGTAATAATTGTAACTTTTTGTGTCGGCGACCTTGCGGCCACATTTTGATGTGAAGTCCACATGAGACTTTGGCCGGCACAGCAGAGCACATGCTGCATGGCAGGTACCAAGTCCAGCAGCAGAGGGAACAATAACTAACATAAACACCCATATAAATGTCCATGAGATAGGAAAACAATGGCACCATCTGCACATCTTATAGGATAGAGCCAGAAATCAAGACGAGGAGACACATCTGTCAGACAGAAGAAGCAGAGCGGAGCAGTGAGAAGAAAGAGAGCAGGAAAGCATAGAAAGCGAGTGGAATCTGAGAGAATAAGGCTAAACTACGTTAACATTGAATATTAGAACTGCAGGAGTGCCAAACAAAGGGGAGCTGAATTGGAACACCTCCTTTATGAGTTTGACATTCTCCCCTTGCGGGAGATGCAGATAGAGGTTCTCGACTATCCCAGATACATCTGCTATGCTAGGCCAATGAGCCGAACACATCACGGGCAGGCAGCTCTTATCAGAAAAGATTTTCCACACTTTGTACTGGACCTCAAAGAATGGGAGAGTGACAGCATAGAGTTACAGGGAGTCCAGATCTCAGTGAGTGGCAGTACATGGAATGTTGTTCATATCTTTGTCAGTAACAGCTGACTAACAGGTGAAGAAAACAAGCTTTCTGGAGATGTTTGGGCACAGACTGATAATCTGCAGGGACTTCAGCACTTAGAGTGAACACTGGGCCAGTCTTACCAACCATGATCCAGGATGTGCGCTGGACAATGCCCTGATAAAGACAAACCTGTCTGTCCTGAACAGTGTTAAGATGACTCAACTGACCATTCAAGAGTCTGACTCTGACTCTGACTCTGATGTCAACCTGACTCTGGTGTCCACTCAGGCAAGACTCAGTTTCCCACTTTGACAGTGACCACCTACCAGGCTCAGTGAGATTAGCTGACCACTTACCACGGTCAGTGAGATTAGCTGACCACCTACCACGGTCAGTGAGATTAGCTGACCACCTACCACGGTCAGTGAGATTAGCTGACCACCTACCACGGTCAGTGAGATTAGCTGACCACCTACCACGGTCAGTGAGATTAGCTGACCACTTACCAGGCTCAGTGAGATTAGCTGACCACCTACCACGGTCAGTGAGATTAGCTGACCACCTACCACGGTCAGTGAGATTAGCTGACCACCTACCACGGTCAGTGAGATTAGCTGACCACCTACCACGGTCAGTGAGATTAGCTGACCACCTACCACGGTCAGTGAGATTAGCTGACCACTTACCAGGCTCAGTGAGATTAGCTGACCACTTACCAGGCTCAGTGAGATTAGCTGACCACCTACCACGCTCAGTGAGATTAGCTGACCACTTACCACGCTCAGTGAGATTAGCTAAAGACTGACCACCTACCACACTCAGTGAGATTAGCTAAAGGCCAACCACTGAGACACCAAAAGCGCACATCAGCATTCAAGTATGAGCTTGCTAATCAGACACCGCTCAGTAGAGCACGACAAGTAGTCTGAAAGAGAAAGGGCTTCTGTCAGTGCCCGTGGTGGGTGGAGAAAATATTGGGAGATGAGATGCACCCTAACAAAACAGTGGCTGAAGTGGCGGAAGAAAAATGATGGCAGGACAAGAGAAAAGGAAAAAGTTGTGAAAGATATGCAGCTTGCCACACATGCTCTCAAAACTCCTGCAATAGAATCAAAAAGATAGTACTAGGAGGACTTTGTGCAGGAGCTAGCAAAAGATAAAGACCTGCAAAAGTTTTGGCAGTGGCACAGGATGAACAGTAGATTTAGAATAAGGAATGGTGGCAGCATCAAGGATGATAGTGGTTAGATGCTGAAGACAGATGCAGAGAAAGGGGCAGCAGTCTTGCACCGATATATTGACCAGTCAGACCAGAGCAACGCTGAAGGTCACATATCAGCATGGAGCATTGTAACAGAATCGTTATGAACTTGACAGTATGCAGACTTGATCAATGTTGAGGTTTCACACATTGAGGCATTTAGGGGCAGTGCCCCGGATCTGGACAGAGTTTAGTAGAGCCACTTGAAACAGGTGTTAGAGGAAATTCAAGTTAAGATGACAGAGGAGTATAACAATAGTATAAGGTCAAGTGAGATACCAGAAGAATAGCCACTTGAAACAGGCGTTAGAGGAAGTTCAAGTTAAGATGACAGAGGAGTATAACAATAGTATAAGGTCAGGTGAGATACCAGAAGAATAGCCACTTGAAACAGGTGTTAGAGGAAGTTCAAGTTAAGATGACAGAGGAGTATAACAATAGTATCAGGTCAAAAATAGCACTAAGATGGACACCACAGGGGAGCAGAAGTAAGGGTAGACCAATAGAGACATGGAGAAGAACAACAGAAAGGATGTTGAGCAATAGAGGGCTCACCTGGGCAAGAGCAGAAAAAAAGGCGAAGGACAGGCATTTGTGGAAAACCCTTGCGGAAGCCCCATGTGCCCTGGGCACTTAAGGTTCAGAGAGAGAGATAAGGTCAGGTGAGATACCAGAGGAATAGCTACATTGTTACCTGCTGCCATTATCTAAACCAGACAAAAACAACAAAGAATTGGCAGGGCACTACATCATTACCACCCAGAACATTGATGGCAAGGAGCGGAGCTGGAGAAGATCGTGACTAAGAAACTGACATGGGAATTTGAAAATGGCAGACAGCTTCCAGGCAAGCTAGACAGCTATCAACCTAGTAGACACAACAAGCAATATGTCCATACTGACATATGATGTCTATGAAGACTTTCAGAGGAAAGAAGAGACGGCAGTTGTTGCACTAGATCTGGAGGATGCCTATAACAGAGTTGACCACACAACACTCCTGTGCCTTATGACAGAAATGGGCATCGACACCTGGATCATGCATTGGGTAGCCTCTGTGCTTCTAAACAGAACTGTGACACTGTGATATGAATCATGGACCTCAGAGCCTAGGATCAGCCTGCCAGGACTACCTCAAGGCTCTACACTGTCACCACTGCTTTTCATTACATACACTGCCAGGATTTCACAGCTGCGCCAGACTGGCCTTGGCCGAATACTCACATATGCAGATGACATCCTGTCCAGTAAGTAATGAGACTGATTCCATAAAAATGTTCAAGATATTCTTACATATACATAAAATTCCTAGAAATAACATACTTGAGCATCAATACACCATTGCCAGTGGTTCAACCACACATCGTACCTCACCTGGAAGTCATGAACAGGGTTATCTTTCAAAGCACTCATCATGACAGCTTGCACATCATTAACAGTCCCAAAATTGTGACTTTCACGCTTGATTTGATCCGAGGAAACAAAAAGAAGTCGGCCGGGGCCAAGTCCTGGCTGTAGGGAGCTTGGTGTGGCTCATTGTCATGGTAAAGAACCCAGGTGTTGACAGTGGCACAGGATGAACAGTAGATTTAGAATAAGGAATGGTGGCAGCATCAAGGATGATAGTGGTTAGATGCTGAAGACAGATGCAGAGAAAGGGGCAGCAGTCTTGCACTGATATATTGACCAGTCAGACCAGAGCAACGCTGAAGGTCACATATCAGCATGGAGCATTGTAACAGAATCGTTATGAACTTGACAGTATGCAGACTTGATCAATGTTGAGGTTTCACACATTGAGGCATTTAGGGGCAGTGCCCCGGATCTGGACAGAGTTTAGTAGAACCACTTGAAACAGGTGTTAGAGGAAATTCAAGTTAAGATGACAGAGGAGTATAACAATAGTATAAGGTCAAGTGAGATACCAGAAGAATAGCCACTTGAAACAGGCGTTAGAGGAAGTTCAAGTTAAGATGACAGAGGAGTATAACAATAGTATAAGGTCAGGTGAGATACCAGAAGAATAGCCACTTGAAACAGGTGTTAGAGGAAGTTCAAGTTAAGATGACAGAGGAGTATAACAATAGTATAAGGTCAAAAATAGCACTAAGATGGACACCACAGGGGAGCAGAAGTAAGGGTAGACCAATAGAGACATGGAGAAGAACAACAGAAAGGATGTTGAGCAATAGAGGGCTCACCTGGGCAAGAGCAGAAAAAAAGGCGAAGGACAGGCATTTGTGGAAAACCCTTGCGGAAGCCCCATGTGCCCTGGGCACTTAAGGTTCAGAGAGAGAGATAAGGTCAGGTGAGATACCAGAGGAATAGCTACATTGTTACCTGCTGCCATTATCTAAACCAGACAAAAACAACAAAGAATTGGCAGGGCACTACATCATTACCACCCAGAACATTGATGGCAAGGAGCGGAGCTGGAGAAGATCGTGACTAAGAAACTGACATGGGAATTTGAAAATGGCAGACAGCTTCCAGGCAAGCTAGACAGCTATCAACCTAGTAGACACAACAAGCAATATGTCCATACTGACATATGATGTCTATGAAGACTTTCAGGGGAAAGAAGAGACGGCAGTTGTTGCACTAGATCTGGAGGATGCCTATAACAGAGTTGACCACACAACACTCCTGTGCCTTATGACAGAAATGGGCATCGACACCTGGATCATGTAGTGGGTAGCCTCTGTGCTTCTAAACAGAACTGTGACACTGTGATATGAATCATGGACCTCAGAGCCTAGGATCAGCCTGCCAGGACTACCTCAAGGCTCTACACTGTCACCACTGCTTTTCATCACATACACTGCCAGGATTTCACAGCTGCGCCAGACTGGCCTTGGCCGAATACTCACATATGCAGATGACATCCTGTCCAGTAAGTAATGAGACTGATTCCATAAAAATGTTCAAGATATTCTTACATATACATAAAATTCCTAGAAATAACATACTTGAGCATCAATACACCATTGCCAGTGGTTCAACCACACATCGTACCTCACCTGGAAGTCATGAACAGGGTTATCTTTCAAAGCACTCATCATGACAGCTTGCACATCATTAACAGTCCCAAAATTGTGACTTTCAAGCTTGATTTGATCCAAGGAAACAAAAAGAAGTCGGCCGGGGCCAAGTCCTGGCTGTAGGGAGCTTGGTGTGGCTCATTGTCATGGTAAAGAACCCAGGTGTTGACAGTCTCCAAGCGGACACATGCGACTCTGTTCTTCAGTCATTTAAGCACTACCATGTAAAATGCTGCATTGACCATTTGTCCGGGTGGTACGAACTCCTTATGGACAACACCTTTAGATAAAAAAAAAGATAATTTCATCTTTGACTTGCACATTTGAGCCTTCTTTGGTCAAGGAGACTCATTAGTGTGCCACACAGAGCTCTATCTTTTCATCTCTGGATCGTGCTCAAAGACCCATGTTTCATCACCAGTTATCACTTTCTCAAAAAAATCAGAATCACTCCTCACATAGTCCAAAAGCTCATGGGAAATCGACACACAGTTTTTCTTCTGTTCATCGCTCAAAACCTTAGGAACCAATTTGCACAAATTTTCCATGTGTGCAATTCTTGCATGATGGTTTCATGCGCAATGAATTTTAGAAGTCCCACTTGATCTGCTATCAATCCCGCTTTCACCTTATCAGCATTGTCAGAAGTGTGAGGCATTAATGGGAACTCTGTGCGTTGTTCATCCTTGACGCTCTCTCTACCTTCGTTGAACATCTTGTGCTGCCGAAACACTTGTGCTTTCCATAAACCTTCCTTCCTGTAGGCTTTCTGTATCATAGCAAGCGTCTCAGTCGTGGATTTTTCAAGTTTAACACAAAACTTTATCGTGTAACACTGCTCGACACTCCTCTGCATTTTGACCATTATGCGACATGTAAATAGCTGTCCACTTTGCAAGCGATCCACACTCTGTAAAAGCTCAGAGCCACAAGACGAGATATCGACCCTTTACCTAATATCCCCCACTAACTTCAGGCCCGGAGAATCCGCACCCTGCCCTTGCTGATTGGCTGAATAAAATGTCTCATTACTTACCGGACACAACTTGTATGTACATACAGACAGAGGATATTTGCCCACATTCAGGAAAATATTAACCATATCATGGGTTGGTGTGAGGACAACAACTCGGTGATAAACCCAACCAAGGCCAAAATCCTGTGCTGCTCATTAGATATCAGATCTGCAAAGACCACCCTTCCAGCTGTGCTGTGAAATAGCAAATATATCAAGAGGGAACAATTTTTGAAATATCTTGGATCTGTGTTCAGAATGACACTGTCTTTCAACCACCATGAGGACATGTCATTCAGAAAGCAAAGAAAGGTCTCAGTGCAGTGAAGGTCATGGCAGGTGCAGGATCGCCACAACAGACACTCTTCCTGCTGATGCAGGTTTTGATGATGTCAGTGGTTGAGTGTGAACACATAAGCTACTGTGATTTTGTGTAGTCTGTCACACCTGAGCTACTTTAAACTTGTGTAATCTGTCACACATGGGGTACTGTCATCTTATGTAATCTGTCACACATGAGTTACTGTCATCTTGTGTAATCTGTCACACATGCAGATGACATCCTGTCCAGTAAGTAATGAGACTGATTCCATAAAAATGTTCAAGATATTCTTACATATACATAAAATTCCTAGAAATAACATACTTGAGCATCAATACACCATTGCCAGTGGTTCAACCACACATCGTACCTCACCTGGAAGTCATGAACAGGGTTATCTTTCAAAGCACTCATCATGACAGCTTGCACATCATTAACAGTCCCAAAATTGTGACTTTCAAGCTTGATTTGATCCAAGGAAACAAAAAGAAGTCGGCCGGGGCCAAGTCCTGGCTGTAGGGAGCTTGGTGTGGCTCATTGTCATGGTAAAGAACCCAGGTGTTGACAGTCTCCAAGCGGACACATGCGACTCTGTTCTTCAGTCATTTAAGCACTACCATGTAAAATGCTGCATTGACCATTTGTCCGGGTGGTACGAACTCCTTATGGACAACACCTTTAGATAAAAAAAAAGATAATTTCATCTTTGACTTGCACATTTGAGCCTTCTTTGGTCAAGGAGACTCATTAGTGTGCCACACAGAGCTCTATCTTTTCATCTCTGGATCGTGCTCAAAGACCCATGTTTCATCACCAGTTATCACTTTCTCAAAAAAATCAGAATCACTCCTCACATAGTCCAAAAGCTCATGGGAAATCGACACACAGTTTTTCTTCTGTTCATCGCTCAAAACCTTAGGAACCAATTTGCACAAATTTTCCATGTGTGCAATTCTTGCATGATGGTTTCATGCGCAATGAATTTTAGAAGTCCCACTTGATCTGCTATCAATCCCGCTTTCACCTTATCAGCATTGTCAGAAGTGTGAGGCATTAATGGGAACTCTGTGCGTTGTTCATCCTTGACGCTCTCTCTACCTTCGTTGAACATCTTGTGCTGCCGAAACACTTGTGCTTTCCATAAACCTTCCTTCCTGTAGGCTTTCTGTATCATAGCAAGCGTCTCAGTCGTGGATTTTTCAAGTTTAACACAAAACTTTATCGTGTAACACTGCTCGACACTCCTCTGCATTTTGACCATTATGCGACATGTAAATAGCTGTCCACTTTGCAAGCGATCCACACTCTGTAAAAGCTCAGAGCCACAAGACGAGATATCGACCCTTTACCTAATATCCCCCACTAACTTCAGGCCCGGAGAATCCGCACCCTGCCCTTGCTGATTGGCTGAATAAAATGTCTCATTACTTACCGGACACAACTTGTATGTACATACAGACAGAGGATATTTGCCCACATTCAGGAAAATATTAACCATATCATGGGTTGGTGTGAGGACAACAACTCGGTGATAAACCCAACCAAGGCCAAAATCCTGTGCTGCTCATTAGATATCAGATCTGCAAAGACCACCCTTCCAGCTGTGCTGTGAAATAGCAAATATATCAAGAGGGAACAATTTTTGAAATATCTTGGATCTGTGTTCAGAATGACACTGTCTTTCAACCACCATGAGGACATGTCATTCAGAAAGCAAAGAAAGGTCTCAGTGCAGTGAAGGTCATGGCAGGTGCAGGATTGCCACAACAGACACTCTTCCTGCTGATGCAGGTTTTGATGATGTCAGTGGTTGAGTGTGAACACATAAGCTACTGTGATTTTGTGTAGTCTGTCACACCTGAGCTACTTTAAACTTGTGTAATCTGTCACACATGGGGTACTGTCATCTTATGTAATCTGTCACACATGAGTTACTGTCATCTTGTGTAATCTGTCACACATGAGTTACTGTCATCTTATGTAATCTGTCACACATGAGTTACTGTCATCTTATGTAATCTGTCACATATGAGCTACTGTCATCTTGTGTAATCTGTCACACCTGAGCTACTGTCATCTTGTGTAATCTGTCACACATGAGCTACTCTCATCCTGTGTAATCTGTCACACATGAGCTACTCTCATCTTGTGTAATCTGTCACACCTGAGCTACTCTCATCTTGTGCTGTTCTTATTCTTTTACAGTGTTGAAAAAGTAGATATTTTATGCTCATCCAGATATCTACAGATCTCAGGTGGAAGATCCAAATGTTAATCCACAATCCAGTTCGGACAACATCCAGCTGCCTCGAGGTGACACACATCAAGCAGGCACTGAACAGTCGTGTTCCTGCTGAACATGATCCCTTGGCATGTGGTACTTCTTTGTGTGACATGATTCATATCAATGCATGATTTTAGCAGGATTCTCCTGTTTATTTTGTGGATTGTTTTTAATTTTTTATGTTGCAGTTTTTTTTTGTCCTTGTTCGTGTTTTTATACAAAATAATAGACAAAGATAATAGACAAAAATAATAAATGTATTTAATAATAAAAGGTATGTCTTCACCAAATTCATTTTACACTTACATGCCAGCATCTTTAAACGCTCACACCAATATTTACACCAGAATCTACATTGTTCATGTACACACCAGAAGTTACATTATTCATGTACACATCAGAAGTTACAATATTCATGTACACACCAGAAGTTATGATATTTTTGTACACGCCAAAGTTATGATATTTGTGTACACTTAATTCCATGAGGTATAAATTGATTATATTTACTTTTCTCAAGTTCCAAACTTTGGTGACTCATATACAGAAACATTTCAGTGATTCATACAAAACACATTTCAGTGACTCTTATACAAAAACATTTACAAAAAACATTTCAGTGACTCTTATACAAAAACATTTCAGTGACTCTTATACACAGAAATACAGTTCAGTAACTGGTATATACAAAATGATTCAGTAGCTTTTACATATTAAAAAAAAAAAAAACTCAGCTTGTTGTTTTCAGTGGTTTTGTCCTGTACAAGTCCTCATTTTTATGCTGTCTTCACACTTTGTGTCATGGTCAAGGTTTTACATATTTTTTAATGGTTTACTTTTTGTCTCAGTTTTATGACATTCATTCTGCATAACGTTTACATAATCACATGTATATTAGATTTTCGTGTTTGCAGATATATGTGTGAAAATTTATGACATGAGACATTTAATCCATAAACTTAAATATACATGCTACGTCCCATTATCGGAGTTGAAAACGCTGCTCCAAGTGTATGGGCAATGCTAGGCATTTTTGTGCTGAGCAAGCTGTCAAGCTGAGAAGTGAACTAGCAAGCTATCAAACTGAGAAGTTACAATATTCATGTACACACCAGAAGTTACATTATTCATGTACACACCAGAAGTTACAATATTCATGTACACACCAGAAGTTACAATATTCATGTACACACCAGAAGTTACAATATTCATGTACACACCAGAAGTTACAATATTCATGTACACACCAGAAGTTATGATATTTTTGTACACGCCAAAGTTATGATATTTGTGTACACTTAATTCCATGAGGTATAAATTGATTATATTTACTTTTCTCAAGTTCCAAACTTTGGTGACTCATATACAGAAACATTTCAGTGATTCATACAAAACACATTTCAGTGACTCATTTTGAAAAAACATTTCAGTGACTCTTATACAAAAACATTTCAGTGACTCTTATACACAGAAATACAGTTCAGTAACTGGTATATACAAAATGATTCAGTAGCTTTTACATATTAAAAAAAAAAAAAACTCAGCTTGTTGTTTTCAGTGGTTTTGTCCTGTACAAGTCCTCATTTTTATGCTGTCTTCACACTTTGTGTCATGGTCAAGGTTTTACATATTTTTTAATGGTTTACTTTTTGTCTCAGTTTTATGACATTCATTCTGCATAACGTTTACATAATCACATGTATATTAGATTTTCGTGTTTGCAGATATATGTGTGAAAATTTATGACATGAGACATTTAATCCATAAACTTAAATATACATGCTACGTCCCATTATCGGAGTTGAAAACGCTGCTCCAAGTGTATGGGCAATGCTAGGCATTTTTGTGCTGAGCAAGCTGTCAAGCTGAGAAGTGAACTAGCAAGCTATCAAACTGAGAAGTTATCTAGCAAGCTGTCAAGCTGAGAAGTTATCTTGCAAGCTGTCAGACTGAGATGTGAACCAACAAGCTGTCAAGCTGAGAAGTTATCTAGCAAGCTGTCAAGCTGAGAAGTTATCTTGCAAGCTGTCAGACTGAGATGTGAACCAACAAGCTGTCAAGCTGAGAAGTGATCTAGCAAGCTGTCAGATTGAGATGTGAACCAACAAGCTGTCAGCTGAGAAGTGAACTAGCATGCTGTCAGACTGAGATGTGAACCAAGAAGCTGTCAAGCTGAGAAGTGAACTAGCAAGCTGTCAGACTGAGATGTGAACCAACAAGCTGTCAAGCTGAGAAGTGAACTAGCAAGCTGTCAGACTGAGATGTGAACCAACAAGCTGTCAAGCTGAGAAGTCTTCTTCTTCTTCTTCGTTCGCACTGTCTGTCTATATCTGCAGTCCTGTCTCTTGGATAAATTTCACTGTTTTTTGTAACTCATGTATGGAACCGTAGAGCTTATCTTCTTTAGTGGTTTCACTGGGCCAGTAATTATTTCTCAGTGTCTCGTAGTTGATGCAGTTCTGGAGGATATGTTCCACGGTTTGGGGCACCTGGGCACATGTACATAGATTAGTAGTACCAACCTTAAACTTTGTATACATATGACTTCGGAGTCGGCTGTGTCCTGTTCGGAGACGGAAGATGGTGACTTGTTCCTTTCTGTTTAGCATGTGATAGTCATCATGTGGTGGTGTTTGTGGCTTCCTGTAGGTTTTTATCATGCTTTTCTTCTGATTATAGGTGACTGGTATGTCTGGTTGCTCCATTTCAGTGCCCTCTTTGGCCAGTTGGTCAGCTTTCTCATTGCCTGGTATCCCACAGTGGGAGGGAATCCATTGCAAAGTGACATTATTCATGTACACATCAGAAGTTACAATATTCATGTACACACCAGAAGTTACATTATTCATGTACACACCAGAAGTTACAATATTCATGTACACACCAGAAGTTACAATATTCATGTACACACCAGAAGTTACAATATTCATGTACACACCAGAAGTTACAATATTCATGTACACACCAGAAGTTATGATATTTTTGTACACGCCAAAGTTATGATATTTGTGTACACTTAATTCCATGAGGTATAAATTGATTATATTTACTTTTCTCAAGTTCCAAACTTTGGTGACTCATATACAGAAACATTTCAGTGATTCATACAAAACACATTTCAATGACTCAGTTTGAAAAACATTTCTGTGACTCTTATACAAAAACATTTACAAAAAACATTTCAGTGACTCTTATACAAAAACATTTCAGTGACTCTTATACACAGAAATACAGTTCAATAACTGGTATATACAAAATGATTCAGTAGCTTTTACATATTAAAAAAAAAAAAACTCAGCTTGTTGTTTTCAGTGGTTTTGTCCTGTACAAGTCCTCATTTTTATGCTGTCTTCACACTTTGTGTCATGGTCAAGGTTTTACATATTTTTTAATGGTTTACTTTTTGTCTCAGTTTTATGACATTCATTCTGCATAACGTTTACATAATCACATGTATATTAGATTTTCGTGTTTGCAGATATATGTGTGAAAATTTATGACATGAGACATTTAATCCATAAACTTAAATATACATGCTACGTCCCATTATCGGAGTTGAAAACGCTGCTCCAAGTGTATGGGCAATGCTAGGCATTTTTGTGCTGAGCAAGCTGTCAAGCTGAGAAGTGAACTAGCAAGCTATCAAACTGAGAAGTTATCTAGCAAGCTGTCAAGCTGAGAAGTTATCTTGCAAGCTGTCAGACTGAGATGTGAACCAACAAGCTGTCAAGCTGAGAAGTTATCTAGCAAGCTGTCAAGCTGAGAAGTTATCTTGCAAGCTGTCAGACTGAGATGTGAACCAACAAGCTGTCAAGCTGAGAAGTGATCTAGCAAGCTGTCAGATTGAGATGTGAACCAACAAGCTGTCAAGCTGAGAAGTGAACTAGCATGCTGTCAGACTGAGATGTGAACCAAGAAGCTGTCAAGCTGAGAAGTGAACTAGCAAGCTGTCAGACTGAGATGTGAACCAACAAGCTGTCAAGCTGAGAAGTGAACTAGCAAGCTGTCAGACTGAGATGTGAACCAACAAGCTGTCAAGCTGAGAAGTCTTCTTCTTCTTCTTCGTTCGCACTGTCTGTCTATATCTGCAGTCCTGTCTCTTGGATAAATTTCACTGTTTTTTGTAACTCATGTATGGAACCGTAGAGCTTATCTTCTTTAGTGGTTTCACTGGGCCAGTAATTATTTCTCAGTGTCTCGTAGTTGATGCAGTTCTGGAGGATATGTTCCACGGTTTGGGGCACCTGGGCACATGTACATAGATTAGTAGTACCAACCTTAAACTTTGTATACATATGACTTCGGAGTCGGCTGTGTCCTGTTCGGAGACGGAAGATGGTGACTTGTTCCTTTCTGTTTAGCATGTGATAGTCATCATGTGGTGGTGTTTGTGGCTTCCTGTAGGTTTTTATCATGCTTTTCTTCTGATTATAGGTGACTGGTATGTCTGGTTGCTCCATTTCAGTGCCCTCTTTGGCCAGTTGGTCAGCTTTCTCATTGCCTGGTATCCCACAGTGGGAGGGAATCCATTGCAAAGTGACTCCATGTTGTAAGCCAATTTTTGACAAGGCATCCTTAAGGTCTGGTAGTTTGTTGCACTGAAGAGCCTCCAGTACTGATCTTGCATCTGTGAGAATTACTACAGGACATGTATCAATTCTGGAGTCTGATAGTTTTTCAACTGCAGCAATAATTGCCCTAACTTCTGCATCAAAGTTGTTGCAGTATTTACCAGTGGGTATGGAAATCTTGTCAATGGTGTTGTTTGGATATTCAATATATGCTCCTGCCCCACCATTTTTTATGGCATTATGTGCAGATCCATCTGTATACACACGTATCCAGGTGTCACATGGATATTTGTCATCTAGAACACTAAGTGTGGCTACTGATCTTACAAGACTGCTCTGCATCTCACCATTCTGCACACCTTTCACTTCAGTCTGAATAGTTATTTGTGTATAATCTGCTTCTTTCCATGGTGTATGCTCTGGTACAGATGATAATGGAGTGACTACAGTTGGAAGGTCAGGTATCAGCTTACGCATACGCTTGGCCTGATGAATGAAGCTGCTTCTTTTAAGCCGTCCTAATGCCAAGTTATTGAATCTCTCCTTCAGGGGATGGCTTACAGAGCTAAGGAATTTTTCTCCCATGGTCATGACCTTTGTGTCTCTACGTTCCTTTAGCGGTTGAACACCAACTATTTTCTGCATTTCTACTATTGGTGTGGACCTCATGGCACCTGTGATAATCCGTAGTGACTGATTTTGAACCTTGTCTAGATTATGCAGCGTAGTGTTTGATGCTGTGCACCAAGATGTTGAGCCATATTCTAAATGTGGTAGAATACTTTGCTGATATACGTTCTTGAGGATTCTTTCACTAGCTCCCCATGTAGTCCCACTCAATTTTCTTAATATGGCTAGTTTTCTTCTGGCTTTTGCTTCTGCACTGTTGATGTGTTGCTTCCAAGTCAGTTTTGAGTCAAGAGTCACTCCTAAGTAAGTGGGTTGGTTGTCCATCCTTAAGGGTATTTCATTTACAAAGATCTTACCTGCTTTCTGTTTAGATGAGAGGGTGAACAGAGTGGTACTTGATTTCTCTGTGTTGATACTTACACACCATTTGTTTGTCCATGATGTCAAGATGTCTGCTGCTCTTTGGAGTCTCTGTGTAGCAACTGTCGCATATTCATCTGTACACCACATGACCAGATCATCTGCATACAGTGCTGCTTTGATTCCATAGGGAAGTTCCTTGACCAGGTCATTAATGAATACAAGGAATAGTGTAGGCGAAAGGACTCCTCCTTGTGGTACACCGTGTCGCAGAAGTACTTTCTGGCTTTTGTGTCCATCCATTACTACTCTAGCTCTTCTATTGTGTAAATAGGACTTTATCCAGTTGTACAGTCTTCCATTCACATTGCAGTTTCTTAGTTTCCACAACAGACCTTTTTTCCATACTTTATCAAAGGCTTTCTTCAGGTCTATCCACGCTGCTAGTACAAGGTTTTTCTCTTGGAAAGCTGAGAAGTGAACTAGCAAGCTGTCAGACTGAGATGTGAACCAACAAGCTGTCAAGCTGAGAAGTGAACTAGCAAGCTGTCAGACTGAGATGTGAACCAACAAGCTGTCAAGCTGAGAAGTGATCTAGCAAGCTGTCAGACTGAGATGTGAACCAACAAGCTGTCAAGCTGAGAAGTGATCTAGCAAGCTGTCAGATTGAGATGTGAACCAACAAGCTGTCAAGCTGAGAAGTGATCTAGCAAGCTGTCAAACTGAGAAGTGATCTAGTAAGTTATTAAGCTTAGCAGTGAACTGGCAAGCTGTCAAGCTGAGCAGTGATCTAGCAAGCTGTCAAGCCACTGTTGCCATTCTTGTTCTAAATGTGACATGTGCATACACACAATGTTCAGCATTTTGAGAAGTTCATGATTTTATTTTGAAATGTTCTTCTTGTGTTCCAAGTCCTTTTTTTGTAAGAAATAGTTGCAAAAAATACTTTTTGGTCATTTGTTCATTCAGTTTTATTTTTTTAAAGACTATTTTCAGATCTTCTTGTGTTGACTTTGGTCTACTCTCTAATATATTCTTATGTTAACTCTTGGTCTGTTCTCTAATATATTCTTATGTTAACTCTTGGTATATTCTCTAATATATTCTTATGTTAACTCTTGGTCTGTATCTTTATATTAACTCTTTATCTATTCTCTAATATATTATGTTAACTCTTGGTCTGTATCTTTATATTAACTCTTTATCTATTCTCTAATATATTCTTATGTTAACTCTTGGTCTATATCTTTATATTAACTCTTAATATATTCTCTAATATATTCTTATGTTAACTCTTTGTCTATTTTCTAATATGTTCTTGTGTTGACTCTTGTCTGTTCTCTAATATGTTCTTGTATTGACCTTTGATTAATTTGGGTCTGGTATGTGGGATATTATTGTGTTAACTGTTAATTTTGGTCTGTGAGATAAGTGTGCTAGATGTAAACTGTATCACCTTCACTTGGCAGAAGAGTAGCACAAATATAATGTGAGCAAGCAAGAGACTCTCTCATAGAAAGCCAAACAGCCTCACAACTCCCACATCACTACACCATACCACATATCTCAACCAAACAGCCTCACAACTCCCACATCACAACACCGTACCACATCTCCCTTATTTGACAACTTTATTTTCTATGCACTAGTTGCTGTGTCTGACATGTTTTATGTTCCTACTTTCATATGTGAGGATGAATCAGATGAAATTTAGTGTAAAAAATGTCTGAAATAGCAGATAGAAATCCCTTAGTGGTACTGTCTGTTAGCAGCAAGGTCAGTGGCATTTCATAACAGCAGGCCAAGAATAACAATATCAAGATGGCCACTGCACTGCAGATACACTTCAAAGAAGTGCATTCTGTCTTCTGATTCTTGTCTTTCAAAGATATCACCCTTTAGACATGCATCATGAAATATCTGCAGTGTATAGCACTGAGTGAATGTGCAAGGCTCAAGTCTGTAACACTGGGTTATGAAGTTCAAGGTGGACATAACAAATTTGCACAATACCAACTATCCTTGGTGAGCACACAAGGGATGTGATACACCAGCGGCTGAGAGGACAGAACAAACACACGAGGGATGTGATACACCAGCGGCTGAGAGGACAGAACAAACACACGAGGGATGTGATACACCAGCGGCTGAGAGGACAGAACAAACACACGAGGGATGTGATACACCAGCGGCTGAGAGGACAGAACAAACACACGAGGGATGTGATACACCAGCGGCTGAGAGGACAGAACAAACACACGAGGGATGTGATACACCAGCGGCTGAGAGGACAGAACAAACACACGAGGGATGTGATACACCAGCGGCTGAGAGGACAGAACAAACACACGAGGATGTGATACACCAGCGGCTGAGAGGACATAACAAGCACACGAGGGATGTGATACACCAGCGGCTGAGAGGACATAACAAACACACGAGGGATGTGATACACCAGCGGCTGAGAGGACATAACACACGAGGGATGTGATACACCAGCGGCTGAGAGGACAGAACAAACACACGAGGGATGTGATACACCAGCGGCTGAGAGGACAGAACAAACACACGAGGGATGTGATACACCAGCGGCTGAGAGGACAGAACAAACACACGAGGGATGTGATACACCAGCGGCTGAGAGGACAGAACAAACACACGAGGGATGTGATACACCAGCGGCTGAGAGGACAGAACAAACACACGAGGGATGTGATACACCAGCGGCTGAGAGGACAGAACAAACACACGAGGGATGATACACCAGCGGCTGAGAGGACAGAACAAACACACGAGGATGTGATACACCAGCGGCTGAGAGGACAGAACAAACACACGAGGGATGTGATACACCAGCGGCTGAGAGGACAGAACAAACACACGAGGGATGTGATACACCAGCGGCTGAGAGGACAGAACAAACACACGAGGGATGTGATACACCAGCGGCTGAGAGGACAGAACAGCTTTTTCTTACTGGGATTTAGCTGCTAGTTCACAGCTGGCACAACATGCATGGCAGATCAGGGGATTGAAGATAGGAGTGTTATTTTTCCTGTAATAAATAAGTTTTGTGTAGCTCACACTTTCTTTCATTTGATTCACCCACATAAATCTTTCATTTGATTCACCCACATATTTTATGTTTCTAACTTTCATTACACAAAAAAACGTCCTGGGGTTGATCCAGACTCTAAAAATTGGCACCAGAGAAGTCTGGAGAGGTAAAGTGGCAGGTGTTATACTGACCACATCAAACTTTCATGTGCTGAAGGTCATGGAAATATGCCATTAATGGCATGGAAACGGGAACTTTACCTTTAAAACTTTCATTTGATTCACTCTCATATTTTGTTTCTGACTTTCATATTTTTTGTCTTATGTTCCTGACATTCATATATTTTGTTATATTCTGTCATGGTTTTGGCAATATTTAAAACAAATAACTTTATATATGTGTATATAAGAGAACTATGTATTGTTTAAGGTTGTGTGTACAATTTTACTTTTGCTTTTTTTATCTGGCATGCTCACTGTATTCGTGTAAACAAAGCCTCTGTCAGTATATTGTTTTCAGCATTTATATGTGTGTGTAGAGAAGTGATCTGACCATGGCATCATCAAGCCAAGTATACAGGAAACTGATCTAGCATCTGCCACTATCAAGAATCCACATGGGAAGCCAGTAGTGACATATTTTAAGTTGATAGCTCCCACCTCCACACACTCAAAATTGTAGCACATTACTAATTGTAAAAGAAAACAGCAGGGTATACAAGGCTGCATGCAAGGACATTGTCAGAAATACATAATCGTCTGCTTCAACTTGGAGTACAACTTTCTGCCGGCAGTCCGAGTATATCTTTCTGCTGGTAGTCTGAGAAAGCAAACTTTTTTATTTTACTAATTTACAAGTTTTATGGATCAAGATATTTTCAAAAATATTTGCATGTCTAAAGTTTTTGCATGTAATGTATACATGGCAGTGCAGTGTAGTTGTTATACAAAATGTGTACATGACACTTTAGTTGTTGGACAAAATGTGTACATGACACTTCAGTTGTTAGAGAAAATGTGCGTGTGACTGTTGTTTAACACTAGTACACGTGTGACTGTATCCAGTTGTAAACAACCCAGACTATATCAGCTTTGTCTTTCATGAAGATTGATGTGACTCTTTCTACATGCCTTCACTATGATGAAACCACAGTGATATAATACACCAGCGGCTGAGAGGACATAACAAACACACGAGGGATGTGATACACCAGCGGCTGAGAGGACATAACAAACACACGAGGGATGTGATACACCAGCGGCTGAGAGGACATAACAAACACACGAGGGATGTGATACACCAGCGGCTGAGAGGACATAACAAACACACAAGGGATGTGATACACCAGTGGCTGAGAGGACATAACAGCTTTTTCTTACTGGGATTTAGCTGCTAGTTCACAGCTGGCACAACATGCATGGCAGATCAGGGGATTGAAGATAGGAGTGCTATTTTTCCTGTAATAAATAAGTTTTGTGTAGCTCACACTTTCTTTCATTTGATTCACCCACATAAATCTTTCATTTGATTCACCCACATATTTTATGTTTCTAACTTTCATTACACAAAAAAACGTCCTGGGGTTGATCCAGACTCTAAAAATTGGCACCAGAGAAGTCTGGAGAGGTAAAGTGGCCAGGTGTTACACTGACCACATCAAACTTTCATGTGCTGAAGGTCATGGAAATATGCCATTAATGGCATGGAAACGGGAACTTTACCTTTAAAACTTTCATTTGATTCACTCTCATATTTTGTTTCTGACTTTCATATTTTTTGTCTTATGTTCCTGACATTCATATATTTTGTTATATTCTGTCATGGTTTTGGCAATATTTAAAACAAATAACTTTATATATGTATATATAAGAGAACTATGTATTGTTTAAGGTTGTGTGTACAATTTTACTTTTGCTTTTTTTATCTGGCATGCTCACTGTATTCGTGTAAACAAAGCCTCTGTCAGTATATTGTTTTCAGCATTTATATGTGTGTGTAGAGAAGTGATCTGACCATGGCATCATCAAGCCAAGTATACAGGAAACTGATCTAGCATCTGCCACTATCAAGAATCCACATGGGAAGCCAGTAGTGACATATTTTAAGTTGATAGCTCCCACCTCCACACACTCAAAATTGTAGCACATTACTAATTGTAAAAGAAAACAGCAGGGTATACAAGGCTGCATGCAAGGACATTGTCAGAAATACATAATTGTCTGCTTCAACTTGGAGTACAACTTTCTGCCGGCAGTCCGAGTATATCTTTCTGCTGGTAGTCTGAGAAAGCAAACTTTTTTATTTTACTAATTTACAAGTTTTATGGATCAAGATATTTTCAAAAATATTTGCATGTCTAAAGTTTTTGCATGTAATGTATACATGGCAGTGCAGTGTAGTTGTTATACAAAATGTGTACATGACACTTTAGTTGTTGGACAAAATGTGTACATGACACTTCAGTTGTTAGAGAAAATGTGCGTGTGACTGTTGTTTAACACTAGTACACGTGTGACTGTATCCAGTTGTAAACAACCCAGACTATATCAGCTTTGTCTTTCATGAAGATTGATGTGACTCTTTCTACATGCCTTCACTATGATGAAACCACAGTGATATAATAGCTACTAGGCTGAAGGCCATCATATAAGACAAATGCACACTAACATATAATAAATGATATTGTTTCATAAGTTTTGTTACAACACAGCCTAAAAAGCCACAGATTTGAACTTTGAAATATTTGTGTGTGTGACAAGATTGAACCATCAAACACTCACAGTTTGTGACATGTCACACAGTTGAAATGGTAAACATTTACCAACAAACTCTCCCCAAGATAAGCCCGTGTAATTCGTGTATCATCAGAGACTGGATCTTGTACAGAAAGTTTTTTCCCCCAATCTTGTGCATATAAGCATTGTTCAGTTTTATATCATTTTCAAGAAGATAATTTTTGGACAGAAATTTCATAAAAAAAAATTTTCTAATCATTGATCCCAAATTTTATTCTGTTCTGTTTGATCTTGAGAGCACACAAGCTGCTATAGAAAATGTTTACTTTGAGTTTCTCTAAACTTGAGAATGTCAGCCATCGCTGAGGTTCACGTTCTGATCATGCAGAACCTTGGAGAACATGTATCAGATTTATTTTTAATTAAAATTTCTGTTATGTAAAAATTCTTTTTTTTTTTTTTTTGTACAACTTGAATAAATGTTCTGTACGTTGGTAAAAGTGGTCAGTTTCATCTATATTTGTGGACAGCGTATGCTAGTGGTCATGATCTTAATTGTGTTGATACGTGTACTTCTACTTTTGTTAGTGAGCGTGTAAAAAAAATTCAATTGGTAACTATTCTGTAGATAAAATTACCATATATAGCATTGCTATAAATAAAATTACCTTAAACCTGTTTGCTATACACAAAAATAATATAGTAACACTGGTATAGTTAAAGTTACTGAAGGCCACATTTTACTATAGATAATGTTACCAGAGACCACATTTTACTATAGATAAAGTTACCAGAGGCCACATTTTACTATAGATAAAGTTACCAGAGACCACATTTTACTATAGATAAAGTTACCAGAGACCACATTTTACTATAGATACACTTACCTTAGGCCACATTTTACTGTAGATAAAATTAACATAGATAACACTCCTGTCTATATACACCTTGTTAGATATTACCCTCCAATTTATTTATCTCAAGAAATAAGCATATGTAACCGGATTGTACATTTCTGGGAATGAAGTTTGTGTCAATGCCAGTCCTGTCTGTAGATTCCCTAACTCACAAGAACATAAAGTCTTGTCATCTCAGCTCAGATTATGATGAATGTTTTGTGTTCAGTTCACACTACTGTCAAATCCTGTCTGTAGATTCCCTGACACAAGAGAACATAAAGTCTTGTCACCTTGGCTCAGATTATGAAGTCTTCAGATACAAACAAGAAAACCAGTATATTATGGCAGTTATGACCTCTGCTGACAAGATCTTCACTGCAGCATCAGCAACTAGAACATTATATGTGCAGGAACCAGAATATCAAAAGTGGGAACATATACATAATTATTTAATTGAGAACTTTAATTATGTGCCATGCCAGACAGCACTGCCAGTCACACTTTTCCATCTTGTGCCATCATTGGCATTTCTGATCAGTTCAAAAGTTTTTCTTTTTCCATGTCACTTGGTCAGTCTGCTGTGTTCTTCTCTTAGACTACGTCTCCTTTTTTCCTGGTTAGTCTGCTGTGTTCTCTTAGAATCCGTCTCCTTTTTCCCTGGTTAGTCTGCTGTGTTCTTCTCTTAGACTCCATCTCCTTTTTCCCTGGTCAGTCTGCTGTGTTCTTCTCTTAGACTACGTCTCCTTTTTCCCTGGTTAGTCTGCTGTGTTCTTCTCTTAGACTACGTCTCCTTTTTCCCTGGTTAGTCTGCTGTGTTCTTCTCTTAGACTACGTCTCCTTTTTTCCCTGGTTAGTCTGCTGTGTTCTTCTCTTAGACTACGTCTCCTTTTTTCCCTGGTCAGTCTGCTGTGTTCTTCTCTTAGACTACATCTCCTTTTTTCCCTGGTTAGTCTGCTGTGTTCTTCTCTTAGACTACGTCTCCTTTTTTCCCTGGTCAGTCTGCTGTGTTCTTCTCTTAGACTACGTCTCCTTTTTTCCCTGGTCAGTCTGCTGTGTTCTTCTCTTAGACTACGTCTCCTTTTTCCCTGGTTAGTCTGCTGTGTTCTTCTCTTAGACTACGTCTCCTTTTTTCCCTGGTCAGTCTGCTGTGTTCTCTTAGACTCTGTCTCCTTTTTCCCTGGTCAGTCTGCTGTGTTCTTCTCTTAGACTACGTCTCCTTTTTTCCCTGGTTAGTCTGCTGTGTTCTTCTCTTAGACTCCGTCTCCTTTTTCCCTGGTCAGTCAGCTGTGTTCTTCTCTTAGACTCCGTCTCCTTTTTCCCTGGTCAGTCTGCTGTGTTCTTCTCTTAGACTCCGGCTCCTTTTTCCCTGGTTAGTCTGCTGTGTTCTTCTCTTAGACTCTGGCTCCTTTTTCCCTGGTTAGTCTGCTGTGTTCTTCTCTTAGACTCCGTCTCCTTTTTCCCTGGTCAGTCTGCTGTGTTCTTCTCTTAGACTCCGTCTCCTTTTTCCCTGGTCAGTCTGCTGTGTTCTTCTCTTAGACTCCGTCTCCTTTTTCCCTGGTCAGTCTGCTGTGTTCTCTTAGACTCCGGCTCCTTTTTCCCTTGAATTTTTCAGTAACATTTAACAGTATGTGGCTTCCAGCCAGTCTCCTCATGTACAATAATGAAAAATCCTTAGGCAAGCTCACTTGACTTGTACAGAATCTTCGGAGTTTGTGACTTGATAGAAAGACAGAACATCAGGTGATTCATAGAAAATATGCTAGTTCCTCTCACTTCTAAATCATGGCTCTGGGTATCTTCCAATGTCCAAGCAAAACACAATAGCCAGAGTTTACTTCTCTTGATCTTGCTTTCATTACAACTGGTCCTTTTACATCTACCATCTCACATGTAATTCTTCCCCTAAAAATCAAGAGTGCTTGGTTTCATTATGTGAACACGCCTGGTTTCATGTTTTCAAACATGACACATACTCATACATCAATATAACTCTGCTAGTCTGAAATATATATGGTCCTCTAATAAAAAGATTTTTGTTTAAATACTATTCAGATTTCCTTGATAAGTTTTGTAGTGTCATGTTTGTTTTTACTTCATGGGAGATGAAAGTATCACCAGCTACACTGTGCTAACCCTATCCCTATCCCTATCCTTGGAAAGCTATGCTGTTCATCATTTTGTGATATGATGTCAAACAAACTTTCTCATCACATTTCTGGCAGAAACCAGGTGGGGATGAACTTTCTTCACCTTATGCTGCCAGATGTGAAGTCACAACATGGACAGGAAAACTTTACTCAGATTTTGCTGTCGTGTGTGAAGTACTTGAAACTAACTTCACCACTGACACATGAATTAAAAAAAAAAAAAAGGTTAAATTTTTTTTAATGTGTCAAACTCAAGGTTCAAAATTCAGACTCTGTATTTAGGACAACCCCATTTATGCTCCACCACATCCACCCAAGAATATGTTCGCTAATAGTTCCTGCCAAATGTTGGTTGTTTACGATGCATTTTCTGCCAGCTTTAATTTGTCCTAGGCCCAGCAAGCTCTTCATAGCTACAATGTTCTTCCATTCCTGCTCCCACAGCCTAACACAACTTTAGCAATGTCTCCCTTGTAAAGTGTCAGTCTGCCATTTATTTTGAATCCAGCAAGTCTATCTGCCACATCACTGCCATGCACACCCGCATGCCCTGGACAGTAAAGCCACGTCAGGCTTGTCACAGATGAACCCATTCTTTTCTAAGCAGTTTCTTCTCAATCTTACCAAGCTTACTCTGTGAATCCGTCACGACACCATTAACCATGTCATGAGCAACTAACCATTCTTTTGCCGCTGACATGGCCTCAATTTCCATTCGCGTGCTTGATGTGACTTCCATGGCTCCCGAACCCTGTGCCACTACTCTTTCATTTCAGCAGACGACAACCATTTCGGTGTCAGACAAGAAAATAAATGGGAGCGATTCATGCGTGGACAGGAGATAAGAATGTGAAAAATGTCATCACTTAAAAGTGGAAGTGAATGAATCAGACATCAAAACGTGTGTCGTAATTCCTCAAAATTGTGTTATAAATCAGGTACAACAATATCAAAGCAGGCATGAATTTATCCAATTTATTCACAAATATTGTGTACAAATGATATTTATCCTAGCTGTAATGAGAGGTAACTTCACGTAACAAGCACAAAAATCTAATGACAGTTCAGTTCTCATTCATAAAAATTGTAGGGAAGTGTTCTTTTCTTGTTTAAAGAATGTAATGGATCAAACAGGGTCGGGTTCTATGATGTCCTAAACATAAGAAGACTAACCATTGTTCTTTTCTTGTTTAAAGAATGTAGTGGATCAAACAGGGCTGGGTTCTATGCTGCCCCAAACATAAGAAGACTAACCATTGTTCTTTTCTTGTTTAAAGAATGTAATGGAACAAACAGGACTGGGTTCTATGATGTCCCAAACATAAGAAGACTAACCATTGTTCTTTTCTTGTTTAAAGAATGTAATGGATCAAACAGGGCTGGGTTCTATGCTGCCCCAAACATAAGAAGACTAACCATTGTTCTTTTCTTGTTTAAAGAATGTAATGGAACAAACAGGACTGGGTTCTATGATGTCCCAAACATAAGAAGACTAACCATTGTTCTTTTCTTGTTTAAAGAATGTAATGGATCAAACAGGGCTGGGTTCTATGCTGCCCCAAACATAAGAAGACTAACCATTGTTCTTGTTTAAAGAATGTAGTGGATCAAACAGGGCTGGGTTCTATGATGTCCTAAACATAAGAAGACTAACCATTGTTCTTTTCTTGTTTAAAGAATGTAATGGATCAAACAGGGCTGGGTTCTATGATGTCCTAAACATAAGAAGACTAACCATTGTTCTTTTCTTGTTTAAAGAATGTAATGGATCAAACAGGGCTGGGTTCTATGCTGCCCCAAACATAAGAAGACTAACCATTGTTCTTTTCTTGTTTAAAGAATGTAATGGATCAAACAGGGCTGGGTTCTATGCTGTCCTAAACATAAGAAGACTAACCATTGTTCTTGTTTAAAGAATGTAATGGATCAAACAGGGCTGGGTTCTATGCTGTCCTAAACATAAGAAGACTAACCAGATCCAGTAAATACTGGTCTCTCTTGAACCAGCTGTTGGCTACAAGTGCTGACATCAAGGCTGGGTTTTTACACTGAGTATGGACTTGCAGCAATCATTCTGAAGAGTTCTCTCTCTCTCTCTCTCACACACACACACACAGTTTGTTTTCACTGTTTATTATTTTTAATGCTTACATAAAGATCTGACAAGTTTTTCAATGTTCCTACACATAGACATCTCTAGTTTAGCTCAGACACATGGCCTAACAAAGTGCTGGTGATTTCAAAGTTTTTACAACACACAAGTTTAAAAAGTATACATTCTGCTATTTTCTCATCAATATGAAAATCTTTGTTGTTTGAATCTGAAGAACAGCCTTACTCTTCTGCTAATCCTAAGATGGCATGGCCTCCCCCATAAGATAGTGAATGTAATCAAAGCCCTTTTTCAGTGCAAAGTGATCTGTGGAGAACATACCTCCAGCAGCTTTAGGGTACAAACAGGAGTGAAGCAATAATGTTTATTATCACCAATATTATTATTTATCTTGGCAGTAGACTGGTTAATGAAGGAGGCAACATCAGACAAATGCAGAGGATTACAATGGACCCTTGACACAGTGCTGGAGGACCTTGACTTTGCGGACGACATTTGTCTATTATCAAGCAGTCACAAAGATATGCAAGATAAAATAAACAAGCTAACTCAGAATGCAAACAACATAGGACTAAAGATCAACGTAGGAAAGACAAAGTTAATGAAGCAAAATGTGAACAACAGAAATGTACTCAGAGTAGATAACAAGTTAGTGGAGGAGGTCAACGAATTTGTATACCTTGGCAGCAGAGTAGTAGAAAATGGAGACAGCACAGAGGACATCAACAGCAGACTTACTAGAGCAAACCAGGCTTTTGCAGTGCTGCAGACTATATGGAAATAAAAAAAAAACTAAGCATGAATACGAAAATCAGGATATTTAAGAGTAATGTTCTAAGTGTACTACTCTATGGAAGTGAATGCTGGAAAATCACCAAAACCATAGAAAACAAGTTGAATTCTTTCCAGACTAAATGTTTACGAAGAATTAGAAAAATATTTTGGCCAAACACCATAAAAAAATAACATCTTATTATCAGAAATGCAGAAGCTACTGACAGCAATTATTGAGGAAAGACACTGTCAATGGTTGGGACATGTGCTCCGAAATACTGACAACTCACTACCAAAAAATAGCACTAAGATGGACACCACAGGGGAGCAGAAGTAACGGTAGACCAAAAGAGACATGGAGAAGAACAACAGAAAAGTTGTTGAGCAATAGAGGGCTCACCTGGGCAAGAGCAGAAAAAAAAGGCAAAGGAAATTAGAGGAAAACCCTTGTGAAAGCCCCATGTGCCCTGGGCATTTTAGGGTTCAGAGAGAGAGAGAGGAGAGAGAGACTCTTTTGTTGTTATCTTCCATCATGATACACACAGACACCTGGGCCAACGCTTGTACCTACAACGTAACCCTGGTACTTGTAGGCCAACACTTGTACCTACAACGTAACCCTGGTACTTGTAGGCCAACACTTGTACCTACAACGTAACCCTGGTACTTGTAGGCCAACACTTGTACCTACAACGTAACCCTGGTACTTGTAGGCCAACACTTGTACCTACAACGTAACCCTGGTACTTGTAGGCCAACACTTGTACCTACAACGTAACCCTGGTACTTGTAGGCCAACACTTGTACCTACAACGTAACCCTGGTACTTGTAGGCCACACTTGTACCTACAACGTAACCCTGGTACTTGTAGGCCAACACTTGTACCTACAACGTAACCCTGGTACTTGTAGGCCAACACTTGTACCTACAACGTAACCCTGGTACTTGTAGGCCAACACTTGTACCTATAACACAGCTCAGGCAGGCAGATTCACAATATTTTGGTCCCCTAGAACATAAACTCATCTAACAGAATATAAATCCAAACAAAACAGAAATACTCCCTAACAACTTTCACATATATAAGAATACTTTATTTGTTTAGACTTGAACAAATTTTATTATAACACTTTCAAGTTTGGAAATATTTCAACAAACGAGAGTGGCAGTTAAATATCTTGTACAAATGAATACTCATATAAACAGACTAGTGTTATCTTCCCAGATGTACAGATAATACAAGGTCTTTCATTTCACCTAGACACAAATCACTGACCATTCTGCAGGTATTTTCTCTATCTCCTCAACTTTCACAGCTTACTGCTCTGCCATCATCCTAGTAAATTTATTTTGTTCAATGTTTCTCCCTTACATTGCCAAGACCGTCTTGCACATTCCATTTCTTTGTGAAAATTCTGCCTACTTTAATTGACAAAAGAAATGTCATCAAAACAACCCTGCTCTAGATGACAAGTGGCATGGAAAGGAAATTGGTGATGCTGACCACTCAAAAAAATCAAATGCCAATCAAGTGACAGAGGAAAAAAAGATAACCATTATCAACAACAAAATGAAACCACTGACAATTCACAAACTTACACTCACTCTTCTCACTCTGACATCCTGTCATACAACAATCTTTTTATAAATAAATTCAAATTGTCAGACACATTTAAAAAAAAAAAAAAAAACCCAATTTTACACTCATTCAAAATAAAACTTAAGAAAAACAGCTACTGATCATTTGCTCTCATAGCAAACCTCTCTAAACCTCTCCAACATCAATTCTCGTTTGCCAGACTATTTCAAGCAATCTTACTCGTACAGCTTTCCCATGTCATTGAACTATCGCATGACAGTTCACCAAGTTTTCCTGTCTCTGGTGAGTTTTTCAACCTCATCAAGGGATTTTATGCCTATAGTCTGGCCTCTCTTAACAAAGTCCTCTTTTGAATTTCATGTGGTTGACCTCTTTTTCAAACAATAAGCCTCTAAATCTCTTTTGTATCAACTCTTGCCTATTAAATGAGAAGACTTACTTTGTGTCATTTAAACTAAAAAAAAAAAACCAAAAACCTCACAAAGAAGTTGTGTTTGCTACACAGCTGATACCTAGAGTATGAGAATATCATCTCACATTTTTATCTTACAACCGTAGCTGTTAAGAACTATCATCTTACATTTTTACCTTACAGCTGCAGCCATTAAGAACAATCATATTACATTTGTATCTTACAAGTGTAGGCACAAATGCAAACAATGTAGAAATATTTCCTCTGACTGGAGCCATGCTTACACAAAATGATGAATGACTCAGAGACCGACTGGCTACACAGAAACAAAAGCTCAATGGAAATCAAAAGTGATGTGAAATAAAATATCTGGGCCGACAGAATTAATGCGACGCACATTGTACTCTTTGACCGCCACCTGCACCAGGATGTTCGTCATCAGAGTCATAGATCTCTCCTACACTCCGACGTTGGTCAAAGTGATCTCTGGATGAATCAAAGTCCTCAAGATGACATTCTTCTGCACCATCTGGCACTATCACTTCCTGGATTAGACAAACAAGTTACCAAAAAAAGTTTTAATATTTACAAGACAAGCAGCCAGTCACATATGTTAGAGCTGCACAACCTGATACTATCACATATAACACACACAAGACAAGCAGCCAGTCACACATGTTAGAGCTGCACAACCTGATACTATCACATATAACACACACAAGACAAGCAGCCAGTCACACATGTTAGAGCTGCACAACCTGATACTATCACATATAACACACACAAGACAAGCAGCCAGTCACACATGTTAGAGCTGCACAACCTGATACTATCACATATAACACACACAAGACAAACAGCCAGTCACACATGTTAGAGCTGCACAACCTGATACTATCACATATAACACACACAAGACAACAGCCAGTCACACATGTTAGAGCTGCACAACCTGATACTATCACATATAACACACACAAGACAAGCAGCCAGTCACACATGTTAGAGCTGCACAACCTGATACTATCACATATAACACACACAAGACAAGCAGCCAGTCACACATGTTAGAGCTGCACAACCTGATACTATCACATATAACACACACAAGACAAACAGCCAGTCACACATGTTAGAGCTGCACAACCTGATACTATCACATATAACACACACAAGACAAGCAGCCAGTCACATATGCTACTGCTCCATCATTTGCCACCATCACAAAATATATGTAAAAAAAAAACTGAACAAGACAAGGAGCTAAAGTGGAATGTCACAGTGAAAGCTGAAATCTAACCCCACTAGATGACTGAATTTTGGTCAATGTGGCAAATATTTAATTACCATTTCATTTACAATGACAGTCACTGAAATAACTTACCACACCAGTCACTAGAACAGTCACTGAAATAACTTACCACACCAGTCACTAGAACAGTCACTGAAATAACTTATCACACCAGTCACTAGGACAGTCACTGAAATAACTTACCACACCAGTCACTAGAACAGTCACTGAAATAACTTACCACACCAGTCACTAGAACAGTCACTGAAATAACTTATCACACCAGTCACTAGAACAGTCACTGAAATAACTTACCACACCAGTCACTAGAACAGTCACTGAAATAACTTACCACACCAGTCACTAGAACAGTCACTGAAATAACTTACCACACCAGTCACTAGAACAGTCACTGAAATAACTTACCACACCAGTCACTAGAACAGTCACTGAAATAACTTACCACACCAGTCACTGAAATAACTTACCACACCAGTCACTAGAACAGTCACTGAAATAACTTACCACACCAGTCACTAGGACAGTCAATGAAATAACTTACCACACCAGTCACTAGAACAGTCATTGAAATAACTTACCACACCAGTCACTAGAACAGTCACTGAAATAACTTACCACACAGTCACTAGAACAGTCACTGAAATAACTTACCACACCAGTCACTAGAACAGTCACTGAAATAACTTACCACACCAGTCACTAGAACAGTCACTGAAATAACTTACCACACCAGTCACTAGAACAGTCACTGAAATAACTTACTAGAACAGTCACTGAAATAACTTACCACACCAGTCACTGAAATAACTTACTAGAACAGTCACTGAAATAACTTACCACACCAGTCACTAGGACAGTCAATGAAATAACTTACCACACCAGTCACTAGAACAGTCATTGAAATAACTTACCACACCAGTCACTAGAACAGTCACTGAAATAACTTACCACACCAGTCACTAGAACAGTCATTGAAATAACTTACCACACCAGTCACTAGAACAGTCACTGAAATAACTTACCACACCAGTCACTAGAACAGTCACTGAAATAACTTACCACACCAGTCACTAGAACAGTCACTGAAATAACTTACCACACCAGTCACTGAAATAATTTACCACACCAGTCACTGAAATAATTTACCACATCAGTCACTGAAAAATTTACCATGCAGGCCCTATGTGACATTTAGTGGCACGGGAAGGATGCAAGATGTCACTGGGACAAACAGGTTCACAAAACATATCCCACTGAGCCTTCCCAGCATGCAGCATTTGAAACTACCCTAAGCTATCAAACTGAAACATCACATTAACTCTTTCCGTGCGTATGGTCGAATTTTCGACACTTCCGGTGGTCCCCAGTGTGCGTATGGTCGAAAATTCGACATTGTTCCATTAAAACAAGCGGTGTAACATTTACATTGTACATATTTCGTCCGCGATTCCGGTGACACTTTCAAAATGGAGAATGCGTGCCTAGTTACGAGCGATGCCGAGCGAGAAAAAGGACGCGAAGCATGGAAATTTTTCAATTTTTGACGATGTAGGTAGGGGTATGGACATGGCCTATGGCCACGCCGCTGCTCTTGAATGTTTTCTAAGTAGATTTAGACATATTTAGACGACTGGAGAAGTAGTTAGGAGTAGTTAGGAGGTTATTTCAGACATTCATGCAGCGGAAATGCAATACGGAGTCACAATACGAGATCGAAAAGTAGATCCACACATCTTAGATGGTAAGTAGGGGTAAGAAGCGCGAATCTAGACCTAGCCGATGGTGAGCTGGCCACAATCAGTGTCTAAAAACATCACATTACGTCTTTTTTCCTAAAAAACTCTGCATTTATGAAATTTTCATTCATTTAGCTACACTTTGACACATATTACGTATATGGAAGTACATGGAAATACTGTTTTCCATTCCATTTTACAACTATACCCCCTTACAGTTCAAGACCTGCGTTTTACTCCCGCATGCCATGGCACGCCCGTGTTTCTTCTGCCGCACAGAAAGAGTTAAGCAATCTCATTTGAAATATCAAAGAAAAAAAAAATCATTATTTTAATAAACCATTATACTTCAAGCTAATCCATCTTTGTGTAGTGTGTGTATGTTACCTGTCTAGGTGGCAGAATACTTTCGAGTACATCGATAGCTTGGGGGGTCAACCAACCACTGGCTGGGAAATTCACCAGAAACTGAATGATGAGCCTGCCCTTCTCAAATGGGTCCCGATACACAGGCATTCCCTCACCCATGATACACTTGATGTCCTCATGTTTGATCACTTCTCCTGTGAGAGAGAACATCACATTATACACTTAATAGCCTCATGTTTATCACTTCTCCTGTGAGAGAGAACATCACATTATACACTTAATAGCCTCATGTTTATCACTTCTCCTGTCAGAAGAAAAAAAAAACATTGCATTTAAAAATGTCCTGATGTTTGATTACTACTCCCAACAAACAGAAAGAACTTTAGCACAACTTTCCCGGTATTTTCATATCAAATGTGGACACAGTTGTTCTGTGAATATTTCAATTGTACTCTCAAACCATTCAGCGGCCTGGTTAGCCGAGTGGTTTACTAATCTGGTGGTGTCGTGTGCAGTCCCAGCAGTGGGATTTTTTCTGGCACGCACCAAAAAGCCCCTGGGGTTCACCTGGCCTCTAAAAATGGGTACCAGAGAAATCTGGGAAGATGAAGCGGCCAAGCGGGAAAACGAATGGACGTCACAGGAACTGAAGCTTATATGTGACTCTACCGGGAAAACGAATGGATGTCAGGTGTTCAGCATTAGCTTCAGGTTTTTCCTGTGTCTCATCTTCCGGTGTCTTTGCATGGTCATCACATAAACTGAAACTTATATGTGACTCTCTACTGGGAAAACGAATGGTCGTCACATGAACTGAAACTTATATGTGACTCTACTGGGAAAACGAATGGATGTCAGGTGTTCAGCATTAGCTTCAGGTTCTTCCTGTGTCTTCTCAGGCACATTTACTTACATGTTAAAAACTCAGTCATGGCAAACTACAGCACAAACTTGGCCTTGGTTACAAACTTAGCTTTGGTACAAACAAACTACAAACCTGGCATACTAGTCACAACCAAAGTGCGTCCATCGAGTGTCTGAATTGTTTTCTGGAACCCACAAAGTGCTTCTACCAACTCCAGCTGCATTGTCATGACCAGGTCGTTACCACGGCGACGGAATTTCTCATGTTCCTGCTCATCCAAGACAATAACGATATCACCAGGCTCATAGTCTGGTTCTTGATCACCTTCCCCAGAGAAACGAATTTGTTGGTTGTCTCTCATCCCTGTAAAAAACAGAACAATGTTCACTCCAGCAATATACAATAAACATCAGTATCAGAACATACAACAATAAGTAGTACACATTAGTCTTTATCTGCAAATACAACAATATGCAGCATACATTAGTCTGTATCAGCACACAACAATATGCAATATAAATTAATCTACATCATCATATGAAAATATGGGCACTAACATTATATCCCTATGCGCCTCTAAGGCATGAAAGGATTACCGTATCAGCATACACAACATACAGCAAACAATGCATACACAACATACAACATTAATCTGTATCAGCATACACACAACGTACAGCAAACATTAATCTGAATCAACACTTACAATATGCAGAAACAGTTGTATCAGCATATACAACATACAGTACACTGTATCCGCATGTACAATAATATATAGTAAAGTCTGTTATCAGCATATACAATAATATGTAGAAATATTAGTCTGCATCACCATATACAATATTCTCAACAGTAAACATATGTAGTGGTACATATAACAACATACAATAAACACTGGCCTATATCAACATATACAACAACATACAGTAAACATTTGTATCAGTGCATACAATACAGACCCCACTGACTCATCTCACTACAGAACAACACATCATCAGTGGATGTTTACAGACTGGACAGTCACAAAGTGTAGTGGCCAGACAATTTAATGTGGTTAGAAGCACCATTAATTGCCTTTGGAGACATTTTAAAAAAGTGGCTCAGTTGCAGACTGGCCGCACAGTGGAAGACGCATAATCACAACTCCTGCCGCTTCATATGGCTGCATCATCTCAGGAATCGATTTGCATCTGTGTCCTCAACAGTCCAGTCAATGACAGCAGCTCATCAAATTTCAAATCAAACGGTCAGGAACCGGCTGCACGACGCTGGTCTGTGGGCTAGAAGACCCTACAGAGGTCCTGTTCTTACAGACCAGCATCACCAGAACCAACTGCAGTGGGCGAACCAGCATTATCAGTGGACCGTTGTGAATGATTGGAGAAGGGTTTGATTTAGTGATGAATCATTTTTTTCTGCTCCAGCGACATGATAGACGGGGAAGAGTTTACCACGGGGTCTATGAGTGCTACACCCAGAACTGCGTGGATGAGGCTCCACATGGTGGTGGAGGTGTACTGGTGTGTGGGACGATCAACTTCATGAGAATAAGTGACCTGGTGCAAATTGAAGGACGTCTGAATGCCCAACGATGCATCGCTGAAATTCTGCGTCCTCACGTCCTTCCATTTCTGGGTGCACCAGGATCGATTTTTCAGGAGGATTTTCTCACAGACAACAACGTCCAGATCCTTCCATGGCCATCCATATCATCAGACATGATCCCAATAGAACACTTATGGGATGAACTCAACAGACAAGTCCGCCAGCGAGACATGGCACCAACCAATCTCTGACAGTTGTCTCTTGCACTGCGGGGAAGAGGGGGCAGCCATCCCACAACTCAGATCCAACAGCTAATCGGATCCATGTCAAGGAGATGTCGTTCTCTGATACAGGCCAGAGGAGGCCATACACCTTACTGAAACGGAGGACTCAGTCGCAAAGAATAAAAGTCCAAACCAAATTTAATGAACATCATTTCATTGTTAAAGTCTTAAAGTTTCTTCATGCCAAGACTGAAACAATTCCGTAAAATAAAATTTTGATATAAGTTTGAAATTTGGTGTCCATTATGACTACAGTAATGTTGCGTTTCCTTTTTTGAACAGTATAGTATTCCATACAGTTAAAATTTTCCACAATGAATCTCTGTGTATGCTATCATATGCCTTTTTAAAGTCTATGAAGTTCAAGATTAATGGTTTTTGCTTTCAATATGTTCTTCAAGTATTAGTCTTAGGAGTCTTAGAGTAAATATCTGGTCGAGACAGCTTCTCCCTTTTTTGAAATCCTGCTTGTTCTCTCATTGCAGTATCCACTATAATTCTATTCAGAATGACATTGCAAAATACTTTTGACGCAACTGATAGCAAGGTTACTCCTCTCCAGTTATTGCAGTTGCTAAGGTTACCTTTTTTGGGGGGTATTTGAACAATGATTCCTTTTTTTTCCATTTAGAAAAGAACATTTTCTTCTTTCCACATTTTATTGAATATTTTCCGTAGTTGGCTCATGTTGTCACTGTTAATAGCTTTTTCAGCTGTTATTTCATCTTCACCTGTAGCTTTGTTGTTAGCCTTTAGATTCACTGCTGTTTCAATTTCATTGAATGTAATTTCATCTAGGTAGACATTTAGTTGTGGGATTGGTAAGTAGGTTTCAATATTTATTAATTCTTTCAGGATTAAGTGTTTCTTGAAAGTGATCGGCCCATCTTTGCTTTTGATCTATTCAGTTGGTAATTTGCACGCCCTTTGGGGAACTTTGCCTCCCTAACAGCTCTCCTGCAGGTCTCTTGGTTGTAAGCAAGATGACCCGCTGCTGATGCATCCATTTGCAGATTATCAATGATGTCTTGCAGCCATCTTCATTTTGGTATTCCTCTCTTTCTTTTTTCCCCATTATGTACCCTTTCAAGACTGTCTTCTCTAAATTATCACGTTTAAAATATCCAAAATATTTAAGTTTTCTCTATTTAATCTTCCTTACTAGCCAACCTTCATCAACATTAAGTTCTTGTAGCATGGATATATTTGTTCTTTCTTTTGTGTCCATGATATCTGAAGGACTCTTCTGTAGCATTTACATTTCAAAGGCATTAATGCGTTTCTCAGCTGTTTTGATAAGCGTCCAGGTCTCACAGGCATATGTTGCAATGGGAAAGATGCATGCCCTTAAAAATCTTATTTTTGTGGTTCTGTCTGTTTCTCTCCATAGATTTAGATGTTTTATTTTTTGAAGAGCAACAGATGTCCTTTTAATATCCTTCACTGTAGCTCCATAGTTAATAATGATCCAAGATATTCAAAACTCTCCACCTCTTTCAATTTTTCCTCATTGATGTATATTTCAGCTGCCTTATTTGTTTAATCAGTTGTCATCAATTTAATTTTCTCTGCATTAAGATAAAGGTTTTGTTCTTCACTGTTCACATAATTTGGTATATAAATACTATTATCATGATCACCTTAATTCAGAACCATTTTAGTTATTTTGCCATTGTCAATGAATGCAAAACTGGAGTCTCATCACTGATGCTAAAAACTTTTGATATTCACTTCTTCCTGTTTAATGACAGACTCTGAAGGTATTTTTGTTGCATATGTTAGGAGATCAGACACCATTTTTTCCCTCATTTGATACAGGGAATCCACTTACTACATTGTTCATCATCACCACCACCACTACTGAACATAGTCACAGGCTAGTGCTCTTTAGGACACAGTCTCCTGTATGCCTGTGTTTTGTTTGTGACCCATCACATGAGGTCAGGCTGGGAGTTTTTCGCTTGTATTGTCATGTCGGCACTAAAGCTTCAGATGTTCGACCTGCACTTAATTTTTGTACTTCAGCAAATCATTATCAAAGAAACAGTCACAATGCATAAAAGCAATCAAAGAAATAATCACAATGTATAAAAGCAATATAAGAAGTGATTATCAAAGAAAAAGAAAAACCACAATATTTAAAAAAACAATCTACGGACTAACTATCAAAGAAACCACACTACATAAAAATATTATTGTAGGAATGACTGTTTCAGAGTTACCCACCTTTGTCTATATGGACCTCCAGAATCTTTCTCTCTTTCACTATCTTCTTTCCAGCACAGTTTTTGCACCTGTTTTTGGGGTCAATCACTTCACCTACTCCCCTACACTCGCCACAAACAGTCTGTATCTGCTGTACCATGCCGGGACCAAGTTGCTGGATTCGAACCTGCATCCCTGTGCCGCGACAATTGCCGCATTTCTGTATGGATCCTTCCTTGCCCCCCCTCCCTGGATACAGAAAAGGAAAAAAAAAAACCAAATGAAAAATAACCAGAACTATGTGTAAGTTAATGTTACAATTCTGAGACATGCCCAACATTGGTCAAGTTGATAAATACTTCATCATCTTCTACTGATGCTCAACTGCCCAGTATTGGGTCAAGTTTTCCTGCTTACCCAGCGATTTCTGAGAATAAAAAACATCCAAGTTTTATCATCAATTTCTTTTTATCTTATATCTTATATCCTTCCCGTGCCGTTAAACCTCACATAGGGCTCGCAAGGTAGTTCGCCAATTTTTCCCGTCTTCTGCGAGTCTTTCAACCTCATCAAAGGATTTTATGCCTGTTAATTTGGTCTCTCTTAACAATGTCCTCTTCAGAGTTTCATGCGATCTGCCTTTTTCTCTTTGGCATGTTGTGTTCCACTTGATAGCTTGGTTTGGGATTCTCTGATCATTTCTTCTCATCAAATGACCAACATATGTCCATCTCCATTTCCTGATCACCCATGAGACTGGTTGTTATTCAGTCATCTGTCTTATCTCTGCGTTGTTCTTGAATTCGTTCCACTTGATGCCGAGTATTTTCCTTAGGCATTTGTTTTCGAGTCTAATTTCTTTTCTATTTCTTTAGTTGTTTTCCAGCTTCTGCATGCATAAATGAAGGTGGATATTACATCTGAATTGAATAGTCTTAACTTGGTTTTTGTGCTTATAACTTTTGAATTCCATATGTTCTCAGGATTCTTGAAGATCGATGCTGCTTTTGCAATTCTAACTTCCTTTCTGGTGTCATCATCCTGGTTTATGTAGCTGCCAAGATATGCAAATTGATTGACTTCTTCAATATCTGTCCCTTCTATGTGAATTTTTCCATTTTGATTAATGGGAAATTTCAATATATTTGTTTTGTCCTTGTTAATTTCAAGTCCTATTTTGCTAGCCAGTGAAGACAGACTATCTGTTTTTTCTTGCATGGAATTCACATTATTACTGATAAGAGTTATGTCATCAGCAAAATCAAGATCTTCTAGCTGGGTCCCATGTACCCAGTCAATACCTGTGTTCCCTGTGCAGCATTTTTTTATTATGAAGTCTATTGTAATTCCAAAAAGCAAAAGAGACACCATACTTCCTTGTTTCACACCTGTTTCAATCTGGAACCATTCATTCATCCCTTCTGTCTTGACTGCACAAACATATCCATTGTAGAAGTCCTTAATGATGCTGACAATTTTAGATGGTATTCCATATAGACTTAAAATTCTCTATAATGAATCTCTGTGTATGCTATCAAATGCCATCAACTTCATCAAAGTTAAATTATTTCCTTACCTTCACCAATGTTAAATTACTTTCTTACCTTCACCAATGTTAAATTACTTCCTTACCGTCATCAATGTTAGATTACTTTCTTTCCTTCACCAATGTTAAATTACTTCCTTTTCTTCACCAATGTTAAATTACTTCCTTTTCTTCACCAATGTTAAATTACTTCCTTTCCTTCACCAATGTTAAATTACTTCCTTACCTTCACAAATGTTAAATTACTTCCTTACCTTCACCAATGTTAAATTACTTCCTTACCTTCACCAATGTTAAATTACTTCCTTACCTTCACCTATGTTAAATTACTTCCTTACCTTCACACTTGCTACATATAACATTCTTGTGTACTGCCAGCTTCCGGGTGGCTCCCATGTACAAGTCTTCTAGTGGGACCTGGGTAAAGGAAGTGATCAAGAACAAAAGTCATACCAAGCTGAGATTTAAGTACACTACTGTATGTTATCTCTACCGCCAGGTAGGCATGGTAGAACTATAGCTGTGACTTAAGACTTGAGTACACTACTGTATGTTATCTCTACCTCCAGGTAGGCATGGTAGAACTATAGCTGTGACTTAAGACTTGAGTACACTATTGTATGTTATCTCTACCTCCAGGTAGGCATGGTAGAACTATAGCTGTGACTTAAGACTTGAGTACACTACTGTATGTTATCTCTACCTCCAGGTAGGCATGGTAGAACTATAGCTGTGACTTAAGACTTGAGTACACTACTGTATGTTATCTCTACCTCCAGGTAGGCATGGTAGTACACTACTGTATGTTATCTCTACCTCCAGGTAGGCATGGTAGAACTATAGCTGAGACTGGTCATCATCAGGAAATACAACAATCTCTAACTACGATACAAAGTTCATCACATGAACTCAGGACACGTGTTTTAAGTCTGTTCAAAGAGTACAATAACTGAAATGGAGGCATGAAACCATAACTCCCCATCAAGTACTCTCCTCAGGACTGCACACGCTTCTCCCATCGGTCCCACCACTGAAGCATGAAGGACTTGATAAATCTCTTTGGGAACAGAGTACAGCTCGGACGTCATGCTCTGCATGTCTTCTCATGATTAGCAAAAAGCCATGCTGAGATAGCAAGGACTCTGACAAGTGAGAAGAATGTTGTGTTTGGCCAGGCAAGTCTAACCAAATGGCTGGTGTGTTCTACTGATCAAGCAGCCAACTTCCCTCTGCCCACAGGTCTGATTGTTTGCACCACAAAGGCAATGAATGACCTACAGGTAGTCCTTCTTGGTAATGTTTTGACCATGTGGTACATACATGTGATGCATCATTCCACAGGAGTCAAAGAAAATAGTCAACATGACACTAATGTTGCCTGGCACTTGCTTTCTTTGATCTCAAGGATGACAAATGTCTCTGCTGTGATGACTGCATTTTGGTTTCCACATCTTGCCTGTAAACCCATGACTCATCGCCAGTGATTAGCATTCAGAATGTCAGTGCCACCATTTGTGCGGTCCGGCATGCCCTATGTGACTTCCAGGTGTAGTTGGTTCTGCCACATTGTTAACAGCTTTAGCATGAAACTCTCCACACGGTCAAAACCTCCATCAAAACGGAGTTACTGAACCAGTGCTTATCTCCACCTCATCTGTAAATTCTTGTGTGGTGACACACCAGTTCTGCATGATCGAAGTCTGCATTTTGTCGATGAGCTCATCATTCTGGCTAGAGAACCTACCAGAACGTGGTCTGCTCTCCACCAATGTGTGACCGTCTTTGAAATGATTGTATCATTCCTTAAATGCTTGCTGAATCTTCTGAATCACTAAGCTTTGGCCAAAATCTGATGCAATACTGGTCATTCCATCATTTTGTATCTGCTCCAAGTCATTCCGTCATTTTGTATCTGCTCCAAGTCATTTCATCATTTTGTAACTGCTCCAAGTCATTCCATCATTTTGTAACTGCTCCAAGTCATTCCGTCATTTTGTATCTGCTCCAAGTCATCCATCATTTTGTATTTGCTCCAAGTCATTCCGTCATTTTGTATCTGCTCCAAGTCATTCCGTCATTTTGTAACTGCTCCAAGTCATTCCGTCATTTTGTAACTGCTCCAAGTCATTCCATCATTTTGTGGCAAAGGAAAATCTTATAGGCATTCAGTGACTCTCACAGGAAGCCACAAACACCACCACATGATGACTATCACAGGAAGCCACAAACACCACCACATGATGACTATCACAGGAAGCCACAAACACCACCACATGATGACTATCACAGGAAGCCGCAAACACCACCACATGATGACTATCACAGGAAGCCGCAAACACCACCACATGATGACTATCACATGCTAAAAAGAAAGGAACAAGTCACTATCTTCCGTCTCTGAACAGGACATAGCCGACTCGTCATATGTATACAAAGCTTAAGGTTGATACTACTAATCTTTGTACATGTGCCCAGGTTCCCCAAATTGTGGAACATGTCCTCCAAAACTGCACCAACTATGAGACACGAGAAATAATTACTGGCCCAGTGAAACCACTAAGAAGATAAGCTCTATGGTTCCATACATGAATTACAAAAAACAGTGCATACGAAGAAGTGACTTTCGCACGCTGACTGCCAGTGACTGACACATTCTGGAGGCAGGGAAAAAATCATTCCTGCACATGATGCTCCACCTACACCCTTCCCGCCAGAGGACACTCCAGTGCTTCATTTGTTTTTATGGGGAAACATGGATGTTACAAGTTTTGCTTCCATACCTTAATACCTTAATTCAGAGAATGAGAAACATATTAACCAACACATCCTTATCAATGAATGTTAGAAAACGAGTCCTAAAATGCTATATTGAACCTATCTTGTTATATGGAAGTGAATCATGGTCAATAGGCAAGTCTGCACAAAAATCACTGGAAGCAGCAGAAATGTGGTTTATTAGAAGAATGTTGTGAATCCCCTGGACAGCAAAAATAACTAATGAAGAATGCAGGAGAAGAGCTGGAGAGACAAAAAACCTTGTCAGAAAGATAAGAGAGAGACAATGTACTTTCATAGGACATGCAATGAGAAAAGGGGGCATTGAAAATATTATAACAACAGGAAAAATAGAAGGAAGAAAATCAAGAGGAAGACCAAGAGAAATGATACTGGACAGTCTGACGGGATGGTGTGAGAGGAGATCACCAACTGAACTGATGGCATGCATGAAGGATCGCGTACTCTGGAGAAGCATAATAGCCAACGCCAGTCGGCACGGCACATGATGATGATGATGATGACCTTAATACAGGTTAATAGAGTGAAGGTGACATGACACAGACATCACAGAGATGTGACAAAGTTACAACAACAAGCATACAGGCAAAACTACAACACAGAGAATATAAACAAAACCACAACATAAATAAAAGTATATACACAAACAGAACATAGAGAATACACAGATATAACTACAACATAAACAGGATAAAGACAAAACAAATATAAACTAAGGACATACAAAACTAAAAATGAAAATACAGGCAAAATACATAGAGGACATAAAAAAAACTGCAACAAAAGAAGATATCGACAAAACTACACCTAGAATGGTGAATACTCACAAATTCTACAATGGAAATGGAGAACACAGATAATGGAAGATGTGGATAAAACTACAACAAAATAGGATAAAACATCACACATAAAATCAACACACAAAACAGCACTACAGCTTACTTTCATTTGATGAATGACATCCTTGCCCTTTCTAGGCCCTCTCTGGCCTCCATTTCTCCTGACACCTCCACCAAAGAACAGATCAAAAATGTCCATGGGTGAGTGGAAATCAAACCCTCCACCAGCAGCACCTCCTTTGATAGCTTCCTCTCCTCCCTTGTCATAAACTTCTCTCTTTTTGGGGTCAGACAAAACCTCATAGGCCATACTTATCTGTTTGAACTATTCATAAGAAAAGATCAGTTACAACCCATTATTTCAAATGCCTGTACAGAAAGACAAAAGGTGAAAATGCTGAAGATCAGCCTCAGAGTCACTGCTTTTGGCGATAGCTAAAAGATCAGCCTCAAAGTCACTGCTTTTAGTGATGGCTAAAAGATCAGCCTCAAAGTCACTGCTTTTAGCGATGGCTAAGATCAGCCTTAAAGTCACTGCTTTTAGTGATGGCTAAGATCAGCCTTAAAGTCACTGCTTTTAGTGATGGCTAAAAGATCAGCCTCAAAGTCACTGCTTTTAGTGATGGCTAAAAGATCAGCCTTAAAGTCACTGCTTTTAGTGATGGCTAAAAGATCAGCCTTAAAGTCACTGCTTTTAGTGATGGCTAAAAGATCAGCCTTAAAGTCACTGCTTTTAGTGTTGGCTAAAAGATCAGCCTTAAAGTCACTGTCAGTAAAATAATTATGAGTTGTGTAAATCAATACCTGATACTCTTCTGATGGGAAAAGGTCATTTCTGAGAATATCTGCTAGTAATATGAGGAACAATTGGAAGAAGTGGAGAGTTTTGAATATCTTGGATCACTACTAACTAATAATGGAGATACAATGAGGGAAATTAAAAGGAGGACATCTATCGCTCTTCAGAAAGTAAAACAAATAAAGAATCTGTGGAGAGGAGCAGACAGAACTACAAAAATAAGATTTTTAAGGGCATGCATCTTTCTCATCGCAATATATGCCTGTGAGACCTGAAAAATAGCTGAGAAACACATAAATGCCTTTGAATGCAAATGCTACAGAAGAGTTCTCCATATATCGTGGATACAAAAAAAAGAACAAATATATCTATACTACAAGAGCTTAATACTGAAGAAGGCTGGCTAGTAAAGAGGACTAAAGAGAGAAAACTTAAATATTTTTGACACATTAAACGTCATGATAATTTAGAGAAGACCGTATTGGAAGGATACATAATGGGAAAAAGAGGAAGACCAAAACGAAGATGGCTGCAAGACATCGCTGACGATCTGCAGATGGACGCAGCAGCAGCAGGCCATCTTGCTCACAACCGAGAGGCCTACAGGAGTGCTGTTTGGGAGGCAAAGTTCCGCAAGGGACATGCAAATGAATGAATGAATACGAGGCACACCACACTACACAAAATTATCAGTATACTGAGATTAAAAATTATATACAAACAAGAGAGAGAGAGAGAGAGAGAGAGAGCTCCGAGACTTGAAACAATCAAATTTTTTAATACCTGAAAACTTTTTTCATGTCTGATATGTGTAGCTCATATAAAATATTCTAACGCAGTAAGACAAAATATTATAACAAATAATATAACAGAATTACAAACTTGGCAAAAAATAACATGATACCATTACAACAAATGATGACACTAGTATAACTGACACTGGTGTACAACAAACAGTGATATCAGTACAACAAAAAGCGACAGTGTACAGCAAATAATGACTCTACAACAAAACATGACACCAATATGACAAATAACACGGCACTAGTACAACAAATAACATTACACTAGTACAACAAATAACATGGCAATAGTACAACAAATGACAATAGTACAACAAATAACATGGCAATAGTACAACAAATGACAATAGTACAACAAATAACATGGCACTAGTACAACAAATAACATGGCACTAGTACAACAAATAACATGGCACTAGTACAACAAATAACGTGGCACTAGTACAACAAATAGCGTGGCACTAGTACAACAAATAGCATGGCACTAGTACAACAAATAACACGGCACTAGTACAACAAATAGCATGACACTAGTACAACAAATAGCATGACACTAGTACAACAAATGACACTAGTACAACAAATAACATGGTACCAGTATAAACAACATATAAAAACAGACACCTTATCTCCAGCATCAGGGTTTTTGTCTGGGTGGTATTTGAGAGCAAGTTTTCTATACGCTTTTTTTAACTCAGCATCTGTGGCATTAGGTTTAACCTCCAGGATGTCATAGTAACCCGTTTCCTTCACCATTGTGGCTTCACTTAAAGTGGAGATGTCACAACACAGAAATGACTGTGCTTAAGAGCGTATGCTGTCTTATCTGTCTCTTCTAATCTGCTCAGTTTAGTTTCCCACTGCCTGGAAGAGAAAACAATGATAATTTAAAATGCCCAGAAAATTTTTCAGAGAAGCTTCATTTAGGTGAAAAAAAAAAATTAATTACATCTGACATGTTCAGTTGTCAATAGCAATCTTTTCTAAACGCTCCAACATGACTCTTACAAAACAAAGTACTATACACACTAATAAAATGTGAAAAATAAATAACAATTTGAATTTTGATAACTTCAGTCAGTCAGCTTTACAATCATCATCATCATAACAATCTGTGTCTAGATAGTGTCTTCATATCAGCTTTACAATCATCATGATCATAACAATCTGTGTCTAGTGTCTTCATAGTGTCACCTTTACAATTACTACCTAACGTTATGTCACAACACTTTGTGTCTAAATATATACCCACTGTGTTAGTTTAACAACCATGACCTAACTTTTGTCCTCTAATAATCTGTCTGTAGATAAGTTCATCGTGTTAGTTTTTACACCAATCATGGCCTAACTTTTGTCGCCTAACAATCCGTCTCTGGATATGGTCATCATGTCAGTTTTACAATACTTGTTACCCGCACGCATGTCTCTCTAATCTTTGCACATTTTTAACACAAGATTTGTACCTTCCAGCAGCAATGCCTCAGTCAAAAACAGCAGAGATCTGATATAAACAATATCACAGCCAAACAGCAGAGATCTGATACAAAGAATGTCTGATTTACCACCAAGAATGGCCAACAATAAATCTGCACGATCGGGACGACTAGAACGATCCAGAACTTTCTTCCAGTTTCTGGTACTCAAGTTAGCGCTGTCTGCGCATGCGCAAAGGATAAACTATCCTCAAATTATACAAATTTCGATGATGTCATTGAGAACATTTTCATTTCCTGTTACTTATTTTAGCCTTTTTAAGTCAGTCAATTATAAAAATGTTAATCAAAAGAAACCAATTAAAATAACAGTATACTTAACTAAACTGACATATATATGAATTATTAAAATCTTATATTACCTATTTTTTTTAAAGGTGGATTTTCAATTCACGATATTCTCATGCCTAATGCTCCAGGTAACCAAGACGACAGTAAACATTCTTGCAATAAGTTCGGGCAACACACAAACAACACAGCATTGGAGTCATCTCCCTAAAAACCTCTTCTTCAGCTTTCAGAGCCATTAAGGCTCGTTGCTGCAGATAAAGTTCGCCTCCATTTCTCTCTATTCATAATCTTCTCTCTTCAGTTGGTGACACCAGTTTATTTTATATCCTTTTCATGTTGTCTTTCCATCTCAGCCTTGGTCCACCCTTTGGTCTTGTTTCCCCTGTCACTTGTGCATACATCATTTTCAAAGTCGGTTCTCTTCCATTCTCTCTGCATTGCCAAACCAGCGTAATCTGTTCAGTTTCAAGACATTTATAATTCGTTGGGATTTTAAAAAACTGTTCAGTTCAGTGTTCTTTCTAGCTCTCCATTCTCCACTGTTGGTAGCCTTTACGGGCCCAAAGATTCTTCTTATGATCTTGTTCTCAAAGATCTGTAATTGTTGTTCATCTTTCTTTGTTGAACTCCACGTTTCTGATCCATACATGACGACTGGTCATATTATAGTTTTGTAGATTGTTATTTTGGTGTTTTGGAACAGGATTTAGGATTTTAACAGGTGTTGTAGTGCGAAGTATATTTTATTCCCTGTCTGTACTCTGCTTTTAATTTCCTCTCCAACTATATTGTTTTTGTAGAAGTTTGTGCATAGATACTTGTATGCTTCTGCTTTCCTAATATCTCCAACATCCCTAAAAAACACTGAATGAAATCCTAACGTCAAAGACCGAACACGTATGGGCATACCCCGAGGGTAATAAAGCCATTCCCCAGAACAAGCAACAGAGCTAGGCCCCTTTTCATAGTTACAGTTTTCGGCAGAACTAGCTTCAAGCACATGTGCAAGCAAGCACACACTCAACAGATACTACATTAAATACAAGAAATTTATTTCATGTACGATTTCAGCTTAATAACAACGGCCTTATAGCTCTGGCTCAGAACACCAGGCAGGGTAATGAGATGTGGAGGTTGCAACAAACACATCAGCTTCCTCATTAATCCCAACTACTTCATCTGTCTTTTGCTCAAAACTACTAGTGGGTCTTCATGACTTCAATAAAAGATCTAAAAAAGACTTAATTGTAATAAAAAAGAAATGAAATTATCAGCAAAATACTGTTAGTGTCCATGAACTAACAAAACTATGAAAACATTTGTCTTGTCTAAATAGCAGGCAACAAACATACTGACATTAACAAAAGCAGATTAATGTGTAAAATGAGTACAGATAACAATAGCAGATTAATGTGTATAATGAGTTCATTCATTCATTCATTTGGATGTCCTTTGCGGAACTTTGCCTCCCAAACAGCTCTCCTGTAGGCCTCTCGGTTGTGAGCAAGATGGCCTGTCGCTGCTGCATCCATTTGCAGATCGTCAACGATGTCTTGCAGCCATCTTCATTTTGGTCTTCCTCTCTTTCTTTTTCCCATTATGTATCCTTCCAATATGGTCTTCTCTAAATTATCATGATGTTTAATGTGTCCAAAATATTTAAGTTTTCTCTCTTTAATCCTCTTTACTAGCTAGCCTTCTTCAATATTAAGCTCTTGTTTCTCTCTCTCTGAACCTTAAGTGCCCAGGGTACATGGGGCTTCCGCAAGGGTTTTCCACAAATGCCTGTCTTTCGCCTTTTTTTCTGCTCTTGCCTAGGTGAGCCCTCTATTGCTCAACATCCTTTCTGTTGTTATTCTCCATGTCTCTTTTGGTCTACCCTTACTTCTGTTCCCCTGTGGTGTCCATCTTAGTGCTATTTTTGGTAGTGAGTTGTCAGTCATTCGGAGCACATGTCCCAACCATCGCCAGCGTCTTTCCTCAATAAATATTGTCAGTGGCGTCATCTGAATTTCTGCCAACAAGATGTTATTTCTTATGGTGTTTGGCCAAAACATTTTTCTAATTCTTCATAAACATTTAGTCTGGAAAGAATTCAACTTGTTTTCTATGGTTTTGGTGATTTTCCAGCATTCACTTCCATAGAGTAGTACACTTAGAACATTACTCTTAAATATCCTGATTTTCGTCTTCATGCTTAGTTTTTTAGATTTCCATATAGTCTGCAGCATTGCAAAAGCCTGGTTTGCTCTAGTAAGTCTGCTGTTGATGTCCTCTGTGCTGTCTCCATTTTCTACTACTCTACTGCCAAGGTATACAAATTCATTGACCTCCTCCACTAACTTGCTATCTACTCTGAGTACATTTCTGTTGTTCACATTTTGCTTCATTAACTTTGTCTTTCCTATGTTGATCTTTAGTCCTATGTTGTTTGCATTCTGAGTTAGCTTTTTTATTTTATCTTGCATGTCTTTGTGGCTGCTTGATAGTAGACAAATATCGTCTGCAAAGTCAAGGTCTTCCAGCACTGTGTCAAGGGTCCACTGTAATCCTCTGCATTTGTCTGATGTTGCCTCCTTCATTAACCAGTCTACTGCCAAGATAAATAATGTTGGTGATAGTACACATCCCTGCTTCACTCCTGTTTGTACCCTAAAGCTGCTGGAGGTATGTTCTCCACAGATCACTTTGCACTGAAAACCCTCGTATAGGGCTTTGATTACATTCACTATCTTATGGGGGAGGCCATGCCATCTTAGGATTTTCCACAGTGCATCTCTCTTGACACTGTCGAAGGCTGTCTCTAAATCTATAAACAATGCATATGTTGTGCTATGCCACTCATTTGCCTGTTCTAATATTTGTCTAAGTACAAATATGTGATCTATGCATTATCTTTCTTTCCTAAATCCTGCCTGCTCTTTCCGAAGTTTTCCCTCAAGTGCTGGTACAATTCTGTTGATGATTATTCTGCAAAATACTTTACTGGTGAGTGGCAGTAAGGTAATGCCTCTCCAGTTCCCACAATCTCTGAGGTCACCTTTCTTTGGTAGTTTTACTATAAGGCCAGTTTTCTACTCCTCTGGAGCTTTTTCTAGATCCCAAATTTGTTGTAGTATCCGGCAAAGTTGTTTTGGTGTTTCTGTTTCTTCTGCTTTCAACATCTCAGCAGTCACTTCATCTTCACCTGGTGCCCTGTCTGATTTTAGCTTCTTTATCGCCTCCTTTACTTCATTTACTGTTTTTGGTCCTGTATTGATGTTTAGTTCTGTTTTTGCTTCAGGTATGTCTATTGTTTGTGCTGCTTGTGTTCTGTTTAGTAGGGTGTTAAAGTGTTCCCTCCATCTTTCAATTTTTTCTCTTTCTCCACTGACCAGTTGTCCATTATGTGTCCTTATTGCACTCTCAAATCTTGTGCTGAAGTTACCTGTCATCTGCTTTGGGATTTAGTATATGGTTTGTGCATAATTACTTAAAACTCGTTCTTTAAGCCATTGTGATTTGGTGTTCAGTAATTTTTTCTTGATGTCTTTTCTCTGCTCTATCTTTTCCCATGTGGTCTTTCTTATCCATTCCTCTTTTCTCCGTTTCCGATATCCCAGCACCTCTTTTGCTGTTTCCTGTAGTGTTTTATTGAACTCTAGTATGGACATTTCTGCTTCGTCTTGTAGGACACTGAAGCGGTTCTTAAGTACTATTGAGAATTCATTTCTTGTTTGCTGGTCTTTCAGTTTTGTTATATCAAAACGTATCTTTCTGTGTTCTCCGATTTTGGCTTTCCTTAATTTTAGTTTTATTTTTGCTACCATAAGATTGGAGCCATCTGCTCCTTTCCTTGCTCGCACATCTTGTAGTGACCGTTTCTACTTGTTATTTATTAGTATATGATTGATTCGGTTTTCTGTGGTTTTATCTGGGGATCTCCAAGTCACTTTATGGATGTTTTTATGTTGGAAAATTGTCCCTCCGACGGTCATCATGTTTTCTTCACAGAAACTGCACAGTCTTTCTCCATTTTCATTTATTTCTCCAATTCCTTCTCTTCCCATGATTCTTCTTCTATCTTCATTTCCTTCACCTACTTTTGCATTGAAGTCGCCCAAGATGAGTAGCATATCATGCTTGGGTATTGTTTCTACTGTGGCTTGGAGGCTGTTGTAAAAATCTTCTTTTAATTCCTCTTCAGCTGCTTCTGTTGGTGCATAACAAACTATAATAGACAGCTTCGTGAATCTTGAGTTGAAGTGTGCATATAATAATCTCTCATTTATTGGGGTCCATTTCAGCAATGCTCTTGATGCTTCTTTTGTTATAATCAATGCTACTCCTCTTTCATGATGATCTTCTTTACCTGACCATATTATTGTATTTTCTGTGTTCTGTGTTGTTAATTTCCTTCTGCCTTGTCCTGTCCATCTTGCTTCTTGTATTCCTAGTATGTATAGTTTGTATCTGTGCGTTTCCTTGATGGTTTGTGCTAGTTTTCCAGTCTGGTTAAGTGTTCTTACATTCCAGCTGCCTATTTGCATCTTGTGTTTAGGTTCCAGGAGGTCTGCAGTCAGGCTGGGGACTTCCAGTGGCTGGCTTTCATCCACAACCTCCATGGGCGCAGTTTCCTGATAAGCATTTCTCCTTCACCTGCATTTGTTTTTTCCCTTGCTTCTGTTTCTGTAGCAGTCTGATAGTTTTTTTACCAGATAGGGTTGCTGGCCCTATGCCGAACCCTCCTTAGTCGCCTTTTATGATCATGCATGGTAGGGTACAGTGGTCCTATTCTTTACAGATCCTGGGTACCACAGATATTTGTTCTTTTTTTGTGTCAACAATATTTGGAGAACTCTTCTGTAGCATTTAATGTATAATGAGTACAGATAACAAAAGCAGATTAATGTGTATAATGAGTATAGATAACAAAAGCAGATTAATGTGTATGATGAGTACAGATAACAAACACAGATTAATGTGTATAATGAGTACAGATAACAAAAGTAGATTAATGTGTATAATGAATACAGAAACATGCAGGATTTCATTTTGTTGTTAAAAGGCCAGGATAAAGTTTTATCTTAAGGACTGCTCTTCTCTTTCCCACTCAGTCTTAATTTTGTTACCTGGTAAATACTATTTTTGTTATGTGATAAGGTTTGTTTCTCTTACATGGTAAATCTTACTTTTGTTACCCGGCAAATACTATTTTTGTTATGTGATAAGGTTTGTTTCTCTTGCATGGTAAATTGTAATCTGATAAGTCTTACTTTTTAACCTGGTAAACATTACTTTTGTTACCTGATAAATCTTACCTTTGTTACCTGGAAATACTACTTTTGTAATCTGATAAATCTTACCTTTGTTACCTGGTAATACTACTTTTGTAATCTGATAAATCTTACCTTTGTTACCTGGTAAATCTTGCTTTTGTTACCTGGTAAATCTTGTTACCTGTTAAATCCTGTTTATGCCTGTTATCACTGAGCACTCTGCAAACATCCACAAACACATACATACCCATGCAAATGTAAACAAAAAATAATCTATATATATAAATCAATGTGTGCATGTATTTTAGAGCATCACCCTGAAATGCCCGGAGCAATTTCAACCAAACTTGGCACACATATGACATATGACTTACAATCTGGACAGTGCACTGTGGGGTTAGATCATCCCTAGGATACCCCTATGATCCCTAGGAGTTGGGGTGACATGTAAAAATGATCGAAAATGAATGATGTTAGTGTCGAATCCATAGTTTTCAGGGTCACTGAGATGAATAGTGACACTCCTGATGCCCTTTAAGTTCAGCTCTCAACGGCATGGGAGCCCCTAGGGGTGGGGTGGGATGTGGTGACATGTAAAAATGCACAGTTTTTGGGGTCGTTGAGATGAATAGAGGCACTCACAAGTTCAGCCTCCATCGGCATGGGGGGGGGGGGGGGTGAGAAGTGAAAAATAAAATGTCCATATTGATCGAGATTATCGTCGAACCCATTGTGGTCGGGGTCGATAAGCTGATTGCTGACAGTCCTGATGACAATTAAGCACACATTTAGTCGAATAGAAGGAATAGAACCGTCTAGACTGTAGAACCTTCTAGAAGATTGTAGAACTGAATAGACCTTTGTAGAACCTTCTAGAAGGCTGTGGAAATGAATAGAAAGTTGTAGAACCGTCTAGAAAGTTGTGGAAATGAATAGAACTTTGTTGATTTGGGATAAATAAATACCCGGGCAACGCCGGGTAATCAGCTAGTAAAATGATAAAAGCTGTGATGAAATGCCAAAGGGCTGAGGCCGGCGTGAACAGTGTACAAGACTAGGAACATGCACGCATACATCCATACACACCCACACACTAGCACAAGTCTGCTGTTGTTTGCAGTTCATGTTGGACTTCCTGTAACTGTTGTTGTTGCTGTTGTTGTTGCTGCTGCTGTTGTTGAATGCTACAGTAGGATCTCTGTGTAACTGCAATATTGAAATATTTTTAGTTGCGCTGACTCTGTGATAGTCTTGAGACATGGACAGAGTCAACGTGAAATGAATTAGAAATGGTTTGCTCATTTTCCCGTATTACCGAGTTTGACAAAATAAAATGTCTTACTACGACAGTGTTCGGTAGACATTTCCCTGAACAGGTGAACTTTTGACCTACCTGAGGTGTTTGTTCAAGCTCGGAGAAAATGCATATTTAGAAGTGTTATAGTAAGTTGTGACGGGTGAGTTGCCAAGTTGCACGGGTTAGCTGAGTTTGGAAGTTTATGTATGGACACAGCTGACATACTTTGGATAAGTTAGCTGAGTTTGGAAGTTTATGTATGGACACACAGGTGACATACTTTGGATAGGTTAGCTGAGTTTGGAAGTTTATGTATGGACACACAGGTGACATACTTTGGATAAGTTAGCTGAGTTTGGAAGTTTATGTATGGACACACAGGTGACATACTTTGGATAAGTTAGCTGAGTTTGGAAGTTTATGTATGGACACACAGGTGACATACTTTGGATAAGTTAGCTGAGTTTGGAAGTTTATGTATGGACACACAGGTGACATACTTTGGATAAGTTAGCTGAGTTTGGAAGTTCATGTATGGACACAGCTGACAAACTTTAGGTAAGTTAGCTGAGTTTGGAAGTTTATAGACATATAGCTGACATATTTTGGGTAAGTTAGCCGAGTTTAGAAGTTTATGTATGGACACACAGGTGACATACTTTAGGTAAGTTAGCTGAGTTTGGAGGTTTATGTATGGACACACAGGTGATACACTTTTGGTAACAGAGGGCATTGATTTTGTGAAAACTAAAGGTCAAGTGATAAACATGTGGGTTCACTGATTTTGAGCTTCACTGATTTTTAGCTTCACTGATTTTGAGCTTCACTGATTTTGAGCTTCACTGATTTTTAGCTTCACTGATTTTGAGCTTCACTGATTTTGAGCTTCACTGATTTTGAGCTTGAAGTGATTTTGAGCCTCACATGACAGAAAGTTTTGGAAGCTTGAGGACTGTGCAAGGAGTATATACAAAGATTTTAGGAACAATATGATTACATGAGAATGAATGAATGAATGAATGAATGAATAATCTTTATTTTTCAAGGGTAAAGAATTGGGCACGCAGGCCCGTCTTACATTCTGCCCTTCATCACTCCATCTTTCATTCTTCCCACACACTTGATTTAGTACAAAAATACAAATTAAATTAGGAAAAACATATCAAAAGAGTGTAAGATTTAACTACTACATTCAAAAGATTCAGAATGAGAGGATTATTATAACTGACTTACTTTGTGAAGAATAGGATGAGATTCAGAATGAGAGGATTATTATAACTGACTTACTTTGTGGAGAATAGGATGAGAGGATTATTATAACTGACTTACTTTGTGGAGAATAGGATGAGATTCAGGATGAGAGGATTATTATAACTGACTTACTTTGTGGAGAATAGGATGAGATTCAGGATTATTATAATTGACTTACTTTGTGGAGAATAGGATGAGATTCAGGATGAGAGGATTATTATAATTGACTTACTTTGTGGAGAATAGGATGAGATTCAGGATGAGAGGATTATTATAATTGACTTACTTTGTGGAGAATAGGATGAGATTCAGAATGAGAGGATTATTATAATTGACCCTTGACACAGTGCTGGAGGACCTTGACTTTGCGGACGACATTTGTCTATTATCAAGCAGTCACAAAGATATGCAAGATAAAATAAACAAGCTAACTCAGAATGCAAACAACATAGGACTAAAGATCAATGTAGGAAAGACAAAGTTAATGAAGCAAAATGTGAACAACAGAAATGTACTCAGAGTAGATAACAAGTTAGTGGAGGAGGTCAGCGAATTTGTATACCTTGGCAGCAGAGTAGTAGAAAATGGAGACAGCACAGAGGACATCAACAGCAGACTTACTAAAGCAAACCAGGCTTTTGCAATGCTACAGAATATATGGAAATCAAATAAACTAAGCATAAATATGAAAATCAGGATATTTAAGAGTAATGTTCTAAGTGTACTACTCTATGGAAGTGAATGCTGGAAAATCACCAAAACCATAGAAAACAAGTTGAATTCTTTCCAGACTAAATGTTTACGTAGAATTAAAAAAATATTTTGGCCAAACACCATAAGAAATAACATTTTATTGGCAGAAATGCAGATGAAACCACTGACAACAATTATTGAGGAAAGACGCTGGCGATGGTTGGGACATGTGCTCCGAATGACTGACAACTCACTACCAAAAATAGCACTAAGATGGACACCACAGGGGAACAGAAGTAAGGGTAGACCAAAAGAGACATGGAGAAGAACAACAGAAAGGATGTTGAGCAATAGAGGGCTCACCTGGGCAAGAGCAGAAAAAAAGGCGAAAGACAGGCATTTGTGGAAAACCCTTGCGGAAGCCCCATGTGCCCTGGGCACTTAAGGTTCAGAGAGAGAGAGAGATTATAATTGACTTACTTTGTGGAGAATAGGATGAGATTCAGGATGAGAGGATTATTATAACTGACTTACTTTGTGGAGAATAGGATGAGATTCAGGATTATTATAATTGACTTACTTTGTGGAGAATAGGATGAGATTCAGGATGAGAGGATTATTATAATTGACTTACTTTGTGGAGAATAGGATGAGATTCAGGATGAGAGGATTATTATAATTGACTTACTTTGTGGAGAATAGGATGAGATTCAGGATGAGAGAATTATTATAACTGACTTACTTTGTGGAGAATAGGATGAGATTCAGAATGAGAGGATTATTATAATTGACCCTTGACACAGTGCTGGAGGACCTTGACTTTGCGGACGACATTTGTCTATTATCAAGCAGTCACAAAGATATGCAAGATAAAATAAACAAGCTAACTCAGAATGAAAACAACATAGGACTAAAGATCAATGTAGGAAAGACAAAGTTAATGAAGCAAAATGTGAACAACAGAAATCTACTCAGAACAGATAACAAGTTAGTGGAGGAGGTCAACGAATTTGTATACCTTGGCAGCAGAGTAGTAAAAAAATGGAGACAGCACAGAGGACATCAACAGCAGACTTACTAGAGCAAACCAGGCTTTTGCAATGCTACAGAATATATGGAAATCAAATAAACTAAGCATAAATATGAAAATCAGGATATTTAAGAGTAATGTTCTAAGTGTACTACTCTATGGAAGTGAATGCTGGAAAATCACCAAAACCATAGAAAACAAGTTGAATTCTTTCCAGACTAAATGTTTACGTAGAATTAAAAAAATATTTTGGCCAAACACCATAAGAAATAACATTTTATTGGCAGAAATGCAGATGAAACCACTGACAACAATTATTGAGGAAAGACGCTGGCGATGGTTGGGACATGTGCTCCGAATGACTGACAACTCACTACCAAAAATAGCACTAAGATGGACACCACAGGGGAGCAGAAGTAAGGGTAGACCAAAAGAGACATGGAGAAGAACAACAGAAAGGATGTTGGGCAATAGAGGGCTCACCTGGGCAAGAGCAGAAAAAAAGGCGAAAGACAGGCATTTGTGGAAAACCCTTGCAGAAGCCCCATGTGCCCTGGGCACTTAAGGTTCAGAGAGAGAGAGAGATTATAATTGACTTACTTTGTGGAGAATAGGATGAGATTCAGGATGAGAGGATTATTATAATTGACTTACTTTGTGGAGAATAGGATGAGATTCAGAATGAGAGAATTATTATAATTGACTTACTTTGTGGAGAATAGGATGAGATTCAGAATGAGAGAATTATTATAATTGACTTACTTTGTGGAGAATAGGATGAGATTCAGGATGAGAGGATTATTATAAGTGACTTATTTTGTGGAGAATAGGATGAGATTCAGAATGAGAGGATTATTATAACTGACTTACTTTGTGGAGAATAGGATGAGATTCAGGATGATTCGAGATTAGGATTAGGATGAGGATTTTCCATAAGAAAGCTTTTGGTATAGAAAGTCCTCAAGATGTAGACAGTTGAATGAAGTTTTTGTGTAGTTTGAGTGATACTCAGAGTTAAAATATAGCAGTTCAGTTGTTATTTTTGTCCTTGTTTGGACAAGTAGTCGTTTATAGTTACATTCAGGATGTAGAGTGCTATTGTGTTTTGTTGGAATTCATTGGTTTGTCTGGTTCTTTCGGAAAACTTGTGAGTATTTATATTTTTGGTTTAATCTAGTAGGCTAATTGTTTCTTCTCAATGGTGTAATCACGCTGAGAATCATATATTTGTTTATTTTTCAAGCCATTTGGCTTCATCACATCACTCGTCAGTTGAAAGCACATTTTATTCATCAATAAATGTTGTCAACATTTAAATCTAATTGGAGTTATTGAGTTGTTGGAACTTCATCTGTCAGTCTAGCTGAACGAATGGAAATCCAGTTTTTGATCTTTGCGACACTGGTGTTTTTGTTGTACTAGTAGCGAACCTGGAACTGTTGTTGTGTTGAAATGGGAATACAGTTGTGACAAATTTTGTCTGTTGAAGCAGGAGAAAAAATAAAATCAGACAAGCAGACAACAGCATTCATGAAATCATAGCAAGCACAGTAGAGATCCAATAAATTCTCAATGGAGTTGTATCACTAAATCGTTTAATGATTGTATAGTAGTGATGTGCAGTGTGATAGAACATGAGTTACATCACGTGGGATAGTTTCTTATTATTTCGTTTCATCAACAAGAACGGATTGCTGCGGTCTTCTGCACTCTAGACCATTCGAGTATATTACATCACTTCTCTCAGCCACACGACAGATAGTACGATTTTTAAGAAGTGGATGAGATTTATTCACATAAGATACTAATGTTGTTCAAATGTTTGTTCTTGACCATAAACTCCTTGTTAATTATCTTCTGTATCATCCAGAATACTTGTCTTCTCACTTTTTTTGTTGACATTTTTACAATTTATACTAGTGACCTTGACCTTCTTAAACAAAGATTTCAATTTTTTTTTTAATGATAATAGCCTAAATACACTTAGCGACAACAACGGAAAAATAATGGACAAAACAAAAAACAAAAACAAAAAAGAAAGAGAAGTTGTTAAACTTTCAAAGTCGACATTACTGAAACATCTCTCTCTCTCTCTCTCTATCTATCTATCTATCTATCTATCTATCTATCTATCTATCTATCTATCTATCTATCTATCTATAGCACAAGCAAAGCACACACACACATATACATGTTGTCACACACACACATATATATATATATATGAACGTGTGTGTATATGTGTGTATATGTGTATGTGTGTATGTGTGTATGTGTGTATGTGTGTATGTACGTATGTATGTATGTATGTATGTATGTATGTATGTATGTATGTATGTGTTTCAGCACCATGCTGGAACGCCTGGAGCAATTTCAACCAAACTTGGAACACATGATTTAAAATCTGGACAGTGCACAGAGGGGGTTAGATCACCCCTAGGATACCCCTATGACCCCTAGGGATCTAGGTGACATGTAAAAATATTCGAAAATGAACGATATTAGTGTCGAATCCATAGTTTTCAGGGTTGCTGAGATGAATAATGACACTCCCGATACCGTTTAAGTCCAAGTTCAGCTCTCAACGGTATGGGGGGTGGGGTGGGATGGGGTGACATGTACAAATAATCGAAAACGACCGATATTAGTGTCGAATCCATAGTTTTTAAGGGTCGCTGAGATGAATAGTGACACTCCCGATGATGTTTAAGTTCAAGCTCAGACCCCATCAGCATGGGGTCCTAGGGGTGGGAAAATGGTGGTGTCATGTACAAATAATTGAAAACGATCGATATTACTGTCGAATCCATAGTGTTCGGGGTCGCTAAGCTGATTGGTGACAGTCCTGATGACAATTACGCACACGTTTAGTCGAATAGAAGGAATAGAACTCTGTAGAAACGTCTAGACTCTGTAGAACCTTCTATAAGGTTGTGGAAATGAATAGAACATTGTAGAACCTTCTAGAATATTGTGGAACGGAACAAAACTTCCTTGATTGGTGTAAATAAATACCCGGGCAACGCCGGGTAATCAGCTAGAGAGAGAGAGTGTGTGTGTGTATATATATATATATATATACTTTTATATTTTTCTTATCTCTCCCTTATTCACTATTCTCAGCACAGCAACAGCCACATGGAAACAGGTTTGTCTTACTAAATATCTATCTGTTAGTTTCTTATACATAACTTGATTTTCAGACAATATATCGCTCATTTGCAACTTTCAGCGTGGAGATTAAGAACAAAAAAACGAGATAAGAATAATTTTTTTCTTATGACATGAATCTCTTGGCATATACCTGCTGTCCTACACTATCTGTATGTTTACCTGAATGATTCTGACGATTATACACTACCTGTATGTTTACCTGAATTATTCTGACGATTACACACTATGCTTACCTAAATGGTTCTGACAATTACACACTATCTGTATGTTTATCTGAATGATTCTGACGATTACACACTATCTGTATGTTTACCTGAATGATTCTGACGATTGTACACTACCTGTATGTTTACCTGAATGATTCTGATGATTATACACTATCTGTATGTTTACCTGAAATATTCCGACGATTACACACTACCTGTATGTTTACCTGAATTATTCCAACGATTACACACTACCTGTATGTTTACCTGAATTATTCTGACGATTACACACTACCTGTATGTTTACCTGAATGATTCTGACGATTACACACTACCTGTATGTTTACCTGAATGATTCTGACGATTACACACTACTTGTATGTCTACCTGAATGATTCTGACGATTACACACTACCTGTATGTTTAAAAGACATGTATAATCTCCACATACCGGGTAACATAAATTAAAGATAAAGGATCCCGATAAATGTGCTTGTTTTTATGTTTGAACTTTGGCGATTTGGACAAAAATGTGATGCTCAGAGCAGAACACAGCATGACAAATATCAAACATACTTTTACTTTCATGCGGTCTAATATATATATATATATATATATAGGGGGGGGGGGGAGCCTGTTGTAATGGATTAACGCTTCTCTTTTATCTTTCAGGTTTGTGATATATGTCAGATGATAGTGACAATTTTCTGTTGAGTTAGGTTAGGAAGCCGGGCTTGTCATCTGTTGAGTTATGTTAGGAAGCTGGGCTTGTCATCTGTTGAGTTATGTTAGGAAGCTGGGCTTGTCATCTGTTGAGTTATGTTAGGAAGCCGGGCTTGTCATCTTTTGAGTTATGTTAGGAAGCTGGGCTTGTTATCTGTTGAGTTAGGTTAGGAAGCTGGGCTTGTTATCTGTTGAGTTAGGTTAGGAAGCTGGGCTTGTCATCTGTTGAGTTATGTTAGGAAGCTGGGGTTGTCATCTTTTGAGTTATGTTAGAAAGCTGGGCTTGTCATCTTTTGAGTTATGTTAGGAAGCTGGGCTTGTCATCTGTTGAGTTATGTTAGGAAGCTGGGCTTGTCATCTGTTGAGTTATGTTAGGAAGCTGGCGTTGTCATCTTTTGAGTTATGTTAGGAAGCTGGGCTTGTCATCTGTTGAGTTATGTTAGGAAGCTGGGCTTGTCTTCTGTTGAGTTATGTTAGGAAGCTGGGCTTGTCATCTGTTGAGTTATGTTAGGAAGCTGGGCTTGTCATCTGTTGAGTTATGTTAGGAAGCTGGGCTTGTCATCTGTTGAGTTATGTTAGGAAGCTGGGCTTGTCATCTTTTTAGTTATGTTGGGAAGCTGGGCTTGTCATCTGTTGAGTTATGTTAGGAAGCTGGGCTTGTCATCTGTTGAGTTATGTTAGGAAGCCGGGCTTGTCATCTTTTGAGTTATGTTAGGAAGCTGGGCTTGTTATCTGTTGAGTTATGTTAGGAAGCTGGGCTTGTTATCTGTTGAGTTATGTTAGGAAGCTGGGCTTGTTATCTGTTGAGTTATGTTAGGAAGCTGGGCTTGTCATCTGTTGAGTTATGTTAGGAAGCCGGCCTTGTTATCTGTTGAGTTATGTTAGGAAGCTGGGCTTGTCATCTGTTGAGTTATGTTAGGAAGCCGGCCTTGTTGTCTGTTGAGTTATGTTAGGAAGTTGGGCTTGTCACAGGCTTTTCGATTCTACCAGAAAAAAGGAAGGAAAATTCCTTCCATGAACTCTATCTAAAGAGTCTACATTATAACATCAATATAAAAGATGTACAAATGATGTGAAAGGTTCAATGTGACTGATCCAGATGATTTTATCAGTCATTCATTCTGAACAAACTTTGCAGTTACAAACAACATGGTCTTGCTGATGGTAGGGATTACAATACAGACCAGCTTTACGCAGAATTTGTCTGACAGGAACAAAGTTTCATGTCGTATACTTTTATGCGCCATCAATTCTTGGAAAATAATCATTTGACGTTTGCTGTAGTATATTTTGTTATCATTCATCGGTCCAAGTACATTAAATCAAGAAATGATGAATATAAGGAAGTATAAAACCATATTCTTGGCTACACCACACAGTTACACAAGAAGTTTGTTCTATTAAAAATAGAACACTATATCCTTGGTTACACCATATAGTAATATAAGAAGTCTGTTCTACTAAAAATAGAACACCATATTCTTTGTTCTACTAAAATTAGAGCACTATATTGTTGGCTACACCACAAAATAACATTTTTGTTATACTAACAAGAAATATCTCACGCTGACATTCAGAGAGCAGAACACAACGCAGCCTGATGCACTCAGAGACAGGAATTTTGTAAGCTGATGCAAAACTGTTTTCCTGTCCCTACCTTATTGATAAGCAATCCTGTTTTAATCCACTACGGGGACCTACCTTATTGATAGGCAATCCTGTTTTAATCCACTACGGGGACCTACCGTATTGATAGGCAATCCTGTTTTAATCCACTACGGGGTCCCACCTTATTGATAGGTAATCCTGTTTAACCCACTACGGGGTCAACTTAAAAAGGAGGCCTTCTGGGCTCTAAACGAAGTATAAACTAGGCTCTTCTCTCACTAAACCTCCAGCACTTGTACTGTAAGGCTTTCTGCGAAAATCTAAAATCCTGTAACTATCATGGACCCAGGTTTGTTATCACTGTTAATGTGTTTATATGTGGACTGTTTATCTCAACACACTGTAATCAACATGTACCACAGCAATGACTACTTTCTTCTTTGAGTCACTTCCGTGCCTCGAACTTGTTGTCCCAGTGTCAGCCGCAGGATTCCAAGAATTGTGTACCACAAACACCGAAGTTATATCAAGTTGTAACTTCAGCAACAACGGATCAATGATTGCTATATTTATGTGCATCCGACTCCCAGTTATGTGCAGCAGCTAGCTAATGTGTACTACCTACAAGAGAAAATTTTCTCAACAAACGCGATGTTTTGTGACAGCAGCAAAATAATTGCTAACAACACATTCAAATAAAATTCACCCACATCTAACTGTATAGAAATACCCCCCTTCCCCCAAATCTACCTGTATAGAAATACCCCCTCCCCCCAAATCTACCTGCATAGTAATACCCCCCCCCCCAATCTAGATATATAGAAATGCCCTTCCCCCCTCCAACTCTACCTGTATAGTAATAACCCTCCCCCACCCCAGATCTGTATGTACAGAAATAACCCCCCATCCCAGATCTATATATACAGAAATACCCCCCCCCCCCCCGGGCCCAAAAAAAAACTAATCATCATCATCAGGTGCCGTGCAGACTGGCGTTGGCTATTATGCTTCTCCAGAGTACACGATCCTTCATGCAGGCCATCAGCTCAGTTGGTGATCTCCTATCACACTGTCCCATCAGGCTGTTCAGTATCATTTCTCTTGGTCTTCCTCTTGATCTTCTTCTTTCTATTTTTCCTGTTGTTATAATATTTTCTTTTCTGACAAGGTTTTTTGTCTCTCCAGCTCTTCTCATACATTCTTCATTAGTTATTTTTGCTGTTCAGGGGATTCGCAACATTCTTCTAATAAACCACATTTCTGCTGCTTCCAATGATTTTTGTGCAGACTTGCCTATTGTTCATGATTCACTTGCATATAACAAGATAGGTTCAATATAGCATTTTATGACTCGTTTTTTAACATTCATTGATAAGGATGTGTTGGCTAATATGTTTCTCATTCTCTGAAATGCAGTCTTTGCTTGGCCTATTCTGTTCCTAATTTCTGTTCTGCATTTCCCATCTGAAGTTATTACTGCTCCAAAGGGGGGGGGGGGGGTGGTATTTTTATACAGGTAGATGTTTAATCCCCAAACATCTACCTGTATAAAAATACCCACCCCCAAATCTACCTGTATAGATATAACCCCCCCCCCCCCCATCTACCTATATAGAAATAGCCCCCCACTCATATTTACCGGTAGAGAAATAACCCTCCCCCAAATCCACCTGTATAGAAATACCCCCCCCACACGTATCTGTATAGAAATACCCCCCCCCACACGTATCTGTATAGAAATACCCACCCCCACAGTATCTGTATAGAAATACCCCCCCACATCTACTTGTATAGAAATACCCCCCCCCACACGTATCTGTATAGAAATACCCCCAACATCTACTTGTATAGAAATACCCCCCCACATCTACTTGTATAGAAATACCCCCCCCACATCTACTTGTATAGAAATACCCCCCCCCACATCTACTTGTATAGAAATACCCCCCCCACATCTACTTGTATAGAAATACCCCCCCCCACATCTACTTGTATAGAAATACCCCCCCCCACACGTATCTGTATAGAAATACCCCCCTCACATCTACTTGTATAGAAATACCCCCCCCCCCACATCTACTTGTATAGAAATACCCCCCCCCACATCTACTTGTATAGAAATACCCCCCCCCACATCTACTTGTATAGAAATACCCCCCCCCACATCTACTTGTATAGAAATACCCCCCCCCCCACATCTACTTGTATAGAAATACCAACCCCCACATCTACTTGTATAGAAATACCCCCCCCCACACGTATCTGTATAGAAATACCCCCCCCCCCATCTACTTGTATAGAAATACCCCCCCCCACACGTATCTGTATAGAAATACCCCCCCCACACGTATCTGTATAGAAATACCCCCCCCCCCCACATCTACTTGTATAGAAATACCACCAACCCTCCCTATCTACGGGTGTAGAAATAAACCTCCACCTCATATCTATAAAAATACCCCAAAACCTCACATCTACCTGTACAAAAAATATCCCTCTCTACCCTCCCCCTCCACCAAACACATACATATACCTATAATAAAATAAGCTTACCCCTACATCTACTTGTAACACCCCACAAACATACACATATACCTATAATAAAATAAGCTTGCCTATACATCTACTTGTAGCAACCCCCCACAAACACACACATATACCTTTAATAAAAATAAGCTTGCCCCTACAACTTCTTGTACCCCTCCCCCCACAATCATCATCATCATCATGTGCCATGCCGACTGGCGTTGGCTATTATGCTTCTCCAGAGTACACGATCCTTCATGCAGGCCATCAGCTCAGTTGGTGATCTCCTCTCACACCATCCCGTCAGACTGTCCAGTATCATTTCTCTTGGTCTTCCTCTTGATCTTCTTCCTTCTATTTTTCCTGTTGTTATAATATTTTCAATGCCCCCTCTTCTCATTGCATGTCCTATGAAAGTACATTGTCTCTCTCTTATCTTTTTGACAAGGTTTTTTGTCTCTCCAGCTCTTCTCCTACATTCTTCATTAGTTAATTTTGCTGTCCAGGGGATTCGCAACATTCTTCTAATAAACCACATTTCTGCTGCTTCCAATGATTTTTGTGCAGATTTGCCTATTGTCCATGATTCACTTCCATATAACAAGATAGGTTCAATATAGCATTTTAGGACTCGTTTTCTAACATTCATTGATAAGGATGTGTTGGTCAATATGTTTCTCATTCTCTGAAATGCAGTCTTTGCTTGGCCTATTCTGTTCCTAATTTCTGTTCTGCATTTCCCATCTGAAGTTATTACTGCTCCAAGGTATTTGAATTTCTGCACCTGCTTTAGAACAGTTCCGTTTAATTTAATACTGCATGCTGGTGGATTCTGTTTCTTAGATATGACCATAGTCTCTGTCTTTTTGATGTTCAAAGTAAGGCCTTTCTGTTCACTTTCTTTGGCGACTTTATTCAAGAGATTTTGCAGGTCTTGTTGGTTCTCAGCTATCAGTACTGTGTCGTCAGCATACCGAAGGTTGTTAATATTGTATCCTCCAATTTTTATGCCTGGTTCTGTGATGATTGTTCTTAGAATATTCTCGCTATACAGAGAAAAAAGGTCTGGAGATAGTACACATCCTTGTCGCACCCCTTGTTTTATAGGTTGATATTTTCCAATTCTATTTTCAACTCGAACTGCTGCTTCTTGCTGCCAGTATAGATGTTTTACAATCCTCAGGTCTTTGCCGTCTATACTGATGTCTTCAAGCATTTTAATAATTTCATTATGTTTCACCTTGTCAAATGCCTTGGTGTAATCAATGAAGCATACCCACAAACACACACATATACCTTTAATAAAAAATAAGCTTGCCTATACATCTACTTGTAGCAACCCCCCACAAACACACACATATACCTTTAATAAAAAATAAGCTTGCCTATACATCTACTTGTAGCAACCCCCCACAAACACACACATATACCTTTAATAAAAATAAGCTTGCCTATACATCTACTTGTAGCAACCCCCCACAAACACACACATATACCTTTAATAAAAATAAGCTTGCCTATACATCTACTTGTAGCAACCCCCCACAAACACACATATACCTCTAATAAAAATAAGCTTACCCCTACAACTACTGTACCCCCCCCCCCAAACACACACATACGCCTCTAATAAAAAAAAGCTACCCCCCCCCACACACACCTTCTTGTACCAAAATTACCCTCCCTATCCTATCACAAGCAACGACCACCATCGACCCCTGGCTGTGCTTGTAAGATGTCGTCTTCTGTGAGAGATGAAAGTAGTACAATGTGTTTGTTTAGAAGTTCGTGTTATCTACCCAAGACCAGGTCGATGATTGGTCGTTTTGGGGCGTTGGGGGTAGGTTATCGTTCCAAAGCTGACCAAGACCCTAGCCTTCAACCTCAAGATGTTCATATGCCCCAGCTGTTACAAGCATGCTAATGGTGTGCCTCTATGTTACAAGCATGTTAATGGTGTGCCTCTATGTTACAAGCATGTTAATGGTGTGCCTCTATGTTACAAGCATGTTAATGGTGTGCCTCTATGTTACAAGCATGTTAATGGTGTGCCTCTATGTTACAAGCATGTTAATGGTGTGCCTCTATGTTACAAGCATGTTAATGGTGTGCCTCTATGTTACAAGCATGTTAATGGTGTGCCTCTATGGTATGCAGCTTTCTTGTTAGGCCTGCCCATGAAACCTATCAAAGCTCACTCCCTATCCGATATGTTGCAAGATCTTCACCACATCATCGCCTCCTAACAGCTGAAATGTGCAGCAACAACAGCACCATAACTGTGTCGTCAGATTTTTATTTAGCTTTCTTCTTTCCCATCTCCCTGTTTATTTTCCCTGTCAGCATATTGTTGCTATTTTTAGGAAAGCATAGCTTACGCTAAGACACTCTGACCTGGCACGTCCTGCAGCAGAGAAGCGTCAGCTGATGTTTTGTAATATAAACTGCGCAGAACACATTTATTTTCTGAGAAATGACCATAGTCTCTGTCTTTTTGATGTTCAAAGTAAGGCCTTTCTGTTCACTTTCTTTGGCGACTTTATTCAAGAGATTTTGCAGGTCTTGTTGGTTCTCAGCTATCAGTACTGTGTCGTCAGCATACCGAAGGTTGTTAATATTGTATCCTCCAATTTTTATGCCTGGTTCTGTGATGATTGTTCTTAGAATATTCTCGCTATACAGAGAAAAAAGGTCTGGAGATAGTACACATCCTTGTCGCACCCCTTGTTTTATAGGTTGATATTTTCCAATTCTATTTTCAACTCGAACTGCTGCTTCTTGCTGCCAGTATAGATGTTTTACAATCCTCAGGTCTTTGCCGTCTATACTGATGTCTTCAAGCATTTTAATAATTTCATTATGTTTCACCTTGTCAAATGCCTTGGTGTAATCAATGAAGCATACCCACAAACACACACATATACCTTTAATAAAAATAAGCTTGCCTATACATCTACTTGTAGCAACCCCCCACAAACACACACATATACCTTTAATAAAAATAAGCTTGCCTATACATCTACTTGTAGCAACCCCCCACAACACACACATATACCTTTAAAAAAATAAGCTTGCCTATACATCTACTTGTAGCAACCCCCCACAAACACACACATATACCTTTAATAAAAATAAGCTTGCCTATACATCTACTTGTAGCAACCCCCCACAAACACACATATACCTCTAATAAAAATAAGCTTACCCCTACAACTACTGTACCCCCCCCCCCCAAACACACACATACGCCTCTAATAAAAAAAAGCTACCCCCCCCCACACACCTTCTTGTACCAAAATTACCCTCCCTATCCTATCACAAGCAACGACCACCATCGACCCCTGGCTGTGCTTGTAAGATGTCGTCTTCTGTGAGAGATGAAAGTAGTACAATGTGTTTGTTTAGAAGTTCGTGTTATCTACCCAAAGACCAGGTCGATGATTGGTCGTTTTGGGGCGTTGGGGGTAGGTTATCGTTCCAAAGCTGACCAAGACCCTAGCCTTCAACCTCAAGATGTTCATATGCCCCAGCTGTTACAAGCATGCTAATGGTGTGCCTCTATGTTACAAGCATGTTAATGGTGTGCCTCTATGTTACAAGCATGTTAATGGTGTGCCTCTATGTTACAAGCATGTTAATGGTGTGCCTCTATGTTACAAGCATGTTAATGGTGTGCCTCTATGTTACAAGCATGTTAATGGTGTGCCTCTATGTTACAAGCATGTTAATGGTGTGCCTCTATGTTACAAGCATGTTAATGGTGTGCCTCTATGGTATGCAGCTTTCTTGTTAGGCCTGCCCATGAAACCTATCAAAGCTCACTCCCTATCCGATATGTTGCAAGATCTTCACCACATCATCGCCTCCTAACAGCTGAAATGTGCAGCAACAACAGCACCATAACTGTGTCGTCAGATTTTTATTTAGCTTTCTTCTTTCCCATCTCCCTGTTTATTTTCCCTGTCAGCATATTGTTGCTATTTTTAGGAAAGCATAGCTTACGCTAAGACACTCTGACCTGGCACGTCCTGCAGCAGAGAAGCGTCAGCTGATGTTTTGTAATATAAACTGCGCAGAACACATTTATTTTCTGAGAAAAGCGGACCTGCGACTGTGAACAGGAGCAAGGCGTGTAAGTTGTAGTTTCACCAAACATTTTATATTACTTTCTTCATTGTCTGCGTCGTATGTATCACAATGTCGGAGAGTTGTAGTTTATAGCATTTTAAAGTCTTTCTTTTCAAGTACTAGGATATTAATGATCCATTAAAATCTCTACTGAACATTTAACATCTCCATTACAATGTCAGCGACTACCACCAGCAGACGTCAACAGCCGCTGCCACCATTACTACTGCTGACCACTACATTACAAGAATAATAATATCAATGACTACAATACCGCAATAAAGCTATCACTACTCCAAAGATACCACCTTACTACAACTCTTTCTGTTACTACAGTTGTTACTACTACAACTCTTTCTGTTATGGTTGTTATTACAATTCCTATTACTACCGTTGTCCTATTTGTAATACGATTACCACAGCAAGTAATGGCGAAGTCACTGCAGCAGAAAACTCTCCTGTCAGCACACACAAGAACGAAATATAAAGCTAGTATGTCTACCATGACTACTGTCACTGTTACTTCTACTAATACAACAATAACAATTACTACTACTGCCGTTACTACTATTAATACAAATACTACTATTACAAATACTACTACTATTACTGTTACTATTACTACTACTACTACTACTACTGATGCTGCTACTACTACTACTACTACTACTGCTGCTGCTGCTGATGCTGCTACTACTACTACTACTACTACTACTGCTGCTGCTGCTGATGCTACTACTACTACTACTACTAGCAACCCCCCCCCCCCCCCCAAACACACACATATACCTTTAATAAAAATAAGCTTGCCTATACATCTACTTGTAGCAACCCCCCCCAAACACACACATACGCCTCTAATAAAAAAAAGCTACCCCCCCCCCCCCACACACCTTCTTGTACCAAAATTACCCTCCCTATCCTATCACAAGCAACGACCACCATCGACCCCTGGCTGTGCTTGTAAGATGTCGTCTTCTGTGAGAGATGAAAGTAGTACAATGTGTTGTTTAGAAGTTCGTGTTATCTACCCAAAGACCAGGTCGATGATTGGTCGTTTTGGGGCGTTGGGGGTAGGTTATCGTTCCAAAGCTGACCAAGACCCTAGCCTTCAACCTCAAGATGTTCATATGCCCCAGCTGTTACAAGCATGCTAATGGTGTGCCTCTATGTTACAAGCATGTTAATGGTGTGCCTCTATGTTACAAGCATGTTAATGGTGTGCCTCTATGTTACAAGCATGTTAATGGTGTGCCTCTATGTTACAAGCATGTTAATGGTGTGCCTCTATGTTACAAGCATGTTAATGGTGTGCCTCTATGGTATGCAGCTTTCTTGTTAGGCCTGCCCATGAAACCTATCAAAGCTCACTCCCTATCCGATATGTTGCAAGATCTTCACCACATCATCGCCTCCTAACAGCTGAAATGTGCAGCAACAACAGCACCATAACTGTGTCGTCAGATTTTTATTTAGCTTTCTTCTTTCCCATCTCCCTGTTTATTTTCCCTGTCAGCATATTGTTGCTATTTTTAGGAAAGCATAGCTTACGCTAAGACACTCTGACCTGGCACGTCCTGCAGCAGAGAAGCGTCAGCTGATGTTTTGTAATATAAACTGCGCAGAACACATTTATTTTCTGAGAAAAGCGGACCTGCGACTGTGAACAGGAGCAAGGCGTGTAAGTTGTAGTTTCACCAAACATTTTATATTACTTTCTTCATTGTCTGCGTCGCATGTATCACAATGTCGGAGAGTTGTAGTTTATAGCATTTTAAAGTCTTTCTTTTCAAGTACTAGGATATTAATGATCCATTAAAATCTCTACTGAACATTTAACATCTCCATTACAATGTCAGCGACTACCACCAGCAGACGTCAACAGCCGCTGCCACCATTACTACTGCTGACCACTACATTACAAGAATAATAATATCAATGACTACAATACCGCAATAAAGCTATCACTACTCCAAAGATACCACCTTACTACAACTCTTTCTGTTACTACAGTTGTTACTACTACAACTCTTTCTGTTATGGTTGTTATTACAATTCCTATTACTACCGTTGTCCTGTTTGTAATACGATTACCACAGCAAGTAATGGCGAAGTCACTGCAGCAGAAAACTCTCCTGTCAGCACACACAAGAACGAAATATAAAGCTAGTATGTCTACCATGACTACTGTCACTGTTACTTCTACTAATACAACAATAACAATTACTACTACTGCCGTTACTACTATTAATACAAATACTACTATTACAAATACTACTACTATTACTGTTACTATTACTACTACTACTACTACTACTACTACTACTACTGCTGCTGCTGCTGCTGCTACTACTACTACTACTGTTGCGCTGCTGCTGCTGCTACTACTACTACTGCTGATGCTGCTACTACTACTACTACTACTGCTGCTCCTGCTGCTACTGCTACTGCTGCTGCTACTACTACTGCTGCTGCTGGTGCTACTACTATTACTGTTGCGCTGCTGCTGCTACTACTACTATTATTACGCTACTACTACTACCACCCTACTACTACTGCTGCTGCTGCTACTACTACTGCTGCTGCTACTACTACTGCTACTGCTGCTGCTGTTACTACAACTACTACTAATTTTTACAAATAAGAAACAATGAGGTTTTCGTACAGTAAAGTTATGGAAGACAATGTTGTATGGTTAGAGACCACGTGTGCATGTTTGCGTCAGGTACCTACGTGAGACCGAATCTAAACGACGAAATTTTTATATCACGACGTCCATCAGCCTATTCGTGGTTGTAGATTCAGAACTGTTGTTAAGCGGCATTCGATCAGCTTCTCCGTTCATGATATCAGCCCAGTCCATTGCTTCTCCGTTCATGATATCAGCCCCGTCCATTGCTTCTCCGTTCATGATATCAGCCCCGTCCATTGCTTCTCCGTTCATGATATCAGCCAGGTCCATTTCTTCTCCGTTCATGATATCAGCCCCGTCCATTTCTTCTCCGTTCATGATATCAGCCCCGTCCATTGCTTCTCCGTTCATGATATCAGCCCCGTCCATTGCTTCTCCGTTCATGATATCAGCCAGGTCCATTTCTTCTCCGTTCATGATATCAGCCCCGTCCATTGCTTCTCCGTTCATGATATCAGCCCCGTCCATTGCTTCTCCGTTCATGATATCAGCCAGGTCCATTTCTTCTCCGTTCATGATATCAGCCCCGTCCATTTCTTCTCCGTTCATGATATCAGCCCCGTCCATTGCTTCTCCGTTCATGATATCAGCCCCGTCCATTGCTTCTCCGTTCATGATATCAGCCAGGTCCATTTCTTCTCCGTTCATGATATCAGCCCCGTCCATTGCTTCTCCGTTCATGATATCAGCCCCGTCCATTGCTTCTCCGTTCATGATATTAGCCAGGTCCATTTCTTCTCCGTTCATGATATCAGCCCCGTCCATTGCTTCTCCGTTCATGATATCAGCCCCGTCCATTGCTTCTCGGTTCAGTCAGGTTAGGGCAAGACGTAATAAAGATATTTGCTGTAAACACTTTTCTGAATTCTCTCTGCTCGCGTGTACTTGAAAATATTTCCAGTTTTATTAAGTTAAAAATCCACAGCTAAAAAATGTAATTAGTTAAAACCCACAGCTAGAGGCGTGTATCGAGTTAAAACCCACAGCTAGAGGCGTGTAGCGAGTTAAAACCCACAGCTAGAGGCATGTAACGAGTTAAAACCCACAGCTAGAGGCGTGTAACGAGTTAAAACCCACAGCTAGAGGCATGTAACGAGTTAAAACCCACAGCTAGAGGCGTGTAGCGAGTTAAAACCCACAGCTAGAGGCGTGTAGCGAGTTAAAACCCACAGCTAGAGGCGTGTAGCGAGTTAAAACCCACAGCTAGAGGCGTGTAGCGAGTTAAAACCCACAGCTAGAGGCGTGTAGCGAGTTAAAACCCACAGCTAGAGGCGTGTATCGAGTGCAACGTAGGTTGCCAGGACAAGTGTTCCATGGCCACTTTTTTTATTATTTTGTTGTTGTTGTTGTGTTGTTGTTGTTGTTCGGGTGGAAAAAAAAAGGGGGGGGGGGTATTTTTTTCTAATTGAAAGTGAACAGCTTCTATTTCTCAAAATGGACTTCACATTTTTCATAGACTAACATTTTCTACACTCTCCGTTCTATCGAGATTAGTTACAACTTTGCTTACAACATTGATCACAGCACAATTAAAGTTGACTAGATGAATCAAGTGGTTTCATGCAGCCATAAATTTTGTCAACCAACACAGGACACCCACTATCAGCCACAGGATGCTGATGGATATGTTGAAAAAAAAAGGGGAGGGGTCTGAGCACCTATGGACATGTCGGGAGTGCAACGATGATGACCCAGACCATAAACCTTAAACAAGTCCTAAATCTAAATGTTACGGGCACTAAATATCCTTCATAATTCGAGGGCTGTAATGTTGCCTGTTAACTTGGACTGTGACATGGAGAGCTGAGGATGTCAGTCTCTCTGACTGACACATAGCAGTAGTCAGTTGAACAAAGATTCTCTGATGTTGTCAGAACTGTGGAACCAAACGTTTATGCCCATGTCTTTGATCTGAGCACCTGGACCATAGTCAGTGGAGGTCATCTAACTGTTGTTTAACTAGGGACAGGCAGTCGTAAATGTCTAAGTGAGAAATAGAACAAGTGTTTAGCGAAAATCTTCCTCGACCAGATCATCAGAATATCATCTGCCCTCAGCTTACTTTTAAGCTTATTGAGTTTCTATTGAGTTTCTATTTGGAATTTAGAGCAAGATAGCAAATGACTTAAGGTCTTACCTGTAATGTTGAATGATATTACCAGGTGCGTAATTTGTAGGGCTGAAGTACAAATGAAAATAAGTGTGAAGTAATTATTACTTGTTATTACTAACACGGAGTGAATTTCTGAAGTGGCAGCCGAAGTTTTATATTCTTATATAGCAACAACAACAACAACAAAAGTACATCATCATCATCATGTACCGTGCCGACTGATGTTGGCGATTAAGCTTTTCCAGTGTGCCCGACCCTTCATGCAGGCCATCAGCTCAGTTGGTGATCTTCTCTCACACCATCCCGTCAGACTGTCCAGTATCATTTCTCTCGGTCTTTCCCTGGTTCTTTTTTTCCCTCTGTTGTCCCTGTTGTTACAGGAAAAATGTCCCCTCTTCTCATTGCATGTCCTATGAAAGTACATTGTCTCTCTCGTTTTTTTTTTTTATCTCTCCAGCTCTTCTCGTACATTGTTCATTAGTAATCTTTGCTGTCCAGGGAATTCACAACCTTCAACTAATAAACCACATTTCTGCTGCTTGTAATGATCTTTGTGTAGACCAGACCATGAACAATAAAATAAGGATGTACAAGCTAGAACTGATCCGCTAATGAAACATTTTATAAGTTAGTCTGAAAGTTTCAAAATGCCCAATAGAAATATCCTGGTGCTTGCTTCGTGTGGGCAGTGGATCAAACAAACACAAAATAAGAAGTCGTTTTCTTACCTCGCTTGCATTTTGTCGCAGTTTTGTGCGCTCAACCACTGATTGCTGGTGGAGTGTAACCACTGATTGCTGGTGGAGTGTAACCACTGATTGCTGGTGGAGTGTAACCACTGATTGCTGGTGGAGTGTAACCAGTGATTGCTGGTGGCGTGTAGGGTATTTCCTGATCACAGGTGTTAAACACATTTGATTTTTAAGTCATTTTTTTCCATAGCTTCCCCTACATAGCTTCCCCTACATAGCTTCCCTTCCATAGCTTCCCTTCCATAGCTTCCCCTACATAGCTTCCCCTACATAGCTTCCCTTCCATAGCTTCCCTTCCATAGCTTCCCCTACATAGATTCCCTTCCATAGCTTCCCTTCCATAGCTTCCCCTACATAGCTTCCCTTCCATAGCTTCCCTTCTATAGCTTCCCTTCCATAGCTTCCCCTACATAGCTTCCCCTACATAGCTTCCCTTCCATAGCTTCCCCTACATAGCTTCCCCTACATAGCTTCTCTTCCATAGCTTCCCCTACATAGCTTCCCTTCCATAGCTTCCCTTCCATAGCTTCCCTTCCATAGCTTCCCCTACATAGCTTCCCCTACATAGCTTCCCTTCCATCAACGTGATTTTTCCGTCTCCCCCTCCCCCAAGAGAGGATTTTATATCTAAATATTTGAAAGTCTTCTGCAGCAACCTGATCATAGTTTCTAAGTTCAGCTTTGGGACACTCAGTCAGGCGGTGAAGCTTGGGAGAGGGTATAATGGCCAATTTAAATTTTAACCCAAAATGGTGTACTCCTGTACAGAGTGAATTTTATTCAGAATAGCAAGATGTGCAATAAGATAATTTTAAAATTCTTGCTGTTTCTGTATATGGGCCAATCAAAGATGAAAATACTGGACATGTGGGATACGTGTTTAAAGTAGTGGACATTAATGCGTCCCAACCGAATTAACACGATTCTTAGGACAAATCCTTAAAATATGAGTCCCATATCATACCAGACGGCCTTATTAGCTGATTGGTTCTATCTGAATCTAAGTCCCGTAGCATTTGCATGTCATAGTGATTTTGAAGTGTTAGTTTCTAGGCCACTACAGCATTTGAGGTAGAGATGCACCTGCCCTCGCTGTCTTTGTCTTCCTAGGGAGACCCCAGGTAGAGATGCACCTGCCCTCGCTGTCTTTGTTTTTCTAGAGAGACCCAAGGTAGAGATGCCAGCAGCTGTCCTTACTGTCTTTGTTTTCCTAGGGAAACGTCGAGATAGAGATACCAGTAACTGTCCTCACTGTCTTTGTTTTCCTAGGGAGACCCCAGGTAGAGATGCCAGCAACTGTCCTCAATGTCTTTGTTTTCCTAGGGAGACCCAAGGTAGAGATGCCAGCAACTGTCCTCACTGTCTGTTTTCCTAGGGAAACGTCGAGATAGAGATGCCAGCAACTGTCCTCAATGTCTTTGTTTTCCTAGGGAAACGTCGAGATAGAGATACCAGCAACTGTCCTCGGTGTCTTTGTTTTCCTAGGGAAACGTCGAGATAGAGATGCCAGCAACTGTCCTCAATGTCTTTGTTTTCCTAGGGAAACGTCGAGATAGAGATGCCAGCAACTGTCCTCAATGTCTTTGTTTTCCTAGAAAACGTCGAGATAGAAATGCCAGCACCTGTCCTCAATGTCTTTGTTTTCCTAGGGAAACGTCGGGATAGAGATGCCAGCAACTGTCCTCAGTGTCTTTGTTTTTTCTAGAGAGACCTCAGGTAGAGATGCTAGCACCTGTCCTCTCTGCCTTTGTTTTCATAGAGACACCCCAGGTAGATATGCTAGCACATCTCCTCTCTGCCTTTGTTTTCATAGAGAGACCCCAGTTAGAGATTATAGCACCTCTCCTCTCTGCCTTTATTTTCTTAGAGAGACTCCAGGTAGAGATGCTAGCACATCTCCTCTCTGCCTTTGTTTTCATAGAGAGACCCCAGGTAGAGATGCTAGCACATCTCCTCTCTGCCTTTGTTTTCCTAGAGAAACCCCAGGTAGATATGCTAGCACCTGTCCTCTCTGCCTTTGTTTTCCTAGAGAGACCCCAGGTAGAGATGCTAGCACATCTCCTCTCTGCCTTTGTTTTCCTAGAGAAACCCCAGGTAGATATGCTAGCACCTCTCCTCTCTGCCTTTGTTTTCCTAGAGAGACCCCAGGTAGAGATTCTAGCACTTCTCCTCTCTGCCTTTGTTTTCCTAGAGAGACCCCAGGTAGAGATGCTAGCACCTGTCCTCTCTGCCTTTGTTTTCCTAGAGAGACCCCAGGTAGAGATTCTAGCACATCTCCTCTCTGCTTTTGTTTTCATAGAGAGACCCCAGGTAGATATGCTAGCACATCTCCTCTCTGCCTTTGTTTTCATAGAGAGACCCCAGTTAGAGATTATGGCACCTCTCCTCTCTGCCTTTATTTTCTTAGAGAGACTCCAGGTAGAGATGCTAGCACATCTCCTCTCTGCCTTTGTTTTCATAGAGAGACCCCAGGTAGAGATACTAGCACCTCTCCTCTCTGCCTTTGTTTTCCTAGAGAAACCCCAGGTAGATATGCTAGCACTTCTCCTCTCTGCCTTTGTTTTCCTAGAGAGACCCCAGGTAGAGATGCTAGCACCTGTCCTCTCTGCCTTTGTTTTCCTAGAGAGACCACAGGTAGAGATCCTAGCACATCTCCTCTCTGCCTTTATTTTCCTAGAGAGACCCCAGGTAGAGATGCTAGCACATCTCCTCTTTTCCTTTGTTTTCCTAGAGAGACCCCAGGTAGAGATGCTAGCATATCTCCTCTTTGCCTTTGTTTTCCTAGAGAGACCCCAGTTAGAGGTGCTATCACATCTCCTCTTTGCCTTTGTTTTCATAGAGAGACCCAAGGTAGAGATACTAGCACCTGTCCTCTCTGCCTTTATTTTCCTAGAGAGACCCCAGGTAGAGATGCTAGCACCTCTCCTCTCTGCCTTTGTTTTCCTAGAGATACCCCAGGTAGATATGCTAGCACATCTCCTCTCTGTCTTTATTTTCCTAGAGAGACCTCAGCTAGAGATGCTAGCACATCTCCTCTTTGCCTTTGTTTTCCTAGAGAGACCCCAGGTAGAGATGCTAGCACATCTCCTCTCTGCTTTTGTTTTCATAGAGAGACCCCCAGTAGATATGCTAGCACATCTCCTCTTTGCCTTTGTTTTCCTTGGGATACCCCAGGTAGATATGCTAGCACATCTCCTCTTTGCCTTTGTTTTCCTAGAGAGACCCCAGGTAGAGATGCTAGCACATCTCCTCTCTGCCTTTGTTTTCATAGAGAGACCCCCAGTAGAGATGCTAGCACCTGTCCTCTTTGCCTTTGTTTTCCTAGGGATACCCCAGGTAGAGATGCTAGCACATCTCCTCTCTGCCTTTGTTTTCCTAGAGAGACCCCAGGTAGAGATGCTAGCACCTGTCCTCTCTGCCTTTGTTTTCCTAGAGAGACCCCAGGTAGAGATGCTAGCACCTGTCCTCTCTGCTTTTGTTTTCCTAGAGAGACCCTAGGTAGATATGCTAACACCTGTCCTCTCTGTCTTTATTTTCCTAGAGAGACCCCAGGTAGAGATACTAGCACATTTCCTCTTTGCCTTTGTTTTCCTAGAGAGACCCCAGGTAGAGATGCTGTCCTCTCTGCCTTTGTTTTCCTAGAGAGACCCCAGGTACTCATTTTTTTTTAGAGTAGGCTGACCCCGGGCCCGGTCGGTCTGAAAAATGTCCGCAAGAGAGCGAATTCGAACCAGAGACCTTGTGATGGGTAGGTGAATGCACTGACCACTACATCACCGCGTCAACCAGCTGAGTGGTGGAGCCTCTAAAAAAGGGTAGCAGAGAAATGTGGGAATGGGTCAAGGTGTGATACTGACGGCACAAACTTTCACGTGTCCAAGATCTTGGAAATGCGGGCCTAACACACTACTCCCAATATTCCTTCATGGCGGGAAATGCCGGTTAACGGGGTAGGGGTATCCTCTATCAAAGGAGAAGTAAGACGCTTCCTTACCTCCGTCAGTCTACGGGACACCCTTGGGCAAGGTGGAGTACCCGTACAGCCCCCCGATCAGGTTGACGTGAAGCCATGGGAGCAGGTGGTGGATGGAATGGGAGAGCAGCTGACAGATAATGTTGGTTATGGTCACCATTCTATGATGGTAGGCAGATAATCTTGATGTAGAGACAATGGCTACGATCACTGACTAGTACAGTCACTTCTTGGTAGGAAAGCAATGGTAAACTTCTTGGAAGGAAAGCGATGGTAAGCTGTCTTCTGGAAATATACCAAGAAACCCAAGCAGCAATCATGGAATTAACAAAACAGCTGAGAAACACATAAATGCCTTTGGGTGTAAATGCTACAGAAGAGTTCTCCAAATATCGTGGACACAAAGGGGAACAAATATATCTATACTACAAGAGCTTAATATTGAAGAGGGCTGGCTAGTAAAGAGGATTAAAGAGAGAAAACTTAAATATTTTGGACATATTAAACGTCATGATAATTTAGAGAAGACCATACTGGAGGGATACATAATGGGAAAAAGAAAAAGAGGAAGACCAAAACGAAGATGGCTGCAAGAAATCGTTGACGATCTGCAAATGGACGCAGCAGAAGCAGGCCATCTTGCTCACAACCGAGAGGCCTACAGGAGTGCTGTTTGGGAGGCAAAGTTCCGCAAGGGACATGCAAATGAATGATGATGGCGGGAAATGGGGATTTCACTTTTTTTTCTTTTTTAAGTAAGGGAACTTTGTGAAATAGTTGGTTCTAAGGACTGTTATTGCCGGAGGTGGGGTGGAGAATTCGCTCTCCACTCCAACGGCGTGGGTCTCAAACAGCCTCTGGCAGTTAAGTCCAGATCCTGGCCTTCCCATGGCAGAACTGTTTAAACTGACAGGAGAAGGGGCGAAGGGGAATATCTGGCGTCTGAAAACCAGACATTTAGGGTAGATGAGAGGCACGTTTGGTAGCTCATCTACCGCTGCTGGCAAGATTCTTCAGCTGCCGTGCTTGGAGCGGTGCTCCTCCCGGCCTATGAAGAAAGGTGCAAATGGGGTTGCCGCGCGGCAGCACTGCGGAAAAGGTGGTAGAAAGGATAAAGCGAAGCGAACAGTCAAACCACGGCACCTCTGGTCGGCCACGTCTTAAGCGCACTCATATCGGGTGAAACGCCTGAACCGGCTTAACCAAAGGTTAAGACACTACTGGCGAGACTCTTCGGATGCCGCGCGTGGAGTGAAGCTCCTCCCGGTCAAGGAAGAAACTGCGGAAAAGAAGTAAAGGTTGCTGTGCGGCGCCGATGTGAAAAGGTGAAGGAAAGGATAAAGTTTAATCGGTATGTCCAGTAGTATCGCTGCAAGAGCTACACATACCACGGCACCTCTGCTCTAGAGGCCGGCCTCGTCCGAAACGCACCTACACTGGTGAAATATGCCTAAACCGGCATACATCAGGGGTGAAACTTGATGACCAGGCATGTCACCTAGAGGTCGGTCACGCCCGATATACACCCATACTGGTGAAATATGCCTAAACCGGTTTATACCAGGGGTGAAACTTGAAGGCTACGCATGTCACGGTACCTCTGCTCTAGAGGTCGGTCACGTCCCAAACACGCCCATACTGGGATAATATGTCTAAACCGGCTCAGCCCAGGGGTGTAAGTCACTAGTGGTGAGGATTCGTCCTCCTGGACAAAAGCTCCGTCCTGGTCACAACTAGGAAGGGTAGCGGCCACGACCACAAAATGCTGAAATCGGAGACACTGGACCAGGGCAGTCTAGATAGGCAGCCACCTCTCACCCGGCGGGGATGTATGCTTATCTTAATCACACTGAGGTTTTTCGGTGAGAAAGTCTAACTCTGGACTGGGTGGGCAACCACCTCTCACTCGGCGGTGATGCACGGGTATCCCATAAGACGTCGAGGTTTTCCTGTGAGAAAGTCCAACTCTGGCTTGGGTGGGCTACCACCTCTCACCCAGCTGGGATATATTGATATCCAAAACACGCCGAGGTCTTCCGGTGAGAAAGTCCAACTCTAGACTAAACTGATGCAACGAAAACCACGGTGTCACGCAATCCCGCTTCTGAGACCCACCAAGAATACAGGTTCAAGCCCTGCGATACTATTAACCTCATGTGGTCCTCTCGGGAATCTCTTGTGGTCCTTTCGGGGATCTCGTATGGTCCTTTCGGGGACCACACGGAGGACCACGGGACCTAACGGGGACCACAGGCGTAAACTCAGTAGGTTCACAGTGCGGTCTTGGTGGTATAAGCGAACGAAGAAGAAGAAGAAGAAGAAGTGAAATAGTTGCACTAAATAAATGCACGTTCACACACGCTACACTGGTGCCGTCTGCATGTTCGGTGTGTTGTGTGACAATACCATCTTCCTCCTACCTTTTGTGATAACTCAGTATCTTCTTCCTCTTACCGTGAACATTAAATCTCATGTCTTTTAGTATGTGTTTCTTGAAATTAATCTTGAACATTACATCTCATGTCTTTTAGTATGTGTTTCTTGAAATTAATCTTGAATATTAAATCTCATGTCTTTTAGTATGTGTTTCTTGAAATTAATCTTGAACATTACATCTCATGTCTTTTAGTATGTGTTTCTTGAAATTAATCTTGAACATTACATCTCATGTATTTTAGTATGTATTTCTTGAAATTAATCTTGAACATTAAATCTCATGTCTTTTAGTATGTGTTTCTTGAAATTAATCTTGAACATTAAATTTCATGTCTTTTAGTATGTGTTCCTTGAAATTAATCTTGAACATTACATCTCATGTCTTTTAGTATGTGTTTCTTGAAATTAATCTTGAACATTAAATCTCATGTATTTTAACACGTGTTTCTTGAGAATTGATCTGTACATTAAATCTCATGTATTTTAGCATGTGATTCTTGAGATTTGATCATAAACATAAATTCTCATGTATTTTAGCATGTGATTCTTGAGATTAAATCCTGACCATTAAATCTCATTTCTGTTGGTGTGTATATTTTCCTTTAGTGTATGTTAGTGGTTTTCTATGCATGGTCACAAACTATAAAATGATCTACATGTAACCATAAAATATGGTTATTTAGTGTAATCAGAAGCCAGAGTTATCTACGTGTAATCAGAAACTATGGTGATCTATGCATAAACTCTGACCAGAGTGATCTACTATAGGCCCAAACTAGGGTGATCTTATGCAGCCACAAACCAGATAATCTATTTGTAACGTCAGACTAGAGTTATCTATGAGTAACCACACACTAGAGTTATCTATGTGTAACCACAAATTAGACTCATCTTTATGTAACTAGAAACTAGGGTGATCTATGTGTAATCACAAACTATAGTGATCTTTGTGTAACCACAAACTAGAGTTATCTATGTGTAACCATAAATTAGAGTCATCTTTGTGTAACTAGAAACTAGGGTAGGGTGATCAGTGTGTAATCACAAACTATAGTGATCTATGTGTAACCACAAACTAGAATCATCTTTGTGCAATTAGAAACTAGTGTGATCTATGTGTAACTAGAATTAGGGTGATCTATGTGTGCCTAGAAACTAGGGTGATCTATGTGTAACTAGATACTATGGTGATCTCCGTGTAACTAGAAACTAGAGTGATCTTTGTGTAACTAGAAACTAGGGTGATCTATGTGTAACTAGAAATTAGAATGATCTATGTGTAACTATAAACTAGGGTGATCTGTGTGTAACAACAAACTAAAAGCGATTTATGTGTAACTAGAAACTATGGTGATCTATGTGTAACTAGAAGCTAGAGTGATCTCTGTGTAACTAGAAACTATGGTGATCTCTGTGTAACTATAAACTCAAATGATCTACGTGAAACTAGAGTGATCTTTCTGTAATTAGAAACTAGGGTGATCTATATGTACCCAGAAACTAGGGTGATCTGTGTGTAACTAGAAACTAGGGTTATCTATGTCTAACTAGAAACTAGGATGATCTATGTGTAACTAGAAACAAGTGTGATCTATAACTAGAAACTAGAGTGATCTATGATTAACTAGGAACTAGGGTGATCGCTGCGTAACTAGAAACTAGAGTGATTTATATGTAACTAGAAACTAGAGTGATCTATGTGTAACTAGAAACTAAGATGATCTGTGTGTAACTAGACTCTAAAGTGATCTATGTGTAACTAGAATCTAAGGTGATCTATGTGTAACTAGAATCTAAGGTGATCTATGTGTGACTAGACTATTAGGTTGTAAGGAAATAGATAAACAGTAGTTACCTGGGTTGATTGGCAACAATTTAAGTCATGCTTATGTGAAGAAGTATCATTGATTGTATTTGTTTTCCTTCATTGGTGTAGTTGTGAATGCATAAATATGTGTAACCTCAAACCTTTCATTTTACAAATAAAGATAAAATGCCAAGAATAAAAATACATATATAACATATTATAAATAACAGACAGTATTACCCCCATCAAATAAAATATTCATAAAATGTGATATATGTGTAACTAGACGTTAAGGATATATATAACTGACGTGGCTGTGAATGTTTTCAGATTTGCATCAAGATGGTAGTGGATTACAGTGGCTTCATTTAAATCCTAGAATGACCCAAGAATGAACTCAGGAAACAAATTTCTTAACCAGTTCCATCATTACAACTATCAGGGCCATCTCCTCAGACTCTAGACATAGTCTCACCTTTATTTAGACTCTAGACTTACTCTCACCTTTATTCAGACTCTAGACTTACTCTTACCTTTATTTAGACTCTAGACTTACTCTCACCTTTATTTAGACTCTAGACTTACTCTCACCTTTATTTAGACTCTAGACTTACTCTCACCTTTATTTAGACTCTAGACTTACTCTCACCTTTATTAGACTCTAAACTTACTCTCATCTTTTTTAGTCTCTAAACTTACTCTCATTTTTTTAGACTCTAGACTTACTTTCACCTTTTTAGACTCTAGACTTACTCTCACCTTTATTTAGACTCTAGGTTTACTCTCACCTTTATTTAGACTCTAGGCTTACTCTCACCTTTATTTAGACTCTAGGCTTACTCTCACCTTTATTTAGACACTAGGCTTACTCTCACCTTTTTTAGGCTCTAGACTTACTCTCACCTTTATTTAGGCTCTAGACTTACTCTCACCCAAAACCTTCTAGCACATACACTTTAACTCTCTTTGGCACACACTTTAACTCATATCTCTCTTTGAACCTTAAGTGCCCAGGGCACATGGGGCTTCCGCAAGGGTTTTCCACAAATGCCTGTCCTTCGCCTTTTTTCTGCTCTTGCCCAGGTGAGCCCTCTATTGCTCAACATCCTTTCTGTTGTTCTTCTCCATGTCTCTTTTGGTCTACCCTTACTTCTGCTCCCCTGTGGTGTCCATCTTAGTGCTATTTTTGGTAGTGAGTTGTCAGTCATTCGGAGCACATGTCCCAACCATCGCCAGCGTCTTTCCTCAATAATTGTTGTCAGTGGTTTCATCTACATTTCTGCTAATAAGATGTTATTTCTTATGGTGTTTGGCCAAAATATTTTTCTAATTCTTCGTAAACATTTAGTCTGGAAAGAATTCAACTTGTTTTCTATGGTTTTGGTGATTTTCCAGCATTCACTTCCATAGAGTAGTACACTTAGAACATTACTCTTAAATATCCTGATTTTCATATTTATGCTTAGTTTTTTAACTCATATAGGGGCGTACATATTAATCCCTTAAGCCCACACATCTTAATCCCTTTTAACCCTCATTTTAATCCATCTGGCACACATCTCAATATTTTTAATCACTCACAACTTAATCCCTCTACCACACGCACTTTAATCCCTCTGCACACAGACTATAATCCTTCCCTTACATGAAAGCACAACTTTGAAACATTTCCTTCTCCACAGTAACCACTTTGTCATGCAGTGTGAGAACATTTGCGGATAGTTCAGTTTTCTTTGTCAGATATTAGGAGAGACATTTTGCCATGTTGTACTTCTTTAATGACACCAGTAAATAGCTACATTTCAAATTTGTAGTTTGTAACGGAAGATATGTCTCAGCGTATGCAACCCTCCAAAAATTCATGTAAAGTTAAAGCCCCTGAGTTTGTTTAAATACTTGGACTATCGAGGTGATTTCCCCTGGTTTTCGAGCTGTTTTGGGCTTACTAAAGTGCTCAGCATCAGATTTGTGTGAAGGACTGGGCTTAAGTTTTCGAGTAGGAAAGCTGCGGGTTAGTTAGTCTGGGTTTTCATCAACTGTTAAGAGGATGTAGTACTGTTTTTGTTGTAGTCGGTATATGTAAGAGAGAGAGAGAGAGAGAGAGATCTCTACCACTACTTGTGTTTGTCGTTTCCTGTTGGGTTCCAGTTGGCTGTAGTGAAACATGCCTCCACAACTTGATATCTGCCTGGCAACCAGTATTTTGATATACTTTGTCCATTGTTGAACTTCATCATCATTATCTGGAGCCGCCATTAAATTCACTTTATGTTATTAAATGGATGGCGCTGGTATCTTGCTGTGTCAAGTTCAGTTGTTGGTATCTTGTTGTGTCAAGTGTTCAGCTGTTAGTACCTTGTTGTGTCAAGTGTTCAAATGCTTCATTGAGATGTCTAGCTGGTTCTGTGTCAAGCGTGTAACATGCAGGATATGTGATGTTCTCAATGTGTAACTGTGCACATCTCACTGGCAGCTTCAAGTGCAGACAATGTCGCTAGTCTACACGAGACAAGTGGTCACATGGACCGCCATAATAGTAATTGTGCATTAAGTTGTCATAGTGCTGTATCTCATGAAGTGTTCATGTGTAAAATGAATTTTGGGAATAATTAAAATATTTTAGCGGACATAAATGACAAGTATTTTATGTTTGTCAGTCAGGGGAGCGAACAGTTACATTTTTCTTGTGTTATTCCTTCTCCACAGGCTGTCAGCAACAGGCTGTTCCTTGAGAGGACTAAACTACATAGAAATAAGACAGGAGAAAAGTAAAACACAGAAATAAGACAGGAGAAAAGTAAAACAAAGAAACATCTGCCAAGTTCTCACCAGATGGAGTCTGCGCATAATTCAGACTTGGACACCGACTGTAAGACTATATAGTGCCGCTTAATACACATATGAGCACACAAATACACACTCGTGCGCGCACACACTCACTCACGCATCATTTACAAAACTAAACACAGAAATCTATGATTATGTCCATAATCACATATTAGGTTATGTCTACAATCATATATTAGGTTATGTCTACAATCATATATTAGGTTATGTCTACAATCATATATTACGTTATGTCTACAATTATATATTACGTTATGTCTGCCCTTGACTAACAACAAAAAACAAAACAAAAACGTGCACATGATCAATACTGAATGTTTATTTTTAAACATGTAAAATTTTATGAGCAAATTAATATTTCTATACGGTCTGTACCAAATTAATATTTCTATATCATCATCATCATCATCATCATCTTTCACTCCCTTGAGAGCATAGGCCACGGATAAAGGCTCTCCAGTCATCCCTGTTCTTGGAATTATTCTCTAATTCCATGCGCATCCCTTGTCTCTGAGCAATGTCATAATTTCTCTTCTCCAAGTAAGTCTAGGTCTTCCTCGTTTTCTATTTCCTTGAGGATTCCATGTCCATTTATGTATGAAAGTGGAAAGGCTGCCGTGATAGTGAGAGAAATGAATAGATATAATATAAAGATACTGGTGCTGAGCGAAACATACTGGATAGGGACAGGTAAGCTTAGACTAGCAACAGAGGAGACAATCCTATTTTCAAGTCACCAAAACATAGATGCAGCACATTCAGAGGGCGTGCCACTAATGCTATCCAGAGAGTCCCAGAGAGCATTGATGAGCTGGGAGACAGTTAGGTCAAGGATAATTACAGCCTGCTTCTCAACAAAGAAGAAGGATATTAAGCTGAATATCATCCAGGTATACACGGAACTTTGCCTCCCTAACAGCTCTCCTGTAGGCCTATCGGTTGTAAGCAAGATGACCTGCTGCTGATGCATCCATTTGCAGATCATCAACGATGTCTTGCAGCCATCTTCGCCTTGGTCTTCCTCTCTCTTTTTTCCAATTATGTACCCTTCCAAGACGGTCTTCTCTAAATTATCATGACATTTAATATATCCAGAATATTTAAGTTTTCTCTCTTTAATCCTCTTTACTAGCCAACCTTCTTCAATATTAAGTTCTTGTAGTATGGATATATTTATTCTTTTCTGTGTTCATGATATTTGAAGAACTCTTCTGTAGCATTTACATTCAAAGGTATTTATGTGTTTTTCAGCTGTTTTGTTAAGTGTCCAGGTCTCACAGGCATATGTTGCGATGGGAAATATGCATGCCCTTAAAAATCTTATTTTTGTAGATCTGTCTGTTCCTCTCCACAGCTTCTTTAATTGTTTTACTTTCTGGAGAGCGATAGATGTCCTCCTTTAATTTCCCTCATTCTATTTCCATTACTAGTTAGTAGTGATCCAAGATATTCAAAACTCTCCACCTCTTCCAATTTTTCCTCATTGATACATATTTCATCTGTCTTTTTTGTTTTGTTAATTGTCATCATTTTAGTTTTCTTCGCATTAAGATAGATGTTTTGCTCTTCAATATTCTTACGGACTGAAATAATAGTTTTTCCATTCCTTTTTTGTGTTGTGGATAATTGTGTCATTGGCATATCTAATCTGTGGTATTTCATAACCTCCAATTGTTATGATGGCATCGTAATATTCTTCTCTTATGCACACAGGTAACACAGGTATTGACTGGGTACATGGGACCCAACTAGAAGATCTTGATTTTGCTGATGACATAACTCTTGTCAGTAACAATGCGAATTCCATGCAAGAAAAAACAGATATACAGTCTTCACTGGCTAGCAAAATAGGACTTGAAATTAACAAGGACAAAACAAAAATAATGAAACTTCCCATTAATTAAAATGGTAAAATACATGTAGAAGGGACAGATATTGAAGAAGTCAATCAATTTGCATACCTTGGCAGCTACATAGACCAGGATGGTGACACCAGAAAGGAAGTTAGAATTAGAATTGCAAAAGCGGCATCGATCTTCGAGAATCTTGAGAACATATTATTTCTACTGTTTGTTTATGTATTTGTTTGCTTGTTTGTTTTTCTAAAAGGAATTATACGAAATTGGTATAATCAGACATTACAAACTTGATTTTTGTTTCTCCAGGTTTTTACGAGGTGGACACTAGCTGGACAGGGGAGGCTGGTCTACACTCGAACCGAATCAAGTGTAAAAAGAATCCAGGTCACCTTAAATTCATACCTGTACAAGAGTTTAACTTGCAACATCTAGGGCCCTGTTACCAGGACAACGATATAGTGGATCTGATTAAGTGTATTGCAGCTTTGACTGTTCGCATTCGAGTGCTGAAACTCAGCCCAAAGAGACCGCCCCCGCCATACCCTCCCATTAAGAGAGACGCCATAGGCGCTGGATGCTCAGTGTCTGGAAGTGGGTTTGTATGGCGCGTGAGCGTGCACACGGAGAAGGATAAGTACAAGGAAACATGTCCATGTAGGAGTTGTAAAAACTCCCCTACACCACAAACTAGATGGGGACAAATTTACATACGAACTGTCGTCCATGTTGTTTACGATGACACAGAAGCTGCAGAAACTCTCTGCCATTTTGATTTGGACACTCCGGACACTGACCTAAGCAGTGTGCCCACAGTGGGCGCAAGAGAAGTGGCTTTCAGTGAGTTCACTGATGACCTGTGCTCGATGATCTTTCTGACGCATGACCTCGCTTTAGTGGAGAAACTTCACAAGCTGGTGTATCTCTGCGATGACCTTGAAATGAAAGTAAGCAGAAAGTACAAGATTAACCCATCCAGCTTACCTGACAAGGAACATAACCTGACCATCATTGTGTCTCACCCACATGGCTGCAGCAAGTGTGTAACAGTGGGGCAGTGCATGGCCAAGAAAAAAACAGTGGCGAAGAACTATAACACGCAGTATTATTATACTACACCAAGCTGCAGTGGGTCGAGCGGGGCTCCCGTCTACATACTTGGAAAGTGTTGGCTGAGCGAGGCGCCTCATAGTGCAGCCATGTCCACAGGGAATGGTCGAAGTGCTGTTTGGTTCTAAGTAACTCTTCTTCTTTTTTCCTCCTCTTCCTTCTCCTCCTCCTCGGTTCAGAGAGATATGGAGCAGCAAGACAGAGAGAGAGAGAGACATGAGGGGGAAAAGAGAGAGACATGAGGGGGAAAAGTAAGAGAAATGAGGGGGAAAAGTAAGAGACATGAGGGAGGAAAAGTAAGAGATATGAGGGAGAAAAGTAAAAGAAATGAGGGGGAAAGAGAGAGAGAGACATGAGGGGGAAAAGTAAGAGAAATGAGGGGGAAAAGTAAGAGACATGAAGGGGGGAAAAGTAAGAGAAATGAGGGGGAAAAGTAAGAGACACGAGGGGGAAAAGTAAGAGACATGAGGGGGAAAAGTAAGAGACATGAGGGGGAAAAGTAAGAGACATGAGGGGGAAAAGAGAGAGACATGAGGGGGAAAAGTAAGAGACATGAAGGGAAAAGAGAGAGACATGAAGGGAAAAGAGAGAGACATGAGGGGGAAAAGTAAGAGACATGAGAGGAAAAGTAAGAGATATGAGGGGGAAAAGTAAGAAACATGAGGGGGAAAAGAGAGAGACATGAGGGGGAAAAGTAAGAGACATGAGGGGGAAAGAGAGAGACATGAGGGGAAAAGAGAGAGACATGAGGGGGAAAAGAGAGATACATGAGGGGGAAAAGAGAGAGACATGAGGGGGAAAAGTAAGAAACATGAGGGGGAAAAGTAAGAGACATGAGGGGGAAAAGAGAGAGACATGAGGGGGAAAAGTAAGAGACATGGGGGGGGGGGAGTAAGAAACATGAGGGGGAAAAGTAAGAAATATGAGGGGAAAATGTAAGAGACATGAGGGGGAAAAGTAAGAAACATGAGGGGGAAAAGAGAGAGACATGAGGGGGAAAAGTAAGAAACATGATGGGGAAAAGTAAGAAACATGAGGGGGAAAAGTAAGAGACATGAGGGGTATAGCAGTATAGGCTAGGGGTTATAACCAGGATTGGTAATTAGGAAATAATGAATAGAGTAAGTACCCTTGTTTGAATGGTAGGTTGGTTGAGACCATTGAGCAGGGGTCTTGGGAAAAGCGTGCAGCATGGAGAAAACTGAGTGGGTAGGGATGGTATAAATACCACTCACAATTAGTCAAAGGGGAGAGAGCCTTACTTGTTTGTGTTGTAGGAAGAAAATTAGTAGTTTTGATGTAGATGGAATCTCGTTTAGGAAGTTTCTAGCAGTGGCAATTTGTTGGTAGTTAGTTGGAGGAATTAGATTTTCTTGATGGCTGAGGTTGTAGGTGGAATGTTGTGAGTATGATTTTATGTGTATAGGACATTGTAAGGTTTCTGCCCATATGGCGTAGAGTTCTCTCACGCCGGGCATTTGTTACTGTGAATTTCTGTTCAGCCTGATGGCTACATTCCCATCATCATGATTTCACCCCTCATTTTGGTCCATTAATAAATGTGTGTGGTCTGATGATATACTACACCAATTGGCTTTGTTGAAATTCTCATTGTTGACCAGTTTGTTTTGGTTGGAAGACTGCCAAGTTATGTTTAAGTTGTTGTATCTGTATTATTCTGTGGAGTTGGAAGCCTGGGTATCTTGTTGTATTTTCTCAGTGTATAATATAGAAAATTAGGTGGTTTTAGAACACCAACAACAAGAAGAAATTTATAAGATGAAAATGTACTCCACAGGAAGATTTAATCAACCTCAAAGAAAACCATTATAGTGGCTGCTATAAATGATAAATAGTCATACCATTTCAGTGGTGCTTAAATATAAAATAGTAAATTCTGTTACAGGGGAAAAAGTAAGAAACATGAGGGGGAAAAGTAAGAGACATGAGGGGGAAAAGTAAGAAACATGAGGGGGAAAAGTAAGAAACATGAGGGGGAAAAGTAAGAGACATGAGGGGAAAAAGTAAGAAACATGAGGGGGAAAAGTAAGAGACATGAGGGGAAAAAGTAAGAAACATGAGGGGGAAAAGAGAGAGACATGAGGGGGAAAAGTAAGAGAAATGTTTATGTGATGCTTTTATTGTTTTAATGTGTTTGCGGGGTGTCTGAGTGGTGAAGTGGTTAATGGTCTCTCATGGTGAAGGTCAGGGGTTCGAATCCAGCCGGAGTCACCCAAGTCATCCAGCTGTAGAAATGGGTATCCGGCCTCTTCTGGAATTGGGGAAGGAAAGGCGGCCAGGCGTGTTACTGACCATATCACCCTCTAGTGTGCTGACAGGTTACGGAAATATTGGCACTAACAGCATATCCCTATGTGCCTCTAAGGCAAGACAGGATTACCTTTACCTTTTAAATGTGTATGTGCTGATTTTACTGTTCTAATGTGTATGTGCTGATTTTACTGTTCTAATGTGTATGTGTTGACTTTACTGTTCTAATGTGTATGTGCTGATTTTACTGTTCTAATGTGTATGTGCTGATTTTACTGTTCTAATGTGTATGTGCTGATTTTACTGTTCTAATGTGTATGTGTTGATTTTACTGTTCTAATGTGTATGTGCTGATTTTACTGTTCTAATGTGTATGTGTTGATTTTACTGTTTTAAAATGTGTATGTTGTAGAATTTCGTCAATGTAGGAGATGATTCTACTATTGAACATAAGCAGTTTACTACTTTAGCTACCTTGGGATAGGACAGAGTCTCCTGAGTCTCCATCTTCTTAGTACTGCTGTCTGGGGGTATGACATAGTCTGCTGAGTCTCCATCTTCTTAGTACTGCTGTCTGGGGGTATGACATAGTCTGTTGAGTCTCCATCTTCTTAGTACTGCTGTCTGGGGGTATGACATAGTCTGTTGAGTCTCCATCTTCTTAGTACTGCTGTCTGGGGGTATGACATAGTCTGTTGAGTCTCCATCTTCTTAGTACTGCTGTCTGGGGGTATGATATAGTCTGTTGAGTCTCCATCTTCTTAGTACTGCTGTCTGGGGGTATGACATAGTCTGCTGAGTCTCCATCTTCTTAGTACTGCTGTCTGGGGGTATGACATAGTCTGCTGAGTCTCCATCTTCTTAGTACTGCTGTCTGGGGGTAGACATAGTCTGCTGAGTCTCCATCTTCTTAGTACTGCTGTCTGGGGGTATGACATAGTCTGTTGAGTCCCATCTTCTTAGTACTGCTGTCTGGGGGTATGACATAGTCTGTTGAGTCTCCATCTTCTTAGTACTGCTGTCTGGGGGTATGATATAGTCTGTTGAGTCTCCATCTTCTTAGTACTGCTGTCTGGGGGTATGATATAGTCTGTTGAGTCTCCATCTTCTTAGTACTGCTGTCTGGGGGTATGATATAGTCTGTTGAGTCTCCATCTTCTTAGTACTGCTGTCTGGGGGTATGATATAGTCTGTTGAGTCTCCATCTTCTTAGTACTGCTGTCTGGGGGTAGAACAGAGTCTACTGAGTCTCCATCTTCCCAATACTGCTGTCTGGGGATAGGACAGAGTCTGTTGAGTCTTCATCTTCCCAATACTGCTGCCTGAAGATAGGGCAGAGTCTGTTGAGTCTCCATCTTCCCAATACTGCTATCTGGGGGTAGGACAGAGTCTGTTGAGTCTCCATCTTCCCAATACTGCTGCCCAAAGATAGGGCAGAATCTGTTGAGTCTCCATCTTCCTAGTGACACCACCTTGGCGTGAGACAGAGTCTGTTGAGTCTCCATCTTCCTAGTGACACCACCTTGGCGTGAGACAGAGTCTGTTGAGTCTCCATCTTCCTAGTGACACCACCTTGGCGTGAGACAGAGTCTGTTGAGTCTCCATCTTAGATAATATGTAGAATTGTTTAGCATTAGAGCAGTGATTCTCAACATCCCAAGTCCCAGCCAGTTCTTTCTACCCTTTCATTCTAGACTGCCACCCCCCCCCCCCCCACATCATCATCCACAAAAAATTTTGACTGTTATAAACTCTTTTATGCTAATTATCCAAGCCTTAAATTTTTCTTAGAGAACCAACCTGCTTCTCCTCTCATGAATGTTGTCTCCATGATTCACAAAAGTTATTCTAGACTGCTCTTGCAGACACATAACTGTTTATTATGAATAGTACCAAAATTCTGTTTTGTAGATAGTCATTTATATATCTATGTAGTTACTTTCTGTAGTCATTTATATATGTATGTAGTTAGTTTATGTAATCATTTATATATGTATGGAGTTATTTTCTGTAGTAATTTATATATGTAAGTAGTTACTTTCTGTTGTCATTTATATTTGTATGTAGTTAATTTCTGAATTGAGTTCATGGATAAGAGTGAAATGTGAATGTTATACTAATTTTATTTTATGTCTCTCAGCTTTCCAGTGTTAGTTATGATTGATTATATGAGCAGAATATTTGTAGAATGTCTGGAACAGAGTGAAAGTTGTATGATAAAGACCAGAATGTCTGACTGGCCTGCATGCCTAATTCTTAACCCTTTGGAAATAAAGATCGATCAATCAATCAATCAATAACTCTCTTCGGTGTCATCCCATTACTCGTTGTTTCAGTGTGTCCATTAGTTCTCATCCCATTACTTGTTTCAGTGTGTCCATTAGTTCTCTTCCCATTACTCATTGTTTCATTGTGTCCATTAGTTCTCTCCCCATTACTCATTGTTTCAGTGTGTCCATTACTTCTCTTCCCATTTCTTGTTGTTTCAGTGTGTCCATTACTCCTCTTCCCATTACTCTTTGTTTCAGTTACGTTCATTAGTTCTCGTCTCATTTCAATGAGAAAAACATTTCCCAGAACTCACCAACTATATCAACACTGGATCAGAATATGAACTCAAAAGAGGAGCTCATCCTAGACGAGTGTCCTTAAATTCAGTAACAATTTCAGAATTCTCTCCCTTGAGTATGCTTTTGGGTGGGTGTGTCAGTGTGTGTGTGTGGGTGTGTATGTGTGTTGTGTGTGTTACCATGGCAGCATAAGATGGCGTCTCGCTGAGCACAGTAATCGAGCCAAACGAAAGAAATATTTACCGAACGAACCGACAGAAAAAAGAGGGCAGTAAAAGGACTGAGAGCCCCGACCAACAATGAGCAACAGCAGAGGGAATGTGAAATCAAAAGGCAAGGATAGTCCTCCGAAGTCTGGTTCGTATTTCTGTTTACCTTTAGGACAAGTGTGCTTGCTGTAAACCAGGTTCTATGTATGGTACGGTGTCTGAGTGGCGAAATGGTTAGTGCACTGGTCTCTCATGGCGAAGGTCGGGGGTTCGAATCCGGCCGGCGGCACCCCAGTCACCCAGCTGTAGAAATGGGTACCCGACTTCTTCTGGAGTTGGGGAAGTAAAAGGCGACCAGGCGTGATACTGACCATATCACCCTCTAGTGTGCTGACAGGTCAAAGAAAATATGGGCACTAACACCATATCCCTATGTGCCTCTAAGGCATGACAGAGTTACCTTTACTTTTTACTATGTATGGTACAGTATTACAGAAAGTAAATTACGAAAAGAGAAAGAGGAAATAAGGATCAGCATATTGGGTTAGCCATGTTCTTAATTTAACTATCTCTACCAGCATAGCTAACAGTAATGCTTGCCCTCTCCTAGTTCCCTTCCTATTTCTCTCTTTTATTTGTAAAACTGCACCAAACAACTCTTTTTAAATTTAAAATCTGCTTGTCAAGTCTGTTTCAGAAATTCCATTATCTGTTATCATTTAGAAATAGTCGCAACTGGTGGCTGTAGAACTTCAGGTAAGGAACCCTTCATAATTTATTCTTTAGAATTTTGACATGTTATAAAAAGTAAGTCAGCTATTGATATTCTCTCCATGTTGCTTATCTTTTCATATTGTCACTACAAACACTGTGAGAAAGTGAGGCTGTTGTAGAACTCTGATTATTTTGTTTGTTTTTTTAAAAACTTTCTTGATGTTGCGTGAATTTTATGTGATGTATCAGTGATGTTTATTAACCAACATAAAAGTTTTTGCATATATCCAATACATTCCATGTTTTTGTTTGTTTTCCTGAAAATCTGTCAACTGTAAAAATGTTTGTAGCTGGTCAAACATTAATACTTGACATCTGTGAACAGCCTGCAAGCTAAGATCAAAGTTACCTTCTTTTCTTTCAATAAAAAGAACAATACAGGTTCTCTATTTATAAAATTTTCTCTTCAGAAATTTCTGATCCTGTCTCATAGCCACTGTAATTCTTCTGCTGCTCATAATTGTGTTATTAAAGTGCTTTGACATGAAAGCCATCAAACAAATGTCTCTGTCTTGTGAGTTGTTACCTTACCATGGTGAGAGAGGCTGTGTGTCTCCATGACACAAAGAGCTATACTGGCAGGAGCAGCAGCTTCTGGTAGAGTCACCAAGCCAGAACGTCTGAGGGTAGGGGCCAGACAAAGCACAACTCAAACCTTGCTGCCATACAGGATGGTTGGAGACAGCCAAAGTCTAGAGAAGCAAACCCAAGAGAAATGCTTGCTCAAGACGTATGTATTGGGTCCAGGCTGTAAAGTGATGGGGATAAGTGAAGAACTACAGTATGGCCAAATTACACTCACATGACATTACAACCAGTCTCAACCAGATGTGATGTTCTACCTGTGGAGTCCTGTAGGGGAGAATACTGAGCCCAAAACCTCAAAGGGGTATAGCCAGATTGATGCATGTGACCCTATTTCATGCCGTGTGACCTGGGCATGAAGATCAGGGGAAGTAATACTGATCAAGGACAAAACAAAGAGTGAAATTTAGAAATAAAAAGATCGAACTCACCAAAAAACTCATGGAAGAGGACATAGATCTTGCATGTAGACAGGAGACACACTTGAAGCCAGACAATAAGAGGATACCAGACCTTCAGACAAGACAGAGAACACAATGGAGGCATTATGACGCTGATTCAAATTCATATCATGACGAAATAAATAGAACAAGGAGGAGAAAAAGCCGAAATGATAGGACTAGACATAATAATACAAGGAAGATAACTAAGAGTCTACAATATATACTGTCCCCAAGAAAAGCCCATGATGCTCGCAGAAATAGAAACTACACAGTCTCAGTGCCCAATCATAGATGACTTCAACAGTTGCTCAGAACAATGGGGATATAAGGAAACAGACAGCAGAGGAGAAGAAGTAGATGACTGAGAAATAGACAACCCACTACTAATCAATCAAGCAGAAGAGAGGAAATAGAGGAATAGGAAATAAATAACAATTTACTACTAATCAATCAAACAGAGGAGAAGAAGTAGAGGAATAGGAAATAGATAACAACCTACTACTAATCGATCAAGCAGATGATGGGCCAACCTTTTACTAAAGGAGATAGAGATCTACCACAACCCCAGACCTAGCATTTGCAACAGAAGATGTAGCACACAAAACTGAACTAGAGATACTCAGACAACTATGACCACAAACCAATAAAACTAAAGGTGAATCTTAACAATGAACACCAACACAAAAACTACTACCAAGGTGGGTTTACAAAGCAGTCAGCTGGGAAAGTTTCAGCAAGCTTACAGATCTATACTGGGAAAGTTTCAGCAAGCTTACAGATCTATACTGGGAAAGTTTCAGCAAGCTTACAGATCTATACTGGGAAAGTTTCAGCAAGCTTACAGATCTATACTGGGAAAGTTTCAGCAAACTTACAGATCTATACTGGGAAAGTTTCAGCAAACTTACAGATCTATACTGGGAAAGTTTCAGCAAACTTACAGATCTATACTGGGAAAGTTTCAGCAAGCTTACAGATCTATACTGGGAAAGTTTCAGCAAGCTTACAGATCTATACTGGGAAAGTTTCAGCAAGCTTACAGATCTATACTGGGAAAGTTTCAGCAAGCTTACAGATCTATACTGGGAAAGTTTCAGCAAGCTTACATATCTATACTGGGAAAGTTTCAGCAAGCTTACAGATCTATACTGGGAAAGTTTCAGCAAGCTTACAGATCTATACTGGGAAAGTTTCAGCAAGCTTACAGATCTATACTGGGAAAGTTTCAGCAGGCTTACAGATCTATACTGGGAAAGTTTCAGCAAGCTTACAGATCTATACTGGGAAAATATAAATATTGCAAACATATGAACAGAATGGCCAAACAGCTCTAAAACAAACAAACAAACAAACAAACAGTAATTGTATCAAACATGAGACACTAACACAAACTGTAACTTTATCAAACATGAGACACCAACACAAACTGTAACTTTATCAAACATGAGACACCAACACAAACTGTAACTTTATCAAACATAAGACACTAACACAAACTGTGACTTTATCAAACATAAGACACTAACACAGACTTTAACTATATCAAACATGAGACACTAACACAAACAGATTTTAACTATATCAAACATGAGACACTAACACAAATAGACTTTAACTATATCAAACATGAGACACTAACACAAACAGATTTTAACTATATCAAACATGAGACACTAACACAAACAGATTTTAACTATATCAAACATGAGACACTAACACAAATAGACTTTAACTATATCAGACATGGGACACTAGCATGAACAGACTTTAACTCTATCAAACATGAGACACTAACACAAACTTTAACTATATCAAACATGAGACACTAACATAAACTGTAAGTAAATCAAACATGAGACACTAACACTAAGTCAGACATGAGACACTAAAACAAACTGTAACTATATCAGACATGAGACACTAACACAGACAGACTTTAAATCAATCAAGTGCCGTGCCACGTGGCGTAGGCGATCATTTCTCTCCACAATTCCCTGTCTTTAGACTTGATTATGAGATCTACTGGTGACTTTCTTCCTAGCCACACTGACAGCCCATCCAGTAACTTCTCTCTCTGCCTTCCTCTGTCTCTTCTTCCCTCAATTTTTCCAATTGCCACAATGCATTCCAATTTTCCTCTTCTCAGAAAATATCCTACAAATCTCGCTTGTCTGCCTCTGATCTTTGCTATAATTTGCCTTTTAACTCCAGCCTCCCTTAAGACTTCTTTGTTGGTTTTCTTAACTGTCTATGGTACCTTCAACATCCTTCTCATGAACCATATTTCCATGGCTTCCATTTCTCATTCTGCTCTCTTATTTATGGACTATGCGTCACATCCATAAAACGAAATTGGCTCAATGTAACATTTAAGTACGCAGAATCTTGTTTCCATTTATATGGATCTGTTGCACAAGATGTTTCTCATTTTCTTTGGAATGCTGACTTGGCCTGAGCATGTCTGCTTTTTATTTTGTTGTGACATTTCCCATCAGCTGTTATAATTGTTCCTATAGACAGACTTTAACTGTATCAAACATGAGACATAAATGTAAAGAGGCTGTAACTATATCAAACATGAGACATGAATGTAAGGAGGCTGTAACTGTATTAGATATGAGACATGAGTGTAAAGAGGCTGTAACTTTATCATACATGAGACATGAATGTAAGGAGGCTGTAACTATATCAAACATGAGACATGAATGTAAGGAGGCTGTAACTTTATCATACATGAGACATGAATGTAAGGAGGCTGTAACTGTATTAGATATGAGACATGAGTGTAAGGAGGCTGTAACTGTATTAGACATGAGACATGAATGTAAGGAGGCTGTAACTTTATCAGACATATGAGAATCTGCACACAACAGCTGACATCAGTCCACCTCAAAACTACTTTCAGTGCCAAAAAGTTGATTATGATACAAATAATATGATACTCCAACTGTTGTTATCACTATCAATCACTATAACTATAATTAATTAATCTAATATCATAAGTAGTAATTTTAAAGTGACCCGAGTCACAAGTCGAGTCCTTAAAGCGACCTGAGTCACAAGTCGAGTCCTTAAAGCGACCCGAGTCACAAGTCGAGTCCTTAATTAAAGCGACCCGAGTCACAAATCTAGTCCTTAAAGCTACCGGAGTCGCATATCTACACAACTACAGATGGTAGTACTTGAATCAGTGTCCTATTGGAATCATATAGGACTTGAATCAGTATCCTAGAAGAGTCATGGTATGACTTGAATCAACGTCCTAGTAGAGTCATGGTAGGACTTGAATCAGTCTCCTAGTAGAGTCATGGTAGGACTTGAATCAATGTCCTAGCAGAGTCATGGTAGGACTTGAATCATCGTCCTAGTGGAGACGCTTTAACCTGTGAACTATCGAGCTCCCTGTACCCGGTGTGTCCTGTCAACGTGTGCACGTTTTTGTACTCTGTAAAGTGTTCTATGATTGTACGTACGTTTTTTGGTACTCTTTAAGTTTGCTATGATTGTGTGTACGTTTTTTTGTACTCTTTAAGTTTGCTATGATTGTGCGTACGTTTTTTTTTACTCTTTAAGTTTGCTATGATTGTGTGTACGTTTTTTTATACTCTTTAAGTTTGCTATGATTGTGTGTACGTTTTTGTACTCTGTTCTGTGATTGTGCTTACGTTTTTTGTACTCTTTAAGTTTGCTATGATTGTGCGTACGTTTTTTGGTACTCTTTAAGTTTGCTATGATTGTGCGTACGTTTTTTTATTCTTTAAGTTTGCTATGATTGTGTGTACGTTTTTGTACTCTGTTCTGTGATTGTGCGTACGTTTTTTTTTACTCTTTAAGTTTGCTATGATTGTGTGTACTTTTTTATGCTCTTTAAAGTGTTCTGTGATTGTTCGTACGTTTTTTTGTACTCTTTAAGTTTGCTATGATTGTGCGCACGTTTTTGTACTCTGTAAAGTGTTCTATGATTGTGCGTACTTTTTTTTGTTGTACTCTTTAAGTTTGCTATGATTGTGTGTGCGTTTTTTGTACTCTTTAATTTTGCTATGATTGTGTTCACATTTTTGTACTCTTTAAGTTTGCTATGATTGTGTGTACGTTTTTTGTACTCTTTGAGTTTGCTATGATTGTGTGCACATTTTTGTACTCTTTAAGTTTGCCATGATTGTGTGCAAATTTTTGTACTGACTTTCCGTGTCGGGGATTTCATGAGTTTCTGCTGACTTTCCGTGATTAGTCTCTCTCTCTCACACACACGCGCGTCTAAAAAAATGTATGTTGTATAACAGGAGCTCCCAACTAGTATAATGTATGTTGTATAACAGGAGCGCCCAACTAGTATAATGTATGTTGTATAACAGGAGCTCCCAACTAGTGGTCTGCAAGCTTTTTTAAATGAAATATAATTTATGTGATTAAAATTAACGTTGCTTTTCTTCTTTTAAAAGACTCAAAAAGCTAATTAAATACAATCAGTTCACCTTAACTTCATGACTGTCACTTTCCTTTTGACAAAAACTAGTTGCTTTAGATGCTGCCTGCCTCTTGTTTTCTGTATTAAGAGGCCACTGAAGTTGTACAGCCCAGTTAAATAACATCCGGCTTATATGCTGTATGTGCTGTTTAAACGGTTTAACATAAAACTGTTATTTATGCTATCATGTGCAAACGTTGCGGTTTGAAGTACATAGGGGAGACTGGCTTACGCTTAGGAGATCGATTTCGCCAGCATCTCAATGATATTTCTAAGAGGGCCTGGACACCTGTGGCTAAACATTTTTGCCTTAGCAACCACAGGGGAAAACAGGACATTTCTGTTAATGCGATCCGCTCTTGTTCTGCTGATGTACGATCTCGGAGGGTCCTAGAACAGCGCCTTATTTTCCAGACTGGCTGTCTCCACCCAGATGGAATTAACAATGTCTTCAGCTTTCTGTAACTTCTTTAGTTTTCCACTCCCTTTTTAAAACTCTACTTTCTTCCTCCTAGCTACCCCTTCCTACTGCCACCCTCTTTTCTTCTCTGGCAACATATTGGTGTCTATAGGGTCTTGTCTTATTCACTAGTTTCACATTTTCTCCCTGCAGATGTTTATATTCTTCATTCATTATCTCTCTGCGTTCACATCCCCCCCGACACCTCCTCTAGCGGCTATCATGTTTCTATTGCCTTTCCCCCCACCTCTTTCTACCACTTGTTTTTCTCCTCTCTCTCCACTTCTTCTTTACGATTGGCCCTATCTGGTATCCTTTGTTGTGGTCAGCGTGGTCGTTCCTTCTACTACACACATTTCTGTTTTCTACTTTTGGAGGAGGCCATATTCAGATAAGTTCTTCGTTTTTTATTTTTATTTTTGTCTCGTTGTGCATGTAATCCTCGAAAAAGGCTCACGCCGAAATATCGGATGTTGTATATTTTTCATTTATACATTCTCATACTTTCTATTCGTTTTTTTTCACCTTACTCACTCCCTCCCTCACTTTGTAAAGCTGCACCATACACCTCTACCTACCTTTTTGACATAAAACTAAACGAGGACCAACCCATTTTTTGTACACGAAAAGCAGCCAGAAAGCAGCCAGAAAGCAGACAGAAAGCAGACAGAAAGCAGGCAGAAAGCAGACAGAAAGCAGCCAAAAAGCAGGCAGAAAGCAGACAGAAAGCAGGCAGAAAGCAGCCAGAAAGCAGGCAGAAAGCAGACAGAAAGCAGGCAGAAAGCAGACAGAAAGCAGGCAGAAAGCAGGCAGAAAGCAGACAGAAAACAGCCAGAAAGCAGGCAGAAAGCAGCGTGAAAATAACACATTTACATGCGCTTTAAAGTAAAAATACAAGTTGACCCTTCACTTTCGCCAAGCAGGTCAAGAACTGTTAACCCCGTCAAGAGTATATTTGTCTAGTCTAGTTTAATCAAGTAAAACAAATAAAGAATCTGTGGAGAGGAGCAGACAGAACCACAAAAATAAGATTTTTAAGGGCATGCATCTTTCCCATAGCAACATATGCCTGTGAGACCTGGATACTTAACAAAACACACGAGAAACACATAAATGCCTTTGAATGTAAATGCTACAGAAGAGTTCTCCAAATATCGTGGACACAAAAAAAGAACAAATATATCTATACTACAAGAGCTTAATATTGAAGAAGGCTGGCTAGTGAAGAGGATTAAAGAGAGAAAACTGAAATATTTTGGACACATTAAACGTCATGATAATTTAGAGAAGACCGTATTGGAAGGATACATAATGGGAAAAAGAAAAAGAGGAAGACCAAGACCAAGACGAAGATGGCTGCAAGACATCGTTGACGATCTGGAAATGGATGCAACAGCAGCAGGCCATCCTGCTCACAACCGAGAGGCCTACAGGAGTGCTGTTTGGGAGGCAAAGTTCCGCAAGGGACATGCAAATGAATGAATGAATGAGTTTAATCAAGTGGATGTTTTTGTCTCTGGCCCATTTGCTACTCCGCTGTTAGATACAGACCTTTCGATTGCAGCCTTCAAATTAAAACTCTCAGTACTTTATCCCAGACATTGAAACTGATGTTATGTTTTTTTTTCTTCTCCCTGCAGCGATTTATTTGAAAAAAAAATCACATAGTACTGGCAGAGATAAAAGCACATTTAATTATGTTGTAATGTTAGGCTTAAATTTGTCTGTGTGGAAATTGTGCAGATAATGGGGTGCTTATTACACATCATATACTGTGTTATTATTTGCTTTGACTAATCACATACTTCAGTAACTGAAACTGCCTTAAAATTTACTACATTAACTTTATTTTTCTGTAGTTCCAAGAAGAGGGCGTTGACCTGATTAGGGCTACTCCAACAAAAGGGTGCTAGAGTGGATTTGAACCATCTACTTCGCTGTGAAGAGAGGTTCACTATCCACTTGGCCGCTCCTACACCCTCTGCTCATTAGGCAGTAGTGATCTCAGAAGCGTTGCAAAATGAAACTAGAAGACAATAGAGCAACAGACTGGGTCTTGTGACGTGACAATAGCCTGGGTCTTGTGACGTGACAATAGCTTGGGTCTTGTGACGTTACGATAGACTTTGTCTTGTGACGTGACAATAGCCTGGGTCTTGTGACGTGACAATAGCCTGGGTCTTGTGACGTGGCAATAGCTTGGGTCTTGTGACGTTACCATAGACTTTGTCTTGTGACGTGACAATAGCCTGGGTCTTGTGACGTGACAATAGCCTGATTCTTGTGACGTGACAATAGACTGGGTCTTATGGTCTGACAATAGACCGGGTCTTGTGACGTTATAGTGGACTGGGTCTTGTGACATGGCAGTAGACTGGATCGTGACGTGACTTCTTCTTCTTCGTTCACTTCTACTACCAAGGCCGCCCCGCGATCCTACTGAATTTACTCCTGTGGTCCTCGATAGGTCCCGTAGTCCTCCTGTGGTCCCCCAGAGGACCACAAGAGGTTCAGAGTATCGTGGGGCTGGGGCCTGTATTCACAGAAGCGGGATTGCGTGACACTGTGGTTTTCGTTGCACCAGTTTAATCTAGAGTTGGACTCTTTCTCACCGGAAAACCTCGACGTGTTTTGGGATATCCGTGTATCTCCGCCGGGTGAGAGGTGGTTGCCTATCTAGACTGCACTGGTCCAGTGTCTCCGATTTCAGCGTGGTCGTGGCCGCTGTCCTTCCTAGTTGTGACCAGGATGGAGCTTTTGTCCAGGAGGACGAATCCTCGCCACTAGTAAGTTTCACCCCTGGGTTAAGCCGGTTTAGGCGTATTATCCCAGTATGGGCGTGTTTAGGACGTGACCGACCTCTAGAGCGGAGGTACCATGACATGAGTAGTCATCACGTTTCACCGCTAGTTTAAGCCGGTTCAGGCATATTTCACCAGTATGGGTGTATGTTGGATGTGGCCGGCCTCTAGAGTAGAGGTGCCGTGGTATGAGTAGCTCTTGCCGCGAGACTACTGGACATACCGATTAAACTTCCGGGTCTTGCGACGCGACCCATTGACTGGGTCTTGTGACGTGACAGTAGACTGGACCTTGTATGGCAAACATGTCTTGATGTTATGTGGTTATTAATTATGTCAATCAAATATTTATAGAATCTGTTTAGAGTCTATCTAGAGCCTCTCGTTTCAGTCTCGACTTCTACAACTCAGAAAGCCATATCCTGAAACGTGCAACTTTTATCATCTTCTTTTCACAATAATAACAAAAGCATGCCATTCTTTGCTGTAACTGTTGGTTGCTGAGTAAGATCAAATTTTGTTATATAAATGTTGGTTCTGAGTAGGATCAAATTATGTGATATAACTGTTGGTTGATGAATAGGATCAAATTTTGTGATATAACTGTTGGTTGATGAATAGGATCAAATTTTGTGATATAAATGTTGGTGTTGAGTAAGATGTAATTCTGTGATATAAATGTTGATTGTTGAGTAAATTGTAATTCTGTGATATAAATGTTGATTGTTGAGTAAGATGAAATTCTGTGATATGACTGTTAATTTTTTAAGATCAAATTCTGTGAAACAACTGTTGGTTGCTGAATAAGATCAAATTTTGAGATATAAATGTTGGTTATTGAATAATATCAACTTTTGTGATATAACTATTGGTTGCTGAACAAGATTAAATTTTGTGACATAACTGTTGGTTGCTGAATAAGGTCAGATTTTGAGATATAAATGTTGGTTACTGAATAATATCAACTTTTGTGATATAAATATTGGTTGCTGAACAAGATTAAATTTTGTGACATAACTGTTGGTTGCTGAATAAGGTCAAATTCTGAGATATAAATGTTGGTTGTTGAATAATATCAACTTTTGTGATAGATGGACTCTAATATTGGTTGCTGAACAAGATTAAATTTTGTGATATAACTGTTGGTTGCTGAATAAGATCAAATTTTGAGATATAAATGTTGGTTGTTGAATAATATCAAATTCTATAGTATAAATGTTAGTTGCTGTATTCTGTTCATTGTTTTATAACTCTTGAGATAAATTGAAACGTGAGATCAGTATGTGCTAAGTGGTGCCGTATTTTGACTGTGATTCTTCTAGTTCTGCAATGATGTTGAATTATTCACCTTAAATCTTAGCCTGTCAAAGATAGAGCGTGCCGCTTACAAAGCAAAACACAGTGACATGTCAGGATATCTTGGAAAGTGTTGAATAACTGATAAGTTATGGCTATGTGCCAGTAGACTCAGTACTTATCATGTACTCTTAGGTGAGTACTCTTTGGGTGAGCTCAGAGATATAAGATGTTGACTTTCTTTGAAAGTTCGACATTTCCTTCAAGTGAACACAAACTTGCAAATATTAAATTAGCAGCTTTCTCTAAAACGATCATTATTGATTGACAAAGCAATTATTTTTCAGTAAAAGCGCGAATTTTATAGTTAGTCCCTATTTTGGGGCACTAGAATAGTTTTTGCGTATAAGTATACAGATATATGAGAGGTCGAGCACTTGAAACTCTAAAGAGGACATTGTTAAGAGAGGCCAGTTTAGTGGGCATAAAGCCCTGATGAAGTTGAAACGCTCGTCGAGAGCAGGAAAACTTGGCGAACTACCTTGCGAGCCCTATGTGGCATTTAACGGCACGAGAAGGATATAAGATGTAAGATACAAATATATAAAACTGTATTTTGGGACATTCTGTTTATACAAAATTCATATATAAAATGTCGCTGTCACTGATAAGATAAAAACTGGACAGAAAGAACATTTATCTGTTCGCTGAAGGACTGAAAATTTGGAATTGATTTAACTTGGATTTTATACCACCGTTTTGTTTAAAGATGTGATTAACGCGTTGTCTTGTTGCGACTGATGAGTGGTTGAGTACAAAATATATCGCAAGCTTTACCAGTTCTATGTCTCTGGTAAAGAACATAAACTTAACTGACTTCTACCACAGCCGGTCTCTTCTACTTCTAGAGGTGAACCACCTTCCAATCAGCCCCCACCCCCTCTTCTGCCACACCTGACCAACAGACTTCTATCTCACTTGACCATCAGACTCCTGTAACACCCCCTGAACTACCTTCCCAGATACACAGCATATTCAAGTACTCGCACCCTCATCCGTAGATGATACCCCCTCTCCTTCTCTTCCTCCTCCAACCTCTAATGTAGTCTGTATTCCCCCCGACTTGCCCCTTTATGATAATAAAAAAACTAGTTCTCGCTAAAGGCCTAAATTTATTCCTATCCGCCCTCGGTGTGATCGCTGTTTTTTACTCCCACCGCCGACTACGGCTTAAATATCACTTTGCCAACAAAGAGTCCAACCAACGCACACAAGACCCCGATAACCCATTTGCACGTTACGACCACCATAAATATAGCTGGGCACCTTCCCCCTGGGCTTCCCAAGCTTTGGATCTTTATACTGATATGACGTGGCGTGAGATCCTTAACCTCCGACCACCAACACTTAGACATTTTAATCTAAATAAGGGAGAGTCCAGGGCATTGTCCAAACTCCGGGGTCGAAGCAACACTGTGATCAAACCAGCAGATAAACCCAACAATCTCGTAGTTTGGAAAAAAATATTTATATATCGCGGAAGGAATGTCCCAACTCAGCAATATAAAATTCTATCTTATCTTATATCTTATATCCTTCTCGTGCCGTTAAACATCATATAGGGCTCGCAAAGTAGTTCGCCAACTTCTCCTGTCTTCGGCGAGTCTTTCAACCTCATCAAAGGATTTTATGCCTGTTAATTTGGCCTCTCTTAACAACTTCCTCTTCAGAGTTTCACGCGGTCTCCCTCGTTTTCTTTGGCCTGTTGTGTTCCACTTGATAGCTTGTTTTGGAAAGTGTTGAATAACTGATAAGTTATGGCTATGTGCCAGTAGACTCAGTACTTATCATGTACTCTTAGGTGAGTACTCTTTGGGTGAGCTCAGAGATATAAGATGTTGACTTTCTTTGAAAGTTCGACATTTCCTTCAAGTGAACACAAACTTGCAAATATTAAATTAGCAGCTTTCTCTAAAACGATCATTATTGATTGACAAAGCAATTATTTTTCAGTAAAAGCGCGAATTTTATAGTTAGTCCCTATTTTGGGGCACTAGAATAGTTTTTGCGTATAAGTATACAGATATATGAGAGGTCGAGCACTTGAAACTCTAAAGAGGACATTGTTAAGAGAGGCCAGTTTAGTGGGCATAAAGCCCTGATGAAGTTGAAACGCTCGTCGAGAGCAGGAAAACTTGGCGAACTACCTTGCGAGCCCTATGTGGCATTTAACGGCACGAGAAGGATATAAGATGTAAGATACAAATATATAAAACTGTATTTTGGGACATTCTGTTTATACAAAATTCATATATAAAATGTCGCTGTCACTGATAAGATAAAAACTGGACAGAAAGAACATTTATCTGTTCGCTGAAGGAATGAAAATTTGGAATTGATTTAACTTGGATTTTATACCACCGTTTTGTTTAAAGATGTGATTAACGCGTTGTCTTGTTGCGACTGATGAGTGGTTGAGTACAAAGTATATCGCAAGCTTTACCAGTTCTATGTCTCTGGTAAAGAACATAAACTTAACCGACTTCTACCACAGCCGGTCTCTTCTACTTCTAGAGGTGAACCACCTTCCAATCAGCCCCCACCCCCTCTTCTGCCACACCTGACCAACAGACTTCTATCTCACTTGACCATCAGACTCCTGTAACATCCCCTGAACTACCTTCCCAGATTACACAGCATATTCAAGTACTCGCACCCTCATCCGTAGATGATACCCCATCTCCTTCTCTTCCTCCTCCAACCTCTAATGTAGTCTGTATTCCCCCCGACTTGCCCCTTTCTGATAATAAAAAACTAGTTCTCGCTAAAGGCCTAAATTTATTCCTATCCGCCCTCGGTGTGATCGCTGTTTTTTACTCCCACCGCCGACTACGGCTTAAATATCACTTTGTCAACAAAGAGTCCAACCAACGCACACAAGACCCCGATAACCCATTTGCACGTTACGACCACCATAAATATAGCTGGGCACCTTCCCCCGGGGCTTCCCAAGCTTTGGATCTTTATACTGATATGACGTGGCGTGAGATCCTTAACCTCCGACCACCAACACTTAGACATTTTAATCTAAATAAGGGAGAGTCCAGGGCATTGTCCAAACTCCGGGGTCGAAGCAACACTGTGATCAAACCAGCAGATAAACCCAACAATCTCGTAGTTTGGAAAAAAATATTTATATATCGCGGAAGGATTGTCCCAACTCAGCAATATAAAATTCTATCTTATCTTATATCTTATATCCTTCTCGTGCCGTTAAACATCATATAGGGCTCGCAAAGTAGTTCGCCAACTTCTCCTGTCTTCGGCGAGTCTTTCAACCTCATCAAAGGATTTTATGCCTGTTAATTTGGCCTCTCTTAACAACTTCCTCTTCAGAGTTTCACGCGGTCTCCCTCGTTTTCTTTGGCCTGTTGTGTTCCACTTGATAGCTTGTTTTGGGATTCTCTGATCATTTCTTCTCATCAAGTGACCAACATATGTCCATCTCCTTTTCCTGATCACCTTTCCTTTATGTTTAGTTCAGTCAGTCAGTCATTTGCATATCCTTTGCAGAACTTTGCCTCCCTAACAGCTCTCCTGTAGGCCTTTCGGTTGTGAGCAAAATGCCTGCTGTTGATGCATCCATTCATAGATCATTTTCATTATGTATCTTTCTTTATTATAATTACACACCAAAGTAATAGACATTTTTACGAGCTACTATAAGTTACTGTTTATTACTAGTTTGTAAATATGCTACATTTTTTTAATGACTGAAAGAGATCCACAATGGGTAGATCCACAATGAGTGAACATTTTTCTTGTCTCCTTTCTGTCCTAGACTAAAGTAGCCACATTTTTCTTCTCTCCTTTCTGTTCTAAATTAGCCACATGTTTCTTGTCTCCTTTCTGTCCTAGACTAAAGTAGCCACATTTTTCTTGTCTCCTTTCTGTTCTAAATTAGCCACATGTTTCTTGTCTCCTTTCTATCCTAGACTAAAGTAGCCACATTTTTTTCTTGTCTTCTTTCTGTCCTAGACTAAATTAGCCACATTTTTCTTGTCTCCTTTCTGTTCTAGGCTAAAGTAGCCACATTTTTCTTGTCTCCTTTCTGTTCTAGGCTAAAGTAGCCACATTTTTCTTGTCTCCTTTCTGTTCTAAATTAGCCACGTTTCTTGTCTCCTTTCTGTCCTAGACTAAAGTAGCCACATTTTTCTTGTCATCTTTCTGTTCTAGACTAAAGTAGCCACATTTTTCTTGTCATCTTTCTGTTCTAGACTAAAGTTCAAAGGTCAGAGTTCGTTTATTCTTACGGTTGACATGTTTCAGATCGTCCTGGCAAGAAAAGAGATGGAAGCCCAGATAAATCAAGTACACCTACACAGGAGCAGGATGAGAGCTCCACAACAGCAAAGAATGTCATCTGGAATGAAGATATTGAAAAACTGCACATTAAAACAGATGACCTACCAAAGGTAATGTAATTGATTAGGACAGTGGGGGTAGGAGAGAGGGTAAGATGCGTTAACTAGAGAAGGAGAAAGTTATCACCCCCAACATCCACTACAGGCTCTATAACTGTTATCTCCTCCCAACATCCAGTAGAAGCTCTATAACTGTTATCTCCTCCCAACATCCAGTAGAAGCTCTATAACTGTTATCTCCTCCCAACATCCAGTAGAAGCTCTATAACTGTTATCTCCTCCCAACATCCAGTAGAAGCTCTATAACTGTTATCTCCTCCCAACATCCAGTAGAAGCTCTATAACTGTTATCTCCTCCCAACATCCAGTAGAAGCTCTATAACTGTTATCTCCTCCCAACATCCAGTAGAAGCTCTATAACTGTTATCTCCTCCCAACATCCAGTAGAAGCTCTATAACTGTTATCTCCTCCCAACCTCCAGTAGAAGCTCTATAACTATTATCTCCTCCCAACCTCCAGTAGAAGCTCTATAACTGTTATCTCCTCCCAACATCCAGTAGAAGCTCTATAACTGTTATCTCCTCCCAACATCCAGTAGAAGCTCTATAACTGTTATCTCCTCCCAACATCCAGTAGAAGCTCTATAACTGTTATCTCCTCCCAACATCCAGTACAATTTTAGATTGTTATCCCCAGTACAAAATTTGTAACACACAATAATTAGTGTATAAGTATATAACTATACACAGAGCCACTGCAGTAAAGCTGTGATACCAAAATGTATAAACTAGGAAAAAAAGGTAATAACAGCTTTCATTTTTACTTAACGAGTACACAGTTGTGACATTTCAGCGTGAGCCTTAATTATACAAAAACACACAGGACAAAGAAATAAAGAGAGAAGATAAAGTATAAATTCACATGAATACTATGTTAAAAAAATAATTAATAAAATAAAATGAATAGAACACTTAGCTGTAACTTGTAAGAGGCTGTGGCATATCTGACACTGTGTGTCAGAAATGTGCATGGTGGAGTGTAGAGAGTATTTAAATGGAGACTTGGGATGTGTGATAGATGGGTTGTAACTGAAGATGGTGGGTGGGGAAACCATGTAGGGGAGAGAGAGTGATACAGTGATAATCTAGCCAGGAGGAGGGTGAAATATGTGATTATAATTGGAGTAGAGGGGTTGTAATGTGATGCTGTGAAGAGGTTCTAAGCTATGTGTAAGAAATGAGAAGGGAGTGGAACTTAGTGGGGAGAGATTATGATAGAGGAGAATGTTAGGTGTAGCTGAATAATGAGTTCAAACCATGTGGTTCTAGAGTCCCATATTCCTGAATGTAGGGGTTCTCAAGCACTATGCAGCTTGTGTCATCTGCACACTGTTTGATGGCAGTTACCAGAAAGTTAGATTTACCTCTGTGATTTTGGCCATTGAATTGATTCAAGACTGGTTTCGAAGCATGCTGGGTGATATCGCACAGATGTTTCTGCATGCGGTCCCCTAATCTGAGGCCAGTTTCACCAGAGTAAGTTATTCTGTATCTTTTGCAGACAATGACACATATCACATTACGGGACCCGCATGTGGGAGATGACAATAAAGAATTTTCTTAAACCATCAGACCATGCGGGTGAAAAGGAGGTACTAATTTAACTCTGTCAGATGGGGTAACAGGTTTTTTTCCTGAACGCTTCTTTGCGGCTCACTAGTTGGATGCAGTTGAATGCTTTCTGAAGGACATTTTTTGGGTAATGGTGATGATGGAAAAATTCTAATAACTTGTTGAACTAATCTATAAAGTCCAAATTATCCTGACATATGCGACGAAGACAGAGGAGTTGGGAGTATGGGATGGAGTTCTTACAAACTTCAGGATGAGAGGAGGTGTAAATAGGCATGGCTGTCTGTGGGCTTGTAAAATACAGAGGTTACAAGCCTGCCTGTGCCAATAGAAATTTTGATGTCCAAAAAGTTGACAGACGTGTCAGAAATTTCAGAAGTGAATTTTATGTTCTTATTAAGTGAGTTGACAAATTAAATAAATTTTTGTAGGCCATCCTGTGGCATACTTGTGATTCCAGTGCCATCTTTGATGTACCTTTTATAGTCTGCCAGTGTCATTTGACTTCCAGAAAGCCCATAAATAAACATGCATAACTGGGACCCACTTTCATTCCCATGGCAACACCACTGATTTGATCAAAGTATTCACTGTTGAATTCAGAAGAGTTTAGGTTGAGTACTAGCTGTGTGTCTAATTATGGTATCAGTGTTAGTGGTGAGGTGAGGGTCTGTGTCGAGAAAATAGAGAGTGCTAAGAGTCCATCTTCATAGGGGATAGAGGTGTTAATAGGGAGCAGACAAACTTCATGTTTTTATCTCCCCTAACATCCAGTACACTTTATGATTGTTATCCCCAGTACAAACTTCATGTTTTTATCTCCCCAAACATCCAGTACACTTTATGATTGTTATCCCCAGTACAAACTTCATGTTTTTATCTCCCCAAACATCCAGTACACTTTATGATTGTTATCCCCAGTACAAACTTCATGTTTTTATCTCCCCAAACATCCAGTACACTTTATGATAGACAGTTGTGTAACCTGGTATGGGAAAACAATCAGCGCAGCAGGATGGGAGAAATCCTGTAATAAACCTAGCTTGGAAGAAAAAAAAGGCAGTAACAGGGACTACAATCAGTATAGAGGCATCTCACTGCTAAGCCATACTGGAAAAATGTTCTGCAAGATCCTAGAGAGCAGACTGCGACCAGTGATTGAACCACAGTTAAATGAAACAGATGGGATGTAGAAAAAATAGAAGCTGCACAGATGCCATCTTTTCTCTAAGACAGCCAACAGAAAAATCAGTTGAACACAACCAGATACTGAACATAGCTTATGTAAATCAAAAAATAAAGCACTCAATAGAGTAGATAGGTACAAACTGTGGGAAATTACCAACATTGTGGAATAAGTGCACATCTGATCAACTTATGCAAAAACTTATATGAAAGCAGTTAGCATACAGTTAGAACAAATGCAGGACACTCCAAACCATTCATCATAAAATCTTGAGTGAGGCAAGGCTGTGTACTATCTCCCTACTATTCATAACATACATTGACAATCAGTCTATCAGTCATTTGCATGTCCCTTGCAGAACTTTTCCTCTAGATTTGTCTTCTCTAGATTATCATGATGTTTAATGTGTCCAAAATATTTAAATTGATAACAAATTAAATACTGACAATATCTGAAAAGAAAAGCTTGCATAGTAAAAATTCCACAACAGAACTTCACAATTACTGAACTCCAGAAATAATGCTATTAAATCAAAATCCCCTTCAGAAAGTACACTCAGTAGGTGAACTATAAATGAATTCCTTTTTGCTGATGACCTAGCACTTATAACCACTTCAGAGAAAGACCTGCAGCAGAACATGGAGAACTTAGCAAGCAAAGCCAGGAGAAAAACCACTTCAGAGAAAGACCTACAGCAGAACATGGAGAACTTAGCAAGCAAGGCCAGGAGAAAAACCACTTCAGAGAAAGACCTACAGCAGAACATGGATACCTTAGCAAGCATGGCCATGAGAAAAACCACTTCAGAGAAAGACCTACAGCAGAACATGGATACCTTAGCAAGCATGGCCATGAGAAAAACCACTTGAACACAACCAGATACTGAACATAGCTTATGTAAATCAAAAAATAAAGCACTCAATAGAGTAGATAGGTACAAACTGTGGGAAATTACCAACATTGTGGAATAAGTGCACATCTGATCAACTTATGCAAAAACTTATATGAAAGCAGTTAGCATACAGTTAGAACAAATGCAGGACACTCCAAACCATTCATCATAAAATCTTGAGTGAGGCAAGGCTGTGTACTATCTCCCTACTATTCATAACATACATTGACAATCAGTCTATCAGTCATTTGCATGTCCCTTGCAGAACTTTTCCTCTAGATTTGTCTTCTCTAGATTATCATGATGTTTAATGTGTCCAAAATAGTTATATTGATAACAAATTAAATACTGACAATATCTGAAAAGAAAAGCTTGCATAGTAAAAATTCCACAACAGAACTTCACAATTACTGAACTCCAGAAATAATGCTATTAAATCAAAATCCCCTTCAGAAAGTACACTCAGTAGGTGAACTATAAATGAATTCTTTTTTGCTGATGACCTAGCACTTATAACCACTTCAGAGAAAGACCTGCAGCAGAACATGGAGAACTTAGCAAGCAAGGCCAGGAGAAAAACCACTTCAGAGAAAGACCTATGACAGAACATGGATACCTTAGCAAGCATGGCCATGAGAAAAACCACTTCAGAGAAAGACCTACAGCAGAACATGGAGAACTTAGCAAGCATGGCCATGAGAAAAACCACTTCAGAGAAAGACCTGCAGCAGAACATGGATACCTTAGCAAGCAAGGCCAGGAGAAAAACCACAGTGTGAAAGTCAGTGCTGAAAAAAAAACAACAAACAATCAAGTCAAAGAAATAATCCCAATGAAGTTCATTTGGGACAATCAGCCATTGAAAAAATTGAAGCATTTCAATGCCAAGGGAGTACAATATCAATTTCTGGGAAATTGATGCTGAAATTGATAACTGGTGCAATAAAGCAAATCAGGCCATTGGACAAATGACACCTTTACTGAAAAACAAGTACATCACAGTTTAAACAAAAAGAGCACTGCACTGAAATGTTGTAGTTTTTTTGTATGTGGTCTTTGAAACAAGCATTTGCCAAAATATTGGATTGTTGTATATTCTTCATTTGTTTGTGCTCATCTTATTTTCTGCGATCTTTGTTCCTGCTAACTTTAAACAGTTTTTCTGTCTTTTTGTAAAACTGAACCATACACCTGTGCCTACCTCTGTCATATGCTATGACAAGTAACGACGTAATAGACTGAACACCTGTTGTTTTATCAGTCACAGAAATGTTTATTTCACTTGTCAGCATCTGTCTGAAGTGGGCACTGACTAGCAGGCCCAGGTCTTGCAGGTCACTCTAGTCCACATGTGAAAGAATAATTTTAATGCCCTAGCTCGATGTCAAGTTTGAAGTTTCCCAAAGAGGGAGGAAACTTTCCACTACCAATGATCAAAACTTGCCTTTGTTTAGGTAGAATTTAAGTCTAAAAGCTCCACTGCCAGTTCTTTCATTGTTGTGCAAGTGGCTGGATAACAGGTCCAGCATTAGGCAGGTCTGCACAAAGATCATTGGAAGCAGTTGAAATGTGCTTTATTAGATAAATGTTGTGAACTCCCTGGCCAGCAAAGATTACTAATGAAGAATGTAGGAGAAAAGTTGAAGAGACAAAAAACAAATCTTGTCAATAAAATTGCAAGAGAGACAGTGTACTTTCATAGGACATGCAATGAGAAGAGGGGGCATTGAAAATATTGTAACAACAGGAATTAAAGAGGGAAGAAAAACCAGGGGAAGAGCAAGAGAAATGATACTGGACAGTCTGACAGGATGGTGTGAGAGGAGATCACCAACTGAGCTAATAGCCTGCAAGAAGGATCGTGTACTCTGGAGAAGCATAATAGCCAACGCCAGTCGGCACGGCACCTGATGATGATGATGATGATGGCCAGATAACAGATAAAACACATTTCATAATAACAAACTCTCAGTGAGTCAGGATCTCCAAAGTAACCTTGAATTTTATCTATGCTCATTGTCAACCACTTCATTAGGAAGCAGAGGAAGAGACCAGCCAAGCTGGAGATGAAGGGAGGAAATCTGAGAAACCTGAAATATTTCAAGTGGAACAAATTCAAGAACAATGCAGAGATAAGGCGGATGACTGAACAACAACCAGTCTCATGGCTGATCAGGAAGAGAAGATGGACATATGTTGGTCATGTGATGAGAAGAAATGATCAGAGAATCCAAAAACAAGCTATCAAGTGGAACACAACAGGGCAAAGAAAAAGAGGCAGACCACGTGAAAGTCTGAAGAGGACAATGTTAAGAGAGGCCAAATTAACAGGCATAAAATCCCTTGATGAGGTTGAAAGACTCTCCGAAGACAGGAAAAATTGGTGAACTATCTTGCGAGCCCTATGTGACGTTTAACAGTATGAGAGGGATATAAGATATAAGATAAGAAATATTTCATTATATGAAACAAATCTTAGCACCTTGTCAAGGTGCCTTGTTTAACTCCTCAACACTGAGAAGTATATGAGGAGGGACACAAGTAAATACTTTATGTTAACGTGCGTGTACGTTACAAGCTCATCTAATTTCTTAATCATCATCATCAGGTGCCGTGCCGACTGGCGTTGGCTATTATGCTTCTCCAGAGTACCCGATCCTTCATGCAGGCCATCAGTTCAGTTGGTGATCTCCTCTCACACCATCCTGTCAGACTGTCCAGTATCATTTCTCTTGGTCTTCCTCTTGATCTTCTTCCTTCTATTTTTCCTGTTGTTATAATATTTTCAATGCCCCCTCTTCTCATTGCATGTCCTATGATAGTACATTGTCTCTTTCTTATCTTTTTTGACAAGTTTTTTGTCTCTCCAGCTCTTCTCATACATTCTTCATTAGTTATTTTTGCTGTCCATGGGATTTGCAACATTCTTCTAATAAACCATATTTCTGCTGCTTCCAATGATTTTTGTGCAGACCTGCCTATTGTCCATGATTCACTTCCATATAACAAGATAGGTTCAATATACCATTTTAGGACTCGTTTTCTAACATTCATTGATAAGGATGTGTTGCATTATATGTTTCTCATTCTCTGAAATGCAGTCTTTGCTTGGCCTGTTCTGTTCCTAATTTCTGCTCTGCATTTCCCATCTGAAGTTATTACTGCTCCAAGGTATTTGAATTTCTGCACCATCCGCCATTTGTGACGTGCTGGGTTGGGGATGGTCACCCCAGCTTTACCCAGTCTAATTTCTTGCTTATTGTTTTTTACTGTTCTGTTTTTGTTTGAAATTTACCTTATTATTATTGTTTTATGTATATGATTTATGTATATTTATATCACAAGTACAGAAGTAAATAAAGTCACCTCACAAAGCTTTGGAGACAGTTAAATGGTTGAAAGTGGAGTTTGTTCTGGATGATTTCAGGTGGGACACTTCATTGCTGTTGAGTTACAAATTTTCTATATTTAAAAAAAAAAGTTCTCCATCTTCTTCTCACATCAGTTTTCTTTTTATTTTGTGTCCTTTTAAAACTTCATGTTATCCCCAGTACAAACTTCATGTTTTTATCTCCCTCAACACCCAGTATACTTTTTCAAGCTTTTCATCAGCAAAATCCCCCTGGGAACAACTGTGTTAAGAGCACACTTAGCTTAACATAGTGTTTGTGAGACAGGGAACATAGATCTGTTTGCCTTATAACTCTGACCTACTTCTGTAGCCCAGAAACTTGTAGCAATCAACACTAATTGTAATTGTTATTTTTGTAAAATGTAATGTCAGGTTGGTGGACGGATGGGGACATGGAGATCTCTGGTAGGGATGAGGGAAGTCTGGTGTGAAACCAATGAATCCAGGACGTGACAAGCCTATAGGTCTTTACAACAATGGCTATCAGAATGATGTAAACAAAACAGAGCCAGCAGACTGTAGGTGGCGGGGAATGGATATTGTTGAAGCACTCATCAGGTTCCTCATCTCAGAGTCAGAGTGTCTTTGTGGAACTGTCTCCAAACCATCTGACATGGAGAAGGGACTTACATACAGCCACCAGAGGCTGGAAAACAAAGTTTTGGCCAGGCCAGCCACACTGTCTTCATGGCAGTCCGAGCAAGACCACAGTCTGCTCTAGCAAGGAAAGGTGCTGAAGTCGGAGTTACCCAGCCAAAAGGCGCATCGCAAAAATCAGGGTAACACGCATTATCGCTAATGAAATGTCTCTATCTGCAGCATTCAAACATGGTGCTCGCCCTGTGAAGACTAACCAGGCAGGTGCAGTGCCGGGCCCCCTGCCTCGAAAGGGTCCACCCAATGCTACTGGAGGTCCTCTCAGTTCGTCTTGTGGAGTCAGGAGACATGAGAGTAGAGCTACTGGCCAAAAAATACAGTGGAAGAAAACAGCCAAAAAGCAAGAACTTAAAATAATGCAGTGGAATGCTGAGGGTGTCAGCAGTGTTAGAAATGGCTATAGCAAAAAGGTGGAACTAGAGAACATACTTTTTGCAGAGCAGGTAAGTATATGCTACATACAGGAGACACACCTAACCAAAGATGCCGCCTTTAAAATCAGAGGCTACCAGTGTTTTAGATCAGACCGACAGGACAGAAGAAAAGGAGGAGTACTCACACTTGTTAAGAATAACATCAGCGCATGTCAGGTGGGAGTGTTCATGGAAGGAGCCGAATATCAGATGATCCATCTAAAAAGTAGTAATACAGATTTCCATCTCCTTAACTATTACTGTCCTAATGACCACCCACTTGCTTTAGAAACAATCCCACACAAAGAGAGACTGATGGTCTGTGGTGATTTTAACAGCCATTCCCAGAGCTGGGGCTATGACCACATAGACAAGAGAGGAGAGGAAGTTGAGAGCTGGCAGGATGATAATGGACTTCTCCTGATCAACCAGCCAATGGATCCCCCAACATTTTGCTCAAGGGCTTGGTGTACAACCTCAACACCAGATCTGGCATTCCACTCTCCAGACCTGAAGTGGAACATTACACGTGAAGTTAGAAAACAACTTGGAGGTGGCGACCATCTACCAGTCTTCCTGACAATAGAAAATGAACTCCTTAACACCAGTAGCCCTCTCCCCAGATGGAACTATAAAAAAGCAAACTGGACAATGTACAGACATCGTACAGGTATCCTGGTGGGACAGCTGTCCATAGAAGGTAAGGATATTAACAGCATAGTGAAGGAATTCAATGCTTGTATCCTTCAGGCCACTTGTGAAACCATTCCCAGAGGAGCTCATGGGGACTATAAACCATACTGGTCTAGTGAGCTGGGAAAACTCCACGATGATGTGGAAGCAGCTCGAAAGCAAGCAGAAAATAGACCATGCCAAGAACACCACAATAATTACCAACATTTTAAGGCCAAATTTCAGAGAGCCAAGCTGCAAGCCAGACGGGAAAGTTGGAGAGAGAAAACAGAGTCCCTAAACTTTGAAAAGGATGGAAGGAAACTGTGGAAACTAATCAAACAGTTAAATGATGAGAGTACTGGAAGAAGTACAAAGATTACACTAATAGAGGATGGGAAAACTCTTACAGGTAAGCAGGTAGCAGATCACTTTGCTCGCATGTTTGCACAGGACTGCAACATTGATATCCATCCAGAGAAAGAGCGTGCAGTGAGCATTGACCCACAGAAAGAAGAGGAACAAGTCAGAAAAGTGGAGATCATGGATGCACCAATCACACGCAGCGAGTTAGACCTAGCAGTCAGTAAACTGAAACCAAGGAAATCACCAGGACCAGATGGAGTGTCCAATGAAATGATCAAGAACCTGGGAATGGCAGCAATGGGAAAGCTGTTGGATATTTTCAATATGTGCTGGAGCACAGGTAAGTTACCTCAAATCTGGAAGAAAGCAAGCATGGTACCACTGCTAAAGCCAGGGAAAAACAGTGATACTGCCTCCAGCTACAGGCCAATCAGTCTCACTAGCTGCCTATGCAAAACAATGGAACGCATCATTGACCTGTGGCTGAAATGGTACCTAGAAAATGAAAACCTTCTCGTTCCACAACAAGCAGGATTTATGCAGTACTACAGTACAGAAGATCAAGTGACCTATCTCTCTCAAGAGACTGAGGATGCATTGCAAGAGAAAAACCTTGTACTAGCAGTGTGGATAGACCTGAAGAAAGTCTTTGATAAAGTATGGAAAAAAGGTCTGCTGTGGAAACTAAGAAACTGCAATGTGAATGGAAGACTGTACAACTGGATAAAGTCCTATTTACACAATAGAAGAGCTAGAGTAGTAATAGATGGACACAAAAGCCAGAAAGTACTTCTGCGACACTGTGTACCACAAGGAGGAGTCCTTTCGCCTACACTATTCCTTGTATTCATTAATGACCTGGTCAAGGAACTTCCCTATGGAATCAAAGCAGCACTGTATGCAGATAATCTGGTCATGTGGCGTACAGATGAATATGCGACAGTTGCTACACAGAGACTCCAAAGAGCAGCAGACATATTGATATCATGGACAAACAAATGGTGTGTAAGTATCAACACAGAGAAATCAAGTACCACTCTGTTCACTCTCTCATCTAAACAGAAAGCGAGTAAGATCTTTGCAAATGAAATATCCTTAAGGATGGACAACCAACCCACTTACTTAGGAGTGACTCTTGACTCAAAACTGACTTGGAAGCAACACATCAACAGTGCAGAAGCAAAAGCCAGAAGAAAACTAGCCATATTAAGAAAATTAAGTGGAACCACATGGGGAGCTAATGAAAGAATCCTCAAGAATGTATATCAGCAAAGTATTCTACCACATTTAGAATATGGCTCAACATCTTGGTGCACAGCATCAAACACTATGCTGCATAATCTAGACAAGGTTCAAAATCAGTCACTACGGATTATCACAGGTGCCATGAGGTCCACACCAATAGTAGAAATGCAGAAAATAGTTGGTGTTCAAGCGCTAAAGGAACGTAGAGACACAAAGGTCATGACCATGGGAGAGAAATTCCTTAGCTCTGTAAGCCATCCTCTGAAGGAGAGATTCAATAACTTGGCATTAAGACAGCTTAAAAGAAGCAGCTTCATTCACCAGGCCAAGCGTATGCATAAGCTGATACCTGACCTTCCAACTGTAGTCGCTCCATTATCATCTGTACCAGAGCATACACCATGGAAAGAAGCAGATTATACACAAATAACTATTCAGACTGAAGTGAAAGGTGTGCAGAATGGTGAGATGCAAAGCAGCCTTGTAGGATCAACAGCCACACTTAGTGTGCTAGATGACAAATATCCATGTGACACCTGGATACGTGTGTATACAGACGGATCTGCACACAATGCCATAAAGAATGGAGGGGCAGGAGCACATATTGAATATCCAAACAACACCACTGACAAGATTTCCATACCCACTGGAAAATACTGCAACAACTTTGATGCAGAAGTTAGGGCAATTATTGCTGCAGTTGAAAAACTATCAGACTCCAGAATTGATACATGTCCTGTAGTAATTCTCACAGATGCAAGATCAGTACTGGAAGCTCTTCAGTGCAACAAACTACCAGACCATAAGGATGCCTTGTCAAAAATTGGCTTACAACATGGAGTCACTTTGCAATGGATTCCCTCCCACTGTGGGATACCAGGCAGTGAGAAAGCTGACCATCTGGCCAAAGAGGGCACTGAAATGGAGCAACCAGACATACCAATCACCTATAATCAGAAGAAAAGCATGATAAAAACCTACAAGAAGCCACAAACACCACCACATGATGACTATCACATGCTAAACAGAAATGAACAAGTCATCATCTTCCGTCTCCGAACAGGACATAGCCGACTCGTCATATGTATACAAAGCTTAAGGTTGGTACTACTAATCTATGTACATGTGCCCAGGTGCCCCAAACTGTGGAACATATCCTCCAGAACTGCACCAACTATGAAACACTGAGAAATAATTACTGGCTCAGTGAAACCACTAAAGGAGATAAGCTCTACAGGTCCATACATGAATTACAAAAAACAGTGAAATTTATCCAAGAGACAGGACTGCAGGTATAGACAGACAATGTGAATGAAGAAGAAGAATATCAGCAAAATGGAGTTCATTTATAGCTCACCTACTGGGTATACTTTCTAAAGGGGATTTTGATTTAATAGCATTATTTCTAGAGTTCAGTAATTGTGAAGTTCTGTTGTGGAATTTTTACTATGCAAGCTTTTCTTTTCAGATATTGTCAGTGTTTAATTTGTTATCAATGTAAATATTTTGGACACGTTAATCATCATGATAATCTAGAGAAGACAAATCTAGAGGAAAAGTTCTGCAAGGGACATGCAAATGACTGACTGACTGATTGTCAATGTATGTTATGAATAGTAGGGAGATCGTACACAGCCTTGCCTCTCTTTTAGAGAGAAGTAATTAGTAATTTAACCCCCCACCCCCCTCCAATCATATTGGACATGTAATAGGAACAAAATTGGACATGTAATGTTGGACAGGAAATGAGAACAAGGTTGGAATGTTGGACAGGAAATGAGAACAAGGTTGGATGCAGAATAGGAACAAATTCAGTCTGTTCTGTTAGTGAAAATTTATTTAATTTTTAAATTAAGAATTCTGGGAACAGTTTTCAATTCCAAAAATAGTTTTGTGAGCCTGGCTGAAGAAAATATTCATTCAGCTTTCAAAATAATGTACAACACACCTGTACTATTTGATTGTACAATAATGTACAGCATATCTGTACTACTTGATCATACAATAATGTATAACACACATATACTACTTGATTGTATAACAGACCTGCCAGCTTTCTAGTACCACCCCCTCCTCATATGAGGCAGAGCCTCACCTCCAGAATAGCCTGTACACACTTTTACAGTAGCTGAGAATTTTATGCAATCAAATAGTAACACAATTTTCTTGTAAAAAGCAAGTGAACATTTTTACAAGCCACCATAAGTTACTGCATATCACCAGATAGCTTCACTCTTCTCTTCTTTTGTATTCAGTTATGGCCCCCAAGACCACCACTGGCAGAGAAGAATTTTGTGACAGTTCAAGTTCAGAAGATGAAAAAACTTCCAGAAAAGAAAAAAAGGTGGTTTATAATGAGTATCTTAGTTGTAACAGATTAATAAGATGATTTAATCTCTGTTGTGGTATTTAACACATCTTGGAACTGATATGAGGGAAGTCTGTTTTCAAAATAACACAATATTCAGCTGTCTTGTTGAGAGAGATGTCTTCAGATAGTTTTCATTTTATTTTGTTTTCCAAGACTGTCCTGGCCAAGGATTACAATTTATTTTTGCAAAGCCTGAATTACTGGACAAAATGTTTTTTAAATATAAGGAGAGAGAATAAAACTGAACAGAAACAATGAGGCTTGTACACAGCAGAGTGTTAGAACAAAGTATGCCTGGCTAGACTTAAAATAGTACATAAATCACTTTAGATGTGAGACATTATCTTTCTCCAGCTTGTTATTATCTTTCTCCAGCCTGTTATCTTCTAGTTAACATCGTCTTTCTCCAGCCTGTTATCTCCTAGTTAACATTATCTTTCTGCAGCCTGTTATCTCCTAGTTAACATTATCTTTCTGTAGCCTGTCATCTCCTAGTTAACATTATCTTTCTGTAGCCTGTCATCTCCTAGTTAACATTATCTTTCTGTAGCCTGTCATCTCCTAGTTAACATTATCTTTCTGCAGCCTGTCATCTCCTAATTAACATTATCTTTCTGCAGCCTGTCATCTCCTAGTTAACATTATCTTTCTGCAGCCTGTCATCTCCTAGTTAACATTATCTTTCTGTGACCTGTTATCTCCTAGTTAACATTATCTTTCTGCAGCCTGTTATCTACTAGTTAACGTTATCTTTCTATAGCTTGTTATCCCCCTTTCCTCCCTCCACTTCAAAGATATTTTCTTTTCAGTGTCAAAGTCCAGGCAAGACTCATGTCCATATACCACAAATATAATCTGTAGTCTCTTTGTTTCTAAGATTTCATGGTGATTTTTTCTAGAAAGTTTCTCTTGTTATTCCAAGCTTTGTTTCATCCTTTTTGTAGCTTCAGTTTGCCTGTTGTTGTATGCATGCTTCCATTTATTTATCTTCTCACATATTGCTGTTACAGTTTGTTATATAGTTCTTTCATTTTATTGTATGTCTTTCAATTTTATATATAGTTCTTTCATTTTGTTGTATGTCTTTCATTTATATATATATATCATTCATTCATTCATTTGCATGTCCCTTGCGGAACTTTGCCTCCCTAACAGCACTCCTGTAGGCCTCTCGGTTGTGAGCAAGATGGCCTGATGCTGATGCATCCATTTGCAGATCATCAACGATGTCTTGCAGCCATCTTCGTTTTGGTCTTCCTCTCTTTCTTTTTTCCTATTATGTACCCTTCCAAGACCATTGTCTCTAGATTATCATGCCGTTTAATGTGTCCAAAATATTTAAGTTTTCTCTCTTTAATCCTCTTTACTAGCCAGCCTTCTTCAATATTAAGTTCTTGTAGTATGGATATATTTGTTCTTTTTTGTGCCCATAGTATTTGAAGAACGCTTCTGTAGCATTTACATTCAAAGGCATTTATGTGTTTGTCAGCTGTTTTGTTAAGTGTCCAGGTCTCACAGGCATATGTTGCAATGGGAAATATGCATGCCCTTAAAAATCTTATTTTTGTACTTCTGTCTGTTCCTCTCCACAGATTGTTTAGTTGTTTTACTTTGTAAAGAGTGATAGATGTCCTCCTTTTAATTTCCCTTATTGCATCTCCATTATTTGTTAGCAGCGATCCAAGATATTCAAAACTCTCCACTTCTTCCAGTTTTTCCTCATTGATACATATATCAGCTGCCTTGTTTGCTTTGTCAATTGTCATCATTTTAGTTTTCTTTGCATTAAGATAGAGGTTTTGCTCTTCACTATTCTTACGGACTGACGTAATTAGTTTTTCCATTCCTTTGTGTGTTGTGGACAGTAATAATGTGTCATCAGCATATCTAATCTCTGGTATTTCATAACCTCCAATTGTTATGGCATTGTAATATTCTTCGTCTACATCTTCTGTAACATTCCTCATTATATTTTCAGTATACAAGTTAAATATATATACATACATACATATATATATATATCTTTCCATTTGCTATATAGCTCATCTATTTCATTGCCATTCTACTTGTGTAGATGATTATGTCCGCCCAGTTTCTGGTGACTAGCACCAACTGTTTGGATCAGCTGTTGCTACACTTATCTGTTTTTTTCTAGTTTGTCCGTATCTGTTGTCCCAGGGCTGCACTCCTTCTTCCTTAGTGTTAATCTTTTCATAATGTGCTTGCTTTAGAAATCTCGCTATGTTCTGCAAGAGGTTATATGATCTCTACAGTTTTCTTGTTTAGCAGATGAGACCTGGCTGGCCCTTTATCTCAATGCCATATTGTCCTCAAACTTGCATGCAAATGATTTTTCGTTATTTTAAAGGGTACTTATTTCTAATTTTTACATTTTTCCCTTAAATTTAACATTGGCCTAGTCTTTCCTTTAATTGGCAGTTTGGCCATCAGTATTTCTTAGCATTTTCACATGAGACTTTTCAGTCTGTCTTCTTGCACTGGTTTTCATTTTTAATTTTTCGTTTGTGTTCAGCAAAATTTGTTTCTTGTCAGATCTGTTACATGATAATTTTTATTTTTTCAGAGCATAGGTTTCTTTCCTTGCATAAATCTTGTTAAGAATAGGATGACAGGTTTCTTTGCCTGCGTAAATCTATAATATTGTTTAGTTGTGGATTATATATTAGTGATGACTGATAGCATTAGTGTTCTTTACTATTATGTTACTGAAGAAGATGTTCTTTATTCAACACATCACACATCCAGGTTTCACAAACATTACAACATTAGCTAGATCAAGTACGATGAAAAGTTCACTGAATTCATTTATTTTGGCAGATAAGATCAAGATTATCGTCGACAACATCAAGATGTAATATGACATTAGTTTCGTCGTTGCATGATCATCTGTTCACAGTATCAATCTATATCCTGTTCTACATACAGTATTTCAGCAATGTTCTCAACTTCATGATATTCTACATTTAATATGTTAACATTTCCTAACTCAGTACTCTATAAGATGTGCAATATGTGGTCAGCTAATTCCTTGACTAAATCCCTGTACTCAAAGTTTCAAAAGTTAAAATCTTCAAAATCACTTGAAACACATCTTCATTCTAACACTACTTCTCATTCTCTTTCCTGTTCTTCTACGTGTCTTCTTATGTTCTCCTTTCATGTCCCCCTGGTGTTCTGCTGTCTTCCTTCTCTCTATCCCTTTAAAACTACCCCCCTGACTTATATGTCTTATGTCAATTGTCCAGTAGGCCACGCCACTAATTATTTAATTGGTCAGTGGCCTAGTTGGTCTACTCCTTTGTTTCAAAACTGTGTTCAAATAGCATCCTAAAATTAGCAACCGTGCCCTGTGTGTTAGTCGTGTTAGTCACTTCAATTCCATCTATTTAATTAAGTCCACTATCTCTTTTTCATGGCATATGTATGCTTCAGGGATTAGTCCATTCTTTATATCTGTTGCCACCAAGACCTTTGGCCTTCCTATATCCGTCAAGTGTCAATGTCTATTTTTCCACCTCCGCTAGGCGTTCTGCTTCCGAGCATCCTTCCTTAGCATTTCCTATCTCTCGGTGTTACTGTGTCTTGTCTTTTCAGTTTACCTTTGATTAGTATTTTTGCATTTCTAAGTATCTACTCTTCTGAGCATCCTATCCTAATATATGTCCCAGGAGTTTTACCTCTCCCACCTTTTTCAGCGTTTTGCATTTCTAAGTATCTACTCTTCTGTTGCTATTTGATGTTATTATTTTGCCTACAATATATTCATAATTATATTCATAATCATATCATTAATAATAATAATACTATAATCATTACTTACAAGGCCATGCTACAAATCTTGTTAAGAATAGGGTGACAGCTTTCTTTATCTGCATAAATCTTGTTAAGATTAGGGTGATATGTTTCTTCACCTGCATAAATCTTGTTAAGAATTGGGTGACAGGTTTCTTTGCCTGCGTAAATCTTGTTAAGAATAGGCTGTATACCGTAGGCAGAAAAGAAAAGAAACAACAAAGTGCTTAATCAGCTAGAAGTGAAAAAGAGAAGTGTGAAAATCATAAAAACAAGACAGCTAAGACACTTTGGGCATGTCAAGAGGCACAGGACTACATTGCAGACCCTTCTTGAGGGCAAGATTGAAGAGAAAGGAACAAGGGAACAGTGGCAACATAGATGGCGTACAACATCAGGAGATGGACAGAGACCAGCTGTTCTCTGTAAAGACAAGAAACAGAACAAAGTGGAGATTCATTGATTGTAGTCAACCCTCTAAGAAATGCAGATGAAGCCACTGACAACAATTATTGAGGAAAGACGCTGGCGATGGTTGGGACATGTGCTCAGAATGACTGACAACTCACTACCAAAAATAGCACTAAGATGGACACCACAGGGGAACAGAAGTAAGGGTAGACCAAAGGAGACATGGAGAAGAACAACAGAAAGGATGTTGAGCAATAGAGGGCTCACCTGGGCAAGAGCAGAAAAAAAGGCAAAGGACAAGCATTTGTGGAAAACCCTTGCAGAAGCCCCATGTGCCCTGGGCACTTAAGGTTCAGAGAGAGAGAGAGAGAGAGTCAACCCTCTATGGAGAGATGACACAAAATGATGATGATAATGATAAATCTTGTTAAGAAAATAAAAGTAAATTCATAATAAACTTCACATTTCATGATATCCCATGGTCTACCAGATTAACTGTGGCAAAGCCAGCACCACCTGATGCACCTCTTAAGCCTTTGGACTTTTCAGGTTGGTGTTTATATAAACTAAATGAGATAAGAGAAACTTTATACTAGTATTATGTTATTATATGCTATGTTAATCATGTTGATGATGGTATGATGTATCATGATGATGATGTGTACTTCAGTACTGTGATGCTCAGTGTGTGTGATATTTGTTAGGAGGTAAGAATCTTTATCATTCTGCTGAAAGTACTTTTAGCCATTAATATTCTTTGATTTATTTCAGTCGCATATTTTCCATTGACCATAATCATGTACCTTGTTAAGGGAAGCCAGTTTAGTGGGCATCACATCTCTTGATGAAGTTAAAAGACTCGCAGAGAACAGGAAAACTTGGCAAACAACCATGCGAGCCCTATGTGACATCTAACGGCACAGGAAGGATGTAAGATTATCATGTACCTGAGATATCATGAATTTTTCACTGTTTCTGATGTTGATGTATCTCATAATAAACACATTCTCAGCTTCAACTCCACATCACATTCACCAGATATGATGCACTGTTGTCTTATCTGCTTTTCAGCTTTGATACCTTGTAGTAGTTTTACATGTGATGTTTGTATTCACAGCTGCTTCTTTGCTAACACTGTCATAAACATGGTCCTGTTCTAAAGAGACTAAAGAGATCTGTTGATTTACCTTCACTCATGGCTGTTGTGAATGTTTTTGTATGTGGTCGATGTTCTTGACGAAATGAGCCAGAAAAATTGCACTAAAATAAAATTTAAAATATTTTGAAGCAGAATGTTTCATGTCACGTGTTGCATATTTTATTTTGTATCTTCAGAATACCTTTCCAGCAGATGTTGCAGTTATTCAGATTTCTCATAAATGTGTCTTTGCTACAGTCCCAACAGAAATAAATCCTCACCACAGTTTTTCTCATGTAGAACATTTATTCATGACCGTCTGTAAGGAAATAATAAGTTTAGTGGCTTGGATTGCTTCCTTCCACTTCCTTCTTTTGGATGTCCATAGATTCTCATTGCCATTGTAGACATGAAATACAGAGTTGGATGTAGTCATGACATAGCTGTGGCAATGGTATCAAACATTTATCTTCTCTTTCTTCATCAATAGCATGTAATACATTTATATCAGTCATTTATTACCAAACAATTAATTAAATAGTTGCATTACTGTCTTCATTTTGTTTGAATTATCTCCTCTGACAGGCTATGTTGGACCCCGATACACCAAGTCAGGGGAAGTAATTCCATACAGTATTTTGGGGACATATGAAGATTATTACAGAGAAGCTAATCAGAGAGGGCAGTTGTTGCCGGTTAGAGCAGATAATTGTGTTCACATTCAGAAGTTAAACATTTAGACCATATGTTGTATACCACATGTTGTATATTATGTTGTATATTATATGTTGTATACCATGTGTTGTATACCATATGTTGTATATTATATGTTGTATATTATATGTTGTATACCATGTGTTGTATATTATATGTTGTATATTACATGTTGTATACCATATGTTGTATGCCATATGTTGTATATTATATGTGATATAATCATTGTTCTGAATTCAGTATCATCTCCCTACACCATCTGTTGTTTGTGAATGTTTGGCTTCATCTCCTTGCAACTTCTGCAACTGTTTGTGAATGTTTGGCTTCATCTCCTTGCAATTTCTGTAACTGTTTGTGAATGTTTGGCTTCATCTCCTTGCACCTTCTGTAACTGTTTGTGAATGTTTGGCTTCATCTCCTTGCAATTTCTATAACTGTTTGTGAATGTTTGGCTTCATCTCCTTGCAAATTCTGTAACTGTTTGTGAATATTTAGCTTCATCTCCTTGCACCTTCTGTAAGTGTGAATATTTGGCTTCATCTCCTTGCACCTTCTGTAAGTGTGAATATTTAGCTTCATCTCCTTGCACCTTCTGTAAGTGTGAATATTTAGCTTCATCTCCTTGCATCTTCTGTAACTGTGAATGTTTGGCTTCATCTCCTTGCACCTTCTGTAACTGTGAATGTTTGGCTTCATCTCCTTGCACCCTCTGTAACTGTGAATGTTTGGGTTCATCTCATTGCACCCTCTGTATCTGTGAATGTTTGGGTTCATCTCATTGCACCCTCTGTATCTGTGAATGTTTGGCTTCATCTCCTTGCACCCTTTGTAACTGTGAATGTTTGGCTTCATCTCCTTGCACCTTCTGTAATTGTTTGTGAATGTTTGGCTTCATCTCCTTGCACCTTCTGTAACTGTGAATGTTTGGCTTCATCTCCTTGCACCTTCTGTAACTGTGAATGTTTGGCTTCATCTCCCTACACCTTCTTAACTTTTTGTGAATGCTCAGCCTAGAGATTGCTGGGTCACTGCACAAATGTCCTGTAGAGCAGTGCTTCTTAGCATTTTATTTTGGCTGTGGACCTCTTCTCTGGTCTGAGAACAGCCTTAGTATCCCACTGCTGCCTGAAAACAAGGATCATAAAAAAAAAACAATAAATAGAAGCCATATAATACTAAGATTTTTTTTTCTTTTAAAAAAGCCAGTAAATTTTCTGGTTAACAACCACCACTCTAGAATACAGGTTGCCAGCTCATTGTTGTAATACTCTTTAGAATGCAGGTTGCCAGCTCATTGTTGCAATACTCTCTAGAATATAGCCTGTTATCTCATTGTTGTAATACTCTCTAGAATATAGCCTGTTATCTCATTGTTGTAATACTCTCTAGAGTATGGTTCATTATTGTAATACTCTCTATAAACCTATATTAAAATATTGGCTCCCAGCTTATTGTTGTAATACTCTCTATAAAACAGGTTGCCAGCTCTTTATTGTACTGCTCTCTAAAATGTAGGTTGCCAGCTTGTTGTTGTAATAGTCTCTAGAAAACAACAGGTTACTAACTCATTTTTGTAATACTCTGTAGAAAACAGGGTGCCAACTCATTGTTGTAAATCTAAAATTTAGGTTGCCATTTCAGTTTAGTTACAGTTCTGGCTAGAAGAATAGGATGCCTTTGTTTTGTCTTAATCTATGGAATTAATTCACATTTGATGAGTGCTTTTCCAAACTCAACCTGTGATTTGCTAAAAAAAAATCAAAACAGAGAAAATTATAATATACAAAGCTTATGTAACATAACTGCATTACATTTATCATGTAGTCACAAATTAAATTCAGGCACTTGTCATACCATGACTTTAGCTTTAACAATCCCTCATCAAAGAATGGCATCACCAAAGTATTGAGCCATTTGTTTACTCCATCCATGAACACCTCATTGATAACCCAGTCTCTCTGTGAAAGTTCGAAAAAGACTAATCCTCAAAGTTTGAGCAAACTCATCAGAGAAATCTGAAATCATGTCATGACATTTTTCACACAACACTTGGTCAACTATTTGAATGAGTTCATCAGTCACAATTGAGTGTCATCCTTGTCTCCCTTGAGTGTCATCCTTGTCTCCCTTGAGTGCCATCCTTGTCTCCTTTGAGTGTCATCTTTGTCTTCCTTATGTATGCTTATCTGTGTGTCTGTTCTTGTATTTTCTGTACCAGACCCTCACAGAACTGTCACCATACACATGACACAATGGGCATTGAATCTTAACAACACTATGTCCTTTGGCCAGCAGAAAACAAATCGCACAGACCCAGCTGATGGGAATGCTGGTTACAGGGTCCACATTCTCTTGGTCACTACTTGTGCACAACTGAGCAAACTGGACTGTGGGTTGACATATAGCAAGATAACACTTTACTGGTTGCTATAGGAAATGTACCATGCTGCTATAGCAACTAGTTTATTTCTACAAGCCAACTGGAGGTTGATTCTGGAATTTCCCACATATTGTGATATATCTATTGTATAGCCATTGTTTTTTTTAATGTGATATAATCATTTTTTTTACTTACCATAGAGCCACTGTTTTTATTTGTGATGTGCCATCATTTACTGAATGTAATACATTTACTATTTATCAGTTGTGATTGAGCTTCATATAGTCACAGTTTATCAAGTTTGTACTCAAGTCTTTCATGGCAAGTCTTAAGCACCACTTTGAGTCCAAGTCACAACTTTTATTTCTAGAGTTCATTCTAAATGATTTCTTAAATATCTGACTCAAATCCAAGTCAATCTACACAGTTCTACTAATTTTACAGTTTATTCACTGTGATGTAGTCGCTGCAGTCAGTTTAGTTTTGCGAAGTTTATTTAAATGTGATGCAGATGTAATGCATTCACTTTAGCTTGCAAAGTTTATTGACTGTGATGCAAATGTAATGCAGACAGTGTAACTTATAAAGTATATTTAATGTGATACAGGTGTAATTCTGTGAACATAACTTATAAAGTATATTTATTGTGATACAGATATGCTGCTGTGAGCATAACTTATACAATATATTCACCAAAATAAAACAGACAATAGAACATGATGGTCATCATTTGCAAAACTTGTATTTCTTCTCAGGGTATGCCACAACCCACAGAAGACATGAGAAAAATGGAGTTTGTATCTGTGAAGCAAGAAAGTGAGATACAACACACAAGATCCAGACAAACTGAGACCAAAGCTTTGAGAAACTGGCATTGTAGGATGATGGAGAGAAAGAAACAGCAAGCACATATATCAAGTGGGTATCTTAAACTTGATATTAAAATTCTAATAGTGCACAAACCTTCAGGTGGTTCTTTCTAAGACTTCCTATTAGCTTTATCTATGTAACAATGGTAAAAAGAAAAGAGAAAACTTTACCCGGTTAAAAGTAAAATTTTAAATTATAATATTTCAGCTTATGCCTTCATCAGACAAAAACAATTTAAAATATAGAGGAAGGAAGGAAGAGCAGATACGGTGAGTGAAGAAAAAAGAACATTGTAAAAGTTTAAGATATTAAAGCTTATTTCTGGAGTGCCGAATATCATTCTTCTCAATATTGTCTAGACAAGGGTTTCTCAACTTGGATTCTGTAATGGATCTACAGGGGTTTTGCCAGAGATCGTGACTGAAAATCCCTCCTATGCACTTCCTGTGAAACCCTAGGGTCCCACTGATGCCCACTTGAGAAACCCTGACTCTAGCCTACTCTGTGTAAACTTTGCCCCACATTGCAATGTTCTGGGACAGCAAGTTTTGTTGGTGTCTCTTGTAACACATAATTCAGCCACCTTTGGCAGAAAGCATTTTACAGAAAAATGTTCAATGTTCTTAGATTTTATTTTTGGTGGTGACCCTTTGGGTAAACTAAAAGGAAAAATATTTATTTTTGTGCCAATGCTAGTGACTTTATTAGAATTGGTATACGAGGGCAGTTCACAAAGATCCAGGACTGAATTTTTTTTTACTAAATGAGTAGACTCACCGGCTTCTTGGATCTAGCCTTCTTCAAATTAGTCTCTTTGTGATTGTATACACTTATTCCAGCAGTCCTGCTATTTATGGAAGCACCTCTGAAAGTCACTTTGTGAGATAACCTTCATTTGTCTCATCACGTTTGTTTGAATTTCTTCAGCTTTGGTGACCTTTCAATGTTTTATTTAGATGTGGGAACAAGAAGAAGTTACAGAGTATAAAAGTGAGTATGAAGAGAATGGAAACAATATGGTGCTTTGCTAAAGATTCATTTGTTTTGACAGCTTTGTGTGTAGGGGCATTGTCATGGTAAAGGATCTAGTTTCCAGTACGGAAACTCACAGGATGATGTCTGAGCACAGTGTCAGAGAGGCATTGTAGGACTGCTGTGTAGAATTATGTATTAACTGTCTGACCTCTAGGGACATATTCATGATGAATTAGTCAGTCAGTGTCAAAGAACATGCCTTCTTTGACATTCTCCATTGTGATGATACTGGCTTTGTTTCCAGGTCATAGTTGTACACGCAGCTTTCATCACCAGTGATCATTGATGACATGAATTTGGGATCATTTTGGGCTCACTCATGGAGATCAATGCAGATTGAGTGATCTTCCATTTGTTCTCCAGTCAGGAGATGGGGCATGAGTTTTGCTGACACACATCTCATACCCAAATCTTCACTTAGAATTTTATGAGATGGTCTCTATCAGTGTGGGAGGTGGGAGCTGGGTGGCATGCCAGGGCAGTGGCCATCTTCAAATGATCAGCGTCCACTTTTGAAGTGGAAAACCACTTAGATGTCTTCAACTGACTTAGGCAGGACTCAACAAAAATTGACTGTAGCATTTCATAAGCTTCAGCAACAGCTTTCTGGAGACAAACACAGAAATCAGTGCACACATTTTGTTTTCTTCTCCATGTTGAAGTGCACCAGAACCTACAGGTATGCATTCACTTGGAGGTTTGTGCAGTGTGGATGACTGAAGATAATGAGATCAGATTTTGCATGTACACTCAGGAATGGTTACTACAATTCTTATCTTGGTGCCACTTCACTGTGTATTATAGTTTCCTGGAAAAAATTCAGTCTTGGATCTTTGCAAACAGCCCTCATATTGTATGGTTGGGAGACCCACCCACACACACATACAAAGCAAAAAATGAGCAGTAGTAAATATTTTAATGTAAGGGTTTTGCAGGATTAAAATATATGCAGTTTAGATGTGCATGATAGTATGTGGTTTAGATGTGCATGATAGTATGTGGTTTAGATGTGCATGATAGTATGTGGTTTAGATGTGCATGATAGTATGTGGTTTAGATGTGCATGATAGTATGTGGTTTAGATGTGCATGATAGTATGTGGTTTAGATGTGCATGATAGTATGTGGTTTAGATGTGCATGATAGTATGTGGTTTAGATGTGCTTGATAGTATGTGGTTTAGATGTGCATGATAGTATGTGGTTTAGATGTGCATGATAGTATGTGGTTTAGATGTGCAACTAGATAACACAAGTGGACTGTGAGCAAAATGTTGGTTAGGTTATACTTGTAAAGAGAGACCAGTAACATAAGTAGATAGTAAACAAGAAAATGTTAGTCTATATTTGTAAAGAAAGACCAGTAACATAATTAGATAGTAAACAAGAAAATGTTAGGCTATACTTGTAAAGAAAGACCAGTAACACAAGTAGACAGTAAACAAGAAAATGTTAGGCTGTGCAGGGAAGACCAAAAAATTCAGACATATTCTTTTATTTGCAGAACTCCTGAATAAAGCTCCAGAAGATCTGGTGATGAACCAATCAGATACTTACCATGAGGTCCAGGAACAAAGATATTTAATTGATCGAACAATTCCAAAAGTGGATTATGGGAAAGGATGTGAGTCAGTGTATATTGTTTTTTTTTTTGTTTTCTCTTAGGTCCTCAATTTGTGGTTGTAAATAGTGGGAGATTGAGAAAATATCAGTGCCTTTGTATTTCAGCATGACATAATTCATCACAATCCTAATATTCATATTTGAAGATGACATAGTTCATCACAATCCCTCTATTGGCATTTCTGTGTGACACAACTCATTACAATCCACTGTGACATAGCTCATTACAATCTCACTGTGACATAGCCTATTACAATCTCACTGTGACATAGCCTGTTACAATCTCACTGTGACATAGCCTATTACAATCTCACTGTGACATAGCCTATTACAATCTCACTGTGACATAGCCTATTACAATCCCACTTTTCATGTTTGAATATGAGACCCAGACCTGCATACAGAGACCTCATAGCCCAGGTATGGCCCCAAGAGACAAGCATGGAGGAGAAACTCTGGGGCCCCTACAACAGCAGGGTTCATGGAAACAACCCAGTTCCCTGTTTCGAAAGCTGGGCATATGAAACTGAACACAGAAGAAGATTGTTAGACCAGAGTTGGTATACTTGTTAGGTAGTCAGAGTGTGGCCAGGTTTGGTGGTCAGGCCAGTACAGGGTCTATATTAAATGTGGACATTGATGGAATGAAGGGGGTGGAGGGGAGGTTATTCTAAAAGACAACCTGGCACTCTGTTTACTGAGGCGGGATGAACTGGTAAAGGTGCGAAATAGATTATAGGCACTAACTAGTTGGGATACATGAGAGATAGAATGTAGGCACTAATTAATAGATAGAGGTGAGAGATAAAATGTAGACACTAACTAGTGGGGATATGTGAGAGATAGAATGCAGACACTAACTAGTGGAGATATGTAAGAGATAGAATGCAGACACTAACTAGTGGAGATATGTGAGAGATAGAATGTAGACACTAACTAGTGGAGATATGTGAGAGATAGAATGTAGACACTAACTAGTGGAGATAGAGATAGAATGTAGACACTAACTAGTGGGGAGAGATGAGTTAGTTGACACTAACTAGTGGGAGGGTCAGAGATAAAATGCAGACACTAACCAGCTACTGGCGTAATCTGTTTTTACTGAAATAGCTGCTAGTGTCTTTGGGTTTTATATATCTAACACTAATATCATTGTTATTTTAATGGTTTATCACACATCTCTTGTCAAGACTTGTAAAGTGTGATCTATAATGTTAAAATATAGTGATTAATTATATCCAGTGGAACAATCTTTATTGAGATCAGTTACTATTATTATTACGTGCCATGTTGGACAGCGCTGGTGATCGAGCTTCTCTATTTTGTTCGGTCCTTGTTGTCTGCCATAAATTCTCATGCTTTTCTTTTTTAAAGACACTTTTGATCAGTCCACTGAGATATTTTTCTCTTGACCTTTTTTTCTTCATATTTCCCTTCCAGCCATTACTAAGTTCTGTAACCTCTGTCTTCTTATGACTTGTCCAAGTCATGTTAACTACTGTCTTCTCATGACATGTCCAAGTCATGTTAACTTCTGTCTTCTCATGACATGTCCAAGTTCTGTAACCTCTGTCTTCTCATGACATGTCCAAGTTCTGTAACCTCTGTCTTCTCATGACATGTCCAAGTCATGTTAAATTCTGTCTTCTCATGACATGTCCAAGTTCTGTAACCTCTGTCTTCTCATGACATGTCCAAGTTCTGTAACCTCTGACATGCCCAAACATTGTGACTGTCTTTTTCTTGTAATTTTAACTAGTTTTTTGTTCTGAAACTTCTTTGATGACTTCTTCATTTGTTTTTCCATCTGTCCAGGGTATGTGTTGCACCCTTCTCTAAAACCACATCTTCTCTGTTGCTTCTCTAAAACCACATCTTCTCTGTTGCTTCTCTAAAACCACATCTTCTCTGTTGCTTCTCTAAAACCACATCTTCTCTGTTGCATCTCTAAAACCACATCTTCTCTGTTGCATCTCTAAAACCACATCTTCTCTGTTGTATCTCTAAAACCACATCTTCTCTGTTGCTTCTCTAAAACCACATCTTCTCTATTGCTTCTCTAAAACCACATCTTCTCTGTTGCTTCTCTAAAACCATGTTTTCTCTGTTGCTTCCAGTTTCTTTGTCATCTTTTGTTATCTGTCCAAGTTTCACAATTATGCAGCAATATTGGTTCTATATATCACTGTAATATTCTTTCCTTCACTTCTGGGGAGCATTTTCTTATTTGTTAGTATCTTCTTCATATCATAAAAAGTAGCTTTTACTGTTTACCTGTTCAAGACTTTACTTCATATGCGCACTTGCCATCAGTGAAGATTGTTGTTCTGAGGTAATTGAATTTATTTACTTGTGTCAGTGTGCACTGAGATCAGTGTTTCCCGATGATGTAGAGAATTAAAATTCTAGCCGTTGATGTTGAATTTTTTGTGTGTGTTAGCTCCTTTCTGTGGGCTATATGTTGTCATTAAATTCTCTTATACATGGAAATACATAAACATCAAAAATGAATGTTTATGAGATGAAGTATTATTTCAGAATCTTAATTTTTGCCCGATTTGAATTCATTGTTGTTTTTCTTGTTGCTTTTATAGTTGTTGCTACATTGTTGTTGTTGTTGTAGATCTAGCTATAAGTGGACTATTGTCCTTCACCCCAAGTGATTTAATCACAAGCTGATTTCCTGTAGCTGAGAATGTTCTTGAAATACTTTTGTCAGATCGAGTTGGAAGTGAATTCTGGCAACAGCAGGAACAGTTTGGAGATGATCTCACTGGTCTGCAGTAAGTAATTATTAAATAGACAAAGTCAGCTGCTTAGAGCTGTATTAAAAGAATCAGTGGTTTAGAGCTGTATTAAAAGAATTAAAAGAAGTTACAGACAGCTGAAGACATTGTTAATTCCAGCTGGGTGGAGACAGCCAGTCTGGAAAACAAGGCGCTGTTCTAGGACCCTCCGAGATCGTACATCTGCGGAACAAGAGCGGATCGCCCTAACCGAAATATCCTGTTTGCCCCTGTGGTTACCAAGGCAAAAATGTTTAGCCACAGGTGTCCAGGCCCTCTTAGAAATATCATTGAGATGCTGGCGAAATCGATCTCCTAACCGTAAGTCAGTTTCCCCTATGTACTTCAAACCGCAACGTTTGCACATGATAACATAAATGACATTTCGTGAAGTACAGGTGAAACCCTCCTGAACTGATAACGTGGACTTAGGGAAGTAGATCTGGCTGGCCTCGATAACAAACAGACAAGTGTTACACCTACGGCATCCACAACGTCTGGTACCATAAAAAGTGTCATCTGTCTTAAGATGACTACGAATTAAAAGGTCCCTGAGGTTCTTGTCCTGTCTAGAAGCCACCAATGGGGGTTCCCCAAAAAGTTCACGTGTCTCAGGCTCGGTCTGGAGGAGGTGGAGATGGCGAAACAGTATGTTTTTAACTGCCAAGCTATGAGGGTGGTACGTGAGTACTAGTTTCACTCTGTCCGAGCTACAGTGCGGTTTAGGGGTGAGGGCTTGTTGCCGCGATATATGGCTAATGCGGTTCCAAGATGACGAGAGAACGTGGTCTGGATAGCTGCATTGACGGAAGAAATCTAGCAATTTGTGGCCTTGATCCTGGAAATCCAAATCCTCCTTACACAAACGTCGCAACCTAAGAAGCTGGGAAAAAGGAATAGAGTCCTTACACGATCTGGGATGGGAGGAAGAGTACAGGAGGTAGCTGTGAGAGTCTGTAGGTTTATAGTGGATAGAAGTAGTAAGCCCGGAAGGGCCGATAGTGACGGCAATGTCAAGAAAGCTTGCGGAAGTGGCAGAGATATGGGAGGTGAAAGAAATGACAGGATTGTATTCTTTAACAAAACTGATAAAGTTGTTAAGGTCTTCCTCTGGCATTGATGTGATCCCAATTCCATCGTCTATGTAGCGTCTATAGAAGGCGGGAAAAGGGCCTCTAAAGGCTCTCAGAACCTTGTGTTTGAAGTGGCCCATGAACAGACACGCGTAGCTGGGGCCCATCTTGGTACCCATGGCTACACCACTAATCTGGTCAAAGTAAAGGCCATTGAATTCAAAAGAATTGAGTTGGAGGAGAAGTTGTGTAAGGCACAGAATAGTAGACGTAGGAATAGAGGGATTGCGTCTTTTGTTCAGAAAGAACTTGACGGGCTGAAGTCCCTGGTCATGCAGGATGGATGTGTATAAGGATACTACATCAAGAGTGAAGATACGGTAGGTGTGACCAGGCAGGAGTGTAAGGGTCTCAAAAGTAATGAGAGCATGATTGGTGTCCTTGAGATAAGTGGGCAGACTAGTGACCAGAGGTTGAAAGATGCTGTCAAGAAAATCAGAGATTTGTTCCGTAGGGCAGGAACAAGCAGACACTATGGGCCTTCCTGGCTTGCCTGGTTTGTGAATCTTAGGGAGTAGATAAAAAGATGGTTTCCCTAAGCAGCTGTCACGGATGTGAAGATGTGTAGCCGAGGGAGAAAGACCAGACTTGGTCTTGTGGATGAGTTCGTTGATCGTGTCTCGAACATGGTGGTTGTTTGACACAAACCAGATGCTGTATTTTCTCATTAGCATGACTTTGACATTAACCAGGTGCTGTATTTTCTAATTAGCATGACTTTGACACAAACCAGGTGCTGTATTTTCTCATTAGCATGACTTTGACACAAACCAAGTGCTGTATTTTCTCATTAGCATGACTTTGACACAAACCAGATGCTGTATTTTCTAATTAGCATGACTTTGACACAAACCAGATGCTGTATTTTCTAAGTAGCATGACTTTGACACAAACCAGATGCTGTATTTTCTAATTAGCATGACTTTGACACAAACCAGATGCTGTATTTTCTAATTAGCATGACTTTGACACAAACCAGGTGCTGTATTTTCTCATTAGCATGACTTTGACACAAACCAGGTGCTGTATTTTCTCATTAGCATGACTTTGACACAGACTCAGAGAGGCTACCCTCCACCAGTTGAACATGTTGGACTATGCCAAATTGTAAAGGAAGAGAAAGGTGAGAGACCTTCATTTGTTTTTCATCTTGCCTTAGATTTTGATTTTGCTTTTAGCACCAGACCGGTTACTTACTTACTGATCATGGTTTTGATGTTTATTTCATGATTATGAAGATGGTAACTCTTCAGAACTAGGGAGTAATAATGATTATAGTGATTAAGATCACAAATTACTACTGCATTGATGTCAAAGACATAAAGTGCTGATGGAATATGTTTCTCCTCTTTTTCAAGGTTAGATTTTTTAAAATGTATAAACTAGGAAAAATGTAGTAACAGCTTTATTAATTAATGAGCACACTTTGGTGAGAGAGTGATACAGTAGTAATCTAACCAGGAGAAGGTTGATTAGGTGACTGCATTTGGGGTAGAAGGGTTGTAATCTGATGCTGTGAGGAGGTTCTGAACTGCATGTTACAAGTGAGAAAGGAGTAGAACTTAGTGCAGAGGGAATATGACTATGGGAAAGGAGAATGTTAGGTGTAGCTGAATTGCAAGTTGAGACCATGTGGTTCCAGTGTCTCATATTCCTGAATGTACCAGTTCTCAAGCGCTAGGTGGCTTCTGTCATTGGCATGACATTGTTTGATAACTGTTACCAGAAAATCAGATTTGGTTCTGTGGTTGGAGTCATAGAAATGATTAGGGACTGGTTTCAAAGCATGCTGAGATATGTTGTACAGATGTTTTTGCATTTAGAGTTAGATTTAGTCCCTAAACTCCTCATCTTAAAAGGGGTTAGAGTGAATCCTTGATACCTTCCAAAAATGCATGCACACGTACATACACCACACACACACACAAACACCACACACACCACACAAACACACACCACACATGCATACTACACATGCACACACATCACATACACACCACATGCACACACCACACACACACACCACATATGCACACCAAACACATACCACATACACACACCACATACCACACACACACCATTCACATGCATACACCACACACACTACACACCATGCACACACCAAACACACACACCACTCACACCACACACACCATGCAAACACCACACCACACACAAACACACCACATACCATATACACACCACGCACATGGACACACCACACACACACCACACACACACTACACACATAGACTATACACACACCATGCACACATACACCACACACAAACATCACACACACACCACACACACAAATTGCTGCATTTTTAAAAGGCATTTTTTTTCATGAAACTGCATTTCACATAAAGTAAAGGCAGCATATAATGGAAGACATTTCAAAAACTGTTCAAATCTGTAGTTAACATTCTTTATGTTGAATATATATATATATATATATATATATATATATATATATATATATATATATATATATATTATCTTCTGTGGTGGAGTTTTAATTTCTAAAACTTCTATGATTCTGATTCAGTTTTACAGTAATTTCTGAAACTTCTGTTTTGACATTTGTTTATAAACTAAGAACTGCATGAAGTATTTAGTGCAGTGTTAGAGCTTGTGGACAGGAAGTAAAAGGTTGCATGCCCAGACTCAATTTAGGGATCATTGTGTTTGATCAGATACAGCTTTGTGTGGGTGTGTTTTATTTTGTTTGTTTAAGAGGACATCTTAAAAATAATATTCATTAACTCTTTTGCTCCAGAACAACTTTGATGGGGTTGGTAGATCTTGCACATCTGTGAAAATCAATGGTCAGAGCAATATTTAGAGAAAGTTTAATAAAATGAAAAGTGGCATGTAACCTATATTTTTATATTATAGAGAAACTTCCTTCTACTTTCTTTCAATCAAAATTTCTCAACAAAATTTATCCTGGCACGTAGTTAACGTAGGCTATAAGTTTGGCTTTTCTAGTAACTCTTGAGTATTAAGGCCATGATCTCAATTAGCTGGAGAAAGTGGATAAACTGGGGAATCAGCTAAATTAACTGGAGAAAGTGGAGAAACTGGGGAATCAACTAAATTAGCTGGAGAAAGTGGAGAAACTGGAGAATTAACTAAATTAGCTGGAGAAAGTGGATAAACTGGGGAATCAACTAAATTAGCTGGAGAATGTGGATAAACTGGGGAATCAACTAAATTAGCTGGAGAAAGTGGATAAACTGGGGAATCAACTAAATTACCTGGAGAAAGTGGATAAACTGGGGATTCAACTAAATTAGCTGGAGAAAGTGGATAAACTGGGGAATCAACTAAATTAGCTGGAGAAAGTGGATAAACTGGGGAATCAACTAAATTAGCTGGAGAAAGTGGATAAACTGGGGAATCAATTTTGAGGCTATTTTTGTCTAACCCTAGTTCAGCTTCTGTGTTGCTTGTTCCAGGCTGCGAGTGGGTAGGGAAGCCTAATATTCATGCCAACCAGCCCTGGCAGAAGTCAGAGTTTTTTAACCACAGAAAGAAACAGTTACAGCCTTTCATTGATGAAATTGACCCCTGGAGACCTGTAAGCAGTTAGATATAATCTGTCAGATATCATTTGTCAATTGTTATTGCCAAGATATAGTCTGTCAGTTTCTTTTTGTTATATATAGTTCCTCTTGGTCTATTTTTGTTATCACATATGGTTTATGCCAGTATGTTATTGTCTTGTTCTGTTTTTGTTGTTAGGTCTGGTTTATGTTGGTTGTTCTTGGTGTCAAGTGCAGTATTTTCTTATTCATTTTTGCTGAATCTAGTTTTTGTCAGTCTGTTCTTGTCAGATCAATCTTTTCATCTTTTTTTTTTTTAACTTGTTAAGCTTTGATGTGTAATTGTGTAACTAAGTGCTGAAAAAAAAAACCAAAGAAACTCTCATTGTGGAATTTTATGACTAAGCAGAAAATCTTTGCTACAAAATTAGTTTTACCCAGGATATCTTATTACTTGATAACTTTTATTTTTATCAGTTGATAACTTTTATTTTTATCAGTTGATTACTTTTATTTTAATCAGCTGACAACTTTTATTTTTACAGTTGATAACTTTTTATCAGTTGATAACTTTTGTTTTATCAGTTGATAATTTTTGTTTTATCTTTTGATAATTGTTATGGCAACATTTACTGGTACTGTACTGAAAAATGACAGAGGAGAAAAAAAAGAATCCAGTAAAAGTAAATCTTGGATTGAAATTATCAAAACTGTTCTTTGCTTAGCTCAAGATGGCAGTTAAGAAATAAAACAATTTTACAGGAAGATATTTGAAATTATTCTTGACATCTTATATTTGAAGATATTTTTTTTTTAGCTGTAGGAGAAGCTGTTCAACAAAATGATTCTCAGCAGAACCCACAATATCAACATCTACTTGTTTTGAAACCATCTTCTAATGATAAAAGTACCACCATCTTACATCTTACATATTTCCGGTGCTACTAAGCATCATATAAGGCCCACATGGTAGTTTGTCAAGATTTCTTGTCTTCAGCAAGTTTTTCAATCTCATCAGGGGATGTTATACCCACTGAACTGGCCTCTCTTAACAATGTCCTCTTTAGAGTTTCACATGGTCGACCTCTTTTCTTCAGCCTGTTGCGTTCCATTTGATAGCTTGTTTTGGGATTCTCTGACTGTTTCTTCTCATCACATGGCCTACATATGTCCATCTTCTTTTTCTGATCACCCATGAGACATTGTTGTTTGCTCATCTATCTTATCTCTGCGTTGTTCTTGATGTCAAGTGCAGTATTTTCTTATTCATTTTTGCTGAATCTAGTTTTTGTCAGTCTGTTCTTGTCAGATCAATCTTTTCATCTTTTTTTTTTTTAACTTGTTAAGCTTTGATGTGTAATTTTGTAACTAAATGCTGAAAAAAAAAAACCAAAGAAACTTTCATTGTGGAATTGTATGACTAAGCAGAAAATCTTTGCTACAAGATTAGTTTTACCCAGGATATCTTATTACTTGATAACTTTTATTTTTATCAGTTGATAACTTTTATTTTTATCAGTTGATTACTTTTATTTTAATCAGCTGACAACTTTTATTTTTACAGTTGATAACTTTTTATCAGTTGATAACTTTTGTTTTATCAGTTGATAACTTTTGTTTTATCATTTGATAATTGTTATGGCAACATTTACTGGTACTGTACTGAAAAATGACAGAGGAGAAAAAAAAGAATCCAGTAAAAGTAAATCTTGGATTGAAATTATCAAAACTGTTTTTTGCTTAGCTCAAGATAGCAGTTAAGAAATAAAACAATTTTACAGGAAAACATTTTAAATTATTCTTGACATCTTATATTTGAAGATATTTTTTTTTTAGCTGTAGGAGAAGCTGTTCAACAAAATGATTCTCAGCAGAACCCACAATATCAACATCTACTTGTTTTGAAACCATCTTCTAATGATAAAAGTACCACCATCTTACATCTTACATATTTCTGGTGCTACTAAGCATCATATAAGGCCCACATGGTAGTTTGTCAAGATTTCTTGTCTTCAGTAAGTTTTTCAATCTCATCAGGGGATGTTATACCCACTGAACTGGCTTCTCTTAACAATGTCCTCTTTAGAGTTTCACATGGTCGACCTCTTTTTCTTCAGCCTGTTGCGTTCCATTTGATAGCTTGTTTTGGGATTCTCTGACTGTTTCTTCTCATCACATGGCCTACATATGTCCATCTTCTTTTTCTGATCACCCATGAGACATTGTTGTTTGCTCATCTATCTTATCTCTGCGTTGTTCTTGATTCCGTTACCACCATCTTCTAATGATAAAACTACCACCATTCATTCATTCATTCATTCATTCCTTTGCATGTCCCTTGCGGAACTTTGCCTCCCAAACAGCACTCCTGTAGGCCTCTCGGTTGTGAGCAAGATGGCCTGCTGCTGCTGCATCCATTTCCAGATTATCAACGATGTCTTGCAGCCATCTTCGTTTCGGTCTTCCTCTTTTTCTTTTTCCCATTATGTATCCTTCCAATACGGTCTTCTCTAAATTATCATGACGTTTAATGTGGCCAAAATATTTAAGTTTTCTCTCTTTAATCCTCTTTACTAGCCAGCCTTCTTCAATATTAAGCTCTTGTAGTATAGATATATTTGTTCTTTTTTGTGTCCACGATATTTGGAGAACTCTTCTAATAATAAAACTACCACCATCTTCTAATGATAAAACTACCACCATTTTCTAATGATAAAACTACCACCATCTTCTAATGATAAAACTACCGCCATCTTCTAATGATAAAACTACCACCATCTTCTAATGATAAAACTACCATCGTCTTTATGATATTTTGATTTATTTTAGACCATGTAAGTCTACATGCTTTACTTTAATTTTCCCCACAGAAATCCTTCACACTTTTTTTTTATATTTCACGCCAGAGTAAAGTTTTGTTTAAAATTTCTTTTAGTGTTATTGTGGATTCTTAATTCTCCCACAGGAGTTTGATGGACTCCAGGTGATTGGCTCAAACAAACCCAGCAACAAAACTTTGGATGTAGAGACCAGTGAGCTTGAAGATGGTTCTAGGGAAATTAAAGACAATACATCACAGTCAGAAAATCTGTCCAAATCTCAGACTGATACTCATGAGAAAATGTGAGTAGAGTTCATTTTTAACTGCTGGTAACTAAACTTAAATATTATAAAGTTTATTAAATATTTTGGCCACATTAAACGTCATGATAATTTAGAGAAGACCGTATTGGAAGGATACATAATGGGAAAAAGAAAAAGAGGAAGACCGAAACGAAGATGGCTGCAAGACATCGTTGATGATCTGGAAATGGATGCAGCAGCAGCAGGCCATCTTGCTCACAACCGAGAGGCCTACAGGAGTGCTGTTTGGGAGGCAAAGTTCCGCTAGGGACATGCAAATGAATGAATGAATGAATGGTAACTAAACAGTGTTTAGAGAATTTCAAAGACATAACATATGATTGAAATTATTGCATCAGCAACTGATCTGAAATTGAACATGCTATCTCAGAGTTGAAGAGAAATATGGCACAGGGTCCAGATGGAAATGTAGCAGAAGTGCTCTTAGTGAACAAAGAAATAACATCAGAAATACTACTATATAATACTAACTATTTAGCAGGATTTGGGAAGAGGAGAAGGTCCCATAGAACTGGAAAGAGACCCATCTTATAAAACTCCCTAAGAAAGGAGATGTATTAGAATCTAAGAACTATAGAAGCATCTCCCTGACCTCAAACCCAGCAAGGTCTTCAGCAGGATTTTGCTAAGTAGAGTTAAAACATCAGTAGATAGTAAACTAAGAGGTTCTAAGGATGTAATAGCCGGAGGTGGGGCTGGAGATATGCTCTCCACTCCAGTTAAATGTCTCCAAGGCGTGCATCCCAAATAGCCTCTGACAGTCCACGTCCAGCTCCTGGCCTTCTCGTGGCAGAACTGTTCAAACTGACAGGAGAAGGGCCAAAGGCAAATATCTGGCGCCTGAAAACCAGACGTTTTGGGTAGATGAGAGTCTTATTTGGTAGCTCATTGAAAACCTGCTGCTGGTGAGATTCTTCAGCTGCCGTGCATGAGGGAAACTCCTCCTGGCCAATGAAGAAAAATGCAACTAGGGTTGCCGTGCAGAGCCGCCGTGGAAATGGTGAAGGAAAAGATTAAGTGAAGTAACCAGCAGTATCGAGGTCAGTACTAGTCAAATCATGGCACCTCTGCTCTAGAGGGTGGCCACATCCTACATACACCCATAATGTGGCAGATTTCCTAAATTGGCTTAACCCAGGGGTTAAACTAAAAGCCTGCTGGTGAAATTCTTCAGATTCTGTGTGTGGAGTGAAACTCCTGGCCAATGAAGAAAATGCGAAAAAGCGATTAGGGTTGCTGTGCGGCACCGCTGTGAAAAGCTAATGGAAAGGATAAAGTGACGCTTAATTGGTATGTCCAGTAGTCTCGCAGCGAGAGCTACTCATACCATGGCACCTCTGCTCCAGATGCCATACTGGTGAAATATGCCTAAACTGGCTTAACCCAGGGGTGAAACTTGATGACTACTCATGTCATGGTACCTCCGCTCTAGAGGTCAGTCATGTCCTAAACATGCCCTAAAAATGGATAATACGCCTAAACCAGCTCAACCCAGGGGTAAAACTTACTAGTGGTGAGGATTCATCCTCCTGGACAGAAGCTCCATCCTGGTCACAACTAGGAAGGGTAGCGGCCATGACCACAAAATGCTGAAGTCGGAGACACTGGACCAGTGCAGTCTAGATAGGCAACCACCTCTCACCCGACAAGGATGTATGCGTATCCTAATCACGCTGAGGTTTTTACTGTGAGAAAGTCCAACACTGGACTGGATGGGCAACCACCTCTCACCTGGCGGGGATATACTGATATCCAAAACACATCTAGGTTTTCTGGTGAGAAAGCCCAACTCTAGGCTGGATGGGCAACCACCTCTCGCCTGGCAGGGATGTGCTGATTCAAAACCATGTTAAGGTTTTCCAGTGGGAAAGTCCAACTCTAGATTAAACTGGTGCAATGAAAACCATGGTGTCATGCAATCCCGCTTCTGAGACCCACCAGGAATTCAGGCCCAATCCCCACGATACTCTGAACCTCTTGTGATCCTCTCAGGGATCTCTTGTGGGCCTCTTGAGGACCACATGGGGACCACGGGACACATCGAGGACCACAGGAGTAAATTCAGCAGGATCACAGGGCGATCTTGATGGTAGAAGCGAACGCAGAAGAAGAAGAGCAAATAGGTTTCAGGCAAGGAAGATCCTGTACTGACCACATTGCTACAATGTGAATAATAGTAGAATAGTCAGTGGAGTGGAATTCTTCACTGTTAGTTACATTCATTGATTAGGAGAAGGCATTCAATAGTTTAGATCATAGAATGCTATGAAAACTACTGGAACACTATGGTATCCCAGCCAAGATAACACAGCTTATATACTATATATGAAGGAACAACCTGCAGAATTGTGCTTGAAGGAACTTGTACATAAAGTTTTAAAGTGGAAACAGGCATTCGGCCGGGATGTTTGCTATCACCATTCCTATTTCTTCTAGCAGTTGATTGGATCATGAAAACTGCCACACAAAGAAAACAAAATGGGATACAGTGGACAATGTGGAACCATTTGGAAGATCTTGACTTTGCAGATAATGTGGCACTTCTGGCATACAGCCACACACAAATGCAAGAGAAATTTTAGATCTTAAGCAAGAATTCAGCTAAACTGGGACTATATATTAACAGACAAAAACAAAGATAATGAAAAGTAATAGTGCAAGCGATAGCCTCATGGTAACTGAGGGAGTGCCAATTGAGGAAGTAAAGTATTTCAAATATTTAGGCAACATAGTGGATAAATACAGGGGAACGGAAAAGGATGTTAAACCCAGAATAACCAAGGCCAGGACAACATTTATCCATCTTAACAAAATATGCTCATCTAAGAACATCAAAACAAGAACCAAACTTAAGCTTATCAATACAAATATAAATACTGTCCTGCTATATTGTTTAGAGACATGGGTTATGACCAAGACATTACAACAGAGGATACATACATTCATAAACTGCTGCTTGAGGAGGATTTTAAACATTAAATGGCAGGACAAGATAAGGAACGAGGAGGTCTGGGAAAGGGCAGGACAAGAACCTATGAACCTACATATCATGTCTAGGAAGTGGAGGTGGATTGACCACACTCTGAGGAAACCTGACACCAGCATAGCAAGACAGGTACTGACATGGAATCCTCAAAGAAGTAGAAAATGAAGAAGACCTATACTTACTTGGAAAAGAGAAATTATGACAGTGCTCAGAGACAAAGGATACACATGGAAGAAAGCAGATAATAATTCCAAGAACAGGGATGACTGGAGAGCCTTTATCCGTGGCCTATGCTCTCAAGGGACAGGCATTTGTGGAAAACCCTTGTGGAAGCCCCATGTGCCCTGGGCACTTAAGGTTCAGAGAGAGAGAGAGAGAGATGCTTTCAAGGGAATGAAAGGCAATGATGATGATGATGAATTGATCTGTGATGCTGTCTCCTTCCTCCATATTGTGCTTTCTTTATCTAATACTAAAACCTGATTAGAAAGACCAAGCAGTTCGACATCTTCATGTCATCTTCATGACATATAGTAAAAAGATAATAGATATTAAATAACATCACGAAATATAGTAAAAATATAATCTCTTTCTCTCTCTGAACCTTAAGTGCCCAAGGCACATGGGGCTTCCGCAAGGGTTTCCACAAATGCCTGTCCTTCGCCTTTTTTTCTGCTCTTGCCCAGGTGAGCCCTCTATTGCTCAACATCCTTTCTGTTGTTCTTCTCCATGTCTCTTTTGGTCTACCCTTACTTCTGTTCCCCTGTGGTGTCCATCTTAGTGCTATTTTTGGTAGTGAGTTGTCAGTCATTCGGAACACATGTCCCAACCATTGCCAGTGTCTTTCCTCAATAATTGTTGTCAGTGGCTTCATCTGCATTTCTGCCAATAAGATGTTATTTCTTATGGTGTTTGGCCAAAATATTTTTCTAATTCTTCGTAAACATTTAGTCTGGAAAGAATTCAACTTGTTTTCTATGGTTTTGGTGATTTTCCAGCATTCACTTCCATAGAGTAGTACACTTAGATCATTACTTTTAAATATCCTGATTTTGATATTTATGCTTAGTTTTTTTGATTTCCATATAGTCTAAAAAAAGTAAAGATAGTCCCATAGCATTTCAAATGCCGTAGGGGGTGAAGCGTTAGAGACCTCATTATGCTGGGTCATCAGCGTATGAGGTAGGGTGACCAGTTCCTTTCCTCGCTGCCTTTACTTCCCAGATTTTCTCTGGTACCCATTTTACGAGGCTGGGTCGACCTCAGGGCCGTATTGGTCGGAAAAAAAATCCCGCACAGCTGGGGATTCGAACCCTCGACCATTTGGTTGCTAGACGAGTGCTCTAACCACTACGCTAGCCGGCCCATATAGTCTGCAGCACTGCAAAAGCCTGGTTTGTTCTAGTAAGTCTGCTGTTGATGTCCTCTGTGCTGTCTCCATTTTCTACTACTCTGCTGCCAACGTATACAAATTCGTTGACCTCCTCCACTAACTTGCTGTCTACTCTGAGTACATTTCTGTTGTTCACATTTTGCTTCATTAACTTTGTCTTTCCTACGTTGATCTTTAGTCCTATGTTGTTTGCATTCTGAGCTAGCTTGTTTATTTTATCTTGCATATCTTTGTGACTGCTTGATAATAGACAAATGTCGTCCGCAAAGTCAAGGTCCTCCAACACTGTGTCTAGGGTCCATTGTAATCCTCTGCGTTTGTCTGATGTTGCCTCCTTCATTAACCAGTCTACCGCCAAGATAAATAATGTTGGTGATAGTACACATCCATGCTTCACTCCTGTTTGTACCCTAAAGCTGGTGGAGGTATGTTCTCCACAGATCACTTTGCACTGAAAACCCTCGTATAGGGCTTTGATTACATTTACTATCTTGTGGGGGAGGCCATGCCATCTTAGGATTTTCCACAGCGCATCTCTGTTGACACTGTCAAAGGCTTTCTCAAAATCTATAAACAATGCATATGTTGTGCTATGCCACTCATTTGCCTGTTCTAATATTTGTCTAAGTACAAATATGTGGTCTATGCATGATCTTCCTTTCCTAAATCCTGCCTGCTCTTTCTGAAGTTTTTCTTCAAGTGTTGGTACAATTCTGTTGATGATTATTCTGCAAAATACTTTACTGGTGAGTGGCAGTAGGGTAATGCCTCTCCAGTTCCTGCAATCTCTGAGGTCACCCTTCTTTGGTAGTTTTACTATAAGCCCAGTTTTCCACTCCCCTGGGGCTTTTTCTAGATCCCAAATTTGTTGTAATATCTGGCAAAGTTGTTTTGGTGTTTCTGTTTCTTCTGCTTTCAACATCTCAGCAGTCATTTCATCTTCACCTGGTGCCCTGTCTGATTTTAGCTTCTTTATCGCCTCCTTTACTTCACTTATTGTTATTGGTCCTGTATTGATGTTTAGTTCCATTTTTGCTTCAGGTATGTCTATTGTTTGTGGTGCTTGTGTTCTGTTTAGTAGAGTGTTAAAGTGTTCCCTCCATCTTTCAATTTTTTCTCTTTCTCCACTGACCAGTTGTCTATTTTGTGTCCTTACTGCATTTTCACATCTTGTGTTGAAGTTAAAAATATAATAACAGACATTAAATAGCTTCATGATATATAGTAAAAACATAATAATAGATAATAAATAGCCTCATGACATATCTTATCTTATATCCTTCCCATGCCGTTAAACGTCACATAGGGTTCGTAAAGTAGTTCGCCAATTTTTCCTGTCTTCGGTGAGTCTTTCAACCTCATCAAAGGATTTTATGCCTGTTAATTTGGCCTCTCTTAATATGTCCTCTTCAGAGTTTCACGCAGTCTGCCTCTTTTTCTCTGGCCTGTTGTGTTCCACTTGATAGCTTTGTGGTCTATGACATATAGTAAAAACATAATAATAGACATTAAAAAGCGTCATGACATATATTAAAAACATAATAATAGACATTAAATAGCCTCATGACTTATAGTAAAAACATAATAGATAATAAATAGCCTCATAACATTAGTAAAAACATAATAATAGACATTAAATAAACTCATGACTTATAGTAAAAACATAATAGATATTAAATAGCCTCATGACATATAGTAAAAACAACTTATATCATATATCCTTCCCATGCCGTTAAACATCACATAGAGCTCGCAAGGTAGATCACCAGTTTGTCATGTTTTCAGCAATGTTTTCAACCTCATCGAGGGATTTTATGCCTATTAACTTGGCCTCTCTTAACAATGTCCTCTTTAGAGTTTCATGTGGTCTGCCTCTTTTTCTTTGGCTTGTTGTGTTCCACTTGATAGCTTGTTTTGGTATTCTCTGATTGTTTCTTCTCACCACATGGCCTACATATGTCCATCATCTTTTTCTGATCACCAATGAGACAGGTTGTTGTTCGCTCATCTGTCTTATCTCTGTATTGTTCTTAAATTCATTCCACTTTATACCAAGTATTTTCCTGGGGCATTTGTTTTCAAAAGAGTCTAATTTCTTGTCTATTTCTTTAGTTGATTTCTAGCTTTTGCATGCATAAATGAGGATGGATATCACATTTGAATTGAATAATCTTAACATGGTTTTTGTACTTATAACTTTTCAATTCGATATGTTCTCAAGATTTTTGAAGGACAATGCTGCTTTTGCAATTCTAATTCAAACTTCCTTCCTGGTGTCACCATCCTGGTCTATTTGGCTGCCAAGGTATGCAAATTGGATTACTTCATCAACAGCTGTTCCTTCTATGTATATTTTTCCTTCTTGATTAAGAGAAATTTCATAATTTTTGTTTTGTCTTTGTTAATTTCAAGTCCTATTTTACTAACCAGTGAAGACAGGATATCTCTTTTTTCTTGCATTGATTTCACATTGTCAATGATAAGAATTATATCATCTGCAAAATCAAGATCTTCCAGTTGGGTCCCACATACCCAATCAATGCCAGTTTTACCTGTACAGCATCTTTTCATTATAAAGTCTATGGCAATTCCAAAAAGCAATGGAGATAATATACATCCTTATTTCATGCCTGTTTCAATCTGAAACTGTTCATTCATTCCTTCTTCTGTCTTGACTGCACAGATATATCCATTGTAGAGATCACTAATGATTTTTACAATTTTAGATGGTGTTCCATATATTCTTAAAATTCTCCACACTGTATGCTATCAAATGCCTTTTTAAAGTCTATGAAGTTCAGTATTAATAGTGTTTGCTTTTCAATATGTTCTTCAAGCATTATTCTTGAAGTAAAGATCTTGTCGAGACAGCTTCTCCTTTTTCAAAATCTTATCTGTTCTTCTCTCATTGCAGTATCCACTACATCTTTAATTCTATTCAGAATCACTATACAAAACATTTTTGACACAACTGATAGTAAGGTTATACCCCTCCGGTTATTGCAGTCACTGAGATTGCCTTTTTTTGGTATTTTAACAATGATTCCTCATTTCATTTTATAGGGGACTTTTTCTTCTTTCCAAATTTTATTAAACATTAATGAATTAGCTCATTTTGTCACTGTTAATAGCTTTTAACATTTCGACTGCTATTTCATTTTCGCTTGCAGCTTTTGTTGTCAGCCCTTAAATTCACTGCTGTTTCAATTTCATTCAGTGTAACTTCATCTAAGTTGACAGTTAGTTGTGGAACTGGTAAATCGGTTTCAAGATTTATTAATTCCCATGGGTATGATTGATTAAGTATTTCTTGGAAATGTTTGGCCCGTCTTTGCTTTTGGTCTTTACTTGATATTAATAGGTTGCCTGTTTTGCTAAAGACTGGTCTTTCTATGGAGGTAATAGCACCTATTAGTTTCTTCTGAATGTTACATAGAGTTTTATTATCTCCTGTTTTTGCTGCATTTTCTTCTTCTTTTGCCATATTGTTCATATATTCTCTTTTGTCTCTTGAACTTTTTTACTTTATTGTCTATTTCTTTGTATGTTGCTTTCGCCAGATCTTTTCCAGGATCTGTCTTAACATTCAGCATGGCTAATTTGGCTGCTCGTCTTTCATGTATGTACTTCCATGTGTTTTCTGATATCCATGCTTTTCTGTTTGGTTTTTTCAGTCTAGTGCTTACTTTTGCTGCTGTGATTATGGCTGTGATGTAAGAATTCCATAATTCATCTATACCTATCTCTTTTACTTCACTGAGTGTTGTGGGATGATTGGCAAGTTCCTGATTGAAATTCCTGTTAGTATTTTCTTCTTGTAGGTTGTGGCTGTTTATCTTTCTGGGTAATGATTTCTTGTGTTGGTTTTTCAGTTTTAGTTTTATTTTCCCTATAAACAGATTGTGATCACTGTTGACATCTGCACCCCTACATGCCCTTACATCTATCAGAGATGTTCTGTATTGCTTTTAATACAAAAATGATCTATCTGGTTTCTAGTTCTATCATCTGGAGATATCTATGTTGTTTTATGTATCTCTTTGTGTAGAAATATTGTGCCTCCAATGACCATACCCTCTGTTAGACATATTTCAATTAATCTCTCTCTTTTCTGATTTACCATGTCAATTCCGTCTTTTCTCATAATTTTTTTCAACGTCGGTGTTATCTTTCCAAACCTTAGCGTTGAAGTCATCCATAGCAATTAGGATGTCGTGTTTAGGGATTTTGTTGATGATTTGTTGTAACTGGTGATAGAAATCGTCATTTACCTCATCATCTGCATCGTTCATGGGTGCATAACACTGTATTATTGTCATTCTTCCGTGTCGTAGGTTGTATCGTGCTCTTATTATACGACTGTGAAGTAACAAAAAAAAGATATGAAACATCTTCATGACATGTGACAATAACATTAGATATTAAATATCTTCATGACATATGACAATAACATTAGATATTAAACATATTCATGACATGTGACAATAACATTAGATATTAAACATCTTCATGTCATATAACAGCAACTTTAGGCATTCAGTTCTTCATGATGGATAACAGCAACTTTAGGAATTCAGTTCTTCATGGCAGACAACAACTTTAGGCATTCAGTTCTTCATAACAGACAACAGCAACATTAGAACACTTTCATGACCCTCAACAGTAATATTATATATTCAACATCTTTATAACATATCATTTTTACTTTGATGAAATATAACAGTATTAGATATTAAGCATAATTTTTAACATATATGTTGTTCTCTGTGAACTTTTGATTGATCTCATCCAGCTTGTTTTTGTCTCAAGACTTAAACCATTAGTTCAGATATGTTTCTGCACTTGTGTGTTGCTTACATTGTCAGTATTGTTCGTACAGCAGTGATATCCCCTGTTGAAGCTTGTAGGGCTTAGTGTAGAATAAACATTCAGGTTTATATTTTTTTTTATTTTTCAAGACCTGAGAGTCAGTGTACCATGTCAGATAAGAGGCACCTTGTGTTTGGGCCCTCACTTCTGTTTGGAGGCCAGCCAGCAGGATGGACTGGGGACAGCTTTTCACACAGAGATAAGGTTTGTACATGAGCATGTTAAATGCTAATACATACATATATATACAGTCATTTTATATAAGAGTACACATACATTTTACATTTTATCTATAACTACACATAGATTTTTAATTAAAGTGAAGACCTTTTGTGAAATTCAGTTCATTTCCAGCTACATTTTTGCTTTGTTCGTGTCAATTATATATTAGTTTTCATCTTTCTTGTTTTCATATTGTCATGTGAAATTCAGTCAGTTTCCAGCTACATTTTTGCTTTGTTCGTGTCATTTATATATTACTTTTTCATCTTTCTTGTTTTCATGTTGTTGCTTGAAATTCAAAAACATTAATACATGAACTTTTAACAAACATTTAGTGAATTTTTTTTTCCTGTTAGTAATTAACAATAACTCTTTATATGAGCTACTTGTCTATGAGAACTGTAGCAGAGGACTAAAATGTCCAAATAGGTTTGTCTACAAAGTATTTGATATTGGATAGGAAAGGATTAAACTGTTGTCAATGGGGTCTTTGCTAGGATCAGTTTTCTTACTGCACTGAACATGTCAGTAAATTTGTCTTTACTGCTGACTCAGTCTGAGATTGTGCAGTATATGAGCATGTGTTCTGGAGTTCCACACTCAGTCTGAGATTGTGCAGTATATGAGCATGTGTTCTGGAGTTCCACACTCAGTCTGAGATTGTGCAGTATATGAGCATGTGTTCTGGAGTTCCACACTCAGTCTGAGATTGTGCAGTATATGAGCATGTGTTCTGGAGTTCCACACTCAGTCTGAGATTGTGCAGTATATGAGCATGTGTTCTGGAGTTCCACACTCAGTCTGAGATTGTGCAGTATATGAGCATGTGTTCTGGAGTTCCACACTCAGTCTGAGATTGTGCAGTATATGAGCATGTGTTCTGGAGTTCCACACCCACACTCAGTCTGAGATTGTGTAGTATATGAGCATATGTTCTGGAGTTCCACACTCAGTCTGAGATTGTGTAGTATATGAGCATATGTTCTGGAGTTCCACACCCACACTCAGTCTGAGATTGTGTAGTATATGAGCATATGTTCTGGAGTTCCACACTCAGTCTGAGATTGTGTAGTATATGAGTATATGTTCTGGAGTTCCACACTCAGTTTGAGATTGTGTAGTATATGAGCATATGTTCTGGAGTTCCACACTCAGTCTGAGATTGTGTAGTATATGAGCATATGTTCTGGAGTTCCACACTCAGTCTGAGATTGTGTAGTATATGAGCATATGTTCTGGAGTTCCACACCCACACTCAGTCTGAGATTGTGTAGTATATGAGCATATGTTCTGGAGTTCCACACTCAGTCTGAGATTGTGCAGTATATGAGCATATGTTCTGGAGTTCCACACTCAGTCTGAGATTGTGCAGTATATGAGCATATGTTCTGGAGTTCCACACTCAGTCTGAGATTGTGCAGTATATGAGCATGTGTTCTGGAGTTTGGATTCCACACCCACAAGTACAGTCATCTGTGTGGGATATTTGTGGTCTCCACCAGGTAACCCACTTGTCTGCAATGACCAGTCCAGAGATGAAACATATAGTCAAGTGGTACTTTAGGTAGTTGGTGAATTACTGCAATGTTTGCTTCTAGTAATGTTTAACATTCTCTGAACTGTTCATAAACTATTATCAGGTGGGCATTGAAACAACAGTAAGTTTTGAAGCATTCACTGAAGACCGCATTACTTCATATCTTGAACTTGTAAATGATGGAACAACCGCTATTTACTATGACTGGAAGGTAAGTTCATTTTAGTGGTTTTTGAAAATTTCACAGATCAAGTTCCTTAATGATTCCTTAATACAGTTTTGTGCAAGACCTTTCTCATAGATCACCTTTATTTGCAATTTCTACCACATCACCAGAGATTAGATATACTGATGACACAGTATTACTGTCCACAACACAAAAAGGAATGGAAAAACTAATTATGTCAGTCCGTAAGAAAAACGAAGAGCAAAACCTCTATCTTAATTCGAAGAAAACTAAATTGATAACAACTGACAAAACAAACAAGGCAGCTGATATATGCATCAATGAGGAAAAACTGGAGGAAGTGGAGAGCTTTGAATATCTTGGATTACTACTAACTAATAATGGAGATATAATGAGGGAAATTAAAAGGAGGACATCTATTGTTCTTCAGAAAGTAAAACAAATAAAGAATCTGTGGAGAGGAACAGACAGAACCAAAAAATAAGATTTTTAAGGGCATGCATCTTTCCCATTTCAACATATGCCTGTGAGACCTGGACACTTAACAAAACAACTGAGAAACACATAAATGCCTTTAAATGCTACAAAAGAGTTCTTCAAATATCACGGACACAAAAAAGAACAAATATATCCATACTACAAGAACTTAATATTGAAGAAGGCTGGCTGGTAAAGAGGATTAAAGAGAGAAAACTTTTATTTATTTTAGACACATTAAATGTCAGGATAATCTAGAGAAGACCGTCTTGGAAGGATACATAATGGGAAAAAGAAAGAGAGGAAGACCAAGACGAAGATGGCTGGAAGACATCGTTGATGATCTGCAAATGGATGCATCAGCATCAGGCCATCTTGCTCACAACCGAGAGGCCTACAGGAGTGCTGTTAGGGAGGCAAAGTTCCGCAAGGAACATGCAAATGAATGAATGAATGAACCACATCACCTTTATTTCTGATGTCTACCACATCACTTTTATTTCTAATTTCTACCTCATTAAAAAAAAAAGAAGAAAGACTTTGATAGATAATTGTGACATTGATCAGGAAGTTAAAAAAAAGTTTCCATCTTTTTCATAGTCTTGAAAGTTTCATTGGCTTATTTTTTTTTTTTCACTCTTCTGTAACTGTTCATTATTTTTTTTAATTGATTTGAAATCAATTATTGCATCTAAACTCAAGGTATATTCCCTCATCTCACAAAATATGGTGTGTACACACAAATAAACATGCAAATAAATCTGTTATCGTACTGTTGTGAATCTGGAAAATAAACTAAATATTGAGAACAAGATTTATGTAAGTAACAGAATATATATATATATATATATATATATATATTACGTCTTACATCCTTCCTGTGCTGTTAAAAGTCACATAGGGCTCGCATTGTAGCTTGCCAAGATTTCCTGTTTTCAACCAGCTTTTCAACCCCATCAAGGGATGTCATTCCTACTAAACCAGCCTCTCTTAACAATGTCCTCTTTAGAGTTTCATATGGTTGACCTCTTTTTCTTTGACCTTTTGTGTTCCACTTTATAGCTTGTTTTGGGATTCTCTGGTTGTTTCTTCTCAGCATATGACCAACATATGTCCATCTTCTTTTTCTGATCACTCATGAGACAGGTTGTTGTTTGCACATCTGTCTTATCTCTGCATTGTTCTTGAATTCATTCCACTTTGTACTGAGTATTTTCCTTAAGCATTTGTTTTCGAAAGAGTCTAATTTCTTGTCTGTTTCTTGAGTTGTTTTCCAGCTTTCACATCCATAAATGAGGATGGATATTACATTTGAATTGAATAATCTTAACTTGGTTTTTGTGCTTATAACTTTTGAATGCCATTTGTTCTCAAGATTTTTTAATGTCAATACTGCTTTTGCAATTCTAACTTCCTTTCTGGTGCCACCACCCTGATCTATGTGGCTGCCGAGATATGCAAATTGTTTACTTCTTCAAGAGCTGTTTCTTCTATGTATATTTATCCTTCATGGTTAATGAGAAGTTTCATTATGTTTTGTTTTTATCCTTGTTAATTTCAGTTTCTATTTTACTAGCCATTGAAGACAGGGAATCTGTTTTTACTTGCATTGATTTCATGTTGTCACTGGTAAGAGTTATGTTATCTGCAAAATCAAGATCTTCCAGTTGGGTCTCATGTACCCAATCAGTGCCTGTGTTACCTGTGCAGCATTTTTTCATTATGAAGTCTGTAGCAATTTTAAATAACAAGGGAGATAATATACATTCTTCTTTTGTGCCTGTTTCAGTCTGGAACCATTCACTCATTCCTTCTTCTGTGTTGACTGCACAGATATATCCATTGTAGAGATCACTAATGATGTTAATAATCTTAGATGGTATTCCATGTAGTCTTAAAATTCTCCACACTGAATCTCTGTGTATGCTATCAAATGCCTTTTTAAACTCTATGAAGTTCAGGATTAATGGTTTTTGCTTTTCAATATGTTCTTCAAGTATTATTCTTAGAGTAAAGATCTGGTCGAGACAGCTTCTTCCCTTATCAAAATCCCGCTTGTTCTTCTCTCATTGCAGCATCCACTATGTCTTTAGTAACACACAATAATTAGTGTATAAGTATGTAACTATACATGGAGCCACTGCAGTAAAGCTGTGATAACAAAATGTATAAACTAGAAAAAAGGTAGGAACAGCTTTATTACTTAATGAGTACACAGTTGTGACATTTCGGTGTAAGCCTTAATCATACAAAAACATACAGGATGAACAAATAGAGAGAGGAGATAAAATATAAATTCATATGAGTGCTATGTTTTAAAAAAATGGAATGAAATGAACAGAGCGCTGTGGCTTGTCTGACATTTGTGTATCAGAAATGCACATAATGGAGTGTAGAGAGTATTTAAATGGAGACATGGGGTGTGTGATAGATGGGTTGTAACTGAAGATGGTGGGTGGGGAAACCTTTGGGGGAGGGGGGGGAGAGAGTGATACAATGGTAATCTAGCCAGGAGAAGGTGAAATATGTGATTATAGTAGGGGTAGAGGGGTTGTAATGTGATGCTGTGAAGAGGTTCTGAACTATGTGTAACAAGTGAGAAGGGAGTGGAATTTAGTTGGAAGGGATTATGATTGTGGAAGAGGAGAATGTTAGGTGTAGCTGAATAGTAAGTTCAACCCATGTGGTTCCAGAGTCCCATATTCTTGAATGTAGCAGTTCTCAAGCACTAGTTGGCTTGTGTCATCTGCATGACACTATTTAATGGCTGTTACCAGAAAGTCAGATTTGCCTCTGTAATTGGGGCCATTGAAATGATTCGGGACTGGTTTTGAATCATGCTGGGTGATATCGTACAGTTGTTTTTGCATGCGGTCCCCTAATCTGAGGCCAGTTTCACCAATGTAAGTTATTCTGCATTTTTGCAAACAGTGACATATATCACATTGTGGGAATTATCTTTAATTCTATTCAGAATAACTTTGCAAAATACTTTTGACACAACTAATAGTAATGTTACTCCTCTCCAGTTATTGCAATTGCTAATGTTGCCTTTATATATATATATATATATCTTATATCCTTCCCGTGCCGTTAAATGTCACATAGGGCTCGCAAAGTAGTTCATCAATTTTTCCTGTCTTCGGGGGGTCTTTCAACCTCATCAAGGGATTTTATGCCTGCTAATTTGGCCTCTCTTAACAATGTCCTCTTCAGAGTTTCATGCTGTCTGCCTCTTTTTCTTTGGACTGTTGTGTTCCACTTGATAGCTTGTTTTGGGATTATATATATAGTAGAGATATGTTATACTAGCCCATCCTAGATGTATATGAGTGGAGGCACACTGGCTATACTGGTAATATGTCAGCAGACCAGATCACTCCCTTTGAAGTATACACGCGAGAAGAACAGAATATAGATATTTGTTTCTTCGGTACTAAAGGTGAGAAACCTACAGATATTCTTACAGAGTAAAGAGGCAGTATGAGGACATGTGTATGCCATTTTAGCAGGCATAGGAATGGCACAGGAAGTGTAAAAAGTAGAGTGGCAAATTTTGTATGGATACAGCTCATTCCAGCCAACCTGACAATGTGAATAGGCCTGATGCTAATGGTGGAGTGAATTATGCAGTAATGATGATGGATAATAGTAGATGAGGTAGCTGGAGAAGTGAAGATTAATTGTGGCTCAGCACACCACATCATTCATAAAGTGCTGCAGTACCAAAAAGTCTCCACCAGGTGGGTACCAGAACGATTCACCCCCAATCTGAAAATGTCATGACAATGTCTGTGAAACTCTTTTATGACATTCTGAAGCTGAAGGAGATGGCCTCATGCAATGTATAACTGGAGACAAATGATGGGTACATTACTTCCAGCCAGAGACAAAGCAAGCCAGCAAGGGGTGATGACATTTTTCCTTGCTAGAACCAGATAAGTTGTGTACCACTTGGTCAGCTAGAGACAAAGCAAGCCAGCAAGGGATGATGACATTCTTCCTTGTATGATAATGTGTAGTTTCACACAGCACATGCAACAGTTCAGCAAATTATGAATCTGCATTTAGAGTGTCTTTCACATCCTGCATTTTCACCTGACCTGACATCATGTGATTATCATGTGTTTGGACCCTTCAAGGAGGCGCTGTGTGTGAAAAAATTTAAAATGAACAAAGAGATTAAAAGAGGTCATGTGTTTTTGGCAACAGAGCGGTCAGAATATCCTTTTCTTTGAGGAATCCATGCATAAAGAAGCAGTGGTAGATCTTCACTGAATGTAGTGATAAGGAGTTTTCAGTCACATTTGTACATTTTATTCAAATAAAAAAACATTAAGGTTACAGTCCAATTTGTTTAGCTGCACTTGAGTAGCAACCAAGCAAACATAGATCCCATAATTGCCTTTCCTGTCAACTGTTAGGTTCGTGATGTGATTCATTTTCTGCAAGCAGAAAAACACAGCACTGAGATTCGTTGTCATGTGTGGCAGTTCTCTAAGGAATTGGTACAGGAAATTCAGGGAAGGTACACAGATGTGCATAATGAGGAGAAACAAGGATGTGACAGTTGTGGCTTGCACAAAGGCTTTATTCAATCAGTTCAGCTGGGAGATTTTTAACACCCCCTCTTGATGCCAAGAGACTGACACCTCCTCAGCTACGTAAAGGTTTAGCTAACTACCCAGTGTGTTGAAACCTACAAGCAGCTTATAGATGGAGTGAACAACTGGCTGGATATCCTGGCAGTTCTGCTCTTTGATGACAGATTGCAAAAACTGGTGCCATGGTATGAAAAGGGCCTGAATGTTGGTGGTGACTATATGGAAAAGTGATTGATTTATGCATATAAATTTTGTATGTAATCAATTTTTTTTCACCAACCAATCATCGGTTGATTCTGGGATAGTCCTTATATAGGCTTTAGCCATGATTCATGTGCTGTGTCTATTGTTTCCAGTCGAGATTTTTTTTTCTTTGCCCATGTTTATTGTTTCCAGTCTAGATTTTTTCTTTGCTCATGTTTATTGTTTCCAGTCTAAATTTTTTCTTTGCCCATGTTTATTGTTTCCAGTCTAGATTTTTTCTTTGCCCATGTTTATTGTTTCCAGTCTAGATTTTTTCTTTGCCCATGTTTATTGTTTCCAGTCTAGATTTTTTCTTTGCCCATGTTTATTGTTTTCTCTCTTCCGTCTGTTGCTTTTCATCATATCCAGATTGTCTGTTAAGTTTCATACGTGATCAGTGTTTTAATATTTATTGTTTTTCATTTCCTGTCAAGAAAATTGCCAAAGAGAATCCATTTGAACTAGTGAAACAGACAGTGCAAAGGTTCTATTTCAATAGTGCATCAGGTGAGTTCTGTATCTTGTCTAATAATGTAACAGATGAGCTTTATATCTTGTCTGATAATGTATCAGGTAAGTTCTGTATCTCATCTAATAATGTATCAGGTGAGCTCTATATCTTGTCTAAAAATGTATCAGGTGAGTTCTATATCTTGTCTGATAATGTATTAGGTATGTTCTGAATCATATTACATGCTTTGTCTAAAATGTGTAATAGAAGTACCATGAAGAAAGAATATAGTTACTTAATTTTTTTCTATCTCAGTATTTCCAATTTAGTTAAATATTTAATCTGGGTGAAAGATAACTTTCAAAATATAAGGTAAACAAATTAAATAAATAGTAAATAATAACTTATATTAATAAGATGTAAATACATATAACTTAAATAATAAGCAAATTTATATATGTACTTATTCTTTTTCTCTTTCTCTCTCTTTCGTTCTTTATTCTCTCTCCCTCACTCTCCAATAGGACAATTAATGTCCATAGTAAATATGTCATCAGTGCTAAGGACAACTGCTGCCAACTCAGTTTTATCAATCTAAAAGGCAGTTTACTGTATCTTGCTGAAACACTAAAGAACAACTTATTGTATCTTGTTGAAACACCAAAGAACAACTTATTGTATCTTGTTGAAACACTAAAGAACAACTTATTGTATATTGTTGAAACACTAAAGAAAAACTTATTGTATCTTGTTGAAACACAAGAGAACAACTTCTTGTATCTTGTTGAAGCACTAGAGAACAACTTATTGTATCTTGTTGAAGCACAAGAGAACAACTTATACATATATCTTGTATACATGTATATTTATGTGTTATTGTATATATATTATATATATATATTATATTATATATATATATATATATATATATATATATATATATATATATATTATATATATATATATATATATATATATATATACATACACACACAAATATACAATCATCATCATCATCATCAGGTGCCGTGCCGACTGGCGTTGGCTATTATGCTTCTCCAGAGTACCCGATCCTTCATGCAGGCCATCAGTTCAGTTGGTGATCTCCTCTCACACCATCCCATCAGACTGTCCAGTATCATTTCTCTTGGTCTTCCTCTTGATCTTCTTCCTTCTATTTTTCCTGTTGTTATAATATTTTCAATGCCCCCTCTTCTCATTGCATGTCCTATGAAAGTACATTGTCTCTCTCTTATCTTTTTGACAAGGTTTTTTGTCTCTCCAGCTCTTCTCATACATTCTTCATTAGTTATTTTTGCTGTCCAGGGGATTCGCAACATTCTTCTAATAAACCACATTTCTGCTGCCTCCAATGACTTCTATGCAGACCAGCCCACTGTCCATGATTCACTTCCATATAACAAGATATATAATATACAATGCAGGATGGATATCTTTCAACTATTTTTAGCAGTTTACCATTTGTAAAATGTTAGCTACTATATTTTGCTAATCAGTTTTAATTTTTATCCTTCATATTAGATAAACGAAAAATGGTGAAAATGAAAATTTTGTGATAAAAATACAAACATTTACAATTTATTATCATGCAGGAGTGATTTTACCTGGAGAAACTCTAAAGTTTCCATTTGTATTTAAGTCACCTAATGCTGGAGTATTTGCTGAGCAATGGAAAATGGGTATTTACTTGGTTGTATCTGTTTTACATTCAGAATTTCTTTTGTTTACACTTTTAGGCTGTGCTGTTTACACAAAAATCTATGTACAAGTATGTATAGTCTTGTCCACAATATGTGTATTTTTTGTTTGTTCACACTTTGCTTGTTTAATGTGCTGGTTGACTTTATTCTGTCATATACTGAATATTACAAACTAAAATCTCATTTGAAGATTATTAACCCAGTTTTATAAAAGAAACTAAAATCTCATTTGATGATCATTAATCTTATTTTAGGAAAAAAAACTAAAATCTCAGTTGATGATTATTAATCCAGTTTCCAGTTTTATGAAAGAAATCTTGTTTGATGATCATTAATCCAAATTGTTATAAAAGAAACTAAAATCTCATTTATTGATCATTAATCCAGTTTTATAAAAGAAACTAAAATCCTATTTGATGATCTTTAATCCAGTTTCCAGTTTTCTAAAAGAAACTAAAATATCACTGAGTATTATTATTATTATTAATCCATTTTTATCTTACATCTTCATACATCTTTCCCATACCGTTATACATCACAGAGGGCTTGCATGATAGTTCACCAAGTTTTTCTGTTTTCAGTGAGTTTTTCCAACCTCATCAAAAGATTTTATGCCTCTCTTAACAATCTCCTCTTTAGAGTTTCATGTGGTTGACCTATTTTTATTTGGCCTGTTGTATTCCACTTGATAGCTTGTTTTGGGATTCTCTGATTATTTCTTCTGAGCACATGACTGACACATGTCCATCTTCTTGTTCTGATCACCCATGAGACTTAAACTGAAAAGCCAACACAAGAAAGAAGTACTCAGAAAGATAAACAGTCATAGCCTACAATAAGAAAATACCAACAGAAGTTTCAATCTGGAAGTTACCATCATTCCTCAGCGAGGTAAACGAGACAGATATAGATGAATTATGGAATTCATACAGCACAGTCATAATCACAGCAGCAAATGCAAGTGCTGGACTGCAGTCAACAAGTAGAAAAGCATGGATATCAGAAAACACATGGAAGTACATACATGAAAGATGAGCAGCCAAATTAGTCATGTTGAATATAATGATAGATCTTGGAAAAGTTTTGACAAAACCAATATACAAAGAACTAGACAATAAAGTAAAAAGTTCAGCGGAAAGAGACAAAAGAGATTATATGGACAATATGACAAAAGAAGCAGAAAATGCAGCAGAAATAGGAGACAGCACAACTCTATATAACATACAGAAAAAGCTAAAAGGTGCTTTTACCTCCAAAGAAAGACCAGTCTTTAGCAAAACAGGCAACCTATTAACATCAAGTAAAGATCAAAAGCAAAGATGGGCCAAACACTTCCAAGAAATACTTAATCGACCACACCCAAACGAATTAATAAATCTTGAAACTGATTTACCAGTCCCACAACTAAATGTCAACTTAGATGAAGTTAAACTGAATGAAATTGAAACAGCAGTGAATCTAATGGCTAACAACAAAGCTGCAGGTGAAGATGAAATAACAGTTGAAATGTTAAAAGCTATTAACAGTGACAACATGAGCCATCTACAGAAAATGCTTAATAAATTCTGGAAAGAAGAAAAGGTCCCTTCTAAATGGAAACAAGGAATCATTGTTAAAATACCAAAAAATAAAAGGCAATTTCAGTGACTGCAATAACTGGAGGGGTGTAACCTTACTATCAGTTGTGTCAAAGGTGTTTTGTAAAGTGATCTGAATAGAATTAAGGATATAATGGATACTGCAGTGAGAGAAGAACAAGCAGGATTTCAGAAAGGGAGAAGCTGTCTTGACCAGATCTTTACTCTGAGAATAATACTTGAAGAACATATTGAAAAACAAAAACCATTATTTCTGAACTTTATAGACTTTAAAAAGGCAATTGATAGCATACACAGAGATTCATTGTGGAAATTTTAAGACTATATGGAATGCCAACTAAAATTGTCAACATCATTAGAGATCTCTACAACGGATATGTTTGTGCAGTCAAAACAGAAGAAAGGATGAGCGAATGGTTTCAGATTGAATCAGGTGTGAAACAAAGATGTATATTATTTCCCTTGCTTTTTGGAATTGCTATAGACTTTATAAATAAAAAGATATTGTACAGGTAAAACCGGCATTGATTGGACCCAAATAGAAGATCTTGATTTTGCAGTGACAATGTGAAATCGATGCAGGAAAAAACAGATTCCCTGTCTTCCTTGGCTAGCAAAATAGGTCTTGAAATTAACAAAGATACAACAAAAATTATCAAATTTCTCATTAATCAGGAAGGAAAAATATATGTAGAAGGAACAGCTGTTGATGAAATAAACCAATTTGAATACCTTGGCAGCTACATAGAACAGGATGGTGACACTTGGAAGGAAGTTAGAATTAGAATTGCAAAAGCAGCATTGTCCTTCAAAAATCTTGAGAGCATATGGAATTGAAAAGTTATAAGCACAAAAACAAAGTTAAGATTATTCAATTCAAATGTAATATCCACCTTCATTTATGCACTCAAAAGCTTGAAAACAACTAAAGAAATAGACAAGAAATTAGACTCTTTTGAAAACAAATGCCTAAGGAAAATACTCGGTATAAAGTGGAATGAAATTCAAGAACAATGCAGATATAAGACAGATGAGCAAACAACAACCTGTCTCATCTAACATCGTACATCCTTCCCGTGGAACTGTCTCAAAGCCATCTGACATGGAGAAGGGGCTTAAGTGCAGCCACCATAGGCTGGAAAACAAAGTTTTGGCCAGGCCAGTCTACACCACTGTCTTCATAGCAGTCCAAGCAAGACCACAGTCTGCCCTAGCAATGAAAGGTGCTGAAGTTGGAGGTTCTCAGCCAAAAGGCGCATCACAAAAATCAGGGTACCACGCATCATCGCCAACATGCGTTTACGCTCAAGAAAAGACATTGCTTGTATAGTGTCACAGTTTTGTGACATCCAGCTTAGGTCAGCATATTTTTGGAGGCAGTTTTGCTGCCCCATTTGATCCCTACATTCTTGGCCAGAGTACTTTCTATTTCCAGTGGTTTTGAGTTTCAGAATAGGGTCTTCACTGGCTATAGTGTGCCAGATCTGATTCAAGCAGCAAGCTGTCTGTAGCTGACCATCATGTCATTTAATATAAGTATGCCATCATCACCCACCCTCCATCCCCACCCCCAAACCCTGGAACCCCATTAATCAACTTGTGTACTGGTGTGGGGGACGATCAACTTCATGGGAAGAAGTGACCTGGTGCAAATTGAAGGATGTCTGAATGTCCAGTGATATGTCACTGAAATTCTTCATCCTCACATCTTTCCACTTCTGGCTACACCAGGGTCGATTTTTCAACAGGATAATGCTTGACCTCATGTGGCACAACTCACCACCAAGTTCCTTGCTGACAGAAATGTCCATACCATTCCATGGCCATCTGTGTCATCAGACATGAACCCAATAAAACACTTATAGGATGAACTCAATAGACAAGTCCACCAGCAAGAAGTAGCGGCAGCCAATCTCCGACAGTTGTCTCTTGCACCGCCGGAAGACTGGGCAGCCATTCCACAACAACAGATCCAACGGTTAATTGGATCCATGTCAAGGAGATGTCATTCTTTGATACAGGCCAGAGGAGGCCATACACCTTACTGAAATGGAGGTCCCAGTCACAAGGAATAAAAGTCCAAACTAAATTTAATGAACATCATCTCATTGTTAAAGTCTTAAAGTTTCTTCATGCCAAGGTTGAAACATTGATTCTGTAAAATAAAATTTTGATACAAGTTTGAAATTTGGTGTCCATTATGACTACAATAGTGGTGTGTTTCTTTTTTTTAACAATATATGTTAATTAGTGACTTATACTGAGCTTCTATTGAATATTTTGTTGTGTGACATTTATGATTATTTAAATTTTTACAATACAGTCTTCACTGGCAATTTTTGTTGTTGGTCTTTGGAGCATTTACATCCTACCTTTTAGGTTCTTGTTTTTTTTATGATGGTGCTGAACTAAGTTTGTGATTGCTTTATGATAATGATGATTCTGATTCTCCTAATTTCCCACTTGAGCAGTACATAAGAAGATAGATAATGAACCCCCTAGTTTAGCTGCATTGCTAAACTTATCACTAAGCATAGTAACAGCTGGGCACATTACACTGTTCACTGGTCAGATTGTTGTAGTGACACAGTCACAGCTGGGCATATTACATTGTTCACTGGCCAGGTTGTAATGAATCAGTCACAGCTGGGCATATTACACTGTTCACTGGCCAGGTTGTTGTAATGACACAGTCACAGCTGGGCATATTACACTGTTCACTGGCCAGATTGTTGTAATGACACAGTCACAGCTGGGCATATTACACTGTTCACTGGCCAGATTGTTGTAATGACACAGTCACAGCTGGGCATATTACACTGTTCACTGGCCAAGTTGTTGTAATGACACAGTCACAGCTGGGCATATTACACTGTTCACTGGCCAGGTTGTAATGACACAGTCACAGCTGGGCATATTACACTGTTCACTGGCCAGGTTGTTGTAATGACACAGTCACAGCTGGGCATATTACACTGTTCACTGGCCAGATTGTTGTAATGACACAGTCACAGCTGGGCATATAACACTGTTCACTGGCCAGGTTGTTGTAATGACACAGTCACAGCTAGGCATGTAACTGTTCACTGGCCAGGTTGTTGTAATGACACAGTCACAGCTGGACACATTACCTAGTCTGTTTCTACACATCTTTGTGAAGTATAGTTTTGATGTGATCTGTCATTGGTAACTAAAGTGGTCACAACTCCGCCTATCAAATTCTTTGTGATAATTATAGTTAGTGTGGCAAAAATAGAAGACCAGTTTGTACCACTGGAGAAAGCAGAAGCTAGCATAACATTTTATGCTAGTTCAGTTTGTATCATTGGAGAAAGTAGAAACTAGCATAATATTATTTACTAGATCAGTTTGTATCACTGGGGAAAGTAGAAGCTAGCATAACATTATATGCTAGATCAGTTTGTATCATTGGAGAAAGTAGCAACTAGCATAACATTATTTACTAGATCAGTTTGTATCACTGGAGAAAGTAGAAATTAGCTTAACATCATATACTAGATCAGTTTGTGTCATTGGAGACAGTAAAAGCTGACATAGAATTATATACTAGATCAGTTTGTATCACTGGAGACAGTAGAAGCTATCATTACATTATATACTAGATCAGTTTATATCACTGGAGACAGTAGAAGCTAGCATGACATATACTAGATCAGTTTATATCATTGGAGACAGTAGAAGCTGACATAACGTTATATACTAGATCAGTTTATATCATTGGAGACAGTAGAAGCTGACATAACATTATATACTAGATCAGTTTATACCACTGGAGACAGTAGAAGCTAGCATGACATATACTCATTCATTCATTCATTTGCATGTCCCTTGCGGAACTTTGCCTCCCAAACAGCACTCCTGTAGGCCTCTCGGTTGTGAGCAAGATGGCCTGCTGCTGTTGCATCCATTTCCAGATCGTCAACGATGTCTTGCAGCCATCTTCGTCTTGGTCTTCCTCTTTTTCTTTTTCCCATTATGTATCCTTCCAATACGGTCTTCTCTAAATTATCATGACGTTTAATGTGTCCAAAATATTTAAGTTTTCTCTCTTTAATCCTCTTCACTAGCCAGCCTTCTTCAATATTAAGCTCTTGTAGTATAGATATATTTGTTCTTTTTTGTGTCCACGATATTTGGAGAACTCTTCTGTAGCATTTACATTCAAAGGCATTTATGTGTTTCTCAGCTGTTTTGTTAAGTGTCCAGGTCTCACAGGCATATGTTGCTATGGGAAAGATGCATGCCCTTAAAAATCTTATTTTTGTGGTTCTGTCTGCTCCTCTCCACAGACTCTTTATTTGTTTTACTTTCTGAAGAGCGATAGATGTCCTCCTTTTAATTTCCCTCATTGTATCTCCATTATTAGTTAGTAGCGATCCAAGATATTCAAAACTCTCCACTTCTTCCAGTTTTTCCTCATTGATACATATTTCAGTTGCCTTGTTTGTTTTGTCAGTTGTCATCAATTTAGTTTTCTTTTGCATTAAGATAGAGGTTCTGCTCTTCGCTGTTCTTGCGGACTGACATAATTAGTTTTTCCATTCCTTTTTGTGTTGTGGACAGCAATACTGTGTCATCAGCATATCTAATCTCTGGTATTTCATAACCTCCAATGGAGGTTGGAGGTTATGACATATACTAGATCAGTTTATATCATTGGAGACAGTAGAAGCTGACATAACATTATATACTAGATCAGTTTATATCATTGGAGACAGTAGAAGCTGACATAACATTATATACTAGATCAGTTTATATCATTGGAGACAGTAGAAGCTGACATAACATTTTATACTAGATCAGTTTGTATCACTGGAGAAAGTAGAAACTAGCATGACATTATATACTAGATCAGTTTATATCATTGGAGACAGTAGAAGCTGACATAACATTTTATACTAGATCAGTTTATATCATTGGAGAAAGTAGAAACTAGCATGACATTACATACTAAACTATTTTGCATCATTTCAGAAACTAGACCAGTCGTGTATGGTGGGGCGGCCTTGCTTTTGACTCTGAGGGGGGTTGCACTAGAGAGGGATAAGTTCAAATCTCAAAGAGAGGCACTTGAGGTATTTCTAATTTTTGTCTCCATTACACAAGAGTTAGAGACATGGTGTGGTAGCATCCAAACATTTAATATTATTACTGTTGAGAAGTCAATATCAGTTTCTTGAAGGACTACTTTTCCTTATACTGCCATCCATGTCCATACAAAATTTGAAATAGCTTTTGTATCAGTTCTTTTCAAAAATGTACTTCTGTTTTTGCTGAGTAAATTTATTTATCAAATCTTATGAATAAATCATTTATTTTGTCATCTTTGACTAACAGAAGGAACTACATCAGAAGCAAGCCAGGCTTATTGTTACAGAGCTGCTGTACAAACTGGTCAATGGAATTCGAACGCCAGAAAGATCTTGTTCACCCATTGATGCTTACATCACAGAGGAGGAGATTTTTTTGAGAAATAATCCAGGGGTAAGTATTCAGGTGGAATTTTTCCCCTGTTCTAGAAAAATTGAAGACTGAAGGACTAGAAACCTGAAAACAGAAAGATGGAAAAACTAAAAACAGAAAGGCTACAAACTTATGTTTGTTCCTGATAACAGAAGGACTAGAAAACGGGAGATGTCCACACATATACACAAGCGTAACACTCACTTTCTTATCAAGTTTTCTCAGTGTTATCTTCAGTTTTCTCTTCCCTCTCACGTCAGTGCAGAGCCTCCGAAAGTCATTTTATACACTGGTGCAAAACAATTTCTTCTTATTCTTCTTCCTCTCTCTCTCTCTCTCTCTCTCTCTCTCTCTCACCCAAATTTATTTTTAGCCATTATGGCCCTTCTATTAAAACAGGAAACAAGGACAACACTATGGGTTCAGGAGCGATGCACTGACAGGAGCCACCCCCTACCCCCGGCCAACTGACTGTATTAAATCTGGATAATCGTTGACCATTTAGCATTTTAATTTTCAAACTCCAGCATACGTGAACGTCGTGGTTTTCATTTCCCATGTATGTTTACTATGGTGGACTGAATTTCAGTCCTTTCTTCTACTTTTATTTCTGTCACTTGGAATTCTCTTCTGGTTATGGGTAAGTTTTTGATAACCCAACACAAATAACTTTAGAACGTCAGGAATACAACTAAACAAATATACTTATTCCTTATAAATACTTTTAAAGATCTTTTTTCGCTTTCATATGCTTATATACGTGAGCTGTGTATGTATGTAAGTACGTATTTATGTTTGTATATGTATGTATGTAAGTATGTATTTGTGTTTGTATATGTATGTATGTAAGTATGTATTTATGTTTGTATATGTATGTATGTATGTATTTATGTTTGTATATGTATGTATGTAAGTATGTATTTATGTTTGTATATGTATGTATGTATGTATGTATGATATTTTTAAAAATAATTTTTGTGCAACAATGCGGCCAGGCATAATACCATCCACATCACACTTTCATGTGCTGAAGGTCATGGAAGTATGGGCCTATCATCGTATCCTTATTATGCCTTAAATTAGTACGGAAACGGAAAGTTTACCTTTACCTTACCAATAAATAATGAAAATGAATTCCGTCATGCCAAACTGGGAATCTTTCTTTCTTTCTTTCTTCAATTACCATGGTACTGCAGGTTAGTGCTCTTGACAGCCATTACCGTGAAGTTGTTGAGGCACGACATTGTCTCATCTCACGAGACTTCTGCGAGTCATTAGAGTGTCAGGAGTTTAGTAGGGCTGAAACACTTGTCTGAGACGGGGAAGTGGTTATGGCAGCTTTTATTTAATTTGTTTTAAATTTTGTAGTCTCTGAGTGCAGCTAAAAAGCTGCAGTACTTATTTAGCAGACTCCACTGCCCTGGAGACTATGGTGATCCCTACCCCCATTAGTCAGGCGGATCTGAGGCGCGAGACATGGCCAGAGGACACGAGCTTGGGGCAAAAGCTTTGGAGCTGGAGAGGATTGGGGCCATGTCGACAAGGATAAGGATCTGATGTGACCAACAACCCCGAACACAGAAGAAGGAGTACTATTACCTGTAATACTGCTACTACCAGTATCACTGACATTATTATTACAAAAACTACTACCAGCGCCACCACCAACATAGTTCCACGACAACTACTATTAATTCCATGATCCTATTACTACTATTTCCACAACTTCTACTACTATTACTACCACTACTACTACTACTACTACTACTACTGCTACTACTACTACTACTACAATCACCTTTATTACCACTACTACAGGAGTAACTTCCACAACCACTTCTGCTACTACTTTGCTGGTTATGTAGCACATACACACACACGCAGATATTACCTGATTTGTGTCTAGAATGTGTTTTTTATGTTTTATACAAGCACTCTATTGTATTCTGTTAGAAAAGCAAATACTTTGATCATCAACAACTTAAATAGTTTGATAATGTAACCCTTCCAGTATAAAACTGACCACCTATCAAAAAGCCAGAGGAATACTTCACCATATCAGACTGCAAAACCTCAAACAAAAAGTTACAAGCAAAAGAACAACTGAAAAAACGAAGTCATCGAAGTACAGGGGAGAAAGAAAAAGAGTTACAAGCAAAAGAACAACAGAAAAAATGAAGTCATCGAAGTACAGGGGAGAAAGAAAAAGAGTTACAAGCAAAAGAACAACAGAAAAAATGAAGTCATCGAAGTACAGGGGAGAAAGAAAATGTTACAAGCAAAAGGACAACTAAAGTAATGAAGTCATTGAAATACGGGGGAGAAAGAAAAAGTACGAGCATCATGCTCTATAACACATAAAACGCTAGCAAACAGTTCTATCACTCCACCACATACTTTTCCTGCAGGCCATGTACTTCTTATATTGTTCCACTACCTTCTTCATTCTATGGGAGAAGAAGTTTTCAGCATCTCCCTAATCCAGATCTGCACCGCTTCTGATCATCAGAGGTAAACTGGTGAGCAGATGGAGCCTCTTTAAGTGGAAGACATGATCGTAGCATTGACACCAAATCAGGCCTTTAAGAAGGACGAGGAAAACGTGTAAACTCCAGCTGTTGCCGTGACCATGTGGGCTTCAGTGTGTGATGTTAATGTGGGCCTTCAGTGTGTGATGTTAATGTGGGCTTCAGTGTGTGATGTTAATGTGGGCTTCAGTGTATGATGTTGATGTGAGCTTCATTGTGTGATGTTAATGTGGGCTTCAGTGTGTGATGTTAATGTGGGCTTCAGAGTGTGGTGTTAATGTGGGCTTCAGTGTGTGATGTTAATGTGGACTTCAGTGTGTGATGTTAATGTGGGCCTTCAGTGTGTGATGTTGATGTGGGCTTCAGTGTGTGATGTTAATGTGGGCTTCAGTGTGTGATGTTGATGATCATCCAGATCAAGCTTCGTTGGTTACATTTGTTATTCCCACTTTCAGCCTTTCTACTCATCCACAAACTTTATGTTAAGTCATGCTGATTTCACTTCTGTCCTGAGCCAACATCCTGTAGTGAATTTCATCAGATTTCTCTTCTCTGCCAAAAGAAATATCACTTCTCAAAATGGGGCAAACCTGCAGCAGAGCATCCTTTTTATTTGACTTTGGGCTTCAACTAGACTAAGGCTAGAGCGCTGCACTGTTCGTGTTCGAACCACCTGTCGGCCATTGCAAACATGTTGCATTACATCAACTTCTATCCCATGTGGGATCTAAATTTCCAAAATGCCTTTACTTTTGGGTTCTTCCTCGTATTAACAAGTTAGTAAGCCCAAACATACTCACTTCAGGGACAATCAATCAAGTGCCGTGCCACATGGTGTAGGCGATCGTTTCTCTCCACAATTCCCTGTCTTTAGACTTGATTATGAGATCCGCCGGTGACTTTCTTCCTAGCCACGCTGACAGCCCATCCAGTAATTTCTCTCTCTCTCTCTCTCTCTCTCTCTCTCTCTCTCTCTCTCTATGTCTTCCTCTGTCTCTTCAATTTTTCCAGTTGCCACATTATGTTCCAGTTTTCCTCTTCACAGAAAATGTCCCACAAATCTCGCTTGGTTTGCCTCTGATCTTTGCTGTAATTTGCCTTTTAACTCTAGCCTCTCTTAAGACTTCTTCATTGGTTTTCTTAGCTGTCCATGGTACCTTCAACATCCTTCTTATAAACCACATTTCCATGACCTCCATTTCTTGCTGTACTCTCTTATTCATGAACCAATCTTCATATCCATAAAACAAAATTGGCTCAATGTAACATTTAAGTACTCGGAATCTTGTTTCCATTGATATGGATCTGTTGCACAAGATGTGTCTTATTTTCTGGAATGCTGACTTGGCCTGAGCACGTCTGCTTTTTATTTCGTTGTGACATTTCCCATCAGCTGTTATAATTGTTCCTAAGTACTTGAATCTATCAATTTGTTTCAGTTCTGTGCCATCGATGGTAATGCTACATTTTGGTGATATTCTTTTCTTTGAGATGGCCATCACTTCAGTCTTCTTTTTATTCAGTAACATACAATAATTAGTGTATAAGTATACAACTATACATGAAGAACTGCAGTAAAGCTGTGATACCAGAATATATTATTTTATTCAGGCTGAGACCTTTACTTTTACTTTCACGAACCATGATGTCCAGAAGAGCCTGTAGCTCCCCTTCACTTTTAACAATCAGAACTGTGTCGTCTGCATATCTTAAGTTGTTAAGATTGTACCCGCCAATTGATATTCCTGACATGTTCTCTATATTTCTCATCAGGAGATAGAACACATCCTTGACTCACTCCCAATTTTATGTCTTGGAATGCTCCTATTTTGTTCTAAACCCTCATTGCTGCTGATTGCTGCCAGTATATTTTTGATGAATTTCAGATATTTCCCATCTATGTTGATGTCTTCCAGCATTCTTATAATTTCTGTGTGTCTTAACTTTATCAAATGCTTTACAGTAGTCTATGAAGCATAAGTATAGATCCATCTTTACTTCTATTGATCTTTCCATCAATGTTCTAAATATATATATATGTATATATGGCATTATTTGTGCCTTTTCATTCAATGAAGCCACACTATGCTTCAGTGATTTTTGGTTTTATTTTTGCCCCTGACTCTTCTCATGACAATACGAAGCAGGATTTTGGTAACATGGCTCATAAGACTAATGGTTCGATGGTCTTCACATTCATCGGCGCCTTGTTTCTTTGGTAGAGCAATGAAAACTGATTGCAAGAGGTCTGATGGGACATCGTTACTGTTGTAGATGTCATTCAGCAATCTGGTAATTATTTCTATGCCAAGCTCTCCTAATGCTTCCAATTCTTCCTTGGTTCCAAGAGGCAAGGAAGCTCAACTCAAGGACGATGCCAAAAATGAAGGAAGCTCACATCAAGTATGACACCAAGAAGGAAGCTCACCTCAAGTATGACACCAAGAAGGAAGCTCACCTCAAGTATGACACCAAGAAGGAAGCTCACATCAGGTACGATGCCAAGAAGGAAGCAAACCTCACGTACAATGCCAAGAAGGAAGCAAACCTCAGGTACAATGCCATGATGGAAGCAAACCTCAGGTACAATGCCAGGAAGGAGCAAACTTCAGAGACAATGCCAAAAAAGGACGCTCATTTCAACGATGAGGCCAAGAAGGACGCTTACCTCAGGGATGAGGCCGACAAAGCTGTTCACATAAGGGGCGCAAAAGCTGCTCACCTCAGGGATGACGCCAACAAAGCTGGTCACCTCACGGACACCAAAGCTGCTCACCTCAGGGATGACGCCAACAAACCTAGTCACCTCATGGATGACAAAGCTGCTCACCTCAGGGACGACGCCAACAAACCTGGTCACCTCATGATCGACAAAGCTGCTCACCTCAGGGATGATGCCAACAAAGCTGGTCACCTCAGGGACAACGCCAGCAAAGCTGGTCACCTCAGAGATGACGCCAACAAAGCTGGTCACCTCAGGGATGACGTCAACAAAGCTGGTCACCTCAGAGATGAGGCTGATGAAGCTAGTCACCTCAGGGATGACTCCAACAAAGCTGTTCACCTTAGGGACTAGGCCGATGAAGCTGGTCACCTCAGGGATGACATCAACATAGCTGGTCACCTCAGGGATGACATCAACATAGCTGCTCACCTCAGGGATGATGCCAACATAGCTGCTCACCTCAGGGATTATGCCAACAAAGCTGCTCACCTCAGGGATGATGCCAACAAAGCTGCTCACCTCAGGGATGATGCCAACATAGCTGCTCACCTCAGGGATGCCAAAGCTGCTCACCTCAGTGACAAGGGCGATAAAGTTGCTCACTTCAGGCATGCCAACATTGCTGACATAGGAAAATGACTGCCATAAATAATTGTCTAAAATAAGTTTTAGAAATAAAATATCAGACAACAGCGTAGGCTGTGTCATGTTAATTTGTGCAGCTTTTTTTCCCCAGTCTTCGAGAGAGCAAATTTTTTTCAGTCTTATAGAGTGCAAGTGTTACTAGTGTTGTAAAGTTCACGTGTTACCAAACTCTTTAAAGTCCACATCTGTCAAACTTCTAAAGTCCACATTTACCAAACTTCTAAAGTCCATATTTACCAAACTTTTAAAGTCCACGTCTACCATAAAGTCCACAGTTACCAAAAGAATTGATACTGTCTTTTAATTAAGCCACTTGAATCAATGGATGCTTGTCTTTGAGTGATGGCGATTGTTTTGTATAGCAGCACACTTTGCTCGTTTAAATGTTATCAACCTAATGCACTTTCATACAGCACTGTTAACAAGCTATGACCTCCATGATATTATTCTCCTTTGTCACTTCATAATTTATGCGCGCATTACTACATCTTCTTTATGTTCGCTTCACAAGTTCAGAATGTCACTACACGTGGTACTATTGCTTGTACTTGTACGAACTCCCTGTAACTGCAAGCTGTTGTTCTTTGCAGCCGAAGCTGTAGGGATGTTGAGGCACAGCAATGTATCAGCGTGGGAGTGGGTTATGGAGTACAGCTAAAAAGCAGGGGGTGTGCAGTACTTCTTCAGCAGACTCCACCACCATGGGGACTGTGGCGATCCCTGCCCCGTTAGTCAGACTAGGCCTGGTACTGGGGGTACCACGGAGAGGTGAGACAGGGTCTTGGTCAGCTATGATTCGCTAACCTAGACACTAGCATATCAGCTATGGGTTGCTGATTGTCCTATTGGGCGTCTTCACCCCCACGTGGTACTATGTAGTTCACCACAAGACTGAAATCTTAACACACAGCCACTATATGGTTCACCACAAGACTGAAATCTTAACACACAGCCACTATATGGTTCACCACAAGACTGAAATCTTAACACACAGTCACTATATGGTTCACCACAAGACTGAAATCTTAACACACAGTCACTATATGGTTCACCACAAGACTGAAATCTTAACACACAGCCACTATGTAGTTCACCACAAGACTGAAATCTTAACACACAGCCACTATATGGTTCACCACAAGACTGAAATCTTAACACACAGTCACTATATGGTTCACCACAAGACTGAAATCTTAACACACAGCCACTATGTGGTTCACCACAAGACTGAAATCTTAACACACAGCCACTATATGGTTCACCACAAGACTGAAATCTTAACACACAGTCACTATATGGTTCACCACAAGATTGAAATCTTAACACACAGTCACTATATGGTTCACCACAAGACTGAAATCTTAACACACAGTCACTATAAAATTCTGATGGTTCCTTCTTGAATCAAATTATTAGTTCATTTTTAATACTCATGAAACCTGGGCACATCATTTTGAACCTGAGACAAAAAGACAGTCAATGGAGTGGCATCATCCGCAATCACCGCGAGGAAAGAAATTCAAGACAACTTTTTCAGCTGGACAGGTCATGATCACTGTCTTTTTGGACATTGAAGGTGTGATTCTTGTGGATGTTATGCCAAGAGGAGAGACAATCAGTTCACAAGCTTACATTAAGTCTTTGGAAAAACTCAATCAGTGTTTTTGCAGAGTGTGGCTGCACAAGAATCCAGCAGACCTGCTTCTCCTTCACGACAGTGCGCACCATCACACAAGTCTGGCAACACGGGAAGCAATCACCAAATTGGGTTGGACTGTACTACCCCATCCATCCTATAGTCCCGATTTGGCACCCTCTGATTTCCATCTGTTTGGTCCACTTAAAGATGCACTCCAATGGGTAAGATTTGAAGGTGACGAAGGAGTGATTCATGCAGCGAAGAAGTGGCTACATAATCAAGAGAAAATCAGGCTAGGAATACATGCACTTGGTTCGCACTGGTGTAAAGCCGTACAAGTTGATGAGGATTATGTTGAATAATACTGATGTTTACATGACATATCCATGTATACAGTGTACAAATTTCATGCTTTTTGAATAAACGGCTCCTGAGAAAAATGATGTATTTATATGTCTATATAAAGATCTTCCGTAATCTCTTTCGATCTCAGGAATTGTGGGTTCTGCAAAAAATCGTATAATACTAAAGGTGGACAGAGGTGTATGGGAATGTATCATACACTTCTATCTACCTTTATTATTAGAACCAGTTTTACCACAGTCGTTATCTCTTTTATCTAATAATAACAATGATAATATTTTTTTATTCAAATGAGTATTAGCAATTATCATGATTATGATATCCATATCTTACCGTGGGATGTAGAAGCAATTTTTATACAAGGGTTCTCAGAAACCTGAAAGGATTTTACCATGATGAGGAATTCTGTAGTAGTCTAGAGTAGGGGTGGGGGTTGGGATCTGGTGAAGTTTAAAAGTTTAAAAATGGTAGTGTATCGTGGTGGGTGTGATATGGTGATTTTTTTTTTAAATTAACAGAAAGCATTCAGTTGTTCTCAGAATATTATTGAAACAACTGAAAAGGCTAAACAACAGGTAACAATAAAACACTTATTCCTCAGAGATAAGAGTAGAATGAAACTTGAGCATACATTTGCGACATCCATGTTCTGTTGAACACTTTCAAATAAGAGATTAGAGAGAAGACCACACGGGGAGAGATGTGACGTGCACTAGAGTGCACTTTATCCTTTAGAGAGAAATGGGCTAGGTGCACTACAAAATACAAGGTGTGCACAGACAGCAGGGCTGGATAAACCATTAAACAAAATAAGCATGTGCTTGGGGCATCGACTTGATAGGGGGAACCACAGAAATTATATTTTATTGTTTATATTTTGATTTACATATATATGAGGTACCAAAATCTTTTAAGTGCTTAGGCCCTCCAAAGGTCTTAATCCGACCCTGGAAACAAGGCTAGAAAACCTGACAGCAGATGAGCTAAAAAAAACTCCAAACAGAAAGGCTATAAACCTAGAAACAGATGGACTGGAAAAACTAAAAACATAAAGATTAGAAAACCTTGAAACAGAAGGACTGGAAAAATTCAAAACAGAAAACTAGAAACCTGGAAACAGATGGACTGGTAAAATTGGAAACAGAAAGGCAAGAAGAGAATCAACAATGTTTTTAAGAAAACATGTTATGACTATAAAACTGACTCAAGATTTGACCAAGTGGCCAAGGAATAAACCAATAAGAAAGGATTGACTAAAGAATAAGGCAATGAGGAAGGGTTATGTAGAGAATAAGGAAAAAAGGAAGGGTTTTCTAGGGAATATGGCAATGAGGATTAGTTGCCCAGGGAATAAGACAGTGAAGGAGAGCTTCCAGAGATAAGCCACTGAGGGAGAGTTCCCCAGAATAAGAATGATGAAAAGTTGCCCATGGATTAAAGCAATCTGTAAGGTTGCCACTGAATAAGGCAGTGATGGAGTTTTGTCCAAAAGATAAGATAGCTGAGAAGATAATCTATATAATTTGTTTCATCTGTTTATCAGTCATTTAGTCTGTAAGTCAATAAATAAGAAATAACTGGTAAACAAATATTCACATTTGTCCACATTTTTGTCATTTTTTTTCTCTTCTTTGCTTTGGGTTTTCTTCACAAAATTCCTGTTTCACCATGGTTGAAAGTTCAGTCCTCAGCAGAAGTAATTTGTTTTGCTCACATACACTTGTGTGTTTGTTTTGTTCACATACACTTGTGTGTTTGTTTTGCTCACATACACTTGTGTGTTTGTTTTGTTCTTTTAATTAAGATTTTTGATATTATAATCTTCTTGATTTGTGGTAACCATCAGGGAAATAAATTTGATAAAAATTTCTTGATTATCTTAGGAAACTTGATAAACTGGGTAACTTTCTTATGTCAGAAGAGTCACATTTTCATCTCTTTTTCTATTATTTTGTGATAGGTTTTAGTTGGTGTTAATATTTTTTGTATTCTTTTGATGTTTGTTAAGGTGAGTCAATATTTTCTTATTTTTTAAATGTGGCCAGCTTATGTACAGCCATGAACTTGTGTCGGAGCTCAAAGACATTCACAAACAGATCTTTCATGACAATGTTCATGATGAAAATATCTGGAGCTTGAGCATTGAAGACTTGCAGGAGGTGAGTATTCATTTATAAACATTAGTGAGCATTAATGAACACCATTAATGAGCATTAATGAACATTAGTGATCATTAATGAATATCATTAGTGAGCATCAAAGAACATCATTAATGAACATTGTTAGTGAGCATTAATGAACATCATTTGTGAGCATTAGTGAACATTCAGTGATAAGCATATTCTCTTTGTATGCATGTGTGTACTTGTATGCATGTGCGTCCTTGTATGCATGTGTGTCCTTGTATGTTGTATGCATGTATGTCCTTGTATGCATGTGCGTCCTTGTATGCATGTGCATCCTTGTATGCATGTGTGTCCTTGTATGCATGTGTCCTTGTATGCATGTGTCCTTGTATGCATGTGTCCTTGTATGCATGTGTCCTTGTATGCATGTGTGTCCTTGTATGCATGTCTGTCTTTGTATGCATGTGTGTTCTTGCATGCATGTGTGTCTTTGTATGCATGTGTGTTTGTCAGTCTATATGTTTGTGAATTTACATTTTGTATTCTCTACATATAGTTAACTTAGTCCTAATTATCTTTTAAATTTTGGTTTGTAGCACATATAAACTTCTTGTAGTAAGAATTATTTATATTTGTGTGGCAGAAACATCTAGTAGTAAGAAATATTTATATTTATGCTGTGTAAACATGTAGTAGTAAGAAGTTTTTATATTTGTGTGGCAGAAACATGTTGCAGTAAGAAGTTTTTATATTTGTGTGACAGAAACATGTTGCAGTAAGAAGTTTTTATATTTGTGTGACAGAAACATGTTGCAGTAAGAAGTTTTTATATTTGTGTGACAGAAACATGTAGCAGTAAGAAGTTTTTATATTTGTGTGACAGAAACATGTAGCAGTAAGAAGTTTTTATATTTGTGTGACAGAAACATGTTGCAGTAAGACATATTTACATTTATGCAGAAGTTGTATATATATATATATATATATATATATAAAAATTAGATGCTTTTCAATAGCTCCATGCTACATGGTCAACCCACTGAGATATTTTTCTTTAGGATTTCCTCTACTCCTTTTTCCTTTGAAGTTTCCAGTCATTACTAGGTTCTCCATATTCATTTAGCATTGATCTGTGATACTTATACTTTGATCTGTCATATTCATTCAGTCCTAAGAGAATGAGTTGTCAAATTCAGGTATCCCTGAAATAGTTCATGGTATAAAGGTTTGTGGAAATAAATGTAGACTTCTGAATAAGCCAGAATATTTCAAAACATACATTCTTTCAGAGTATCCAGGGACTAGATGATGAGAATGACAAGAAGGAAATGCTACTGCATCAGATGAATTCAGTTATATGTAAACTCACGTATGTAACTCAAGAACCAGTGGAGCATGATTTAAATCCAATAGGGTAAGAAGAAGAGAGGATAAAACATGTTTGGAAATGTACATAATATTACTTAATGTGTGGCAACGTTGTATCATTTCTGCTGTGTAATCATTACACTGAGTCATCTTTGTATGGCAGAATTACTGTATGCAGGAAACTCTCTACAGTAGAGAGCAGAACAACAGCAGAACTCCTTCAGATCATCAGAGGAACTACCTCCCCTCCTCCCACTCAGACAAGTGTTTTGGCCGTATTAAACTCCTGAAACTCTAAAGGGGGGTGGGTCATCTCTCAGAGGTCTTGTGATTTGTTGCTTTTTTTTAACCTGTCCCAGAATTGATGGACAGAAAAAAAAGACATGTGTATGGTGCAACATTCTGGATGTAAGAAAAATATTACTGGCTGAAGTCCTAGCCAGTTTTTTAATATGACCTTGTCAAGAAAAAAGAGAAAGACTTCAACAGTAACCCCCCCCCCTCCCAAAAACAAATAAATGACTAAACTCCAGAATATATGAAGTTAAGAAAAGAGAAAAAAGCTCCAAGAAAATAACAGATTTTCAGTTACGTGAAATCAGAAAATAAAAGAAAAGAAAACAAGGAAAAATTAGAACAGAAAAGTTCAGGGAGATGATCAGAATTAGCTGAAAGGTCATTGAAAAACAGTTGATAATAGTACATATCTTTGTTTAGACAGAAACTGCAGAGAACAAATCAACCATAAATCTTTCTGGATCAGTGGAGAAAAGCTTTCCACAGCTATGTTTTTTTTTCCCAGTCCTTTAAATTTCTGACATTGTAAATGAACTCCACCTTATGCCAACAATCCTGAACCTGTTTTTTTTTTTTTATTTCGTCAGAAAACATGAACTCATGAATTTTTCAGTGTTACATGTTACATGCACTGTGTAAAAAGATATGGCATTCAGGTATTTGGCCACAAGAATGGAAAAGAACTGTATTCATACCACTGCCAAAAAAAGTGTAACTTGAAATTATGCACAAACTACAGAACTGTCGCCCTGATTAGTCATGCCAGTAAAATTCTGTTAAAAATCATAATGGGTAGACTTCGTAAGAAAATAGAAGAAGTCAATATGGTCCAAGGTGGTTTCAGGCAAGGAAGAAGATCAAGAGATTCAGTATAAGATTAATAATAGAGAAATGCAGAGAGTTTAATGTGAATCTATATTTAGCCTTTATAGACTACTCAAAGGCATTTGATTGTATACAACACCAGAAACTTTGGGAAATAATGAAAAAAATGGGATTTCCAACACAGTTGATACAATTAACATCACTGCTGTATCTAGACCAACAGGTAGCATAAGAATAAATGGTGAAACAACACCTTGGTTTGACTTAAAACAAGGGGTCCGTCAGGGGTGCATAGTCACCTTACATATTTAACTTGTATGCTGAAAATATAATGAGGAATGTTAGAGAAGATGTAGACAAAGAATATTATGATGCCATAACAATTGGAGGTTATGAAATACCAGAAATTAGATAATCTGATGACACAGTATTACTGTCCACAACACAAAAAGGAATGCAAAAACTAATTATGTCAGTCCAAAAGAATAGTGAAGTGCAAAGCCTCTATCTTAATGCGAAGAAAACTAAATTGATGACAACTGACAAAGCAGCTGATATATGTATCAATGAGGAAAAACTGGAAGAAGTGGAGAGTTTTGAATATCTTGGATCACTGATAACTAATAATGGAGATATAATGAGGGAAATTAAAAGGAGGACATCTAATGCTCTTCAGAAAGTAAAACAACTAAAGAATATGTGGAGAGGAGCAGACAGAACTGCAAAAATAAGATTTTTAAGGGCATGCATCTTTCTCATCACAACATATGCCTGTGAGACCTGGACACTTAACAAAACAGCTGAGAAACACATAAATGCCTTTGAATGTAAATGCTACAGAAGAGTTCTTCAAATATCATGGGCACAAAAAAGAACAAATATATCCATACTACAAGAACTTAATATTGAAGAAGGCTGGCTAGTAAAGAGGATTAAAGAGAGGAAACATAAATATTTTGGACACATTAAACGTCATGATAATCTAGAGAAAACCATCTTGGAAGGGTACATAATGGGAAAAAGAAAGAGAGGAAGACCAAGGTGAAGATGGCTGCAAGACATCGTTGATGATCTGCATATGGATGCATCAGCAGCAGGCCATCTTGCTCACAACCAAGAGGCCTACAGGGGTGCTGTTAGGGAGGCAAAGTTCCGCAAGGGACATGCAAATGAATGACTGAACATGTTACATGCATTGTTGTAGAATATGAACTCTTCAGAATTACTTAAGATTCTGAATAATTTAAGTGATTTTTAAATGTAAGAACAACTTGCTAAATTATAGACGCAGGATTTTGGTGGAAACAATAGACAGAATTGTGAGGCAGTCCTGGCTACTGAGGCAGATTATGGGCCTTCCTGACAGAGACAAGAGTGGAAGTGCAAGAGAAGGGGGTAAGTGGGCCAAGTCCATGTTTTAGAGAGGTTAGGGTGAGAGGATCTCTGACACATTAACAAAATAATTTTTTTATGAAATAAGTTACAGAGTTAATATTTCAGTCATAGAGAACTTTTCTTTTAGAAAAAAACAGACATTTTTGCAGTAAAGATTTGTACACAGTGATTTTCAGTTTCTGAGAAAATGACAGAAATTTCTTGTTGCAGTGTTTCAGAGTACAAATTTGAGATTTTCTAAATATTTAGCTTACCTGCTATTAGGTTGTAAGGTTTATAGATGAAAAGATTTTATCAAACAGCATCAAAGTGCTAATTCACTTTGAGACATTGTTGCTATTTCTTTTATATCTTCTTATATCTTATATCCTTCCCGTGCCGTTAAACGTCACATAGGGCTCACAAAGTAGTTCATAAATTTTTCCTCTCTTCGTCGAGTCTTTCAACCTCATCAAGGGATTTTATGCCTGTTAATTTGGCCTCTCTTAACAATGTCCTCTTCAGAGTTTCACGTGGTCTGCTTCTTTTTCTTTAGCATGTTGTGTTCCATTTGATAGCTTGTTTTGGGATTCTATGATCATTATTTCTTTTATATAGGTAGTAATTAAAATTGCCATTTGCAAGATCTTAGTACAGTCCTACATCAACTTGCAGCCACATTTGAGAGCAGCCATCTGGCCACATGTTAGTCATTACAAAATGAATAGACATGTCAACAATCACTTTAAAAATTGTAGTAGAATGCAAAATTAGCACAGTATTGGTGTGGAAATTAGTCACTTTAAATAAAGAATCTTACTATAATAACTTTTCTGTGGCATACAAAAGTGTGCCAAAACACATACACCTCACATGCATACACATGAGGTACAGTACTATATTGAGTAGCTGCATGGTCACAGGATTAGATGCTCTCACAGGTTTAGATCCTACCAGAAGTGGCAGGAGTAGACATTCTCACAGGTTTAGATCCCATCAGAAATGGCAGGAGTAGACATTCTCGCAGGTTTAGATCCCATCAGAAGTGGCAGGAGTAGACATTCTCGCAGGTTTAGATCCCATCAGAAGTGGCAGGAGTAGACACTCTCACAGGTTTAGATCCCATCAGAAGTGGCAGGAGTAGACATTCTCGCAGGATCCCATCAGAAGTGGCAGGAGTAGACATTCTCACAGGTTTAGGTCCCATCAGAAGTGGCAGGAGTAGACATTCTCGCAGGTTTAGATCCCACCAGAAGTGGCAGGAGTAGACACTCTCACAGGTTTAGATCCCATCAGAAGTGGCAGGAGTAGACATTCTCGCAGGTTTAGATCCCATCAGAAGTGGCAGGAGTAGACATTCTCACAGGTTTAGGTCCCATCAGAAGTGGCAGGAGTAGACATTCTCGCAGGTTTAGATCCCATCAGAAGTGACAGGAGTAGACATTCTCGCAGGTTTAGGTCCCATCAGAAGTGGCAGGAGTAAACATTCTCGCAGGTTTAGATCCCATCAGAAGTGACAGGAGTAGACATTCTCACAGGTTTAGGTCCCATCAGAAGTGGCAGGAGTAGACATTCTCGCAGGTTTAGATCCCATCAGAAGTGGCAGGAGTAGACATTCTCACAGGTTTAGGTCCCATCAGAAGTGGCAGGAGTAGACATTCTCGCAGGTTTAGATCCCATCAGAAGTGACAGGAGTAGACATTCTCGCAGGTTTAGGTCCCATCAGAAGTGGCAGGAGTAAACATTCTCGCAGGTTTAGATCCCATCAGAAGTGACAGGAGTAGACATTCTCACAGGTTTAGGTCCCATCAGAAGTGGCAGGAGTAGACATTCTCGCAGGTTTAGATCCCATCAGAAGTGGCAGGAGTAGACATTCTCACAGGTTTAGGTCCCATCAGAAGTGGTGGGATTTTTTCTTGTGAATCCTCCAGCAATAGACTTCCCTGACCAGTGGCACAATGGTAGGGGACAGGATGTCCATATGCATTGTCACATGTTACAAACCCCTTGACAGTTGAACATCACAAAAAAGATTATGCCAGATGGACACTGCCTGGGCAAAATTATAGGAAAAATCTGCTGTGGGGATTGGTGCAGTGCATGGAGTGTCAGTGCTGGCAGTAACACCCACTCTGACATGTTAGAACAGGCAGCTGCCAGATGTAGGAATCTTCAGACTGCAGTGAAGCCATTTCCAAACAAACAAGCAAAGAAATAGTACTGTTTTATAACTTTGATGCATACTAAGTAGCATTATATAACTGGCAGAGTCACCACAAATGAATCTTGTTATTTCAGTACAGTATTATGAGTTATAACTCTGGCAACCACATGGAACAAATTATTAGTTTAATTTTTCTTTATTAAGATCCTAAAATACACATCAGTGATTATCATGTTTTCTTTTACCCAGAATTCTTGGAAAAGATATTTTTAATTTATTATAGGGCAATCTTACTTACATCCTTCCCCTGCTGTTAAATGTCACATATGGCTCACATTGTAGTTGCCAAGTTTTCCTGTTTTTGGTGAGCTTTTCAACCTCATCAAGTGATTTTATGGCTACTAAATTGGCCTCTCTTAACAGTTTCCTCTTTAGAGTTTCACGTGGTCAATCTCTTTTTCTTTGGGCTGTTGTGTTCCATTTGACAGCTTGTTGTAGGATTCTCTGACTGTTTCTTCTCATCACATGACCAACATATGTCTATCTCCTTTTTCTGATCACTCATGAGACAGGTTGTTCGCTCATCTGCCTTATCTCTGCGTTGTTCTTGAATTCATTCCACTTTATATTGAGTATTTTTCTTAAGCATTTGTTTTCAAAAGAGTCTAATTTCTTGTCTATTTCTTTAGTTGTTTTCCAGCTGTTGTCTAGCTATAGCTAGATGAATGTAAGTTGTAAAGAACAATATATATACAACATACATAAAAACAGATGGTGGAAAGACTGTAATAGTCAGCACATCCAGGACTAGACAGGTATAAGCTTGTAATACATTCAGGGACAGGCATCTGTAAAGTTAAATAAACAGACTGTTATAAGGTTGTGATAAATAATACATTCAGCAACAGACTGTTATAAGGTTGTGATAAGTAATACATTCAGCAACAGACTGTTATAAGGTTGTGATAAGTAATACATTCAGCAACAGACTGTTATAAGGTTGTGATAAGTAATACATTCAGCAACAGACTGTTATAAAATTGTGACAGACAGGAAGTTACTAAAACCAAATTGACAGACAAAGAGACAAGTTATAGTGACCAAAGCCAACATGGACAAAAAGTGAAGAATAAAAACTGACATAAATATGAATACTCCGAAAATAAATGAGTAGGATGATTAAGAACTGTTAATATTATGAAAACCAACAAAATGAAATGAAGAAAACTGTGAGCGGAAAGAAACATTTGCATACACTGTGAGATAATTATTTCAATCTTATTTCTAGTAGATTTTAATTGCTACTAGTCATGCCAGTTGTGTGTTAACTAGGGTCATTTGTGCTGTGTGCTAGGGCCAAGTGTGCTGTATACTAGGGCCAGGTTTGCTGTGTGCTGGGGTCATGTGCTGTATACTAGGGTCATTTGTGCTGTGTGCTGGGGCCACTTGTGCTGTATACTAGGGCCAAGTGTGCTGTGTGCTGGGAACACTTGTGCTGTTAACTAGGGTCATTTGTGCTGTGTGCTGGGGCCAAGTGTGCTGTATACTAGGGCCAAGTGTGCTGTGTGCTGGGGCCATTTGTGCTGTATACTAGGGTCATTTGTGCTGTGTCCTTGGAACACTTGTGCTGTGTGCTAGGGCCATGTGTGCTGTGTGTTAGAGCCACTTGTGCTGTGTGCTAGGGCCACTTGTACTGTATACCAGGGCTGATGAACTGAATTTGAACAAGTAGTCCAGTGAAGTTCACTCTTTTGTTCTTCTTCAGAATCTCAGGTTAGATTAATTTAGCAGACAAGAAATTTCTGTAAAATGTAATAACGTTCATAGTTCTATAGAGTACTTTATCCTTCTTCTTAATGATGATGATGATTGCAGAATGTCATGACTTTCCTCTTTTCTGTGGGATGTATGCTAGAAGATGGGATTGTTGCCCTCCTAGTGAGCTATAGTTTCAGTCTTCCACCGAGATCATGTCTGCCTACAGCAGTAACCAGGTTTTTGTGACACTTTGAAGAAGTTAGGTGGGATTAGGATTAGTCTTGTCAACAGTGTGGACATCTCCATTCCCTAGAGCATTCCCTAGAACATTCGGAAAGAGTAGAAATGTTCTTATTCCTGAACACTGGAAGGAAATAATTTTCTGTCAATGTTAGCATTTTTTTAATCTTAAATTTTACTTACCTGCCCCAACAGAATGAATGGGTTTACGAGTAGAAGCTGTTTCATGCTGGTTTATTTGAACTTGCTGTATGAGGTGAACATTCCTCAGAATATGAAAATAAGACAAGAAGACATGTGTGTTACAGTCCACTGCTATATCTTTTTGATGACTCCTAAATTTGTAGAATTGTCTCCCTCTGTCATGTCATTTTATAGAAAGCAAACATCTATCACATATTGTGTCACATTACTTTAGATGGGATGCCTAAATGTCCCTTATTTTAAAACATGTCCCATATTGTCCTGTACTCTCATCTTTGAAATACCCAGAATATTTTAATTATTTAAGTTGTTGTTTTGAAGAAAAATTCGCTCTGTAGAGTAGGCCTGACTGGCACATTATATAGAGCTGGCCTACTGTTCAGAATTTTAGGTTAAAATTTTAATTTAATTTCCTCCTCCCCTCCCCCCTACATACACACACACCCTCTACCATCGCACTTGATTGAGTGTTTATGTCATGTATTTAAATTCAGAAGATGCTCAGGTCAGTAGTTTAGATATGCAGGATGCCATAACGGTATTATTTAACAATATGAAATGCTAATAATTGTATGCATTCTTTTCTTCAACCTTTAGTCAACATCACAAGCCAGATCAACATCGTCGGTAACAATGATGATAACAGTTCTGCAAAATCTGGTAGGCGTTGCAAAAATAAATGTGCTTCCTTGCTTATTTTCTGTCTGGCTGTCCTTACTTTTATTGTATAGGAAATAGAGCTATTTTTTAAATAAATACACAGCTTTGGTAGAGCTGTTTATATAGTTATGTATATTTATAGTCCTGGTCTTGCTTTTCTTTTTTGATCACTCTCTTTCTCTTTGTTTGTCTTCGGCTCCGTGTATTTATATAGAGCTTTCAATTCTTTGTTATTTTTCTTACTATGTGTGAGCTGTTTTCTCAACTATAATTTTTGTGTGCATTACATTTATTGCACTATAAAATTGTTGTTTTGACATTTTTTTGCACCATAACCTTTTTTTTTTCTATTACGTCTTTTGCACTGAAACATAAAAAAAATTTTATACTACATTTTTGCACGTTAGTATTATTTATTTTGTTGTACATTTTATGCACCTTAACATTATCTTGTTTTGGACTACATTTTTTTTACTTTTTCATGCTACTTTATACTTCAGGAACTATATGATATGTAAAATTCCGAGAGTTCACTTCTTGTTTTAGGAATCTTAAAAGTTGTAAATCATCAAATGAAATCTAAAACATATAACCACAAAATAAAAAAAAAACTTAACTTTATGGAGCACATATTAAAATGGTTTTACCTTTACTGAGCATGTGCTTTGTAACAGTAGTTTGCCTTTATGTAGTATGTATTATTATGGTTTGTTTTTATTGAGCATATATTACAAAAACTGTAGGCTGTTCATACTAAACATGGATGTATCGTAACCCTAATAATAAAGACCTAGAGATTAAATGCAAAATATGGACACTTAACAAATCACTAGAAGGACACTTAGAAAATCATGGATAGGAAGAAAATCAAATAAAGAGATACTGATGTGATTAGGCACCGTAGAAAACTGGCTCATAAACACCATCAGAATTAGAAAGCTGAGATACTTCAGCCACATCAAGAGACATGGTGATTTGAAGAGGTTGATTGTGAAAAGCATCATGAGAGCAAAGGAGAAAAGGGGTGACCTCACTGCAGATAGACTCGGTACATCATGGAAAGTCATTGTGAGACACTGGTCAACTTGTGCAAGACTGCTCTTGTAGGGTGGGACATCATGGAAAGTCATTGTGAGATGCTGGTCAACTTGTGTGAGACTGCTCTTGTAGGGTGGGACATCATGGAAAGTCGTTGTGAGATGCTGGTCAACTTGTGCAAGACTGCTCTTGTAGGGTGGGACATCATGGAAAGTCGTTGTGAGATGCTGGTCAACTTGTGCAAGACTGCTCTTGTAGGGTGGGACATCATGGAAAGTCGTTGTGAGATGCTGGTCAACTTGTGCAAGACTGCTCTTGTAGGGTGGGACATCATGGAAAGTCGTTGTGAGATGCTGGTCAGCTTGTGCAAGACTGCTCTTGTTACATTCAGGGAGACAGTGAGAGGGACAGTATTCTGGAAAGGACCTGGGACATGGGACAGAGATTAAATAAAGAAGATGGAGGTGAATGAATCATATTCTGAGCTTGAATGATATGGTCAGCCATAACTGCATGATGTAAGACAAGATGATAGAACAGACTCTGTGACATGTGAGAACACAATTCAAAGAGACTGAAAGACATGAAAAAAAAAGAAAGTATTTAAAGCCTATTGAAGACAGAGCTTTTGCCTCTTGATGACACTAATATAGACTTGACATATATATTTTTTTAAATGACAGTTTATGTTCATTTCCGTTCATGTTTTGTTTTGTTACTTATTAATTGACCTTTTTCAAGTTTCTGCATTCAGCTGTTTTTTTCATGAACAATTTCACATCCTTTTTTGTGAAATTAAAAACTCTTGCTATGTCAGGTGAGACCAAAAAAATAAAACTTTTGCTATGTCCATTGAGACAAGAAACTCTTGTTATGTTTAGTGAGACCAAATACTCTTGATATGTCCAATGAGAAAAAAACTATTGCTATGTCCATTGAGACAAAAACCCTTGCTATGCCCAGTGAGACAAAAAAAAAACTACTGCTATGTCCAATGAGACAAAAAACTCTTGTTATGTTCAGTGAGACAAAAACTCTTGCTATGTCCAGTGAGACAAAAAGAGCTCTTGCTATGTCCAGTGAGACAAAAAGAGCTCTTGCTATGTCCAGTGAGATAAAAAACTCTTGCTATGTCCAGTGAGACAAAAACTCTTGCTATGTCCAGTGAGACAAAAACTCTTGCTATGTCCAGTGAGACAAAAAAACTCTTGCTATGTCCAATGAGACAAGAAACTCTTGCTATGTCCAGTGAAACAAAAACTATTGCTATGTCCAATGAGACTAAAAACCCTTGCTACATCCAGTGACACAAAAACTCTTGCTATGCCCAATGAGACAAGAAAACTCTTGCTATGACCAGTCAGTATTTACTTTATGCAGTATCTCTTTATGTGTGTATTCATTTCTTGTCAGATAATATTACAACATCTCCACATTTGTCTGTCTGTAACTTATCTGTGAGATATGACTGTTTCTTGTCAGATTTTTATGGCAATAATTCTCTGTTTGTCTCTTTCTTGTTCTTATCAGATAGTAACAGCTGTTTATATGAAAATTCTTACACTGTATTCTTTCAAAGTGTTTCATATTTCTGCAGATCAATAAAGTAAATTTCTCGTCTACAGCACTTTTTTTCAGTTCCTTCTATTATGTTTTTCTATAAATAAAATCTGGACTTTTCTCATAAATCTTTTAAATCCATGGAGTGTTTCAAACAAATTCAGGAAAATCTAAATGTATAGACTAGGAAAAAAGTAGGAACAGCTTTATTACTTAATGAGCACACAGTTGTGACATTTTGGTGTGAACTTTAATCATACAAAAACACACAGGACAAAGAAATAGAATACAAATTGCTATGTCCAGTGCAATACACTGGCTTCTGTCTCTATTTCCTCATCCTGTGTGTTTTTATATATATACATAGTTTTATATATTTATAGTTATATACTTAGTTTTATATACTTATAGTTATATACATAGTTTTATATATTTATAGCTATATACTTAGTTTTATATACTTAAATTATTCAGGAAAATCTAGTCTCTTAATAAGCCACACATTTCAAAGAGTTTTTTTTTTAAGTGTTAGTTATGTTGACAAAGATTTTATGTTGACGGCTTAAACAGTCCATACACCATTTATATTGTATTCTTTATCAGTAAGTGGTCCAGTAAGGTTAATGGGGTAAGGGTATCCCCTATAAAAGGGGAAGTAAGATGCCTCCTTACCTCTGTTAGTCTATGGGACACCTTGGGCAAGGTGGAATACCTGTATAGCCCCCCGATCAGGGTGACGTGAAGCCATGGGAGCAGGTGGTGGATGGAATGGGGGAGCAGCCGACAGATAATGTTGGTTATAGTCACCATTCTATGATGGTAGGCAGATGATCTCAATGTAGGGACAATGGCTACGATCACTGACTATTACAGTCACTGCCCGGAAGGAAAGCAATGGTAAACTATCTTCTGAAAATATATCAAGAAACCCAAACAGCAACATGGAAGGTCAGATAGGAAAAAAAGATCTGGTGGAGAGTCCCCCAGGCCAAATAGATCTTATTTTAACACTGGGGAAGAGTGTGAGACAGAGGTCAGTACTAGTAATCGTGATGATAGACGAAATTCTGACGGTGTTACTAAGGAAAACCCCTGCATCAAACTAAAAAGAAAAATAAGAGTAGGAACATGGAATGTGAGAAGTATGTATGAGGGAAAGTATCAAATAATAAGTGACGAGATGAAAAGAATGGGGATACACATTTTGGGAATCTGTGGACGTCGATGTAAAGGATCAGGACACTTCAAGAGTGAGAATGATAATATTTTTATATACTCTGGTGGAGAAGTAGGAGGAAAGAATGGAGTGGCTTTTTACTTGGACAAATCAACATCAAAAGCATTACTAGGTTACAATCCTGTAAGTGATAGAATCCTCACAATCAGACTTAAAGGCACACCTAGAAATGTAACAATTATCCAGATATATGTACCTACATCAGCAGCAGAAGAAGAGGAAGTAGAAGACTTTTATAACACACTGCAAACGACGATAGACCAGGTATGGAAAAATGATATTGTATTAATAACAGAAGATTTTAATGCAAAGATTGGTACAGAAAGAGCAGAAGACGAAGGACATGTTGTAGGGAAATTTAGCATAGGACATAGAAATGAGGCAGGTGACTATCTAATGGCTTTTTGCATGGAAAATGAGCTAATGATCGCTAACACACTTTTTAAACAACATCCAAGAAGACTTTACACATGGACATCACCTGATGGTAAAACCAGGAATCAAATAGATTACATTTTAGTACAAAGAAGGTGGAGATCAAGTATAACATCAGCAAAAACTTTACCAGGTGCTGATTGTGACACAGACCATGAGTTATTAATAGCAGACATGAAGATAAAGATAAAAAAGACAGTTAGGGGATCAAGACCACTCTGCTTTTATCTTACAAAAATACCTGAACAATATGGTATAGAAGTAAAGAAATGTTTTTAAATCCTGATGGATGTACAGGAGGAGATGATACCAGATAAATTGGCTACGCAGGCCAGTGATATCTTAATAATAACAACTAAAGACATGGTTCCAGTAAAGAAAACAAAAGAGTGGTATTACTGTCCACAACACAAAAAAGAATCGAAAAACTAATAATGTCAGTACATAAGAATAGTGAAGAGCAAAACCTCTAGCTTAATGCGATGAAAACTAAATTGATGACAACTGACAAAACAAATAAGGCAGCTGGAATATCTTTCAATGAAGAAAAATTGGAAGAAGTGTAGAATTTTGAATATCTTGGATCACTACTAACTAATAATGGAGATACAATGAAGGAAATTAAAAGGATGACATGTATCACTCTTCAAAAAGTAAATCAACTAAAGAATCTGTGGAGAAGAACAGACAAAACTGCAAAATTAAGATTTTTAAGGGCATGCATCTTTCCCGTCACAACATATGCCTGTGAGACCTGGACACTTAACAAAACAGCTAAGAAACACATAAATGCCTTTGAATGTAAATGCTACAGAAGAGTTCTTCAAATATCATGGACACAAAAAAGAACAAATATATCCATACTTCAAGAACTTAATATTGAAGAAGGCTGGCTAGTAAAGAGGATTAAAGAGAGAAAACTTAAATATTTTGGACACATTAAACATCATGATAATCTAGAGAAGACCATCTTGAAAGGATACATAATGGGAAAAAGAAAGAGAGGAAGACCAAGGCGAAGATGGGTGCAAGACATCATTTATAATCTGCAAATGGATGCATCAGCAGTATGGCATCTTACTTACAACTGAGAGTCCTACAGTATAGCTGTTAGGGAGGCAAAGTTCCACAAGAGACTGACTGAAGTGGTCCATCATTAATAAGATGATTTCATATATAGTTTACAAGTATATCATAATATTTACATTATTCTAATAATTTTTTTATTTATGCTGACATTCAAGTTCTCTTATATTTCCATGTCATAAACATTTCTTTCATGTTTTTTTTTAACATTTCATTAATGCAGGTGGTTTATGTTGTTACAGGGTTAAGTGTCAAATATCATTATTTCAACAAATACATAAGATATTATACAATTTATACAAATACATAAGATATTATACAATTTATACAAATACATAAGATATACTATTTATACAAATACATAAGATATTATACAATTTATACAGACAGATACATAAGATATACAATTTATACAAATACATAAGATAATATACAATTTATACAAATACATAAGATATTATACAGTTTATACACATTCCAGAGTCAAGCAATATTCTCATTATCACATTATATGACATTTTATTGTATCAGTAATCTGGTCATTACATAGTAATGTTGATATTGTTTATTAAACTGTTTTAATAACATGTGCACATGTTTTTATACTTGTTTTTTTATACTTGTTATGCAAGTATTTATGTACCGCATACAGTTTTTATTTCTCCAGAAATACATTAAAGGTCATTGTAACTTAAAGTGTTCACAATAAAAAATGTATGAGATATTTTCAATAAAAAAACAGCATAAAATGTTGAAAAACTGTAAAAGTTTTACAGGAAGAGATGAGCACATAATAAATTATCTTGTAACTGTTTGAGAATCATAAAACATAAGGAAAATGAAAGTTATAAGGGCAATATATTTGTTAACAAACTGTTTCTGTGTTTCATTCAGATGAAAGTGATAAGGGCAGTAGATTTGTTAATAATCTATTCCTGTGTTATATTCAAATGAAAGTGGTAAGGGCAGTAGATTTGTTAACAATCTATTTCTGTGTTATATTCAGGTGAAAGTGATAAGGGCAATAGATTTGTTAACAATCTATTTCTGTGTTATATTCAGGTGAAAGTGATAAGGGCAATAGATTTGTTAATAATCTATTTCTGTGTTATATTCAGGTGAAAACAAGAAAGGTCAGAGAGTGCCTGAAGTCAAAGACAAAATTGATGCAGGGAAAGATAAATCTAAAGGAAATGCTAGGAATACTAAAACACCAGTGAGTTTAGTTTTTTTGTTTTGTTCAGATCTTGAAACAAAGAGTTGTAGATTTTTATTTATTTATGTATTTTTTAATCTTAAATTTTGAATCTAGGAATTAGCATCATAGTAGTCTGGACACACCCATACATGCTCTGGTCTTTGTTTCAGTAACCAACGAAGAATATGAACACTAATTGTGCCAGTCAGCTGTTAGTTATGACAGCCTTGAATTCTACCAGCCAGTCACCTGACTCTTCCTTCTTCCCTCCTCACACCTGTCTTTCATCCTCTTTAGATATATATTATCAACACATGCTTTTTCCTTCAGTCACTGACTTCAGTATATCCATCATATCCATAGGAATCACATCTGTTGCAATAGCATTACAGGGAACGTGATCGGCTACCTCATTGCCTCTCACTCATTGTGTGTTGAATACAACCCTGTCTATAACTATGTGTTGAATACAATCCTGTCTATAACTATGTGTTGAATACAATCCTGTCTGTAACTATGTGTTGAATACAATCCTGTCTATAACCAAGCTGAAGCTATGTGTTGAATACAATCCTGTCTATAACCAAGCTGAAGCTATGTGTTGAATACAGTCCTGTCTATAACCAAGCTGAAGCTATGTGTTGAATACAATCCTGTCATTCTAACCATTATCCTATTATTCTAACCATTATCCTATTATTCTAACCATTATCCTATTATTCTGACCATTATCCTGCTCATCATTATTCTGACCATTATCCTGCTCTTCATTATTCTAACCATTATCCTATTATTCTAACCATTATCCTATTATTCTAACCATTATCCTATTATTCTGACCATTATCCTATTATTCTAACCATTATCCTATTCATCACTCATTTTATCTGTTGTAGTCAGGAAAACTTGACCCTAAAGGCAAAGCCACACCCACCCTGGGATCCAGGAAAACTCCAGCCTCCACCCCTGTCCCTACCATAGAGGATGGAGCAGAATTAGGACGAGCGCTGTCTTCTAACACTGATAATAATGAAAATGCCATCATTAAGGAAAAGGAGCTTGAAGTTTCTGAGAAACTATATAAGGAAAAGTTTACTTTGCAGGTGAATTATCTTTTAATCCAATTTTTTTTTAATCCTTATGTTAGTGTAACTAAGATCACATACATAAACAAATACATGAAAAATTAAATATTTAGCTCTTTTTTGTATCCTCCTTGTAAAAAAAGCCAGTCACAAAATGCACCCAGAAACATAAACACACAGTGGAACCATGCTGGAACCATCTAGGGCTTAGTGCTATGTTGTTTACCATCTGGTACCCTTTGTCATCATCTCTTTATCTCATTTCTCAGTCAGTCGCCTGCTCTTTCTTTGTGCTTACCGTCATCTGTCTGGACACATTTTGTGCTCGTCTTCTTACAAGGAGAATGCAAACAAAAAAAAGAGCTAAGTTTAATTTTTTAAAATCTGTTTTTTATGTTTTTCTCTTTTGTGTTGTTTTCTTGTAAGTGATACTTGAAAAAGCTTTCCAAAATATTTGATTGTTTTGTAGCCTTCATTTACATATCATCAACTTTTTTCAAGTACCTGAAACTTTGTAGTTGATTCTCTTCATATCCTAGTAAAAATGACATCTACAAGAGAAAAAGCAGTGTGTGGACAAGAGAAAAAGGAATCTGTAGACAAGAGAAAAAGCAATGTGTAGACAAGAGAAAAAGCAATGTGTAGACAAGAGAAAAAACAATGTGTGGACAAGACAAAAAGCAATGTGTAAACAAGACAAAAAGCAATGTGTAGACAAGAGAAAAAGCAATGTGTAGACAAGAGAAAAAGCAATGTATAGACAAGAGAAAAAAACAATGTGTAGACAAGAGAAAAACAATGTGTAGACAAGAGAAAAAACAATGTGTAGGCAAGAGAAAAAGCAATATGTAGACAAGAGAAAAGACAATGTGTAGACAAGAGAAAATCAGTAAGGAAAAATATGAATGAAGCCAACACTAAACACACTTACCCTTGAGGTTTGTAAAATTCACTAATGTTAAATGTGTCATTTCATAAAGTTGTTTTTTTTTTCTTCACTTGATTTCCTTTCCATTTTGTTTCATTTTTGTTTCTGTGAGATTGAGAAAAAAGAGCAGTGAAACTGTGTTAGTTCTTGTAAGTTGTATGCTAGTTCTTGTAAGTTATATGCATTCTAGTTCTTGTAAGTTGTATCCTAGTTCTTATAAGTTGTATGCATTATAGTTCTTGTAAGTTGTATGCTAGTTCTTGTAAGTTGTATGCTAGTTCTTGTATGCACAATCCTAATTCTACTCAGTTTCAGGGAGACAGAACAAGAACATGAAATTTTTTTTTTTTTATGCATAGGTCTACAATATTCTTGGAGATATGGCCAGTATAATGGACAACATTTTCTCAGCAATCAGAGATGATTATAGCTAGTTTTGCTTTCAGAAGTGAGCAGTCAGACCAACCCAGGATTGTATATTATGTCTCACTATTTTATCAAGGCAGATATCCGTTGTGAAACACATTCTTTGCTTGTCACCAAAATATTACAGCTTTAATTTTTGTTCTGAGTTTTGTGTAGGGGGACTTGCATCAAAAATAGGTGCAAAGTTGACTAAAATTCTTTTTAAATTTATGCATGAAAATGTGTTTTATATTGAAAATTGATTTTTGATGGTGGCAGTTCATAATGTTTGTCATGTGAAAATGGAAATTCACAAAGTTAAACCATTTATTTTTAGTATTTTTGTGTAACATTTATATTCAGTACTAATAATGTATTCTTCAAATCAGTTATGATCTCTAAAACAAACTGAGTCTTCATATTAGTTACATTCTCTAAAACAAACTGACCAAAAATGGAAAATCTGAGGTAACAGATGATCACCCTTTGCATACAAAATAGAAAATGTGGACCAAAAGTTTGAATAAGTCAAATGTTTGCAGGTCTGTTTTGTTCTGCATTTCAGTAATGACACCATACTAAAGGAGATTGATAGTTTGGTTTGTGAATCATTTACCTCTTGAGAAATGTCACTGAGGTACTTCAAAATCTTCATTCATGAAGTTACTCATTTAAAACAACGATAACAGGAGGAAGTATATGACAAATATAGGGCTTTATGATGCATTATGAATGATCATGTTGATGGTCTGAGATTAAGATTTTTCTGCTGACAAGTGTAAAGAAAAAAGAAGTAGAGACACACTGGAATGCTGCTTTGTGTTAGTTACCTTAAATTTTCTCATGGATATTTTTCAGTTTGTTTCAGCTTGGCTTGAAGAAGACAGCAATGGGATGTTAAATTATAGCTTTTATAGAAGACAATGATTGGATGTTAAATTATAGCTTTTATAGAAAACACTGATTGGATGTTAAATTATAGTTTTACAGATGACAGTGATTGGATGTTAAATTATAGCTTTACAGATGACAGTGATGGAATGTTAAAATATAGCTTTTACAGAAGCCAGTCATAGGATGTTACTTTTATAGATGGTGGTGATGGAATATGAATAAATAAACATAAATAATCATAAATAAACTATAGCTTTTATGGAAGACATTTATGAGATGTTAAATTATTGTATATTCTTTATAGATGACATTTATGAGATTTTATATTATTCTGTAGCTTTTATAGAGGACAATGATGATGAGATGTTATATTATTCTATAGCTTTTACTGAGGATTGTAAGTAGCCTGATAATGACTTGTGACTTTTTTGTACACAAAGGCTAGCTCATATCAGTTTCTTTATTTTCCTTTTTCTCTTCTCAGAGATGGTTTTTCATATTATTATTATTTCAAATTATTTTTAGTGTGTTCTGATATTTTTCATTATTTGTTTCAGGTTTGTTTAGTATAGCTCCTTTTAATGTGTGTAAAAGACATATCCCCAGTTGTTCTGTGCATCCACATTTCTTGGGGCCTGTGTTTTTATTCCCTTAAAGTTCATGTTTTTTTGTCTTTGGCACGATGAGTGGGCCGGACACTTGACAACTCCCCGCTGTAGCTGCTGCTAGTGATGGAAAGGATTCAACTTGTTCTTTTGATGATGATTTAGTCACTTCTGATCTCTCAGTCAGACCTCATGTCAGCTGAGAATTTTCTTCATCTGTTTTTGAGTGTCCAAGATATCTGAAACTTTGTAGCTCATTTTCTTCATGTTTTTGAGTGTCCAAGATATCTAAAACTTTGTAGCTCATTTTCTTCATGTTTTTGAGTGTCCAAGATATCTAAAACTTTGTAGCTCATTTTCTTCATGTTTTTGAGTGTCCAAGATATCTGAAACTTTGTAGCTCATTTTCTTCATGTTTTTGAGTGTCCAAGATATCTGAAACTTTGTAGCTCATTTTCTTCATGTTTTTGAGTGTCCAAGATATCTGAAACTTTGTAGTTCATTTTCTTCATGTTTTTGAGTGTCCAAGATATCTGAAACTTTGTAGCTCATTTTCTTCATGTTTTTGAGTGTCCAAGATATCTGAAACTTTGTAGTTCATTTTCTTCATTTATTTTTGAATGTCCAAGATATCTGAAACTTTGTAGCTCATTTTCTTCATTTGTTTTTGAGTGTCCAAGATATCTAAAACTTTGTAGCTCATTTTCTTCATGTTTTTGAGTGTCCAAGATATCTGAAACTTTGTAGCTCATTTTCTTCATGTTTTTGAGTGTCCAAGATATCTAAAACTTTGTAGCTCATTTTCTTCATTTGTTTTTGAGTGTCCAAGATATCTGAAACTTTGTAGCTCATTTTCTTCATGTATTGGTAAAAATGAAATCTGTTAGAACATTTAAGTACACAAACTTGTGTTAAATTTTTAAAAGTGTAACTCTTGGTTTGTAATCTGATACATGTAAAAGTTTGTGAGTAATCTGTTACATGCAGAAGTTTGTGTGTAATCTGTTACATGTAAAAGTTTGTGTGTAATCTGTTACATGCAGAAGTTTGTGTGTAATCTATTACATGTAAAAGTTTGAGATATAAAAGAAATCTAAAACTTTGTAGCTCATTTTCTTCATGTTTTTGAGTGTCCAAGATATCTAAAACTTTGTAGCTCATTTTCTTCATGTTTTTGAGTGTCCAAGATATCTGAAACTTGTAGCTCATTTTCTTCATGTTTTTGAGTGTCCAAGATATCTGAAACTTTGTAGCTCATTTTCTTCATGTTTTTGAGTGTCCAAGATATCTGAAACTTTGTAGTTCATTTTCTTCATGTTTTTGAGTGTCCAAGATATCTGAAACTTTGTAGCTCATTTTCTTCATGTTTTTGAGTGTCCAAGATATCTGAAACTTTGTAGTTCATTTTCTTCATTTATTTTTGAATGTCCAAGATATCTAAAACTTTGTAGCTCATTTTCTTCATTTGTTTTTGAGTGTCCAAGATATCTAAAACTTTGTAGCTCATTTTCTTCATGTTTTTGAGTGTCCAAGATATCTGAAACTTTGTAGCTCATTTTCTTCATGTTTTTGAGTGTCCAAGATATCTAAAACTTTGTAGCTCATTTTCTTCATTTGTTTTTGAGTGTCCAAGATATCTGAAACTTTGTAGCTCATTTTCTTCATGTATTGGTAAAAATGAAATCTGTTAGAACATTTAAGTACACAAACTTGTGTTAAATTTTTAAAAGTGTAACTCTTGGTTTGTAATCTGATACATGTAAAAGTTTGTGAGTAATCTGTTACATGCAGAAGTTTGTGTGTAATCTGTTACATGTAAAAGTTTTATGTGTAATCTGTTACATGCAGAAGTTTGTGTGTAATCTATTACATGTAAAAGTTTGAGATATAAAAGAAATGACGACTGTGGTAAAACTGCTTCTAGTAATGAAGGCCAAGGTGTGTGGTTCAGTTTTACACAACGATAGAGAGAAGGAGGGAGGTGGGCAGAAAGCAAGATGACTACGTTTAAATAAAGGACAAACAACAATCCTCTGACTTTCTTACAAAAAGGAAGCCAAAAGTCTGTGATTATATATTTTTCATACATTTTTCATGTTGTGTTGTTTTTGTATGTGATCTTTGAAAAAGGTTTTTGCCTAAATATTGGATTGTTGTATGTCCTTCACCTTGCTTTATGTGAACATTTACTGTGGACTTTTAGTGATATGTAATCATAAATAAAACAATAAAATTATGAGAAGGCAGTAAGAATAAAATATAAAAAATGATAATGGCAGTTTTTTGTTTTTTTTAGTGCTTCATGGCTGAGTTGACAGGGCATTGCCCTCTTGTGGCTGGGTTGACAGGGCATTGCCCTCTTTCAGCTGGGTTGACAGGGCATTTTCCTCTTGTGGCTGGGTTGACAAGGCATAGCTCTCTTGTGGCTGAGTTGACAGGGCATAGCTCTCTTGTGGTTGAGTTGACAGTGTATAGCTCTCTTGTGGCTGAGTTGACAGTGTATAGCTCTCTTGTGGCTGAGTTGACAGTGCATAGCTATCTTGTGGCTGAGTTGACAGTGTATAGCTCTCTTGTGGCTGAGTTGACAGTGCATAGCTCTCTTGTGGTTGAGTTGACAGTGCATAGCTCTCTTGTGGCTGAGTTGACAGTGTATAGCTCTCTTGTGGCTGAGTTGACAGTGTATAGCTATCTTATGGCTGAGTTGACAGTGTATAGCTATCTGGTGGCTGAGAGTTGACAGCACATAGCTCTCTTGTGGCTGAGTTGACAGTGTATAGCTCTCTTGTGGCTGAGTTGACAGTGTATAGCTATCTTATGGCTGAGTTGACAGTGTATAGCTATCTGGTGGCTGAGAGTTGACAGCACATAGCTCTCTTGTGGCTGAGTTGACAGCACATAGCTATCTTGTGGCTGAGTTGACAGTGTATAGCTCTCTTGTGGCTGAGTTGACAGTGCATAGCTATCTTGTGGCTGAGTTGACAGCACATAGCTATCTTGTGGCTGAGTTGACAGCACACAGCTATCTTGTGGCTGAGTTGACAGCACATAGCTATCTTGTGGCTGAGTTGACAGCACATAGCTATCTTGTGGCTGAGTTGACAGCACACAGTTATCTTATGGCTGAGTTGACAGCACAAAGCTTTCTTGTGGCTGAGTTGACAGCACATAGCTATCTTATGGCTGAGTTGACAGCACACAGCTATCTGGTGGCTGAGAGTTGACAGCACATAGCTTTCTTGTGGCTAAGTTGACAGCACATAGCTTTCTTGTGGCTGAGTTGACAGCACACAGCTATCTTGTGGCTGAGTTGACAGCACATAGCTATCTTGTGGCTGAGTTGACAGCACATAGCTATCTTGTGGCTGGACTGATGCTTGTCCTACTAGAGTCCAGTCATCATTTTACTATTTTTCTCTCATGTCTAAAGTGCTTTGTCTACACATTTTCAAGGTCCACCATGTTCAACTGCTTTGCTGTGCACAGACTTTGTTTCCTCTATGAAAAAAATTATGTCATATTTCTGATAGAGCAGCACCTCTGTCACATTTGTGGGTACATCATACCACTCAGGTCAGTGCTCAACCACCACGTGTCACATTAAGAAGAAATAAAAGATGATTTGAGTTTTTAAAATGCTTTATTGTTCTATCAGGCACAAGTTAACACAACAAAAACAAACAAACTAGAAATCACACTCTACCTCACAGATTCTGCCAACCTAAAAGATCATTTTCATGTACAGCCAAGATTGTCAGCGAGGAAAGTTTGACAAGTCTAAGCAGAGAAGAATTTAATGAAACTTTTAAGGCAAAAGATGTCAATATTTACATGATGAACAGGAAAATTTATGTGATGAACAGGAAAGGATTTTAAATATTATACAAATATTTATTTAGAAAATAAACTGGTTAACTTGCTGAGGAACATCATGAGAGAAGATAGTAAACATTAGAAACAAACTTATTTTGCTGATGAAATCTGTAACCTCTCATTCAGTAGTAAGAAAGGAGGGAAATAGTCAGGGGAAACAAATGTGAAATAAACTGATCACTGGAGCTTTATTATGGAACTTGGTGAGCTACTAACACAGTAGCAAAATGAAAAGAGTACAGAAACTTCAGCAACAGCAACAAGCAATAAAGGTTATTCTGAAATCCATACAGAAGAAAAGCCATGTGAAAATTTTATCACATAAATTTTATGTGAAAACTATGTGGAAATTTTACCACATAAATACATTTTCTGTGAAAGCCATGTGGAAATTCTACCACATAAATTTTATGTGACAGCCATGTGGAAATTAGACTACACTTTCTATGAAAGCCACATGGAAACTAGATCACACTTTCTTTAAAGGCCACATGGAAACTACACCACACTTCTGGAAAGCCACATGGAAACAAATCACACTTTGTGAAAGTATGGTTGGAAAATAAACCACATTAACAAATCTGAAAATAAAATCACAAAAAAAAAAAGAAATAAAAAAACTTGGAGAATCAGAACTATGCATGAGATGAACTAAATTCAAGATGTTCAGTGATCACACAGTCACTCAGAACTATGCATGAGATGAACTAAATTCAAGATGTTCAGTGATCATACAGTCACTCAGAACTATGCATGAGATGAACTAAATTCAAGATGTTCAGTGATCACACAGTCACTCAGAACTATGCATGAGATGAACTAAATTCAAGATGTTCAGTGATCATACAGTCACTCAGAACTATGCATGAGATGAACTAAATTCAAGATGTTCAGTGACCACACAGTCACTCAGAACTATGCATGAGATGAACTAAATTCAAGATGTTCAGTGATCACACAGTCACTCTAAGATCTTATGTTCATTTAAATCTATCAAGTTATGAGTGACTGTGATCATTTAACATCTTTATCCCAAATGCCAGATGGATTATATAAGCTGGAAGACAAGGCTACTATAAACTTGTTGGACACTGATGCTTGTCCTACTAGAGTCCAGTCATCATTTTACTATTTTTCTCTCATGTCTAAACTGCTTTGTCTACACATTTTCAAGGTCCACCATGTTCAGCTGCTTTTCTGTGCACAGACTTTGTTTCCTCTATGAAAAAAATTATGTCATATTTCTGATAGAGCAGCACCTCTGTCACATCTGTGGGTACATCATACCACTCAGGTCAGTGCTCAACCACCACGTGTCACATTAAGAAGAAATAAAAGATGATTTGAGTTTTTAAAATGCTTTATTGTTCTATCAGGCACAAGTTAACACAACAAAAACAAACAAACTAGAAATCACACTCTACCTCACAGATTCTGCCAACCTAAAAGATCATTTTCATGTACGGCCAAGATTGTCAGCGAGGAAAGTTTGACAAGTCTAAGCAGAGAAGAATTTAATGAAACTTTTAAGGTAAAAGATGTCAATATTTACATGATGAACAGGAAAATTTATGTGATGAACAGGAAAGGATTTTTAAATATTATACAAATATTTATTTAGAAAATAAACTGGTTAACTTGCTGAGGAACATTGTGAGAGAAGATAGTAAACATTAGAAACAAACTTATTTTGCTGATGAAATCTGTAACCTCTCATTCAGTAGTAAGAAAGGAGGGAAATAGTCAGGGGAAACAAATGTGAAATAAACTGATCACTGGAGCTTTATTATGCAACTTGGTGAGCTACTAACACAGTAGCAAAATGAAAAGAGTACAGAAACTTCAGCAACAGCAACAAGCAATAAAGGTTATTCTGAAATCCATACAGAAGAAAAGCCATGTGAAAATTTTATCAAATAAATTTTATGTGAAAACTATGTGGAAATTTTACCACATAAATACATTTTCTGTGAAAGCCATGTGGAAATTCTACCACATAAATTTTATGTGACAGCCATGTGGAAATTAGACTACACTTTCTATGAAAGCCACATGGAAACTAGATCACACTTTCTTTAAAGGCCACATGGAAACTACACCACACTTCTGGAAAGCCACATGGAAACAAATCACACTTTGTGAAAGTATGGTTGGAAAATAAACCACATTAACAAATCTGAAAATAAAATCACAAAAAAAAAAAGAAATAAAAAAACTTGGAGAATCAGAACTATGCATGAGATGAACTAAATTCAAGATGTTCAGTGATCATACAGTCACTCAGAACTATGCATGAGATGAACTAAATTCAAGATGTTCAGTGATCATACAGTCACTCAGAACTATGCATGAGATGAACTAAATTCAAGATGTTCAGTGATCACACAGTCACTCAGAACTATGCATGAGATGAACTAAATTCAAGATGTTCAGTGATCATACAGTCACTCAGAACTATGCATGAGATGAACTAAATTCAAGATGTTCAGTGACCACACAGTCACTCAGAACTATGCATGAGATGAACTAAATTCAAGATGTTCAGTGATCACACAGTCACTCTAAGATCTTATGTTCATTTAAATCTATCAAGTTATGAGTGACTGTGATCATTTAACATCTTTATCCCAAATGCCAGATGGATTATATAAGCTGGAAGACAAGGCTACTATAAACTTGTTGGACACTGATGAAGAGACTACTGTCCACTAGAAATATGCTGGACATTAGTCTAGAGATTGCTGTCCACTATAAATGTGCTGGACATTGGTCTAGAGACTACAGTCCACTACAAATGTGCTGGACATTGGTCTAGAGACTAGTGTCCACTACAAATGTGCTGGACATTGGTCTAGAGACTACTGTCCACTATAAATGTGCCAATATAGACAGATACAGAAATTACAAAGCAGTATCCAAATGTACAACATTAATTTATACTGATCATGAAAGCATTAGCAATATCCATCCAGTTTGACACCAACTTTAAATTTATCCAGTTTATCTGGCTTCAAATCTGATACCAAACTGGATAAGGAAGTGAAGATACAACTTTTTTTTTTTCAAATAAACACTGCCACAAGAAACATGAGGTCTGACATCAGTTACAGACATCAGCATTAACACTGCCACAACAAACATGAGGTCTGATATCAGTTACAGACATCAGCATTAACATTCCCACAACAAACATGAGGTCTGACATCAGTTGCAGACACCAGCATTAACACTCCCACAACAAACATGAGGTCTGACATCAGTTGCAGACACCAGCATTAACACTCCCACAACAAACATGAGGTCTGACATCAGTTGCAGACACCAGCATTAACACTCCCACAACAAACACAAGGTCTGACATCAGTTACAGACACCAGCATTAACACCACCATAACAAACATGAGGTCTGACATCAGTTACAGACACCAGCATTAACACCACCACAACAAACATGAGGTCAGACATCAGTTACAGACACCAGCATTAACACCACCACAACAAACATGAGGTCAGACATCAGTTACAGACACCAGCATTAACACCACCACAACAAACATGAGGTCTGACATCAGTTACAGAGACTAAATAAACACCACCACAAAAAACATGAGGTTTAACATCAGTTATAAACACCACCATAACAAACATGAGGTTTGAGATCAGTTATAAACACCACCATAATAAACATGAGGTTTACCATCAGTTATAAACACCACCATAACAAATATGAGGTTTAACATCAGTTACAGAGACTAAATAAACACCACCACAAAAAACATGAGGTTTAACATCAGTTACAGACACTGGATAAAACACCCACAAAAAACACCAGCACTAATCACATGAGATCTGACATTATCTACAGAAACTGGAAAGAGCACTGTAAACATCACATTATTTGTTCCCACCAAACCAGGTTGCTCACAACTCCAATTTTTGTCCAGAAAATAAGAAACACAACTTGCTGACCACATGCAACCATTCAAAGACAAATATTATATCATATAAGAAAATAAGTACGAATGTTATTTGTTAGAAGCCTCCCATGCTTCATCATCAAACGGATCAATCTGCCGCCGTGTGTACACATGTCTGAAGTCTGGACCAAGCAGTTCTAGATCTTTGTCATCACGAATAACGCCCTGCCACAGACAAAAAAAAAGATGTGAATATACAGAAAAGGGGCAAACATTCAGAAAAAAAACAAACAAATAAATATGCATCAAAAGAAAGGAAAGTGTAGAGAGGAGTTATAAAACATACCAGAATTGATAGCTAAAGTATTCAGGATATGTTCAGAGGATAATAATATACACAGAAACTTTCACAGGAACATGGCAAACTAAACAGCAAGATGACCATGTAGCTATGGCAGATAATACACAGTAAACAGCAAGATGATCATGTAGCTATGGCAGATAGTACACAGTAAACAGCAAGATGAAAGAGATCCACCAGTGACTTTCTTCCTAGCCACACTGACAGCCCATCCAGTAACTTCTCTCTCTCTATCTCTGTCTTCCTCTGTCTCTTCTTCCCTCAATTTTTCCAGTTGCCACAGTGTGTTCCAATTTTCCTCTTCTCAGGAAATGTCCTACAAATCTTGCTTGTCTGCCTCTGATCTTTGCTGTAATTTGCCTTTTAACTCCAGCCTCTCTTAAGACTTCTTCGTTGGTTTTCTTAGCTGTCCATGGTACCTTCAACATCCTTCTTATGAACCACATTTCCATGGCCTCCATTTCTCGCTGTACTCTCTTATTCATGGACCATGCTTCACATCCATAAAACAAAATTGGCTCGATGTAACATTTAAGTACTCAGAATCTTGTTTCCATGGATATAGATCTGTTGTATAAGATGTGTCTCATTTTCTGGAATGCTGACTTGGCCTAAGCACATTTGCTTTTTATTTCATTGTGACATTTCCCTTCAGTTGTTATAATTGTTCCTAAGTACTTTAATCTATCAACTTGTTTCAGATTTGTGCCATCGATGGTAATGCTACACTTCTGTGGTATTCTTTTCTTTGAGATGGCCATCACTTCAGTCTTCTTTTTATTCAGACTGACACCTTTACTTTTACTTTCATGAACCACGACGTCCAGAAGAGCCTGTAGCCCCCCTTCACTTTTAGCAATCAGAACTGTGTCGTCTGCATATGTTAAGTTGTTAAGGTTGTACCCGCCAACTGATATTCCTGGTAAGCACTCTCTATATTTCTCAGTATGTTTTCACTGTACAATTTCATGTCTTGGAACGCTCCTATTTGGTTCTCAACCTTCATTGCTGCTGATTGTTGCCAGTATATGTTTTTGATAAGTTTCAGATCTTTCCCATCTATGTTGATGTCTTCCAGCACTCTTATAATTGTGTTGTTTACACAGTACCAGCAAGATGATAATTTACCTACAGTACCAGCAAGATGATCATGTAGCTACAGTACCAGCAAGATGATCATGTAGCTACAGTGCCAGCAAGATGATAATGTAGCTACAGTGCCAGCAAGATGATCATGTACCTACAGTACCAGCAAGATGATCATGTAGCTACAGTACCAGCAAGATGATCATGTAGCTACAGTGCCAGCAAGATGATCATGTAGCTACAGTACCAGCAAGAGATCAGGTAGCTACAGTGCCAGCAAGATGATCATATAGCTACAGTACCAGCAAGATGATCATGTAGCTACAGTACCAGCAAGATGATCAGGTAGCTACAGTACCAGCAAGATGATCACGTAGCTACAGTACCAGCAAGATGATCATGTAGCTATGGCAGATAGCACACAGTAAACAGCAAGATGAAAGAGATCCACCAGTGACTTTCTTCCTAGCCACACTGACAGCCCATCCAGTAACTTCTCTCTCTCTATCTCTGTCTTCCTCTGTCTCTTCTTCCCTCAATTTTTCCAGTTGCCACAGTGTGTTCCAATTTTCCTCTTCTCAGGAAATGTCCTACAAATCTTGCTTGTCTGCCTCTGATCTTTGCTGTAATTTGCCTTTTAACTCCAGCCTCTCTTAAGACTTCTTCGTTGGTTTTCTTAGCTGTCCATGGTACCTTCAACATCCTTCTTATGAACCACATTTCCATGGCCTCCATTTCTCGCTGTACTCTCTTATTCATGGACCATGCTTCACATCCATAAAACAAAATTGGCTCGATGTAACATTTAAGTACTCAGAATCTTGTTTCCATGGATATAGATCTGTTGTATAAGATGTGTCTCATTTTCTGGAATGCTGACTTGGCCTAAGCACATTTGCTTTTTATTTCATTGTGACATTTCCCTTCAGTTGTTATAATTGTTCCTAAGTACTTTAATCTATCAACTTGTTTCAGATTTGTGCCATCGATGGTAATGCTACACTTCTGTGGTATTCTTTTCTTTGAGATGGCCATCACTTCAGTCTTCTTTTTATTCAGACTGAGACCTTTACTTTTACTTTCATGAACCACGACGTCCAGAAGAGCCTGTAGCCCCCCTTCACTTTTAGCAATCAGAACTGTGTCGTCTGCATATGTTAAGTTGTTAAGGTTGTACTCGCCAACTGATATTCCTGGTAAGCACTCTCTATATTTCTCAGTATGTTTTCACTGTACAATTTTATGTCTTGGAATGCTCCTATTTGGTTCTCAACCTTCATTGCTGCTGATTGCTGCCAGTATATGTTTTTGATAAGTTTCAGATCTTTCACATCTATGTTGATGTCTTTCAGCACTCTTATAATTGTGTTGTTTACACAGTACCAGCAAGATGATAATTTACCTACAGTACCAGCAAGATGATCATGTAGCTACAGTACCAGCAAGATGATAATGTAGCTACAGTGCCAGCAAGATGATAATGTAGCTACAGTGCCAGCAAGATGATCATGTAGCTACAGTGCCAGCAAGATGATCATGTAGCTACAGTACCAGCAAGATGATAATGTAGCTACAGTGCCAGCAAGATGATCATGTAGCTACAGTACCAGCAAGAGATCAGGTAGCTACAGTACCAGCAAGATGATCATATAGCTACAGTACCAGCAAGATGATCATGTAGCTACAGTACCAGCAAGATGATCAGGTAGCTACAGTACCAGCAAGATGATCACGTAGCTACAGTACCAGCAAGATGATCATGTAGCTACAGTACCAGCAAGATGATAATGTAGCTACAGTACTAGCAAGATGATCATGTAGCTACAGTACCAGCAAGATAGTAGCTACAGTATATGATATTAAAAAAGATTCCCTAAAAACATCCAAAACAGCCTGGATAAGGTCCCAACAAGAAGAAACTGGCAGGCTCTCGGATACAGATATGGAATCATCATGGATACAGATATGGAAGACAGCCCTACACAGAGATCAGAGGCTGAGAAAATAGAACAAAGCCCCAGGCTATGACCCCCCCCCCCCACGAAAAATGGTCAGTAGTGGGACGGTGGAAGAAAAAAGGTTAGTAGTGGGACAGTGGGAGAAAAAAGGTTAGTAGTGGGACAGTGGAAGAAAAAAGTTAGTAGTGGGGCAGTGGAAGAAAAAAGGTTAGTAGTGGGACAGTGGAAGAAAACAGGTTAGTAGTGGGACAGTGGAAGATAAAAGTTAGTAGTGGGACAGTGGAAGAAAAAAGGTTAGTAGTGGGACAGTGGAAGAAAAAAGGTTAGTAGTGGGACAGCGGAAGAAAAAAGTTAGTAGTGGGACAGCGGAAGAAAAAAGGTTAGTAGTGGGACAGTGGAAGAAAAAAGGTTAGTAGTGGGACAGTGGAAGAAAAAAGGTTAGTAGTGGGACAGTGGAAGAAAAAAAGGTTAGTAGTGGGACAATGGAAGAAAAAAGTTAGTAGTGGGAAAGTGGAAAAAAAAAGTTAGTAGTGGGACAGTGGAAGAAAAAAGGTTAGTAATGGAACAGTGGAAGAAAAAAAGGTTAGTAGTGGGACAGTGGAAGAAAAAAAGGTTAGTAGTGGGACAGTGGAAGAAAAAAGGTTAGTAGTGGGACAATGGAAGAAAAAAGTTAGTAGTGGGAAAGTGGAAAATAAAAGTTAGTAGTGGGACAGTGGAAGAAAAAAGGTTAGTAGTGGGACAGTGGAAGAAAAAGGTTAATAGTGGGACAGTGGAAGAAAAAAGGTTAGTAGTGGGACAGTGGAAGAAAAAAGGTTAGTAGTGGGACAGTGGAAGATAAAAGGTTAGTAGTGGGACAGTGGAAGATAAAAGGTTAGTAGTGGGACAGTGAAAGAAAAAATGTTAGTAGTGGGACAATGGAAGAAGAAAGGTTAGTAGTAGGTAGTGGAAGAAAAAGGTTAGTATGGGACAGTGGAAGAAAAAAGGTTAGTAATGGGACAGTGGAAGAAAAAAGTAGTGGGACAGTGGAAGAAAAAAGGTTAGTAGTGGGACAGTGGAAGAACAAAGTAGTGGGACAGTGGAAGAAAAAAGGTTAGTAGTGGGACAGTGGAAGAAAAAGGTTAATAGTGGGACAGTGGAAGAAAAAAGGTTAGTAGTGGGACAGTGAAAGAAAAAAGGTTAGTAGTGGGACAATGGAAGAAGAAAGGTTAGTAGTAGGACAGTGGAAGAAAAAAGGTTAGTAGTGGGACAGTGGAAGAAAAAAGGTTAGTAGTGGGACAGTGGAAGAAGAAAGGTTAGTAGTGGGACAGTGGAAGAAAAAAGGTTAGTAGTAGGGTAGTGGAAGAAAAAAGGTTAGTAGTGGGACAGTGGAAGAAAAAAGGTTAGTAGTGGGACAGTGGAAGAAAAAAGGTTAGTAGTGGGACAGTGGAAGAAAAATGGGGGCAGTAGGAGGGGTGTTGAGGGAAAATGAAGCAGCAGACAGGGGCAGTAACACCCTCCATCTTAGATAGGGGCAGTAACACCCTCCATCTTAGACAGGGGCAGTAACACCCTCCTTCTTAGCACTTTTCACCTGATACTGAGAAACTTGTGTCTCTACATGAACCTCATCACATCTCAGTAAAAATTGAGAAATTAATGCAGCAGGTGACTTATAAATGTACTCCTTCATTCATTCATTCATTTGCATGTCCCTTGCGGAACTTTGCCTCCCAAACAGCACTCCTGTAGGCCTCTCGGTTGTGGGCAAGATGGCCTGCTGCTGTTGCATCCATTTCCAGATCGTCAACGATGTCTTGCAGCCATCTTCGTCTTGGTCTTCCTCTTTTTCTTTTTCCCATTATGTATCTTTCCAATACGGTCTTCTCTAAATTATCATGACGTTTAATGTGTCCAAAATATTTCAGTTTTCTCTCTTTAATCCTCTTTACTAGCCAGCCTTCTTCAATATTAAGCTCTTGTAGTATAGATATATTTGTTCTTTTTTGTGTCCACGATATTTGGAGAACTCTTCTGTAGCATTTACATTCAAAGGCATTTATGTGTTTCTCAGCTGTTTTATTAAGTGTCCAGGTCTCACAGGCATATGTTGCTATGGGAAAGATGCATGCCCTTATAAATCTTATTTTTGTGGTTCTGTCTGCTCCTCTCCACAGATTCTTTATTTGTTTTACTTTCTGAAGAGCGATAGATGTCCTCCTTTTAATTTCCCTCATTGTATCTCCATTATTAGTTAGTAGCGATCCAAGATATTCAAAACTCTCCACTTCTTCCAGTTTTTCCTCATTGATACATATTTCAGTTGCCTTATTTGTTTTGTCAGTTGTCATCACTTTAGTTTTCTTTGCATTAAGATAGAGGTTCTGCTCTTCGCTGTTCTTGCGGACTGACATAATTAGTTTTTCCATTCCTTTTTGTGTTGTGGACAGCAATACTGTGTCATCAGCATATCTAATCTCTGGTATTTCATAACCTCCAACTGTTATGGCATCGTAATATTCTTTGTCTACATCTTCTCTAACATTCCTCATTATATTTTCAGTATACAAGTTAAATAAGTAGGGTGACAATATGCACCCCTGACGGACCCCTTGTTTTATGTCAAACCAACTTGCTGTTTCACCATTTATTCTTACTGCTGCTTGTTGGTCTAGATACAGCAGTGATGTTAATTGTATCAAATGTGTTGGAAATCCCATTTTTTCCATTATTTCCCAAAGTTTCTGGTGTTGTACACAATCAAATGCCTTTGAGTAGTCTATAAAGGATAAATATAGATTCACATTAAACTCTCTGCATTTCTCTATTATTAATCTTAGATTGAATATATGATCTCTTGATCCTCCTCCTTGCCTGAAACCAGCTTGGACCATATTGACTTCTTCTATTTTCTTTCGAAGTCTACCCATTATGATTTTTAACAGAATTTTACTGGCATGACTAATCAGGGCAACAGTTCTGTAGTTTGTGCATAATTTCAGGTTACCCTTTTTTGGCAGTGGTATGAATACAGTTCTTTTCCATTCTTTTGGCCAAACACCTGAATGCCATATCTTTTTACATAGTGCATGATAGATTGTTGCACACTCCTTTCCTCCTGCTTTAATAAATTCAGCTGTTATCTCATCACATCCTGGTGATTTACCATTTTTCAGATTCTTTATTGCCCATAAAACTTCTTCCATTGTCGGTTCGGGTTCTTTCTCCTCCAATAATAATTCACACTGTTGATTTCTGCTTCCACAGTCGGTTGTTTCATACATTCTTTTGCAATATTCCTTCCATCTTTCTAGAATTTCCTGTCTCTGTCAGGGTATTCCCCATCTCATCACAAATTACATTTAGCTTAGATGTGACATTTCTCGTCAATGTCTTCATTTCTTTAAACATTTCACTTCATATTGTTAAATAAACTGATTTCCTAGCTTCAGTTCTTTTGTGTGTAATATATATCCTAGTTGAATAGGCCATTGTACAAGTAGTACATAAGTGGGGGGTTGGGGGTGGGTTGAAGATATGGCATGGGAGGAAAGGGGTTGGCATACAAGACTACATACAAGACTATACACAATACTACACACAAGACTACACACAAGACTACATACAAGACTACACACAAAACTACACACAAGACTACATATAATACTACACAAAACTACACACAAGACTACACACAAGACTACACACAATACTACACACAAGACTACATACAATACTACACACAAGACTACATACAATACTACACACAAGACTACATACAATACTACACACAAAACTACACACAAGACTATAAACAATGCTACACATGACTACACTCAAGACTACATACAAGACTACACACAAGACTACATACAAGACTACACACAACACTACACACATGACTACATACAATACTACACACAACACTACACACATGACTACATACAATACTACACACAAGACTACACACAATACTACACACAATACTACATGCAATACTACACACAAGACTACACACAATATTACACACAAGACTACATACAATACTACACACAAGACTACACACAATACTACACACAAGACTACACACAATACTACACACAAGACTACACACAATACTACACACAAGACTACACACAATACTACAAACAATACTACACACAAGACTACACACAAGACTACACACAATATTACAAACAAGACTACATACAAGCATGCATTCAGGTGTCAAGGGAAATGAAAGAGCAGATCAGGTGACTGATAGAAGAAGAGCAGATCACCTGACTGACAGAAGAAGAGCAGATCACCTGACTGACAGAAGAAGAGCAGATCACCTGACTGACAGAAGAAGAGCAAATCAGCTGACTGACAGAAGAAGAGCAAACCAGCTGACTGACAGAAGAAGAGCAGATCAGCTGACTGACAGAAGAAGAGCAAACCAGCTGACTGACAGAAGAAGAGCAGATCAGCTGACTGACAGAAGAAGAGCAGATCACCTGACTGACAGAAGAAGAGCAAACCAGCTGACTGACAGAAGAAGGGCAAACCAGCTGACTGACAGAAGAAGAGCAGATCAGCTGACTGACAGAAGAAGAGCAAACCAGCTGACTGACAGAAGAAGAGCAGATCAGCTGACTGACAGAAGAAGAGCAGATCAGCTGACTGACAGAAGAAGAACAGGTAATGGACTGAGCAGACATCATCAGTGCTACAAGAGAAACTGGTGGACTGAGCAGACATCATCAGTGCTACAAGAGAAACTGGTGGACTGAGCAGACATCATCAGTGCTATAAGAGAAACTGGTTAAACAAGACTTCGCTGACAAATGTGAATCAGGTCGTTGTGCAGAATGAAGGAGCTGTGTGTGAAACTTGGGTTGCTGAACTCATCAAGAGCTCCAGACAGATTTCCTCAGACAAATTAGTTTTAGCTCTCTGGTCTCACGTCAAAGTTTTCTTAGACAAATTAGTGTCCACATTATAAAAAGTAACAGGAAAGTGTTACAACGACATATACTGGATCAGGCTGAATACTAGATATGAGTTATAGTGGCACAGATAACTATCAGATATGAGTTATATATATAGTGGCACAGGTAACTATCTGATATGAGTTATAGTGGCACAGGTAACTATCAGATATGAGTTACAGTGGCACAGGTAACTATCACATATGAGTTATAGTGGCATAGGTAACTATCAGATATAAGTTATATATATAGTGGCATAGGTAACTATATATATAGTGGCATAGGTAACTATATATATAGTGGCATAGGTAACTATCAGATGTAAGTTATATATATAGTGGCATAGGTAACTATATATATAGTGGCATAGGTAACTATCAGATATAAGTTATATATATAGTGGCATAGGTAACTATATATATAGTGGCATAGGTAACTATCAGATGTAAGTTATATATATAGTGGCATAGGTAACTATCAGATATAAGTTATAGCTGCTTCAGTAACCATAAGTTATGAATTATAGTTGCAAAGGTAACTATTACTTATTGATTACATCAAGAACTTATTTTTTTCTCATACTATCTGAGCATAAGTTTGTAAGAGAAGAGGGGGAAATAACTATTCACAAATTCATAAAATTGAATAATGTCCCCTTTTTAAGAGATTTTTTTTTTCTTAAAATTCTAGTTTTGTTTTTAACTCAGTCCAAGACCAGAAAGATTTATAGAAAGATTTATAGAAAGATTTATGTTTTTTCTTCTGTTTTCTCAAACACGCAGCCACAAATAACCCAGAGGTGTGTGGCCAAATTTTTATATTAAAAAATATTTTTGTTCAAATTTACAGCATATTTTGGTCTACATAATTATATTTATGTAAAAACTTTGGCCAACTTAATGTTTATGTAACTTGTAACACAAGCGTATTAACCAATATTTTGTACTCTCTCTCATATGTTTCATTTGTCATGTCTAACTATAAAGAGAATGTCTTGTAACAGACTCTGAATACAGACACTGTAGTATAAACTATAAGATTGTTGTGAAAGAATAGAAGGACATCAGAAGTGTGAAAGAGAAAATGAAATGTTTAAAGAAATGAAGACATTGACGAGAAATGTCACATCTAAGCTAAATGTAATTTGTGATGAGATGGGGAAGACCTTGACAGAGACAGAGGAAATTCTAGAAAGATGGAAGGAATATTGCAAAAGAATGTATGAAACAACCGACTGTAGAAACAGAAATCAACAGTGTGAATTGGAGGTGAAATAACCCGAACCGACAATAGAAGAAGTTTTACGGGCAATAAATAATCTGAAAAATGGTAAATCACCAGGATGTGATGAGATAACAGCTGAATTTATTAAAGCAGGAGGAAAGGAATGTGCAACAATCTATCATGCACTATGTAAAAAGATATGGCATTCATGTATTTGGCCAAAAGAATAGAAAAGAACTGTATTCATACCACTGCCAAAAAAGGGTAACCTGAAATGATGCACAAACTACAGAACTGTTGCCCTGATTAGTTATGCCAGTAAAATTCTGTTAAAAATAATAATGGGTAGACTTCATAAGATAATAGAAGAAGTCAATATGGTCCAAGCTGGTTTTATGCAAGGAAGAAGATCAAGAGATCATATATTTAATATAAGATTAATAATAGAGAATTGCAGAGAGTTTAATGTGAATCTATATTTATCCTTTATAGACTACTCAAAGGCTTTTGATTGTGTACAACAGCAGAAACTTTGGGAAATAATGGAAAAAATGGGATTTCCATCACATTTGGTACAATTAACATCACTGCTGTATCTAGACCAACAGGTAGCAGTAAGAATAAATGGTGAAACAACAACTTGGCTTGGCATAAAACAAGGGGTCCGTCAGGGGTGCATATTGTCACCCTACTTATTTAACTTGTATACTGAAAATATAATGAGGATTGTTAGAGAAGATGTAGACAAAGAATATTACGATGCCATAACACTTGGAGGTTATGAAATACCAGAGATTAGATATGCTGATGACACAGTTTTACTGTCCACAACACAAAAAGGAGTGGAAAAACTAATTATATCAGTCTGTAAGAATAGTTAAGAGCAAGACCTCTATCTTAATGTGAAGAAAACTAAACTGATGACAACTGACAAAACAAATAAGGCAGCTGGAATATATATCAATGAGGAAAAATTGGAAGAAGTGGAGAGTTTTGAATATCTTTGATCACTACTAACTAATAATGGAGACACAATGAGGGAAATTAAAAGGAGAACATCTATCGCTATTCAGAAAATAGAACTAAAGAAGCTGTGGAGAAGAACAGACAGAACTACAAAAATAAGATTTTTAAGGGCATGCATCTTTCCCATCCAACATATGCCTGTGAGACCTGGACACTTAACAAAACTGCTGAGAAACACATAAATGCTTTTGAATGTAAATGCTACAGAAGAGTTCTTCAAATATCATGGACACAAAAAGAACAAATATATTCATACTACAAGAACTTAATATTGATGACGGTTGGCTAGTAAAGAGGATTAAAGAGAGAAAACTTAAATATTTTGGACACATTAAACGTCATGATAATCTAGAAAAGACCATCTTGGAAGGGTACATAATGGGAAAAAGAAAGAGAGGAAGACCAAAGTGAAGATGGCTGCAAGACATCATTGATAATCTGCAAATTGATGCATCAGCAACAGGCCATCTTGCTCACAGCTGAGAGGCCTACAGGAGTGCTGTTTGGGAGGAAAAGTTCCGCAAGGGACATGCAAATGCCTGGCAGAATATAAACTATAAAATACATTATATTTATGGCTAATTACATAAAAATCTAGTATTAAAATCAGAGGTGTACTACATTAGAAATTTGCATTGCTAAGTGTTCCAAGACAAAAATTTGCATTGTTAAGTGTGCTGTGACAGAAATGTGCATTGTTAAGTGTGCTGTGACAGAAATGTGCATTGTTAAGTGTGCTGTGACAGAAATGTGCATTGTTAAGTGTGCTGTGACAGAAATGTGCAGTGTTAAGTGTGCTACAGTATGAAGAGATGTGAGAAGCAGCACTAAGTTACTCAAGCTTAGCTTGTTCATGAAGGCAGAGATTTTAGGTTTTCTAGCAACTCTCAACGAAGCACCAACAAGTCCATCCTGATTATTATCAAAATATGGAGGAAGTAGAATTTTCTTTTTTCTGAGTTGGAAGAGTTGTAAAGTTTGTTGTAGTTAAAAAAAATGTTAAAATTATGATTTTATTTCTTGTACAGCTAGTCATTCATTCAAGCTGTGTGTGTGTAACACACAACACACATTGACTGAACAATACTCCATTAATAGCAAATCTGAAGATGTCTTGTTGGCATGCCAGGGTGCTCGCAACTGTGACTGTGGTGTTTAGAGTTTCAGTGATGTCTGACACCCATCATCTCTTCAGTCATCCCTTTCTTCTATTCCAGGAACTGTGCCCTCCATTACTGTTATCTCTAGGCCACTGTATCATGTGACATGATAAAAAAAAACAACTTTCTATTCTTGATAGAGCTGAGGAACTAGTTTTCAATCAGATCCAGTTCTAAGATGCCTTTTTTCTAACAGCTAATATTTAAACATAATAACCAACTTTCACAAATTTCTAGAGACATTATATATGGCTGATGGCCTTGACCTCAACAGACTTATACATGTGAATGAAGTGAAGCACTTACCCTGGGCAAATATCCTAGCAATTTTGTGGCATGCTCCTTGAGCAACTTCAGCCTTTCCTCCTCGATGACCTTCCTCCTAAACTCCTCCAGCTTGGCTTCCTCAAGCCTTGCCTCAACATCAGCTTCTCTCTCACGAGCAAGTTGTACTCTCCTATCTTCCAGAAGCTTCTCCACCGCCCTCTGATGCTCAAGCTGTTTCATTCGGCGACGCTGAGCATTCATCTGCTCAATACGGTCATCCTCAGCAAATTTGGCCAGCATCTGCAAAATATTGGAACACTAAATGCAGCACACAAGAACACAAACACAAGAACACAAACATAAGAACACAAACACAAGAACAAAAACACAAGAACACAAACACAAGAACACAAACACAAGAACAAAAACACAAGAAAAAACACAAGAACACAAACACAAGAACACAAACACAAGAACAGACCATAACAATATGATAAAACTAAAGAAATCAAATCTGCTGATTCCAGTCCAAGTTTTGTACTTAAGCAAGTGTAGCTGGCTCTTGTGCTGGTATTTTTCCTAGCCATGGCAGAAAAACTTGACAGTAATGTCATCTGGCCAAAAGTCAGGTACATATCAAATTATGAGAAACTTCCACCCACCACTTTCTGCAGACTGCAAAGTAAACCTAGCAAAAAATGTCTGTTCAAACTGAAATTTCTGAGCTAGAAACCAAGCCAATGTTTAATGATGACATGAACATATCATAAAAATTGATGGTTCTCATACTGTGGAGCACAAGAGTGCTTGAAAGAGCCCAAACCATGTTACTGGCTTGTGTGACAAAAGAAAACCCATGAAAGAAATGTATGTTTCTGGTACTGCTTCTAACAACAAAAGAAAACCCGTGAAAGAAACTATGTCTTCTGGTACTGCTTCTAACAACAACAAAAAACCCATGAAAGAAACTATGTCTTCTGGTACTGCTTCTAACAACAAAAGAAAACCCATGAAAGAAACTATGTTTCTGGTACTGCTTCTAACAACAAAAGAAAACCCATGAAAGAAACTATGTCTTCTGGTACTGCTTCTAACAACAAAAGAAAACCCATGAAAGAAACTATGTCTTCTGGTACTGCTTCTAACAACAAAAGAAAACCCATGAAAGAAACTATGTCTTCTGGTACTGCTTCTAACAACAAAAGAAAACCCATGAAAGAAACTATGTCTTCTGGTACTGCTTCTAACAACAAAAGAAAACCCATGAAAGAAACTATGTCTTCTGGTACTGCTTCTAACAATAAAAGAAAACCCATGAAAGAAACTATGTCTTCTGGTACTGCTTCTAACACAAAAGAAAACCCATGAAAGAAACTATGTCTTCTGGTACTGCTTCTAACAACAAAAGAAAACCCATGAAAGAAACTATGTCTTCTGGTACTGCTTCTAACAACAAAAGAAAACCCATGAAAGAAACTATGTCTTCTGGTACTGCTTCTAACAACAAAAGAAAACCCATGAAAGAAACTATGTCTTCTGGTACTGCTTCTAACAACAAAAGAAAACCCATGAAAGAAACTATGTCTTCTGGTACTGCTTCTAACAACAAAAGAAAACCCATGAAAGAAACTATGTCTTCTGGTACTGCTTCTAACAACAAAAGAAAACCCATGAAAGAAACTATGTCTTCTGGTACTGCTTCTAACAACAAAAGAAAACCCATGAAAGAAACTCGGAAAGAAATGAGTATTCAATTGTTTGTTGTTGTTGTTGTTGAAGTATGCACCAGACATGGCAGGAGGCCATGTGTGTGTCTGTCTAAAGTTGGTACCTGCTGGAGAAACTGAATCTAAGCTACAGAATTTCTGTGTCATGACCTCGTTTCTTTCCAGGTGTTACGATCCCTCATGTCTACTGAACAGTTACTAATGACTTCAGTTTCAAACACCTATTTTTGGAGGTATGAGTTCGTTAGTATGCTGTTCTCTCATGGCTAGACGGCTGCTTGTTATACAAGAGTCCATGGTTCGAATCCCAGGTAATTCTACTGTGATTCTTCTTTGTCTCACCATAGTGCTTTATCTACAATTTTTTTTTAGCTATAATCCTATAAAACTGTGTTCTCTTAATTTACTGTACAAATGCCTTATTGTTTCTTACTATCAATGGTGGGAGCAGCCTTTTAGCATTATCTGGTGAACTACTATCAATGGTTGGTGCAGCCTTTTAGCATTATCTGGTGAACTACTATCAATGGTTGGTGCAGCCTTTTAGCATTATCTGGTGAACTACTATCAATGGTTGGTGCAGCCTTTTAGCATTATCTGGTGAACTACTATCAATGGTTGGTGCAGCCTTTTAGCATTATCTGGTGAACTACTATCAATGGTTGGTGCAGCCTTTTAGCATTATCTGGTGAACTACTATCAATGGTTGGTGCAGCCTTTTAGCATTATCTGGTGAACTACTATCAATGGTTGGTGCAGCCTTTTAGCATTATCTGGTGAACTACTATCAATGGTGGGTGCAGCCTTTTAGCATTATCTGGTGAACTACTATCAATGGTGGGAGCAGCCTTTTAGCATTATCTGGTGAACTACTATCAATGGTGGGAGCAGCCTTTTAGCATTTTCTGGTGAACTATCACCTACTGGTGACCTATCAGCTGCTCCCAGCCTCGACAGTTAGGTGCTGACTCATCACGTCATCCTGCCTCAGATGGTAAATAAGGTCAGACCAAAAGTTAAAAAAAAAAAAAAAAGTAGAAGTGTAGAAGTAAAACAGCATACCCAGAAAGAAACCCAAGGATAAAAACTGTACCTGTTTCCGGAACTCTTCTTCCTGCTGCTTCTCTGCCTCCAACCTGAGTTCCTTAAAGTGTATCTGCTGGGCATGGGTCATCTGTAGCTCTATCTTCTGTCGAATCTGCTTCTCAACCTCAGCCTTAACAAGATGAAATATACACACACTATTCAGTAAAATAACCATACACACACTAGTTGTATTCAGTAAAATAACCATACACACATTAGCTCTATTCAGTAAAATAACCATACACACATTAGCTCTATTCAGTATAATAACCATACACACATTAGCTCTATTCAGTAAAATAATCATACACACATTAGCTCTATTCAGTAAAATAATCATACACACATTAGCTCTATTCAGTAAAATAATCATACACACATTAGCTCTATTCAGTAAAATAATCATACACACATTAGCTCTATTCAGTAAAATAATCATACACACATTAGCTCTATTCAGTAAAATAATCATACACACATTAGCTCTATTCAGTAAAATAATCATACACACATTAGCTCTATTCAGTAAAATAATCATACACACATTAGCTCTATTCAATAAAATAATCATACACACATTAGCTCTATTCAATAAAATAACCATACACACATTAGCTGTATTCAGTAAAATAACCATACACACATTAGCTCTATTCAGTATAAATTTAAAACATTAACCACACAAACATTTACTATTTCAGTACATACTTCACATCTGATGAAATAATACAGAAAAAGATTCATCTCTTTACAAGAACAGCAACAAAACAATGAAAGAAAGCTTCTATGACTTGTCTCTCATGACCTCAACAAAACAATGAAGAAAGCTTCTATGATTTGTCTCTCATGACCTCTACAAAACAATGAAGAAAGCTTCTATGATTTGTCTCTCATGACCTCTACAGAACAATGACAAAATTTTAAACTTTCTTCCACTGACCTATCCTCCAGTTCTGATGTTCAAACAAGATACTGGTAATCACAGTCTCTCACTCTTACATACATACGTGATGTACAAACATATATACAATACATACATGATGTACAAACATATATACAATACATACATGATGTACAAACATATATACAATACATACATGATGTACAAACATATATACAATACATACATGATGTACAAACATATATACAATACATACATGATGTACAAACATATATACAATACATACATGATGTACAAACATATATACAATACATACATGATGTACAAACATATATACAATACATACATGATGTACAAACATATATACAATACATACATGATGTACAAACATATATACAATACATACATGATGTACAAACATATATACAATACATACGTGATGTACAAACATATATACAATACATACATGATGTACAAACATATATACAATACATACATGATGTACAAACATATATACAATACATACATGATGTACAAACATATATACAATACATACATGATGTACAAACATATATACAATACATACATGATATACAAACATATATACAATACATACGTGATGTACAAACATATATACAATACATACATGATGTACAAACATATATACAATACATACGTGATGTACAAACATATATACAATACATACATGATATACAAACATATATACAATACATACATGATATACAAACATATATACAATACATACATGATGTACAAACATATATACAATACATACGTGATGTACAAACATATATACAATACATACATGATGTACAAACATATATACAATACATACATGATGTACAAACATATACAATACATACATGATATACAAACTATATACAATACATACGTGATGTACAAACATATATACAATACATACATGATGTACAAACATATATACAATACATACGTGATGTACAAACATATATACAATACATACATGATATACAAACATATATACAATACATACATGATATACAAACATATATACAATACATACATGATGTACAAACATATATACAATACATACGTGATGTACAAACATATATACAATACATACATGATGTACAAACATATATACAATACATACATGATGTACAAACATATATACAATACATACATGATATACAAACATATATACAATACATACATGATATACAAACATATATACAATACATACATGATGTACAAACATATATACAATACATACATGATGTACAAACATATATACAATACATACATGATGTACAAACATATACAATACATACATGATATACAAAGATATACAATACATACATGATATACAAGCATATACATGATATACAAATACATATACAGGGTCTGGCATAAAGCATAGCTGGATTTAACTGACGTAGTATTCATAAACTGAATACGTGTGAAAAAAAACATGATGTCAGAGATGAAGTAGACAAATGGTCATTTTTAACAATGGCTTCTTGGCATTCACCATTGAAACTTATTTTAAAAGTGGAGAATCGTCAATTACTGTACAATGAAAGTTTCCTCGCCATTTTGAGTTGCATCCCCGTGATAATGTTCCCGATCAGAGGACAAAACAATTTTGAAGTGGGTCAAAAAAATGTAAGGAAACCGCTAATTGCCTTAATAACAAGTCTACTGATCATCCAAGAACTTAACAGACACCTGAACGAATTCAAGAAGTCCGCAACGCATTGCTGAGTAACCCTCGGTGATCAGCTGTTAGGAACACTTTGGCACCTGGCATCCTCTTATTGTCAATAATGATATTTATGTGCAGATGTTAATTGAATACTTCACTCTAGACTTGGCCAATAAAAATAAGAGACTAACATGGTTTCAACAAGATGGAGCAACTGCCTACACAGCCCGTCAGTCCGTGGCCATGCTGCGACAAGCATTTCCCAATCGTCTTATTTCCAGATTTGGTGATATTCATTGGCCGGCAAGATCACTGGATTTATCGGCCGCAGACTTATTTTTGTGGGGGTATCTCAAGAACACGGTGTATGCTAGTCGACCACAGTCAATTGCAGACCTAAAAGATCGAATCCGACACTGCATTCAAAATAACCCTTTAAACATGTTTAATGGTGCTATGCAGGAATTTTTCAGACCCCTGGCTGAATGTATCAAAGGCAGTCAACTAACCAGCGTAATTTTCAAAACCTAAATATGATTGTCAGTAATAATAAAAATACCCACTTTTCTGAGTTTCATTTCACTTTTTTTTTTTTACCAAAAACATGTATAGCGCTTATTTATTTTCTATTTTTAAAATCCAGCTACACTTTATGCCGGACCCTGTACAATACTTACATGATATACAAACACATACATGGTATACAAACACATACATAATATACAACTCATATACTAGAGTGAGTCAAAAGTTCATCACTCAAAATACATTCTATAACTTTCCATAGTCTTCTCTCATCACTCAGCCAGTGCAAGGAATCCTTTGTAGTACCACCCAGAAGGCTTTGAAGACAAGAAATCTCTCACACCAGCTTAAACTTCTTCCAATGAACTGGATTCCCACCCTTAAAGGGCAGATGGTAGTCAGAGAGTGCAAGGTCAGGAGTGTATGGTGGATGGGGCAGGACCTCAATTCCCTCCAGTTCCGTGGGTTGTCCACTGACCACGTTGGAAGTGTGCACTGGCGCACTGTTGTGCTGGAGAAGTATCCCCTTCCTGTTGATGAGGGTTGGGTATCAGGTGCACAGAGCATCATGCAGCCGCTTCAATTGCTCAACATACAGATTACTGTAGATGGAGAGACCAAATGCTGAACTATGGTGCTCTGAGAAGGGTCCAGCTGGACTGACAAGTGATGGGTGGTGCTACTTGGATTGTTTTCAACAGGTTGACACAGGGCTTCATCACCAGTGGTTGAGGGCATCCCGACCTGGGCTTGCCTCTGATGTTGGTGTCCCCAGACCTGAACCTTTGGAACCACTTCCTTGCAATGCTGTCATCAACTGTTCCTTCCCCTTCCACACTGCAGACTTCATGGGCAGCTGCGGAGATATTCAGCCCTTTCTTCCGATAATGCTTCAACAGGACGTGAACAATAACCTTGCTGTCCGCCATATTTACTTCTGCTGATCACTCACTTCATGATTCATTGCCTTAAATGGGTAAGCACATTTTCAGAATGACACGACACATGACATCAGCATGACAATACAGTGTATAAGATGGGAACCTTGACTGAAATTATGGCATTGAAAAATGTGACAATTTTTTGACTGACAGTAATATAATATACACAGAGACATATATATAGACACAGCCATGAAAACACTCATTTCCAGTCTTCATCATTCATAATTACCCTTTCCTTCTGTCTCTCCCTCTCTTCTTGTTCTTCCAGGACCAGTTCCATTCTGATTCTTTCCATCTCCTCTCTCTCTGCCTCTCTGCGTGTAATCTCCTTAGCCAGCTGTGGAAATAATTCTTATCTTTATTGATCAACCATTAACAAAACATTTGCTTTTATCTTTATTCTTATCTTTATTGATCAACCATTAACAAAACATTTGCTTTTATCTTTCAAATTGTAAATAAAGACAACAGACTGAAACTTAAACAAGCTTTCTCTCTATCTCTCCCTAACTCCTCTCTCTTTCTCCCTCTCACTCACTCACTCATACACACAAAATCACAAATAAAGAACAAGAAAAAAGAAAAGATTTCCTCCAGGAAGGCAGACAATCATCTACAGCCAAGAGAACAGTTGAAATCTTTAAATGACACTTTGAAGATCTCTTGTTTCGTAAGAATGATTATGTGACATTTGAAATAATGATCTTAATGTATCATCTAAAACAATGATGAGTTATGGAATTCTTACAGCACAGCCATAATCACAGCAGCAAAAGTAAGTGCTGGATTGAAAAAACCAAATAGAAAAGCATGGATATCAGATAAAACATGGAAGTATATACATGAAAGATGAGCAGTCAAATTAAACATGTTGAATGCAAAAACAGATCATGAAAGAGATTCGGCAAAAGCAAAATACAAAGACATAGACAAGAAAGTAAAAAGTTCAGCTAGAAGGGATAAAAGAGAATACATAGACAATATGGCGAAAGAGGCAGAAAAAGCAGCAAAAACAGGAGACAGCAAAACTTTATATAACATACAAAAGAGGCTAACAGGTACTATTACATCTAAAGAAAGACCAATCCTTAGCAAAACTGGAACACTATTAACATCAAATAAAGACCAAAAGCAAAGATGGGCTGAACACTTCCAAGAAATACTCAATCGACCACACCCAAAAGAATTGTTCAACCTTGAAACTGACTTACCAGCCCCACAACTAAATGTCAATCTAGATGAAATTGAATTGCATGAAATTGAAACAGCAGTGAATTTAATGGCTAACAACAAAGCTGCAGGTGAAGATGAAATAACAGCAGAGATGCTAAAAGCTATCAATAGTGACAACATGAGACAACTACAGAGAATGTTTAACAAGATTTGGAAAGAAGAAAAGGTCCCTTCTAATTGGAAGAAGGGAATCATTGTGAAAATACCAAAAAAGGGCAACCTTAGTGACTGTAACAACTGGAGAGGAGTAACCTTAATATCAGTTGTGTCAAAAGTATTTTGCAAGGTCATTTTGAATAGACTCAAAGATATAGTGGATACTGCAATGAGAGAAGAACAAGCAGGATTTCGAAAAGGGAGAAGCTGTCTCGACCAGATCTTTACTCTCAGAATAATACTTGAAGAACATATTGAAAAGCAGAAACCATTAATACTGAATTTCATAGATTTTAAGAAGGCATTTGATAGCATACACAGAGATTCATTATGGAGAATTTTATGTCTATATGGAATACCATCTAAAATTGTCAACATCATTAAGGACTTATACAATGGATATGGTTGTGCAGTCAAGACAGAAGAAGGGATGAGTGAATGGTTCCAGATTGAAACAGGCGTGAAACAAGGATGTATACTGTCTCCTTTACTTTTTGGGATTACAATAGACTTCATAATGAAAAAATGCTGCACAGGTAACACAGGTATTGACTGGGTACATGGGACCCAACTAGAAGATCTTGATTTTGCTGATGACATAACTCTTATCAGTAATAATGTGAATTCCATGCAAGAAAAAACAGATAGCCTATCTTCACTGGCTAGCAAAATAGGACTTGAAATTAACAAGGACAAAACAAAAATAATGAAAATTCCCATCAATCAAAATGGAAAAATACACATAGAAGGGACAGATATTGAAGAAGTCAATCAATTTGCATACCTTGGCAGCTACATAGACCAGGATGGTGACACTAGAAAGGAAGTTAGGATCAGAATTGCAAAAGCAGCATCAATCTTCAAGAATCTTGAGAACATATGGAATTCAAAAGTTATAAGCACAAAAACCAAGTTAAGACTATTCAATTCAAATGTAATATCCACCCTCATTTATGCATGCGAAAGCTGGAAAACAACTAAAGAAATACACAAGAAATTAGACTCTTTTGAAAACAAATGCCTAAGGAAAATACTCGGCATCAAGTGGAATGAATTCAAGAACAATGCAGAGATAAGACAGATGACTGAACAACAACCAGTCTCACGGGTGATCAGGAAAAGGAGATGGACATATGTTGGCCACTTGATGAGAAGAAATGAGCAGAGAATCCCAAAACAAGCTATCAAGTGGAACACAACAGGCCGAAGAAAAAGGGGCAGACCGCGTGAAACTCTGAAGAGAACATTATTAAGAGAGGCCAAGTTAACAGGCATAAAATCCTTTGATGAGGTTGAAAGACTCGCCGAAGACAGGAAAAATTGGCGAACTACTTTGTGAGCCCTATGTGACGTCTAACGGCACGGGAAGGATATAAGATATAAGATATAAAACAATGACTATATTGTGATATTAAGAACAATGACTATATTGTGATATCAAGAACAATGACTATATTGTGATATTAAGAACAGCGACTATATTGTGATATAAAGAACAGTAGTTATAGTGATATAAAGAACAGTGACTATAATGTGATATAAAGAACAGTGACTATATTGTGATATAAAGAACAGTGACTACATTGTGATATAATGAACAGTGACTACACTGTGATATAAAGAACAGTGACTACACTGTGATATAAAGAACAATGACTACACTGTGATATAAAGAACAACAGCTATGATTCTTAGGATGAAGCCGCTGTTCAATCTGGCAGTCAGGACAAATAACTTATGTGCAAGTGTCTGGGTTGGTACATCACAGCTAACAAAGCAGTCAGGACAAATAACTTATGTGCTAGTGTCTGGGCTGGTACATCACAGCTAACAAAGCAGACAGAACCATTAACTTATGTGCTAGTGTCTGGGCTGTTATGCCACAGTTGACCAAGACCCACATCTCCATTGGTATCCCAAGTAACATGCCCAATCTGACTAATGGATCATGAACTGTGACAGTGCCCATACATGCCTAGTCTGGGTAAATGGTTATGAACTGTGACAGTGCCCATACATGCCTAGTCTGGGTAAATGGTTATGAACTGTGACAATGCCCATACATGCCTAGTCTGGGTAAATGGTTATGAACTGTGGCAGTGCCCATATATGCCTAGTCTGGGTAAATGGTTATGAACTGTGACAGTGCCCATACATGCCTAGTCTGGGTAAACGGTTATGAACTGTGACAGTGCCCATACATGCCTAGTCTGGGTAAACGGTTATGAACTGTGACAGTGCCCATACATGCCTAGTCTGGGTAAACGGTTATGAACTGTGACAGTGCCCATACATGCCTAGTCTGGGTAAACGGTTATGAACTGTGACAGTGCCCATACATGCCTAGTCTGGGTAAATGGTTATGAACTGTGACAGTGCCCATACATGCCTAGTCTGGGTAAATGGTTATGAACTGTGACAGTGCCCATACATGCCTAGTCTGGGTAAATGGTTATGAACTGTGACAGTGCCCATACATGCCTAGTCTGGGTAAATGGTTATGAACTGTGACAGTGCCCATACATGCCTAGTCTGGGTAAATGGTTATGAACTGTGGCAGTGCCCATACATGCCTAGTCTGAGTAAATGGTTATGAACCGTGACAGTGCCCATACATGCCTAGTCTGGGTAAATGGTTATGAACCGTGACAGTGCCCATACATGCCTAGTCTGGGTAAATGGTTATGAACCGTGACAGTGCCTATACATGCCTAGTCTGGGTAAATGGTTATGAACCGTGACAGTGCCCATACATGCCTAGTCTGGGTAAATGGCAGTGCCCATACATGCCGTCTGACTAATGGGTCATGAACTATGGCAGTGCTCATACATGCCATCTGACTAATGGGTCATGAACTATGGCAGTGCCCATGGTGGTAGTCTGTTAAAGAAGTATTGCACATCTGCTGCTGAAAAAAAATGTCGCTCTAACCCACTTCAAACCAGACACAATTACAGTATCTTCAGTGCTTTAGCTGCAGCAAACATCAAGCTCACAGTAAGAAGAAGAAGAAAGGAGATTGTATACAGGAATATAGAACAAATAACCTTTCATTTCACAGACATCAGAGAAAAAAAAAAAAAAGAGTGAAAGGTCATAAACCTAGGGATTATAAAAGTCATTGAAAAAAATATATAGACTCAAGGACAGTAAGAAAAGTCATAAATCTAGGGATTATAAAAGTCATTGAAAAAAATATATAGACTCAAGGACAGTAAGAAAAGTCATAAATCTAGGGATTATAAAAGTCATTGAAAAAAATATATAGACTCAAGGACAGTAAGAAAAGTCATAAATCTAGGGATTATAAAAGTCATTGAAAAAAATATATAGACTCAAGGACAGTAAGAAAAGTCATAAATCTAGGGATTATAAAAGTCATTGAAAAAAATATACAGACTCAAGGACAAAGTGGATTAAGAAAATGAACATAACTAATAATGTGATCATCATGTAAAGCATACCATCCCTTTAGAAAAAATTTGGTCCTCCAATGACTTTTTTTTAAAATATAATATAAATTTAAGCTTAGAAACACTGAAACATAAACAGGCCAATAAGCAGTGAATTAATGTAGCCACAGATCAACAAACTTAAACACAAACAGGCCAATAAGCAATGAATTAACGTAGCCAAAGATCAACAAACTTAAACATAAACCGGCCAATAAGCAGTGAATTAATGTAGCCAAAGATCAACAAACTTAAACACAAACAGGCCAATAATCAGTGAATTAATGTAGCCACAGATCAACAAACTTAAACACAAACAGGCCAATACACATTGAATTAATGTAGCCACAGATCAACAAACTTAAACACAAACAGGCCAATAAGCAATGAGCTATTGTAGCCACAGATAAACAAACTGAAGCACAAATAGGCCTATAAGTAGTGAATTAACGTTGCCACAGATCAACACATTATTTGCCAACATACATCTTCATGCAATTTGCCCATAGCCGCATCTTTCTCTTTCTTCTGTGACTTGAGAAAGTCTTCTCGTTCTTGCATTTTTCTAGCAAACTCCAGTATTTTCAGGTTCTCTTCTTCCATCTTTCTCTTTTCTTGACGTTTCCAATCTTCTCTTGCTTTCTGGAATTCTTCAATATATTTCTGAGTGGCCTGGCGTTTTTTCATCTGCCGTTCAAGCTCCCTATATTTTGATATAAAAACATGAATTACATCGTAACCTATAACCATCACCTGTTTTTCTACAAGCAAACAAGATCCGATAAAAAAAAAAATAACTGACTATGCAAAAAAGTTCAATATTTGGTAATCAGCAGGAAAAATTTGGGGGATGATATGAACTGCCTATTATTTGTGCACTGGCTGCCATAAGTTCATTTGGATAATTCATTTCTTTCAACTTTTTAAATTGTTTGTGTAATTCAGTTGTCTTTATACCTCAGTAATTTTTACAGGGGCTTCATTAAAGAGCTGTATGTGTAAAATTTTGTTCCAGACTTTGATAGACAGACAAAAATGCATTCAAATCCTTCATGGCAAATCTCAAGTCAAGTTTCAAGTCACTACCTTCAAGTCAAGTCTCAAGTCCTTACAAGCAGCTTTAAACTGAGTCTAAAATCAAATCTCTAGTCAAGTTACAAGTACCTTCAAGTCAAGTCTCAAGTCCTTACAAGCAGCTTTAAACTGAGCTTAAAATCAAATCTCTAGTCCATGAGTCAAAATGCAGAACAGCTATGGCCCTGGAAATCAGATCAGCAGTGACTTGTTATAGCATGCACAAGGTCTTGGGAGCTGTGAGAGTGAAGAAGTTATAGCATACACAAGGTCTTGGAAGCTGTGAGAGTGAAGAATTTATAGCATACACAAGGTCTTGAAAGCTGTGAGAGTGAAGAATTTATAGCATACACAAGATCTTGGAAGCTGTGAGAGTGAAGAATTTATAGCATACACAAGGTCTTGGAAGCTGTGAGAGTGAAGAATTTATAGCATACACAAGGTCTTGGATGCTGTGAGAGTGAAGAATTTATAGCATACACAAGGTCTTGGAAGCTGTGAGAGTGAAGAATTTATAGCATACACAAGGTCTTGGAAGCTGTGAGAGTGAAGAATTTATAGCATACACAAGGTCTTGGAAGCTGTGAGAGTGAAGAATTTATAGCATACACAAGGTCTTGGAAGCTGTGAGAGTGAAGAATTTATAGCATACACAAGGTCTTGGAAGCTGTGAGAGTGAAGAATTTATAGCATACACAAGGTCTTGGAAGCTGTGAGAGTGAAGAATTTATAGCATACACAAGGTCTTGGAAGCTGTGAGAGTGAAGAATTTATAGCATAAACAAGGTCTTGGATGCTGTGAAATTGAAGAAAGTAAAGTGAAATTAAATAAAACTTGCACTATATATATAATGAAAGTAGACAGAGGTGTCATCATCATCATCATCAAGTGCCATGCCAACTGGTGTTGGCTATTATGCTTCTCCAGAGTACATGATCCTTCATGCAGGCCATCAGTTCAGTTGGTGATCTCCTCTCACACCATCCCGTCAGACTGTCCAATATCATTTCTCTTGGTCTTCCTCTTGATCTTCTTCCTCCTATTTTTCCTGTTGTTATAATATTTTCAATGCCCCCTCTTCTCATTGCATGTCCTATGAAAGTACATTGTCTCTCTTATTTTTTTTTTATAAGATTTTTTTTGTCTCTCCAGCTCTTCTCATACATTCTTCATTAGTTATTTTTGCTGTCCAGGGGATTCGCAATATTCTTCTAATAAACCATATTTCTGATGCTTCCAATGATTTTTGTGCAGACTTGCCTATTGTCCATGATTCACTTCTATATAACAAGATAGGTTCAATATAGCATTTTAGGACTCGTTTTCTAACATTCATTGATAAGGATGTGTTGGATAATATGTTTCTTATTCTCTGAAATGCAGTCTTTGCTTGGCCTATTCTGTTCCTAATTTCTGTTCTGCATTTCCCATCTGAAGTTATTACTGCTCCAAGGTATTTGAATTTCTGCACCTGCTTTAGAATGGTTCCGTTTAATTTTATGCTGCATGTTGGTGGATTCTGTTTCTTACATATAACCATAGTCTCTGTCTTTTTGGTGTTCAAAGTAATGTAACAGAATAGCAATTCTATTCAGAGATTATTTGTGTAGTGCTAATAATTGTGTTTGTGTAGACCACAACTCATGTCGTTAGGAAAGTACGTGTGCAAATTACGTCGTTAGAAAGGTCCGTGTGCAAAAAGCCGGTCGAGAGAGAGTCTTGGTGTGAATGTGTAACTGGATGGACGTGCTTTGTGGAATGGTGTGATTGTCTCGAGAAATGTGATAGAGAGAGCCTTGTTGTTGTTAGAATTAGTTTAGTTTATTTTCCCTGTGTGAGTTGCAGTCCTTGGTAAGCTTGTAAGTATGATTTTTTGTCTCGTTCTGGTGCTGTCATCGATTACAATTCTAATACACTAAACATACATAACAAGATGATTCCTTTAGAATTAGATGCACACATTGCTTCTATTCTTCGTGTCCAGCGTTCTTCTCTTCTTTCTCCACGTTCCGTCAATCTTATTCCTCTTAAACTGAAAGCCCAACCATATTTTCCATCTGGCAATGCTTATATGGTTCAGGGTATTGAGACACCATTCTTACTGTCCCAACCGGAGATAGAGTTGGTAGACTCAGTATGTGAGCTCCACACTAATCGCTATCCCGTGTTGACAGTAATTAATCATTCTAGTAAACACATCGAGCTCAGACATGGATGTGTTTTAGGAAAATTGACACCATTCACGGAGTCAGTTGACTCTATCCAGCACGCTTCTGGTACTGAGGAGACAACACCTGACAGTCGTTCTGAGACTATCGTTCGACAGGTTCAGTGCCCTGAAGTGCACAAGGACATAATATCCAGGTTGTTGACACAGAACAAGGATGTCTTTGCCTTGACTGATTCCGAGATTTCGCATACCTCGACAGTGCAGATGGAGATTGATACAGGCGACCATCCGCCAATCTCCAGGAAACCCTACCGCACTCCGTTGGCGAGTAGAGAGGTGATAGAGAAGGCCGTCGAGAATATGTTGCGTGACGGAATAATTTCTCGCACGATCTCAGAGTGGTCATCACCAGTTGTCTTGGTGACTAAGAAAGATGGTACCCATCGTTTCTGCTGTGACTACCGTGCACTCAATGCTGTGACCCGTTCATTGTCATATCCATTGCCACGCATTGAGGACATCCTGAGCACGATCGGAAAAGCCAAATTTTTCAGCACTTTGGATGCTCGTTGTGGCTTTTGGTGTATTCCCTTGTCCAAGGACGCTCAGCAGAAGTCAGCTTTTAGCTGTCATCTGGGTTCTTTCTGTTTTAATTACATGAGCTTTGGTTTAAAAGGGGCACCATCTACCTTTGTCGCACTCATGGACACAGTATTACAGGGCTTAGGCAAGTTTGCACAAGCCTATATTGACGATATACTGGTGTTCACTGATGGAACGATCGAGGACCATGTTCGCGATCTTCAGGCGGTATTCAACCGATTGCGCGAGCACCAGGTCAAGCTCAAACCATCCAAATGTCACTTTGCGGCCTCTGAGACAAAGTATCTCGGGTATGTCATCAGCCAGTCAGGCATATCTCCTGATCCTGAGAAGGTCAGAGCCATTGCCGACATGCCGTCTCCTTTGAATGTGAAGGAGGTGCGCTCTTTTTTGGGGACGTGCAGTTACTATCGACGTTTCATTCCCCACTTTTCGGAGATTGTGGCTCCCATAGTGGACCTCACCAAGAAGGGTCATCGGTTCAAATGGTCTCCAGTCTGTCAAATGGCGTTCGAGTCTTTGAAGGATCGCCTTGCGAAAGTACCGCTTCTCTCGCATCCTGACTTGCATAAGCCACTTACATTGTATACAGATGCTTCCAATGTTGCGGTTGGAGCCTGTTTGACAGCCTCCTCTTCTGATGGACTCTCAGTTGAAGAGCCCTTATATTTTCTTTCGCAGAAGCTGTCGCGCTCGCAGACTAAGTGGTCTACTTTCGAGAGAGAAGCGTATGCTGTCCATTACGCCACGCAGAAGTTGAGATATTTTCTGGCGAATAGACACTTCGCTGTGAAGACTGACCATAGACCCTTGGTGGACGCATTTATAAGCAAACAGGAGATTCAGAATGCCAGGGTGCAGCGATGGATGTTGAATCTCTGCGGCTTGGATATGGAGTTCCAATACATCAAAGGTTGTCGAAATTTTTCGGCTGACCTACTTTCCCGGATAAATAATCCAGAACCTCTGGCCGTTACGGAAGATGAGGAGCTCTGTGAAAATGCCAAGGCGATCGCGGTGATAAATGCAAATCACTATCCATTGGATTACTACAGAGGGTTTATTCCCCCCGATACGGAATCTGAGGAACCCCTCCTTGACATAGATCGCTTTGATCTGGTGACTGAGCAGGGACGAGATCCTGAAATCGCCAAAATCAGGGCGTCTCTTGAAGCAGCGGGACCCAGCGCCCCGAAGTCTAAGCACTTCATGTTACATCAGGACAGAGTGTTTTTTCTTTCTAAGCCTGATGAACCGGAGGCACGATTGAGATTGTACGTTCCTAGCCATCTCCGATCTCATATGTTGTTACAATTCCATGAAGAAAATGGACATATGGGTCGCGACAAGGTGTATTCTGCCTTGGCTTCTCGTTATTATTGGCCCAACATGTTTCAGGATTGCTACCAACATGTAGAGTCTTGTGGCCGTTGTCGAGAACGCAATATTCTGCACAAGAATGCACCGCTGCAAGAGACAGACATTCCGTGCTTTCTGTTTCAGAAGATCTCGCTGGATTTCTCAGGTCCCTATCCGCTGACCTTGGCTGGAAATAAATACATCCTTCATGTCGTTGATTGGCTAATCCTATGGCCCGAATGTTTCCCAGTACCAGACAGGACAGCCCACACGGTGGCTGAGGTATTGTTGCAGCGGATAATCCCGCGTCACTCCACGCCATCTGTGGTGGTAACGGACAATGGGGCTGAGTTTGTGAATCATTCCTTGAGCCACCTGTTCAAACAGCTCCATGTTCAACACGTTACTACGGCGTTGTATCACCCCCAGAGCAACGCCAGGAATGAAAGGATGCATCGCACCCTCCTTGACATTTTGTCCAAGCATGTGCACGAGATTCCACAGATGTGGGATGTGTTCTTACCAATGGCAGTGGGGGCCATTCGTATGAACGTCAATGAAAGTACTGGGGTGTCTCCCTTCTTCTTTTTATATGGCCGGCACCCTTGGTTGCCCCTGGATAATTTGTTGTGCCCCCATGTTAAGTACTATGGGGAGGACCCTACGGAGATCAGGTTGATGCAACAGCACCGTATGTTCCTTCAAGTATTTTGCCAGTTAAATAAGTCTCGCTCCAGACAGAAAGCGAGCTATAATGAACGTGCGGAGATGCCAAACATTTCAGTGGGAGACAGTGTAGCGTATAGAATCCATGCACGCCATTCTAAGTTAGATGCGCGGTGGGCCCCGTTTTATACGGTGGTGAAGCGTTTGTCTCCGGTTACCTTCCTGATCAAGAACCAGGCTGACGGGAGAACCCACTCGGTTCATGCAAATGACATACACAAAGTGGAGGTTCAGTGGAGGGAGCCTCCTTCGAATAAATTGTATAGTTTGCGTTCGGCGCGATTCATTCTTCCACCTTTCGAGGAAGGAACAGATTCCAGCGGTAGCGATGCCGACAACGTTGAATCTGATGTCGGTCATGGTGAAACACACACAGGAGGGATTGGCGATCCCCTCTCACACCTTTTGAGGGATGTTCGAAATGAACGGGATGGATCCTCTTCAGAGGCCCCTGTTCCCCTTCAGGAGCTCTATAAAAGGGCAACGGCTCGATTGGGGGCGCAGAGTACTCCCCTTTCGGGTATGGATGGGCCCACATCCGTGGTGGCCCCCTCAGGAATTAACTCTTCTTCAAGTTCGGAAAGTGTTCCGTTGGCTAGGTATAAAGAAAAGCACAATAGACACTAGTTGGGTAGTGTTCTTCGAAAAAGGAGTTCATCCTTTGCTTCTATCCTATTTCTATGGCAGTAGAAATAGATGGTGTAGTTCACAGAACTCAGTATTAAAAATGTTGTAAATATATGTATATTTATGTTTGCACCACAAATGTTTAACGTACTTATTTTGTACAAATTGTGCGTGCATGAAATTTTTTTTTTGTAGCTGAATATTCAGCTTTAAATTCATTGTTATCGCTCACAGTTTGTGAGAGTTTTCTGTGCAAGTTCGCAATTTTTTTTTGTTTGTTTGAAGATATTTGATGGCCAAATATCTACCTTTAGGGGGTGGGGAGATATTCTGTAACAGAATAGCAATTCTGTTCAGAGATTATTTGTGTAGTGCTAATAATTGTGTTTGTGTAGACCACAACTCATGTCGTTAAGAAAGTACGTGTGCAAATTACGTTGTTAGAAAGGTCCGTGTGCAAAAAGCCGGTCGAGAGAGAGTCTTGGTGTGAATGTGTAACTGGATGGACGTGCTTTGTGGAACGGTGTGATTGTCTCGAGAAATGTGATAGAGAGAGCCTTGTTGTTGTTAGAATTAGTTTAGTTTATTTTCCCTGTGTGAGTTGCAGTCCTTGATAAGCTTGTAAGTATGATTTTTTGTATGTATAAATCATTGTAAGGTTTTCTTTGCCCATGTGGCGTAGAGGTCATCTCATGCCGGGCATTTGTTACTGTGAATTTCTGTTCAGCCTGATGGCTACATTCCCATCATCATGATTTCACCCCTCATTTTGGTCCATTAATAAATGTGTGTTGTCTGCTGATAAACTACACCAATTGGCTTTGTGGGAATTCTCATTGTTGACCAGTTTGTTTTGGTCGGAAGACTGCCAAGTTATGTTTAAGTCGTATTTGTACTATCTGTGTGGAGTGGAAAGCCTGGGTGTCTTGTTGTATGTTCTTAGTGTATAATACGGAAAATTAGGTGATGGTTAGAACACCAGCAACAAGAAGAAACTTATAAGTTGAAACTACTCCACAAGAAGATTCAATCAAACCAGTAGTCATACCATTTCAGTGGTCTCCCTTTGAAAAGAGAGAAATAGTCACATTTCTGTTAGAGTAAGGCCTTTCTGTTCACTTTCTTTGGTGACTTTATCCAAGAGATTTTGCAGGTCTTGTTGGTTCTCAGCTATCAGTACTGTGTCGTCAGCATACCGAAGGTTGTTAATATTGTATCCTCCAATTTTTATGCTTGGTTCTGTGATGATCGTTCTTAGAGTACTCTTGCTGTACAGAGAAAAAAAGGTCTGGAGATAGTACACATCCTTGCCGCGCACCTTGTTTTATAGGTTGATATTTTCCGGTTCTATTTTCAACTCAAATTGCTGCTTCTTGCTGCCAGTATAGATGTTTTATAATCCTCCAGTCTTTGCCATCTATACTTATGTCTTCAAGCATTTTAATAATTTCATTATGTTTCACCTTGTCGAATGCCTTGGTGTAATCAATGAAGCATAAGTAGAGATCTTTCTGTACTTCTAAAGCTCTTTCTGCTAGTGTTCATAAAGCATAAATGGCATTGTGTGTTCCCTTTCCTTCAACAAATCCAAACTGTTCATCTGCTATTTCCATTTTTATCTTTTTCCTTGTTCTTCTCATACTGATTCTCAGAAGTAGCTTCGTTATGTAACATGAGAGGCTGATAGTCCAGTGGTCATCACATTCCTTTGCACCTGGTTTCGTTGGTAGCGCTATAAACGTGGATTTAATCAGGTCACTGGGAATATAAACACTGTTGTAAATGTCATTCAGTAACTTGGTTATTATTTTTATTCCTGTCTCCTCTAATGCCTCTATTTCTTCTATTGTTATATTATCAGGCCCAGTTGCTTTTCCTTTCTTCATGTGTTTGATGGCATCTATGATTTCATCTTCAAGTATTGGTGGTCCATCACAGTTTTCAGTAAATGGTGTTAATTCTGGTCTTTCTCCTTCATATAGCTCACCGACGTACCCTGTCCACCTGTCCACAATGTCTTCTTTTCCCATCAACATTTTACCTTCTTTTGACTTCAGAGGTGTACGGTTCAGTTTTACAAAAAAGATAAAGAGTGAGAGAAGTGGGCAGAAAGCAAGAAGATGAGAACATACACATGAAGAACATGCAACAATCCAATATTCCACCATACACCCTTTTCACAGATCATGTACAGAAACAGCACAACAAATAAAAACACAAAAAATAGATGCAAAATATAGACCTAGTTCTTTTGGTCTCCTTGAAAAAGGCTTTTGCCAAAATACTGGAATGCATAAAATAGGAAAAAGTAGGAGCAGCTTTATTACTTAATGATTACAAAGTTGTGACGTTTCGGAGTGAGCATTAATCATACAAAAACATACAGGATGAAGAAATAGATAAAGTATAGATTCACATGAATACTATTAAAAAAAAAATTTTTTTTTTAAAAAGATTACTTAGCTGTAAATTGTAAGGTGTGACTTGTCCGGCGGTGTGTGTCAGGAATGAATTTAGTAGAACGTGGAGACTGTTTAAATAGAGACCTGTGACATGTGGTCGGTGGGTTGTAACTGGGGGTGGTGGATGGGGAACCGGGGAGGGGAGAGAGAGTGATACAATGTTGACCTAGCCAGGAGAAGTTGAAATAGATGATTGGGGAAAAGGGGTTGCAGAGTGATGCTGTGAGGAAGTTTGAAAAGTAAGAAGGGGTGGACTTAGTGGAGAGGAGCTATAATGATTGAAGAGAATGTTAAGTGTAGCTAAACAGCGAGTTTAACCCATGTGGCTCCAGCGTCCCATAATTTTTAAAGCAGCGGTTCTCAAGCCCCCAGGCTTGTGTCATCTGCGTGACATTGTTTGATGGCCATTACCAGAAAATCAGATTTGCCTCTGTGGTTGGGACTACTGAAATGATTTGGGACTGGTTTCAAAGCATGCTGGGCGATGTTGTACAGATGTTTTTGCACCTAATCTGAGGCCAGTTTCACCAATATATGTTATCCTGCATCTTTTGCAACTGATGACATATATCACATTATGGGACTTGCATGTGAATCCCTCATGAAGAGTGAGGATAGTTTTGGGAAAGGTGATTGTTTTTGTTTCCCAGACTACCGGGCAGGTAACGCAGCAGGGGTGGTTACATTTTCTGGTGCCAACATATGTAAGGCTCTGCTTCAAGTGGCTGTGGACGAGGATGTCCTTAAGGTTTGGCTCACATTTGTATGCCAATAGGGGTGGATCAGAGAAAATGTCGCAAATGTCAGAGTCGAGTTGGATTATCGGCAGATGACGATAAAGAATTTTCTTAACCATCTGACCGTGCGGATGGAAAGGCAGTACTAACTTAACTCTGTCAGATGGAGTAACAGGCTTTTTCCTGAATATTTCTTTGCGGCTTACTAGTTGGATACGGTTGAAGGCTTCACGAAGGACCTTTTCTGGGTAGTGGTGATGACGGAAAAATTCTAATAACTTGTTGGACTGATCTATAAAGTCCAAATTATCCTGACATATGCGGTGAATTATATATAATTATAATTATCCCGACATATGCGGCAAATTATCCTGACATAGGCATCTTTGCAACCCCCAGTTACAACCCACCGACCACATATCACAGGTCTCTATTTAAACAGTCTCCACGTTCTACTAAATCCATTCCTGACACACACCGCCGGACAAGTCACACCTTACAATTTACAGCTAAGTAATCTTTTTAAAAAAAAAATTTTTTTTTTTAATAGTATTCATGTGAATCTATACTTTATCTATTTCTTCATCCTGTATGTTTTTGTATGATTAATGCTCACGCCGAAACGTCACAACTTTGTAATCATTAAGTAATAAAGCAGCTCCTACTTTTTCCTGTTTTATGCACTCTGGTATCACAGCTTTACTGCAGTGCTTCGTGTATAGTTATATACTTATACACTAATTATTGTGTTTTGCCAAAATACTGGATTGTTGCAAGTTCTTCATTTGTATGTGCTCATCTTGCTTTCTGCCATTCTTGTTTCTATCCATTTTCTTCAGCCTTTCTGTTTTTCTATAAAACTGAACTATACACCTGCATATACTTTCATTACTAGAACCAGTTTTACTGCATCCATCATTTCTCTTATCTCTCATTACATATACATACACACTTGGTTCTTCCCTTCATGGAGTATCTCTGCATTATTCTGCACAGAAATGAAACCTATCAGGGATACACTATTAATCTTCAGTATACTACCTTCTTCTTCTTCCTCTTCGTTCGCTTCTACCACCAAAACCGCACTGTGATCCTACTGAATTTACGCCTGTGGTCCTCGTTAGGTCCCGTGGTCTCCTGTGTGGTCCCCGAAAGGACCACACGAGATCCACGTGAGGACCACAAGGGGTTCAGAGTATCACAGTGCTTTAGCCTGTATTCTTGGTGGGTCTCAGAAGCGGGATTGCGTGACACCGTGGTTTTCATTGCACCAGTTTAGTCTAGGGTTGGACTTTCTCACCGGAAGACCTCGACATGTTTAGGATATCAGTGCATCCCAGCTGGGTGAGAGGCGGTAGCCCACCCAGGCCAGAGTTGGACCTTCTCACCAGAAAACCTCAGTGTGATTAGGATACGCAAACATCCCCGCCGGGTGAGAGGTGGTTGCCTATCTAGACTGCTCTGGTCCAGTGCCTCCAACTTCAGCATTTTGCGGTTGTGGCCGCTTCCCTTCCTAGTTGTGACCAGGATGGAGCTTTTGTCTAGGAGGACGAATCCTCGCCACTAGTGACTTCCACCCCTGGGTTGAGCCGGTTTAGGCATATTATCGCAGTATGGGCGTGTTTGGGACGTGACCGACATCTAGAGCAGAGGTACTGTGACATGCATAGCCTTCAAGATTCACCCCTTGGTGTGAGCCGGTTTAGGCAAAATTCACCAGTATGGATGTATATCAGGCGTGACCGACCTCTAGAGCGGAGGTGGCATGACATGTCTAGCCATCAAGTTCCACCCCTTGTGTGTGCCGGTTTAGGTATATTTCACCAGTGTAGGTGTATTTCGGACGTGGCCGGCCTCTAGAGCAGAGGTGCCGTGGTATGTATAGCTCTCGTAGCGATACTACCGAATAAACTTCACTTTATCCTTTCCATCACCTTTCCCATCGGCAACGCACAGCAATCTTTATTTCTTTTCCGCATTTCTTCCTTGACCGGGAGGCATTTCACTCCATGCGCAGCATTTGAAGAGTCTCGCCAGCAGTGTCTTAACCTCTGGGACAAGCTGGTTCATGCATTTCACCCGATATGACTGCACTCAGGACGTGGCCGACCTCCAGACCAGAGGTGCTGTGATTTGACTGTTTGCTTCGCTTTATCCTTTCTACCACCTTTTCCGCAGTGATGCTGCGCGGCAACCTCATTTGCACCTTTCTTCATTGGCCGGGAGGAGCACCGCTCCACGCAAGGCAACTGAAAAATCTCGCCAACAGCGAGAAGGCCATGTGATCAGCACAAAGTTATCCAGAGTCACCAGTTGGGATGCCGCGCCCCGCGAAGGGCAACGACGATTTGCTTTGAACTAATAAGAGCGCTCTTTCCATGAGGGTCGGAGTTTGGTAAGCATGTATTAGCTCTAGAATTGCCACAGTTATCCAAGTAGGATCGTGTCATCTAAGGAACCTCGACTGATTTAATGAGCCATTCGCGGTTTCACCGTGAGACAGTGTGAACTTAGACATGCATGGCTTAATCTTTGAGACAAGCATATGACTACTGGCAGGATCAACCAGATAGCTTTCTTCACCAAACCTTAGTCGGATATCTACCGACAGACCGACGCGGGGCAAGGGAGACAGCGCTCTGCTCAGAGCGGATCCCTTTCGACCCCAGCGGCGTTTCACACTTCCTTTAACCAGCGGGCGCGGCAGGTGCGGCCTGCGGCTCTCTCTGCTCTTGAGAACGAGACGAGAAGAGAGCCCAGCCACCCACAACATACGCACATTACATACTGCAGACCCGATACTCTTTGCGAGAGATGGGCCAATTTCGAGACCATCGGTCGACAAAACCGTACTACATCTTTAGCACGAACCTGGCTGGCTAGCCGTTTACATGCTTCGTTCGACGGACAAACCACTTGCTTCTGCATCGAAACACCTTAACTCTCGCCGTCCGGGAAGGGAGTGAAAGCCTGTCTCCCCACGCACGGAACTCAAGAGCGCTTTTTCGCCAAAAGAACCAGTATACTACCAATGTCCAGTAAACTCAGTTTTAGTGTCTGAGTTTCTTTTTGGTCAGTTTCTTCTGTTTGTAAGGATGCAAGCACATGGCCACCCCCTCTTATATTTTGGAAGTCATTAAAAAAATCCAAATTTAAATTATCACTCTAAATCTCAAGCCATCTTTCTCTTCTCTTGGAGATTCATGTGACAATATAGAAATGCTTGTGACTTATTAGTGATATTTTAGAATAATGTTATTAATAAGTTTTTATGATGCTAGTCCAGGAATTTTTTTTTTATCAAACCTGAGAGCGATAAATATTTTTTTATCCAAGAATCAGAGCCAGCAAAATAAAGGCAATCAATACTGTGCTCATCTAGTGCTACTTGCTAATCAATACTGTGCTCATCTAGTGCTACTTGCTAATCAATACTGTGCTCATCTAGTGCTACTTGCTAATCAATACTGTGCTCATCTAGTGCTACTTGCTAATCAATACTGTGCTCATCTAGTGCTACTTGCTAATCAATACTGTGCTCATCTAGTGCTACTTGCTAATCAATACTGTGCTCATCTAGTGCTACTTGCTAATCAATACTGTGCTCATCTAGTGCTACTTGCTAATCAATACTGTGCTCATCTAGTGCTACTTGCTAATCAATACTGTGCTCATCTAGTGCTACCTGCTAATCAATACTGTGCTCATCTAGTGCTACTTGCTAATCAATACTGTGCTCATCTAGTGGTCCTTGCTAATCAATATTGTGTTCATCTAATGCTCCTTGCTAAAGGTTTTATAATACTGCAGACTGGCCTCAGGAATACATGGTGTGGAGCTAACTAAGAAGCATATCTCAAGTCCATTTCAGTAAAGTGAAAAGCCATCACTGTTTCTTGTCATTCAATCAAATACTGGATGAGAATCACCTGGACATCAACTACTGACAACATCTTGTTAGTGACTGTTTACTTGCTCATGCACATCAGCTACCAAGAACATCCTTGTATACTGTGTGACCAAGAACATCCTTGTATGTTGTGTGACCAAGAACACCTTGCTTGCTGTGAGACCAAGAACATCTTGTCTGCTGTGAGATCAAGAACATCTTGTCTGCTGTGAGACCAAGAACATCTTGTTTGTTGTGTGACCAAGAACATACTTGTATGCTGTGTGACCAAGAACATCTTTGTATGCTGTGTGACCAAGAACATCTTGTCTGCTGCGTGACCAAGAACATCTGTGTATGCTGTGTGTCCACGAACATCCGTGTATGCTGTATGACCAAGAACATCCTTGTATACTGTGTGACCAAGAACATCCTTGTATACTGTGTGACCAAGAAAATCTTTGTACACTATGTGACCAAGAACATCCTTGTATGCTGTGTGACCAAGAACACCTTGTTTGCTGTGAGAAAAAGAACATCTTGTCTGCTGTGAGACCAAGAACATCTTGTCTACTGCAAGAACAATAACATTTGTCTACCGTGAGATCAAGAACATCTCGTCTGCTGTGAGATCATGAACCCTTATCTGCCATGAGACCAAGAACATCTTGTCTGCTGTGTGACCAAGAACATTTGTCTCCTGTGAGACCAAGAACACTTGTGTGCTGTGAGACTAAGAACATCTTGTCTGCTGTGAGACTTTATTTGCTTTTGGTGAAAAAAGACAAATAATTAGTTTCTCCCTAAAAGAACTAAAGTGTTGACAAAATTATTCCTCCTGAAATCTACCAACAGTCACTAGAAAGCCAAACTTGGAGGCTGACATATTCCCATACAGAAACTTAGTCACCACAAACCAGTCTTAGGTCAACCCGATGCCCATCTGACAAAATCTTCATCACAGCAACAGCCGCTGACAAGTTCACAGTTACATGATCATCATCTGTACAGAAGTAAGGACTCTGTCTCCCAAGAACGCAGCTTCAACTTAACAATGGAGAGAACTATGCAAATATTAAAGAAATGCTTAAAATAATCAAAGTGTAAACACTAGCAGGAAAACACTAAATCACTCACAAAAACTCAACAAATTAAGGAGATGTCAATGAAAGGAAAATACAGTATGGAAGGCACAAACTGGTGACATACTGGAGTTAGAGAACAGTGGCACCAACCTCTGATCTTCCTCATAAATCTTACGTACAATTTCATCTATCATCAATTTCTCCTTCAGGAACTCTTCGTATGCCTGCTGCTTCTTAGCTTCCTGCTCTTCCAACTGTCTCTCTAGCTCTTGCTGGTAACGTACCTGAACACAGATGGAAAACAATATAAAAATGACAGCAGCTCTAAAGATATGAATTCACATGCAGCTATGCAATACACTGGGGATCTGAATGGTGAAGTGACTGGTACATTAGTCTCTAATAGCAATGGTTGGAGGTTCAAATCTAACCAGAGGCGCCCCAGTCATCCAACTATATAAATGGATATCTGACTTCTGGAGGTAGGGAAGGAAAGGTAGCCAAGCATGATGCTGACCACATCAACCTCTAGTGTGATGACAGGTCAAGGTAGCCAAGCATGATGCTGACCACATCAACCTCTAGTGTGCTGACAGATCAAGGTAGCCAAGCATGATGCTGACCACATCAACCTCTAGTGTGCTGACAGGTCAAGGTAGCCAAGCATGATGCTGACCACATCAACCTCTAGTGTGCTGACAGGTCAAGGTAGCCAAGCATGATGCTGACCACATCAACCTCTAGTGTGCTGACAGGTCAAGGTAGCCAGCAACAAGCCTAGGATTTTATAACAATCTCCACAGTTACACCAAGCCCTGTCCAGACTGGCAAGCCTAGGGTTTTATAACAATCTCCACAGTTACACCACGTCCTGTCCAGACTGGCAAGCCTAGGATTTTATAACAATCTCCACAGTTACACCAAGCCCTGTCCAGACTGGCAAGCCTAGGGTTTTATAACAATCTGCTAGAAATGATTGGTCGTCTGTGCAAGCAAGGAATCCTACCTCATGTCTCTGAAAACATTCTTCACTTCACAATATTTGATGACATAAAAAATTGATGTCTTTACAATATAATATAAAAAAGATGATGCTCACAACTCATAATTTGTTCTTTCCTTCCAGATTTATGTTGTTTATATCAATCATCATGTTATATCAGCAAGCACAACAATACTAAACCATATCTTATCTCATATCTTATATCCTTCCCGTGCCGTTAAACGTCACATAGGGCTCGCAAAGTAGTCGCCAATTTTTCCTGTCTTCGGCGAGTCTTTCAACCTCATCAAAGGATTTTATGCCTGTTAATTTGGCCTCTCTTAATAATGTCCTCTTCAGAGTTTCATGCGGTCTGCCTCTTTTTCTTCTGCCTGTTGTGTTCCACTTGATAGCTTGTTTTGGGATTCTCTGATCATTTCTTCTCATCAAGTGACCAACATATGTCCATCTCCTTTTCCTGATCACCTATGACACTGGTTGTTGTTCAGTCATCTGTCTTATCTCTGCATTGTTCTTGAATTCATTCCACTTGATGCCGAGTATTTTCCTTAGGCATTTGTTTTCAAAAGAGTCTAATTTCTTTTCTATTTCTTTAGTTGTTTTCCAGCTTTCTCATGCATAAATGAGGGTGGATATTCCATTTGAACTGAATAGTCTTAACTTGGTTTTTGTGCTTATAACTTTTGAATTCCATATGTTCTCAAGATTCTTGAAGATTGATGCTGCTTTTGCAATTCTGACTCTAACTTCCTTTCTAGTGTCACCATCCTGGTCTATGTAGCTGCCAAGGTATGCAAATTGATTGACTTCTTCAATATCTGTCCCTTCTATGTGTATTTTTCCATTTTGATTGATGGGAATTTTCATTATTTTTGTTTTGTCCTTGTTAATTTCAAGTCCCATTTTGCTAGCCAGTGAAGACAGGCTATCTGTTTTTTCTTGCATGGAATTCACATTATTACTGATAAGAGTTATGTTATCAGCAAAATCAAAATCTTCTAGTTGGGTCCCACGTACCTAGTCAATACCTGTGTTACCTGTGCAGCATTTTTTCATTATGAAGTCTACTGTAATCCCAAAAAGTAAAGGAGACAGTATACATCCTTGTTTCACACCTGTTTCAATCTGGAACCATTCACTCATCCCTTCTTCTGTCTTGACTGCACAAACATATCCATTATATAAGTCCTTAATGATGTTGGCAATTTTAGATGGTATTCCATATAGACATAAAATTCTCCATAATGAATCTCTGTGTATGCTATCAAATGCCTTTTTAAAATCTATGAAGTTCAGTATTAATGGTTTCTGCTTTTCAATATGTTCTTCAAGTATTATTCTGAGAGTAAAGATCTGGTCGAGACAGCTTCTCCTTTTTCGAAATCCTGCTTGTTCTTCTCTCATTGCAGTATCCACTATATCTTTGAGTCTAATCAAAATGACCTTGCAAAATATTTTTGACACAACTGATATTAAGGTTACTCCTCTCCAGTTGTTACAGTCGCTAAGGTTGCCCTTTTTTGGTATTTTAACAATGATTCCTTTCTTCCAATTAGAAGGGACCTTTTCTTCTTTCCAAATCTTGTTAAACATTCTCTGTAGTTGTCTCATGTTGTCACTATTGATAGCTTTTAGCATCTCGGCTGTTATTTCATCTTCACCTGCAGCTTTGTTATTAGCCATTAAATTCACTGCTGTTTCAATTTCATGCAATTTAATTTCATCTAGGTTGACATTTAGTTGTGGGGCTGGTAAGTCAGTGTCAAGGTTTAACAATTCTTTTGGGTGTGGTCGATTGAGTATTTCTTGGAAGTGTTCAGCCCATCTTTGCTTTCGGTCTTTATTTGATGTTAATAGGGTTCCAGTTTTGCTAAGGATTGGTCTTTCTTTAGATGTAATAGTACCTGTTAGCCTCTTTTGTATGTTATATAAAGTTTTGCTGTCTCCTGTTTTTGCTGCTTTTTCTGCCTCTTTCGCCATATTGTCTATGTATTCTCTTTTATCCCTTCTAGCTGAACTTTTTACTTTCTTGTCTATTTCTGTGTATTTTGCTTTTGCCGAATCTCTTTCATGATCTGCTTTTGCATTCAACATGTCTAATTTGACTGCTTGTCTTTCATGTATATACTTCCATGTTTTATCTGATATCCATGCTTTCCTATTTGGTTTTTCCAATCCAGCGCTTACTTTTGCTGCTGTGATTATGGCTGTGCTGTAAGAATTCCATAACTCATCCTCAACTTCACTGGGTGTTTTGGAATGATTGGCAAGTTCCTGATTGAAATTAATGTTAGCATTTTCTTCTTGTAGGCTGTGGCTGTTTATCTTTCTGTGTACTGATTTCTTGTGTTGACTTTTCAATTTTAGTTTTATTTTCCCTATGCACAGGTTGTGATCACTGTTGACATCTGCACCCCTATAAGCCCTTACATCCATGAGAGATGTTCTGTATTGCTTTCTAATACAAAAATGGTCTATCTGGTTTCTAGTTCTATCATCTGGAGATATCCACGTTGTTTTATGTATCTCTTTGTGTGGGAATATTGTGCCTCCAATGACCATGCCCTCTGTTAGACATACTTCAATTAATCTTTCTCCATTCTGGTTAACCATGTCAATTCCTTCTTTCCCCATCACTTTTTCAACGTTGGTATTATCCTTCCCTACCTTAGCATTGAAGTCCCCCATAGCAATTAGGATGTCGCGTTTAGGGACTTTGTTGATGATTTGTTGTAGTTGGTGATAGAAGTCGTCTTTCACATCATCATCTGCATCATTCGTGGGTGCATAACATTGTATTAGGATGGATGGATGGATGGATGGATGGATGGATGGATGGATGGATGGATGGATGGATGGATGGATGGATGGATGGATGGATGGATGGATGGATGGATGGATGGATGGATGGATGGATGGATGGATGGATGGATGGATGGATGGATGGATGGATGGATGGATGGATGGATGGATGGATGGATGGATGGATGGATGGATGGATGGATGGATGGATGGATGGATGGATGGATGGATGGATGGATGGATGGATGGATGGATGATGGATGGATGGATGGATGGATGGATGGATGGATGGATGGATGGATGGATGGATGGATGGATGGATGGATGGATGGATGGATGGATGGATGGATGGAGATGGATGGATGGATGGATGGATGGATGGATGGAGGATGGATGGATGGATGGATGGATGGAGGATGGATGGATGGATGGATGGATGGATGGATGGATGGATGGATGGATGGATGGATGGATGGATGGATGGATGGATGGATGGATGGATGGATGGATGGATGATGGATGGATGGATGGATGGATGGATGGATGGATGATGGATGGATGGATGGAGGATGGATGGATGGGATGGATGGATGGATGGATGGATGGATGGATGGATGGATGGATGGATGGATGGATGGATGGATGGATGGATGGATGAAGTATGAATATATGAAGTATAAACACATATGATTGATAATTACATTCTGTAGTTGAGCTTTCAGCTTTCATAAATGTAAATCAAGTTACAGAATACATTCAGTGGAATTTTCTTTATATCAGTTACAGTGACTATAGATCACATCAAAGAGTTACAATGACTACAGATCACATCAAAGACTTACAGTGACTACAGATCACATCAAAGAGTTACAGAGACTACAGATAACATCAAAGAGTTACAATGACTACAGATCACATCAAAGACTTACAGTGACAACAGAACAAATCAAAGAGTTACTGCAAATCAGATCAAAGAGTTACAGCGACTATAAATCAGACCAAGGAGTTACAATGACTATAATCATACCAAATTTGCAGTGAAACAGCTGCAATGACTATAAATCACACTAAACAGTTGAAATGACTATAAATCACATAAACTATTGCAATGATTATAAATACATCAAATAGTTGCTGACAATAAATCAAACAAAAGAGTTAGTGAATATAAATCACATCAAAGAGTTACAATGACTAAAAATCATATCAGAGTTACGATAACTATAAATCACAGTTACAATGACCATACATCACATCAGAGTTAGAAAAACTATAAATCACATCAGTTACAATGACTATAAATCACATCAAAGAGTTACAAAGACTATAAATCACATCAGAGTTACTAAGACTATAAATCACATCAAAGAGTTATTGTGTCCATGTGTCTTCCTTGATCTGAGAGGTTCAGTAAAAAACACCAACAAAAAAGCCTTTTCTTCAGCTTCTTAGGTGTGTGAATAACAATTTTCTTATCTTAAGCATCCTAAGTGTGTGAATAACAATTTTCTTATCTTAAGCATCCTAAGTGTGTGAATAACAATTTTCTTATCTTAAGCATCCTAAGTGTGTGAATAACACAATATTAATTTCTTGTAGTATGGATAAAAAGAACAAGTATATCCATGCTACATGAACTTAATATTGATGAAGGCTGGCTAGTAAAAGAGGATTAAAGAGAGAAAACTTAAATATTTAGGACACATTTAAACGTCACGATAATCTAGAGAAGACCATTTTGGAAGGGTACATAATTGGAAAAAAAAAGAGAGGAAGACTAAGGTGAAGATGGCTGCAAAACATCGTTGATGATCTGCAAATGGATGCATCAGCAGCAGGCTATCTTGCTCACAACTGAGAGGCTTATAGGAGTGCTGTTAGGGAGACAAAGTTTCACAAGGGACATGCAAATGAATAAATGAATGAATGAATAATGGATATATTTGTTCTTTTTTGTGCCCACGATATTTAAAGAACTCTTCTGTAGTATTTACATTCAAAGGCATTTATGTGTTTCTCAGTTGTTTTGTTAAGTGTCCAGGTCTCACAGGCATATGTTACAATGGGAAATATGCATGCCTTTAAAATTCTTATTTTTGTAGCTCTGTTTGATCCTCTCCACAGATTCTTTAGTTGTTTTACTTTCTGAAGAGCGACAGATGTCCTCCTTTTAATTTCCCTCATTGTATCTCCATCATTAGCTAGTAATGATCCAAGATATTCAAAACTGTCCACTTCTTCCAGTTTTTCCTCATTGATACATATTTCAGCTGCCTTGTTTGTTTTGTCAGTTTAGTTTTATTTGCATTAAAATAGAGGTTCTGCTCTTCGCTGTTCTTACGGACTGACATAATTAGTTTTTCCATTCCTTTTTGTGTTGTAGACAGTAATACTGTGTCATCAGCATATCTAATCTCTGGAATTTCGTAACCTCCAATTATTACGGCATTGAAATATTCTTTGTCTACATCTTCTCTAACACAAACAGAAACCACATTTTACATTAATGAGGAAGATCCATGGGTTAACATTACTGGTTACAAACAGAAACCACATTTTATAATAATGAGGATGCAAGACAAACATATACTTTAATGATGTCTATGAAGCACACATGAAAAAAAAAAATCCTTACTCCTTCCTTGTATCGTTCTAGTTCTCTCAGTCTTTCTGCCTCTTCTGCTCTCTCATTCTGTTCCTTCATGTGATGAGCTATCTGTGCCTCGTGTTTCTATGTAAACAAAAGAAAAAGTACTTTTTCTGTTGTCCAGTAAAGATTGTCACTTGATGAACTGTTTCTAGTCATCTTCATGAACAATTTTATTTCTATGCTATTTTCACATCATTTCTATTACTAGTTTCAAACTTCAATAAATGAACTAATTAATTATTGTAATAAACTTTTTCAATCATTCATCATAAGGTGTCTTATCACTTAGAAGACTGAAGCATTTCTAAGCAAACATTAAAAACAAAAACTTTAGCAATACAGAAAACCAGAACATTTCTAAGCAAACATGAAGACAAACACTTTGGCAATATAGAAAACCAGAACACAGGGAAACAAACACTTTAGCAATAGAGAAAACCAAAAGACAAGAAACAAACATTTTAGCAATATAGAGAACCAGAGGACAAGAAACAAACACTTTAGCAATATAGAGAACCAGAAGACAAGAAACAAACACTTTTAGAAATCTAGAGAACCAGAAGACAAGAAACAAACACTTTAGCAATAAAGAAAAACAGAAGACAAGAAACAAACACTTTAGCAATAAAGAAAACCTGAAGACAGGAAACAAACACTTTAGCAATATAGAAAACCTGAAGACAAGAAACAAACACTTTAGCAATAAAGAAAACCTGAAGACAAGAAACAAACACTTTAGCAATAAAGAAAACCTGAAGACAAGAAACAAACACTTTAGCAATACAGAAAACCTGAAGACAGGGAAACAAACACTTTAGCAATACAGAAAACCATAAGACAGGGAAACAAACACTTTAGCAATACAGAAAACCTGAAGACAGGGAAACAAACACTTTAGCAATACAGAAAACCAGAAGACAGGGAAACAAACTCTTTAGCAATACAGAAAACCATAAGACAGGGAAACAAACACTTTAGCAATACAGAAAAACAGAAGACAGGGAAACAAACACTTTAGCAATACAGAAAACTAGAAGACAGGGAAACAAATACTTAAGCATTACAGAAAATCAGAAGACGAGGAAATAAACACTTTAGCATTATAGAAAACCAGAAGACGAGGAAATAAAGACTTTAGCAATACAGAAAACCATAAGACAGGGAAACAAACACTTTAGCAATACAGAAAACCATAATACAGGGAAACAAACACTTTAGCAATACAGAAAACCAGAAGATGAGGAAATAAACACTTTAGCATTACAGAAAACCAAAAGACGAGGAAATAAACACTTTAGCATTACAGAAAACCAGAACACGGAAACGAACACTGAATCAAATATATGAATATCTCAAAGCAGAAAACTTTTAAAGACTGAATCTTCCAAAGCAAAATTTTATTTTCTCTCTACACTTTTGCTTATGTCAGTATTGAAAGCAGAATTTTAAAATGATCTGTGATGTATTAAGAAAATGATCTGTCATTTATTAGGAAAACTGACACAACCAACCATTTCATCAAACTTCAAAGCCTCTTTTTCAGCCACTTGAGCTGCTCTTTCTTTGTTCATGTAGGCAGCTCGTAATTTGGCCTCCAGCTCTCGAAGTTCAAGGCTATGAATTAAACAACATTTTTAGAAGATGAGTCAGTGAAAACTTTCTACAGCCAAAAAAAAAAAAAGGAAACACATAATTTCACAATAAATTATGTCTGACTTTTGTATGTTTAGCTGGAGTATGTATAGATTTCATAAGTGCAAAGTTTTTAGGAAAAAAAGTAATGTGATGTTTTTAGACAATAATTGTGTCCTACTTACCATCAGATAGGTATAGATGTACACTACTCACCATCTGAGATGCCTAGATCTACCTGTCAATATCGTATTGTGATTTTATGTTACATTCTCACTAAAATAATGTCTGAAATAACCTTCTAACTACTTCTCCAGTCGTCTAATATGTCTAGATCTACTTGAGATACATTCAAGAACAGTGGTCTGGTCACAGGGCATGTCCACATCCCTACCTACATCACCAAAAATTGAAATTTCTTGATCAAAAACTTTGTTTTTCACGCTGGACACTAACCACGCTTCTGGCCATGATGAAAAGGGTCATGGGGCATGCACACTAAATGTTTACAATCTAAACATTACACCAGGTTTTTTAATGAAACAAAACATGAATCAGTTTTTCCATGCCAGGCACCACTTTGGAAAGCAGAAGTGTGGGAAATTCAACCGAAGGCACGGAAAAAAGTTAATCTGCTTTATTCCTCTCTCTCTCTCTCTCTTTCTATAACTTGAAATGAGGAAAACATGTTATCTATTATCTCCCTGACCTACAATGAGAAATGGCTTGAAATGAGAAATATGTTTTGTATCTTCTCTCTCTCTGTGGCTTGAAATGAGAAATATGTTTTTTATCTTCTCTCTCTGTAGCTTGAAATGAGAAATATATTTTTTATTTTCTCTCTCTCTGTGGCTTGAAATGAGAAATATGTTTTTTATCTTCTCTCTCTGTAGCTTGAAATGAGAAATATATTTTTTATTTTCTCTCTCTCTGTAGCTTGAAATGAGAAATATATTTTTTATCTTCCCTCTCTGTGGCTTGAAATGAGAAATAAGTTTTACTTGGTCTCTCTGATCTACTGTCTTATCTTCTTTCTAAGTTTTACCTGGTCTGTCTGATCTGCTGTCTTATCTTCTCTCTAAGTTTTACCTGGTCTGTCTGATCTGCTGTCTTATCTTCTCTCTAAGTTTTACCTGGTCTCTCTGATCTGCTGTCTTATCTTCTCTCTAAGTTTTACCTGGTCTCTCTGATCTGCTGCCTCATCTTCTCATCCCTCAGCTGCTCCAGTTTCACTCTTTCCAGTTCCCGAGCCAAGTTCTCTTCTTGTTCTATCTGCTGCTGCTTCACAAGTCTGTCCCTCTCACCCTAGATAAGAGATTTAACCACACCCTAGATAAGAGATTTAACCACACCCTAGATAAGAGATTTAACAACAATAACCACACCCTAGATAATAGATTAATAATAACCACACCCTTAAAAAGAAAAGAGATTTAACAACAATAACCACAACAACAAATAAAAACACGAGCTGGACTTAAATGTCACTCATATTCTCCTGTATTTATTTAACACTGAAGATAAAATATTTAAGTCACCATAAATGTTAAAATTGTCATTCACCTGATCTTGCAATTTTTAAATATATCTTCTTGTAAAAACTAATAAATACTTTTCCACAGAGGCTATGTGGTGAAAAAAAAAAAATGTCTAAAAACAGCAAAAGTTGAAACTATTCAAGATGACATGAACAGAGCTAAGAGTAGCTTTCACTGGGTGGTCTGGAAAACATAAAATTATTTCCTCTGTGATGAAAACTGAAGCAAGAAAATGCTCTTCAATTGTTCTAGGAGCTGAATAAAGCAAGAAAATGCTCTTCAAATGTTCTATGAGCTGACTGAAGCAACAGAATGGTCTTCACATGTTCTAAGAGCTGACTGAAGCAATAAAATGCTTTTCAAATGTTCCAGGAGCTGACTGAAGCAACAAAATGCTCTTCACATGTTCTAGGAGCTGACTTAAGCAGGAAAATGCTCTTCAAATGCTCCAGGAGCAGACTGAAGCAGGAAAATGGTCTTCAAATGTTCTAGGAGCTGACTGAAATAGGAAAATAGTCTTCAAATGATCTAGGAGCTGACTGAAGCAACAGAATGGTCTTCACATATTCTAGGAGCTGTTGAAGCAGGAGAATGGTCTTCAAATGTTCTAGGAGCTGACTGAAGCAGGAAAATGGTCTTCAAATGTTCTAGCAGCTGACTGAAGCACCAGAATGGTCTTCAAATATTCTAGTAGCTGACTAAGAGATAATCTGTCTAACAAACAGGTTGTGATATTAGTCTGTCTAACAAACAGATTGTGACATTAGAGTCTGTCTAACAGACTGTGACAATAGAGTCTGTCTAACAAACAGGACGTGATGTCTGAGCCTGTCTAATAAACAAGCTGTGACACTAGAGTCCGTCTAACAAACAGGTTGTGACATTAGAGTCTGTCTGTCTAATAAACAGGTTATGATATTAGAGTGTCTAATAAATAGGTTATGATGTTAGAGTCTGTCTAACAAATAAGCTGTAATATTAAAGTCTAGTTAAAGTTATAACTTGGTTATAGGCCACAATGTAATGTTATAACTTGTACATACAAGTTATAACATTACATTATGGCCTATAACCAAGTTATAACATTACACTGTGGCCCATAAAAAAGTTATAACATTACACTGTGGCTCATAACCAAGTTATAACATTACACTGTGGCCCACAAAAAAGTTATAATGTTACACTGTGGCCCATAACCAAACTATAACATTATAGTGGCCCACAAACAAGTTATAACATTACATTGTGGCTTACAAACAAGTTGTGACATTAGTCTTGCTAACAAACAAATTTTGACACAATAGTCTTGCTAACAAACAGGTTTTGACATTATAGTCTTGCTAACAAACAGGTTTTGACATTATAGTCTTGCTAACAAACAGGTTTTGACATTATAGTCTAGCTAACAAACAGGTTTTGACACTAAAGTCTTGCTAACAAACAGGTTTTGACATTATAATCTTGCTAAAAACAGATTTTGACATTATAGTCTTGCTAACAAACAGGTTTTGACATTATAGTCTTGCTAACAAACCAGAGTGTCCTAGTCATGCAACTGTAGAAACTGGTATCTAGCTATGACCAGGCATGATGCTAACCACATCACCCTGTCATGTGTGACAGCTCAAGGAAAATGTGGCCAAACACCATAACTTCTGGATGCCTCTCTGTGTCATTACAAGGTCATGTTTTTTTAACAAACAGGTTATAACATTCTACAGTCAAGCACCAACTTACAGCTGGCTAAGTTACGGCTGTTCATACTTACAGCTGGCTAAGTTATGGCTGTTCATACTTCCAGGTGGCAAAGTTATGGCTGTTCATACTTACAGCTGAGTTCCAGCGAGTTTATTTTATTAAAGATACGGTAGAATACAGTGTACAGTAAATATGCAGTAAAACATTTTTACTCCAAAAACGCATATTTGATTGTTCGTTTCCTATTTTTCATTAAAATCTGTAGCATCAGTCCCTAAAATGTACTTATTTGGTGAGTACAGAATGTATGAATGTGGTGTGTATGTGTATGTACATTTTTGTGTGTCACCAAAATATTATTACAGTATAATTCTTTATTTAATATGTTGTGATTCATATTCTATGATTCATCTCTGTGGTTCAAGTCCCAGGTAATTTTCCTGTCATTTTTCCTTCTCTCACATCTAAAAGTGCTTAGTCTGTGATTTTTTTCAAGGTCTAAACATACAATATTGGGCTCGTTACTTTACTTTCCAAAAGTCTTGCTGTTTCCTATTTGTAGACAACAAACATTTGAAGCATTAATTAAAAAACATTTGTTACATGTGTCAGAACTTCCTAATTCTGATGACATTTACTGTCAATCAATCAATCAAGTGCCATGCCGTGCCGTGTGGCGTAGACGATCACTTCTCTCCACAATTCACTGTCTTTAGACTTGATTATGAGATTCGATGGTAACTTTCTTCCTAGCCACACTGACAGCTCATCCAGTAACTTCTTTCTCTGTCTTCCTCTGTCTCTTCTTCCCTCAATTTTTCCACTTGCCACAATGTGTTCCAATTTTCCTCTTCTCAGAAAATGTCCTACAAATCTCACTTGTCTGCCTCTGATCTTTGCTGTAATTTGCCTTTAACTCAGCATCTCTTAAGACTTCTTCGTTGGTTTTCTTAGCTGTCAATGGTACCTTCAACATCCTTCTTATGAACCACATTTCCATGGCCTCCATTTCTTGCTGTACTCTCTTATTCATTTACTAACAGATCAGATACATTTACCAGTATTTTATAAATTAGAAATCCTTGTTTAATGTTGTGTTCTTTTACTTTGTACACTTTAACTACAAATAAAAACTTAATGTACCAACATAAACTAACAAGAACATATCCTACAGATTGAGGAGGGGAGGGGGTGAGGGAGGGGAGAGGTTTTCTTTCTCTTAATAGTAAATATAAAACACATAATCAAATCTGTTATTATAAAGATGAGAAAATGAATTGATCATATTCCACAAAACTGAGTCCAAAACCCTAATCTGATTGGCTACTGAAATCACTTAGTAACAGTGGTTGTAAATGTTTAAGCATAATTAATTGTTTGCACAAATGATAAATAGTGTATAAGTATACAACTATACACAAAGCACTGCAGTAAAGCTGTGATACCAAAATGTATAAACTAGAAAAAAGTAGGAACAGCTTTATTATTGAATGAATATAAAGTTGTGACGTTTCAGCATTTGCCTTCATCAGACAATAACAAACAGGACGAAGAATAAGATAGAGGAGACAAAGTATAGGATTACATTAAACTAAGTTGATGAAATAAAAAAAAAAAATGACAAAATAAATGAAAAATACAAAATAAAACTTTAAAATTAAACGGCACTTAGCTTGAATAATTGACAGCGCTGTGAGGTGTCTCTTTTTCGGTGTCACCAATGTAAACAAGAAATGACAGGGTGAGGACACGTATGTTCTGAAAGGTGTAAAATAGTGCATGATTGAGTATAGAAAATGTTATAAGAAGAGAGATGCGCAGAGAAGAAGTACAGAATTCTACAAAGAACAGTGATGTCTGGAAAGTCAATATCTGTGGATGACTTATATACAGTAAGGGAGTGAAAAGTGGTGTTACATAGTTGTGAGTGGATAGGGAATTGTAATGTTGGATAGTGGATGATGGAAGGGAGTCTATATAAGAGAAGGTTGTGGTAGAGGGGTAATAATGGGATGGTTCATGAGGAGTCTAACAAAATGCAACAAGTGAGAATGAGTATGATTGTGGAAAATTACATGTAGCTAAATAAAGAGTTTAAACCATGTGGTTCCAGCGTCCCAATATTCTGAATGTAGTGGTTCTCAAGTGCTAAGCGGCTTATATCATTTACATGACATTGTTTGATGGCTGTGACCATAAAATCAGATTTACCTCTATGGTTGGGGCCATTGAAATGATTAGGGATGGATTTTGAATCATGCTGGGTGACATCGTAAAGATGTTTTTGTATGCAGTCCTCTAGTCTGAGGCCAGTTTCACCAATATAAGTTATCCTGCATCTTTTGCATACGATGACATAGATGACATTACAGGTCTCACATGTGAATCAAGCTGTCTCTCTTCACATCAAGGACAGTTGTTTAGGCACACCTACTTTCTATCTTCTTCCTAAAATCTACAAACCAAGTAACCTGGGACATCCCACTGTATCCGCATGTTCATGCCCTACTGAACATATTTTTGACATTTTGGACAGCATTTTCCAACCGCTAGTACACAAACTGCCCGCTTATTTGAAAAATACCAACCACGCCTTAACCACTACTGAAGTGATCACTCTCTCTCTGCACCACTCCTATCACATCTTTCTCCTTGATTTCTGCTCCCTATACACCTCAATCCCCCATGAAGATGGACTCTTAGCGCTCCGTTATTTTCTCACCCCACCATTAACACCGATGACATAATAAGACTCACACAACTAGTACTAAACCTAAATTCTTTTGAGTTCAATGGTGAATATTTTTATCAAATCAGTGGAGTTGCCATGGGAACAAAAATAGGCCCCAGTTATGCTTGATTATTTATGGGCTTTCTGGAAGTTCAGTTATGGGAAACCTACACTGGTAGACTTCCAGAATTCTATACAAGATATATTGATGATGGCATTGGAGTCACCAGTATGCCACAGGATGATCTAAAAAAGTTTATTGAATTTGCTAACTCACTTAATAGGAACATAAAATTCACTTATGAAATTTCTGACAAGTCTGTGAACTTTTTAGACATTAAAAATATCTATTGACAGAAACAGGCTTGTTACCTCCAATTTTTACAAGCCCATCAACAGCCACACCTATTTACTCTACTCCTCCTCCCATCCTGAAGCATGTAAGAACTCCATCCATACTCCCAACTACCCTGTCTACGCTGCATATGCCAGGATGACTCCGAATTTATCAATCAGTCCAACAAATTGTTGGAATTTTTCCGTCATCGCAACTACCCAGAAAATGTTCTCCATGCAGCCTTCAACCGTATCCAACTAACTTAACACCAGGAAGCATTTAGAACTAAGCCTGTTACTTCATTTGACAGAGTTAAGTTAGAACTAAGCCTGTTACCTCATTTGACAGAGTTAAGTTAGAACTAAGCCTGTTACCTCATCTGACAGAGTTAAGTGCCTTTCCACCCTCACGGTCAGATGGTTAAGAAAATTATTTACCGTCATCTATCACTACTCCAACTCAACCCTGACACCCGTGACATCTTCTCTGATCCACCCTTATAACAAGTGTGAGCCAAATCTCGAGGACATCCTCGTCCACAGCCACTTTAAGAGGAACCTTACATATGTTGGAACCAGAAAATGTAACTGCCCTCACTGTGTTACCTGCCCTGTGGTCTGGGAAACAACAACAATCACCTTCCCTAAAACTATCCTGACCCTCCATGAGGGATTCACATGCAAGTCCCGTAATGTCATCTATGTCATCATATGCAAAAGATGCAGGGTAACATATTGGTGAAACTGGCCTCAGACTAGAGGACTGCATACAAAAACATCTATACGATATCACCCAGCATACTTCAAAATCCATCCCTAATCATTTCACTGGCCCCAACCATAGAGGTAAATCTGATTTTATGGTCACAGCCATCAAACAATATCATGCAAATGATATAAGCCGCTTAGCACTTGAGAACCACTACATTCAGAATATTGGGACACTGGAACCACATGGTTTAAACTCTTTATTTAGCTACACATAATCGTCCACAATCATACTCATTCTCACTTGTTGCATTTTGTTAGACTCCTCATGAACCATCCCATTATTACCCCTCTACCACAACCATAATCATCCATTTCACCTTCTCTTATACAGACTCCCTTCCATCATCCACTATCCAACATTACAATTCCCTATCCACTCACGACTATGTAACACTACTTTTCACTCCCTTACTGTATATAAGTCATCCATAGATAATGACTTTCCAGACATCACTGTTCTTTGTAGAATTCTGTACTTCTTCTCTGCGCATCCCTCTTCTTATAACATTTTCTATACTCAATCATGCACTATTTTACACCTTTCAGAACATACATATCCTCACCCTGTCATTTCTTATTTACATCGGTGACACCGAAAAAGAGACACCTCACAGCGCTCTCAATTATTCAAGCTAAGTGCCGTTTAATTTTAAAGTTTTATTTTGTATTTTTCATTTATTTTGTCTTTTTTTTTTTATTTCATCAACTTAGTTTAATGTAATCCTATACTTTGTCTCCTCTATTTTATTCTTCATCCTGTTTGTTATTGTCTGATGAAGGCAAACGCCGAAATGTCACAACTTTGTACTCGTTAAATAGTATTTGTTCCTACTTTTTTCTAGTTTAAAAATGTTTGTACAAATTCAACACAGAGAAATCAAGTACCACTCTGTTCACCCTCATCTAAACAGAAAGCAGGTAAGATCTTTGTAAATGAAATACCCTTAAGGATGGACAACCAACCCACTTACTTAAGAGTGACTCTTGACTCAAAACTGACGTGGAAGCAACACATCAACAGTGCAGAAGCAAAAGCCAGAAGAAAACTAGCCATATTAAGAAAATTGAGTGGAACCACATGGGGAGCTAGTGAAAGAATCCTCAAGAATGTATATCAGCAAAGTATTCTATCACATTTAGAATATGGCTCAACATCTTGGTGCACAGCATCAAACACTACGCTGCATAATCTAGACAAGGTTCAAAATCAGTCACTACGGATTATCACAGGTGCCATGAGGTCCACACCAATAGTAAAAATGCAGAAAATAGTTGGTGTTCAACCGCTAAAGGAACGTAGAGACACAAAGGTCATGACCATGGGAGAAAAATTCCTTAGCTCTGTAAGCCATCCCCTGAAGGAGAGATTCAATAACTTGGCATTAGGACAGCTTAAAAGAAGCAGCTTCATTCATCAGGCCAAGCATATGCGTAAGCTGATACCTGACCTTCCAACTGTAGTCGCTCCATTATCATCTGTACCAGAGCATACACCATGGAAAGAAGCAGATTATACACAAATAACTATTCAGACTGAAGTGAAAGGTGTGCAGAATGGTGAGATGCAGAGCGGTCTTGTAAGATCAACAGCCACACTTAGTGTTCTAGATGACAAATATCCATGTGACACCTGGATATGTGTGTATACAGATGGATCTGCACATAATGCCATAAAGAATGGAGGGGCAGGAGCATATATTGAATATCCAAACAACACCATTGACAAGATTTCCATACCCACTGGAAAATACTGCAACAACTTTGATGCAGAAGTTAGGGCAATTATTGCTGCAGTTGAAAAACTATCAGACTCCAGAATTGATACATGTCCTGTAGTAATTCTCACAGATGCAAGATCAGTACTGGAAGCTCTTCAGTGTAACAAACTACCAGACCTTAAAGATGCCTTGTCAAAAATTGGCTTACAACATGGAGTCACTTTGCAATGGATTCCCTCTCACTGTGGGATACCAGGCAATGAGAAAGCTGACCATCTGGCCAAAGAGGGCACTGAAATGGAGCAACCAGACATACCAATCACCTATAATCAGAAGAAAAGCATGATAAAAACCTACAGGAAGCCACAAACACCACCACATGATGACTATCACATGCTAAACAGAAAGGAACAAGTCACCATCTTCCGTCTCCGAACAGGACACAGCCGACTTCGAAGTCATGTGTATACAAAGTTTAAGGTTGGTACTACTAATCTATGTACATGTGCCCAGGTGCCCCAAACTGTGGAACATATCCTCCAGAACTGCATCAACTACGAGACACTGAGAAATAATTACTGGCCCAGTGAAACCACTAAAGAAGATAAGCTCTACGGTTCCATACATGAGTTACAAAAAACAGTGAAATTTATCCAAGAGACAGGACTGCAGATATAGACAGACAATGCGAACAAAAAAGAAGAAGAAGAAGTTTGTACAAACTTTATTGAATTTGAAAAAAACAATTTATAGTGTACATAGAGAAAGTATGTGGAGAATTTTCAGAGCTTATGGAATATTATGCTATCTTGCAGTATTAGTCAAAAGTTTCTATGCCAGTTTCACTTACAGTGTTGGCCAAAATCATATAAACTTTGAGGTGGAAACAGGGGTTAGACAAGGATGCACCCTATCAGCTATCATTTTCATCACTGTCATAGACCGGGCAATGAACAAAACAACAGAAGTCACCCATAGAGGTATTAGAGAACAATGTTCTCCATGCCTGAGGATTTGGATTGTGCAGATGATATAGCACTCTTAGCACATACTCATCACCACACACAGGAGAAAACAAACACTCCAGGTACAGTCAGCAGACAACTGGGGCTGAATATTAATTGAATGAAGTTAGAAATAATGAAAGTAAACAGAAAAAGCAAACAGAAATTAAAATTAATGACCAAAACCTAACAGAAACAGATACCTTGACATACTTTGGCAGCATACTAACACCTGATTCAGGAGCAAATAAAGAATATATAGAAGAATAAATAATGCAAGAACAGTTTTCATTAATCTTAGAAACATCTGCAAGTCCTCCCAGCAGGGTAAAAGGTACAAGGTGTACTGGGCAGCCAATCACTGGCTAAGGACATAAATGGATGGATAAATACTCAATTTAGAGACTTTGGAAAATATACTAAATGAGACCCACTAACCTAGGAAAATGCCCTAAATATGATTCAGTGTGTTCAAGCAGAGAAAGACATGGCTCAGTGTGTTCAAGCAGAGAAAGACATGGCTCAGTGTGTTCAAGCAGAGAAAGACATGGCTCAGTGTGTTCAAACAGAGAAAGACATGGCTCAGTGTGTTCAAGCAGAGAAAGACATGGCTCAGTGTGTTCAAGCAGAGAAAGACATGGCTCAGTGTGTTCAAGCAGAGAAAGACATGGCTCAGTGTGTTCAAGCATGGAAAAAAAGAGAATCCAGAGAGTTTTAAAAAAAGGTGAACTTATAAGAATCAAGAAGAGAGAAACTGATAAAGATATGAAACACGGAACAAAATATTGCTCCTCCTATAGCAAACCTAACACATCAACAAAATATTGTTCATGTAACAACAAATAATGAAACTTCTCATTAATCATGAAGGAAAAATATATGTAGATGGAACAGCTGTTCAAGAAGTAAACCACATCAAACAGCTGCAATGACTATAAATCACACCAAACAGCTGCAATGACTATAAATCACACCAAACAGCTGCAATGACTATAAATCACACTAAACATTTGCAATGACTATAAATCACATCAAAGAGTTGCTGACTATAAATCAAACCAAAGAGTTAATATAAATCATATCAAAGAGCTGCAATGACTATAAATCACATCAGAGTTACAATGACTATAAATCACATCAAAGAGAGCATACTTCAGCAGCTACATCGATCAGGATGGTGACACCAAAAAGGATGTTACAATTAGAATTGCAAAAGCAGCACTGACCTTCAAGAACCTTGAGAACATATGGCATTCAAAAGTTATAAGCACAAAAACCAAGTCAGAATTATTCAATTCAAATGTAATATCTATCCTCATTTATGCACACGAAAGCTGGAAAATAACTGAAGAAACAGACAAGAAATTAGACTCTTTTGAAAACAAATGCCTCAGGAAAATACCTGGTATAAAGTGGAATGAATTCAAGAACAATGCAGCGATAAGACAGATGACCAAACAACAACCTGTCTCAAGGGTGATCAGAAAAATAAGATGGACATATGTCAGCTAAGTGATGAGAAGAAACAGTCAGAGAATCCCAAAATAAGCTATCAAGTGGAACATAACAGAAAAAGAGGTCGACCATGTGAAACTCTAAAGAGGACATTGTTAAGAGAAGCCAATTTAGTGGGCATAACATCCCTTGATGAGGTTGAAAAGCTGACCAAAAGCAGGAAACCTTAGTAAACTACCATGTGAGCCCTATGCGAGGTTAACGGCACGGGAAGGATGTAAGATGTAAGAACAACAAATCAACAAAATATTGCTCCTATAACAACAGACTTAACACATCAACAAAATATTGCTCCTATAACAACAAACCTAACATATCAACAAAATATTGCTCCTATAACAACAGACCTAATACATCAACAAAATATTGCTCCTGTAACAACAGACCTAAAACATCAACAAAATATTGCTCCTGTAACAACAGACTTAACACATCAACAAAATATTGCTCCTGTAACAATAGATCTAACACATCAACAAAATATTGCTCCTGTAACAATAGACCTAACACATCAACAAAATACTGCTCCTGTAACAATAGATCTAACACATCAACAAAATATTGCTCCTGTAACAATAGACCTAACACATCAACAAAATATTGCTCCTGTAACAATAGATCTAACACATCAACAAAATATTGCACTTGTAGAAGAAACCAGTTTGTCAAGAAATGTCTTCTTATGAAGACTAAACATAGACACATGCAAAAATATAAATTCACTTTAATTTTACATATTGTAGGAGCTCTGATGAGAAGGTCACATGGCAAAGCTTAAGAGGCAGTACTGTGCCACAAGAAATAAAATGCAAACATCACAGAAACACAAAGAGATATTCCATTCCACAGTCTACATTAAACCTACTTTTTCTTCACGTTGAATTGCTTCATCATAATACTGTGCCATCTTCCTATCTCGTTCCAACTCCTGTAACAGCATTTCTCTCTGCTGAGATTTCTCCTGCTGGCGCAGGTGACTGGACTGACCTTGTTGGCCTGATCTTCTTGCCATAGCCTATATTAACATTTTAAAATATCATACAAGTAAATTCTTGTCAAACATAAACTGTTTAATCTACAAAAAGATAAAAGAAGATATATTCAGCAGTTTATAACCTTATTTTTCATTTCACGTCTTCTTCAGGCAAAACAGTTGGTGAATAAGAACAAGGAAAGAAATGACATAAAATGAAAGAACAACAGAATGAACTTCATGACTGAGTAGAGTTTTACAAATAATGACTGCATCTTGAAATTTAATATTAATATACATGTGAAGAACTAATAAACATGTCAAGAACAAATGAAACTGTTCTTACCTTCTCTCAGCAGTTGTTAGAATTCTGTGTTATTTTCAAATGTTGCTTATGAAAATGAATGTTGCTATTAACACATGTCCTTGAAAAGTTAATTAAACTTATAAAGCTACAGAAGTCTTACTATGATGTGACTTCAGAAGGTGAAGATTTCCACTGAACTGACCACATAAAACAGGAATCACTCAGGCATCACACTGACCTGCCTGCAGCAAGCAAAGTGAAGAACTGGTCAACCATAGCAGACCAATACCCTACCCCACAGTACTCCCTGCCTGCCAACAACGTCACAACAGCCCAGAAAGCAAGAAATCTGCTGAAAGGTCTGGGGCTCATGTGGAAAATGTCAAACTGTCTTTTCAGTAATGAGAGGACATGAGGGAACTCATAACACTCAGATATCACTATAGACACTACTGAACATGACAGTCAGATATCATTGTCTATCACTACTGAACATGACAGTCAGATATCATTGTCTATCATTAATGGACATGACAGTCAGATATCATTGTCTATCATTAATGTACATGACAGTCAGATAACATGGTCTATCATTAATGTACATGACAGTCAGATATCATTGTCTATCATTAATGGACATGATAGTCAGATATCATTGTCTATCATTAATGGACATGATAGTCAGATATCATTGTCTGTCATGGACATGACAGTCAGATATCATTGTCTATCATTAATGGACATGACAGTCAGATATCATTGTCTATCATTAATGGACATGACAGTCAGATATCACTGTCCATCATTATTGGACATACACCACTTTTCTTCACTATCGTCAATGCTGGACATATGACAATCATCTATCCTCATTATCGTCACTGCTGGACATATGACAATCATCTATCCTCATTATCGTCACTGCTGGACATATGACAATCATCTATCCTCATTATCGTCACTGCTGGACATATGACAATCATCTATCCTCATTATCGTCACTGCTGGACATATGACAATCATCTATCCTCATTATCGTCACTGCTGGACATATGACAATTATCTGTTCTCGCTATCAGCATCACAGGACATGACACCATTCTATCATCCTCACTGTCGTCATTACTGGACACAACAGTCATCTATCATCCTCACTATCATCTTTATTGGACATGACAGTCATCTATTATCACTGGCATGACAGTCATTTATCTTCACAATCGTCATTACTGGACATGATAATCACCTGTCGGTACAAATATTGCCACAGGCTGGAAGACCAAACTTCTACCACGGCGTTCGTAACAACGACCAGCATTACCTCCACGATATAGCCACAAAACTCTATCTAGGATACTAACTCTGACAAAGAGTATTTACTTTAAACTTACCATCTTGGCGGCTTACAACTGTATTGAAAGATCTATTTAAAATTGTTTATCATGAATCAAGGAACCGTTGTCAAACTACTCCCGCCCAAGCTATTTGCTACCGACACAAAACATGGCCGACATTGTTGTGACAGGATTAATCCATTTGGTTGCTAAGGGGTGCAAGCTCAGGTCAGTGCCTCGTGTATAGTTGTATCTTATATCTTATATCCTTCCCGCGCCGTTAAACGTCACATAGGGCTCGCAAGATAGTTTGCCACTTTCTCCTGTCTTCGACGAGTCTTTCAACCTCATCAAGGAATTTTATGCCTGTTAATTTGACCTCTCTTAACAATGTCCTCTTCAGAGTTTCACGCGATCGGCTTCTTTTTCTTTGGCCTGTTGTGTTCCTGCCATCGTTCTCACATTCCAGAATCCAACCCATGTCACATGCAAGAAAAAACAGATAGCCTGTCTTCACTGGCTAGCAAAATAGGACTTGAAATTAACAAGGACAAAACAAAAATAATGAAAATTCCTCTCAATCAAAATGGAAAAATACACATAGAAGGGACAGATATTGAAGAAGTCAATCAATTTGCATACCTTGGCAGCTACATAGACCAGGATGGTGACACTAGAAAGGAAGTTAGGATCAGAATTGCAAAAGCAGCATTAATCTTCAAGAATCTTGAGAACATATGGAACTCAAAAGTTATAAGCACAAAAACCAAGTTAAGACTATTCAATTCAAATGTAATATCCACCCTCATTTATGCATGCGAAAGCTGGAAAACAACTAAAGAAATAGAAAAGAAATTAGACTCTTTTGAAAACAAATGCCTAAGGAAAATACTCGGCATCAAGTGGAATGAATTCAAGAACAATGCAGAGATAAGATAGATGACTGAACAACAACCAGTCTCATGGGTGATCAGGAAAAGGAGATGGACATATGTTGGTCTCTTGATGAGAAGAAATGATCAGAGAATCCCAAAACAAGCTATCAAGTGGAACACAACAGGCCGAAGAAAAAGAGACAGACCGCGTGAAACTCTGAAGAGGACATTATTAAGAGGCCAAATTAACAGGCATAAAATCCTTTGATGAGGTTGAAAGACTCACCGAAGACAGGAAAAATTGGCGAACTACTTTGCGAGCCCTATGTGACGTTTAACGGCACGGGAAGGATATAAGATATAAGATAAGTTGTGTTCCACTTTAAAGATTAGCTGTATAGTTGTATATGTATACATTAATTATTGTAGGTCAGACATGAAAGTATTTTGGTCAAGGAAATTTTTAATCTAATAACATATAGAATACTCCATTCAGTATGGCAGTACATAAATATTTTTAAAATTGCATTGTTTTCTACATCATCAACACTTACTCTACTTATTCACGCAACACACTCCACCGCCCCTACACAATCAATCAATCAAGTGCCTTGCCGCGTGGCCTAGGCGATCATTTCTCTCCACAATTCCCTATCTTTAGACTTGATTATGAGATCCGCCGGTGACTTTCTTCCTAGCCACACTGACAGCCTATCCAGTAACCTCTCTCTCTCTCTCTCTCTCTCTCTCTCTCTCTCTCTCTCTCTTCCTCTGTCTCTTCTTCCCTCAATTTTTCCACTTGCCACAATGTGTTCCAATTTTCCTCTTCTCAAAAAAAAAAAACGTCCTACAAATCTCGCTTGTATGCCTCTGATCTTTGCTGTAATTTGCCTTTTAACTCCAGACTCTCTTAAGACTTCTTCGTTGGTTTTCTTAGCTGTCCATGGTACCTTCAACATCCTTCTTATGAACCACATTTCCATGGCCTCCATTTCTCGCTGTACTCTCTTATTCATGGACCATGCTTCACACACATAAAACAAAATTGGCTCGATGTAACATTTCAGTACTCGGAATCTTGTTTCCATTGATATGGATCTGTTGCACAAGATGTTTATCATTTTATGGAATGCTGACTTTGCCTGAGCACGTCTGCGTTGTGACACTTCCCTAGGGAAATTCCAGAAGGGAATGGAGTGACTGGTTATGTCAGTCCGTGGAGCGGAACCTCTGTCTTAGTGCGATGAAGGCTAAATAGATGACGGCTGACAGGACAGACAGGGCAACTGAAATATGTATCAATGGGGGACAACTGGAAGAAGTGGAGAGTTTTGAATATCTTGGATCACTACTAACTGATGATGGAGATACGGTGAGGGAAATTAAAAGAATTACATTTGTCGCTCTTCAGAAAGTAAAACAACTGAGGAGTCTGTGGAGATTGATTGACTGACTGATTTTTTCAAATTGGTTAAGAATTGGGCACGCAGGCCCGTCTGACATTCTGCCCTTTATCATACATCTTTCACTCTATTCCAGACATTCTACAAATATGCTATTCATGTAACAAACATAACTAACATTGAAGCTGAGAGACATAAAATAAAATATAACATTTACGTTTCGCTCTTATCCATTCACTCAGTACAGAAGTAACTACATACATATATAAATGACTATCTTCATTAATTCATTTGCATGTCCCTTGCGGAATTTTGCCTTCCTAACAGCACTCCTGTAGGACTCCCGATTGTGAGCAAGATGGCCTACTGCTGATGCATCCATTTGCAAATCATCAACGATGTCTTGCAGCCATCTTCGCCTTGGTCTTCCTCTCTTTCTTTTTCCCATTATGTACTCTTCCAAGACAGTTTTCTCTAGATTATTATGACGTATAGTGTGTCCAAAATATTTCAGTTTTCTCTTTTTAATCCCTTTTACTAGCCAGCCTTCTTCAATATTAAGTTCTTATAGTATGGATATATTTTCTTTTTTTTTTTTGTGTCCATGGTATTTGAAAAACTCTTCTTAGCATTTACATTAAAAGGCATTTATATGTTTCTCAGCTGTTTTGTTAAGTGTCCAGGTCTCACAGGCATATGTTGCAATGAGAAAGATGCATGCCCTTAAAAATGTTATTTTTGTTGTTGTCTGTTCCTCTCCACTACTAAACTATCTACTAAACAAAAATTTCGAGACTGTTCAGAATAAACAACTGCAGTAACTGTATTCGGTGTCTGTAAGAACAGTCTAAAATAACGAGAGGAACCGACAGAACTACAAAAATAGGATTTTTGGGGGCATGCATCTTTCCCATCTCGGCATGTGGCTGTGGGACCTGGACACTTGATGGGACAGCTGAGAAACACATGGATGCCTTTGGGTGTGGATGGTGCAGGGGATTTCTTCAGATATCCTGGACACAGAGGGGAACTAGTGTATCCATGATGCAGGAACTTAATGTTGAGGGAGGCTGGCTAATAAAGAGAATTAAACAAAGAAGACTTAGATATTTTGGACACATTAAACGTATTGATAATCTAGAGAAGATCGTCTTTGAGGGGACATAATGGGAAAAAGAAAGAGAGGAAGACCAAGGCGAGGATGGCTGCAAGGCATCGTTGATGATCTGCATATGGATGCATCAGCAGCAGGCCATCTTGCTCACAACCGAGGGGCCTACAGGAGTGCTGTTAAGAATTCAAAGTTCCGTAAGGGACATGCAAATGAATGAGTGTTATAATCGTTCCTAAGTACTTGAATCTATCAACTTCTTTCAGTTCTGTGCCATCGATGTAAATGCTACATTTTGATGGTATTCTTTTCTTTGAGATAACCATCTCTTCAGTCTTCTTTTTATTCAGGCTGACACCTTTACTTTTACTTTCACGAACCACGATGTCCAGAAGAGCATGTAGCTCCCCTTCACTTTTGGCAGTCAGAACTGTGTCGTCTGCATATCTTAAGTTGTTAAGGTTGTACCCAACAATTGATATTCCTGGCAACCTCTCTATATTTCTCTTGATGTTTTCGCTATACAAGGAAAAGAGGTCAGGAGATAGAACACATCCTTGTCTCACTCCCAAATGCTCCTATTTGGTTCTCAACCCTTATTGCTGCTGATTGCTGCCAGTATATGTTTTTGATGAGTTTCAGATCTTTCCCATCTATATTGATGTCTTCCAGCATTCCTATAATTTCGGTGTGTCTCACTTTATCGAATGCTTTACAGTAGTCTATGAAGCATAAATAAAGGTCCGTCTTTATTTCTGTTGATCTCTCCATCAATGTTCTAAATATATATATATATGGCATTACTTGTGCCTTTTCCTTCGACGAAGCCAGACTGTTCTTCAGTGATTTCTGGTTTTAGTTTGTCCCTTACTCTTCTCATGACAATACAAAGCAGGATTTTGGTAACATGGCTCATAGGACTAATGGTTCAATGGTTTTCACATTCCAGTGCACCTTGTTTCTTTGGTAGGGCAATGAAAACTGATTGCAAAATGTCTGATGGCACATAATTACTGTTATAGATGTCATTCAACAATCTGGTAATTATTTCTATGCCAAGCTCTCATAACGCTTCCAATTATTCCTTGGTGATTTTATCTGGTCCTAGTGCTTTGTTATTCTTCATGTTTTTGATGGTTTCTTCCACTTTTGCTTTTAATATGGGAGGCCCTTCATTATTATTTCATATATCTATTTCACTTCTATTGTCCTCATAGAGTTCTCTAATGTATTCGCACCATCGTGCCATTATTTCATCTCTGTCCATTATTGTATGGCCCTTCTTTGACTTCAAGCTACCAGTCTTTTGGTATGTCCTTTTGTTTGTTAACTCCTTTATTTGTTTGTACATATCTCTTGCGTTTTCATGATGGTGAAACTATTACATTACATTTCTTATTTAGCCACTCTTCTTTAGCTTTATTGCATTTGTGTCTTATTTCTTTATTTATTTTATCATATTCATCTTTATCTTCCTTAAGACTTCCTCTCCGATCCATTAGTTGCAAAATTTCTTCTGTCATCCACCCCTGCTTAGCGTGTCGTTTATTTGGATGTAGGATTTCGATAGATGTTTGCTGAACAGAGTCTTTAAGCATATTCCATTGTTCATCAATCGTTTCAATCTTCTCTATGGCATTATACCTATTATGTGCTATGGTCATATATTGTTCTTGTCTTGCCTTATCTTTCCGTAACAGCTCTCTATCTAGTTCTTTGTTTTTAGCTGCTACCTTTAACCTCTTTAGCCTGATTCTCACTTTTCCTACAACTGGGATGTGGTCACTGTTGCAGTCTGCGCTTGATCTTGTTTTCAGGGATATTAGTGAGTTCCTGAAACTTCTGTTGATCATAATGTAATCTATCTGGTTACGCATGTTATTATTTTGGCTTTTCCATGTCTATAGCCGCCTTGGGTGTTGTTGAAACCAATTATTTCCTATTATCACTTTATTCTTTTCTGCCCACTCAATCAACATCTCTCTTCTTGTATTTCTGATACCTAGTCCATACTTGCCAGTAGCTTCATTGTCTTGTTCAGTCCCTACTTTCGCGTTTAAATCACCCAGCACAAAGCTCATTTCCCATGGTTTGCAGTGTTTCACTGCTATGTCCACATTGTTGTAAAATTCTTTTATCTCACTATCAGAGCTTTCTGAAGTTGGTGTGTATACTTGGATGAGATTTGTGTCTATTGGGTGGCCCTGTAATTTAACCATTAACACTCTGTCCGATATGCACCAGAAACCTTTCACGGTTCTTGCTGTCTTCTTATCCAGTACTATGCCAACTCCATTTCTATGCTGGTATCCCCCGGATTATATTATTCTGAAGTCTTTATGATCTCTGCTTCCTGCTCCAGTCCATCTCATTTCATATAAACCAAGGAAGTTAATTTCCATCCTTTTCATTTCTTGTTCGATGTTTTCCAGTTTTCCAAGTTCTGTTAGTGTTCTAATGTTCCGTGTTGCATTTACTGTGGTGTTACTTGTGTTTTCTTTGCGTACAGTATTTGGATGATGATCTGGTATCACCTGTCGCATGTGATAGTCCCTACCGGACGAAGTGGTTCCACTGGAACCCTCATTAACGTCGTTATGACTCAAAGAATTATGGATTGTCATGATTGTTCTTGGGAATGTACAGTGTTGGTTTCCTTGTGCCTTCCACCGGTTTGTTTATGGTTTACTCCACTAGCCTTTGACTCTTGCCAGAGCCTACCCTACAAGGCAGCCAGAGCCTACCCTACAAGGCAGCAGGGGGGTTGAAATCAGAGTTTTCCTTCTCCTAGATGAGCTATCGAAAAATTGGCAAACTACTTTGCGAGCCCTATGTGACGTTTAACGGCACGGGAAGGATATAAGATATAAGATAAGATGAGCTACCAATCAAGACTAACGAGTCTCATCTATCCGAAGCGTCTGATTTTCAGGCGCCAGATACTCGCCTTTCGCCCCTTCTCCTGTCAGTTTAAAGTTCCGCCACGAGAAGGCCATGAGCTGGTTCTAAGGACTGTCATACCTGGAGGTGGGTGGAGGATAAGCTCTCCACTCCAATTAAATGTCTCCAAGACGTGCGCGTCAAACAGCTTCTGACAGTCCAACCCCTACACAGGCAGTCAGATTCGAAACTGACTCAAAGAGCAGGAGTCGGCAACCTTCTACCAGTAGATGCGGGATGTCCATGAGTGGTTGGCGGACCGCGCTTATCTCTGTGGCTAGTATATGTGGGTATAATAACAAACACAGTAAAACAATTAGAGATATTTTTGCGGCCTCAGCTGCAGAGAAGACAATATAAATTTCGTAACTAATTCATTTATAATTTCTAGTCCACGGATATACAAAGCTATTTTAGTCTGAGGCACATACTAAAATATGTTTTCATCATAATAATAAGATTGCCACACATACATTTTCAGATAAAGTGTAACTGTGACATGACAACTTTGCCAATAAACCAGTGCCCGTAGTGAGCTTCAGTGGCGACACTGCTGAAAGAACTAGTTCGATGAAATGTCCAGTCATGAGGTTTGATTCAAAGAGCATGTTGAACATATCACAACAAAGGCTAGGAAAGATTTGGATGCAATGAAAAAAACATGCCGTCGGGAAACCTTGAAGAGCAGCTGCTTGCGTGTCAGGGGTTGGTCCATTCTGTGACAGATTATGGACTGGCAAGCCTGACACCCAACCCCAGCTGATAGGAAGGCGTGAGAAAACAGAACAAGGTAACGAGTATTATTTTTGGATACCCAAAAGATACATCCTGCGAGGCTGGACTTTCCTCCACTAGCCTATCTCAAAGTAAGCACGCCCAGTAAACATGAACTTTTAAGAGCAAAAAGGAACAGGCCCAAGAGAGGTAAATCATTGACGAGCCAAGCAGAAGATGTAATCTGTGAGGTATGTTCCCCTGAGAGTATAGATCCTGGACAGGAATTGGTGCTCATGCCTCCAAACTTTAAAGTGTCAGTTCATTGTTTGTTTGTGCAATCTCCCTGTAACTGTGAGCTGTTGTTCTTCACGGACGATGCTATGAAGATGTTGAAGCACAGCATCGTATCGGCGTGGGAGCGGGTTATGGCAGCTATTTTTTTCAGTCCTGGAGTACAGCTAAAAAGCAGAGGGTATGCAATGCTTCTTTAACAGATTCCACCACAATGGGGACTATGACGACCCCTGCCCTGTTAGCTAGGCTAGGCCTGTTATTGGGGGTATCACGGAGATGTGAGACAGGGTCTTGGTCAACTTTGGTTCGCTAACCTTAGGTCGCTTATAGCCTCATCAGGCAGGGGTCCTCACCCCCCCCCCCTCAGCCAGTGTCACTTCATATTACACTCAACAACAGATGCAGAGGACATATTCCTGCAGCAGTACACACTGAGGTCAAGCACTGTTTACTGAAAACAACAGCAAAAGGTGGACAAGAGGTGTGTCTGAGCCTTCATAGTCGACTCATCCAGCAGAACAGTCAAAGACAGTATTGCTGTACTGGTTTTGCTGCAACAACAAGTAGTCTCACACAAGAAACTACGGCTGAGACACCGGGCTGGCCAAGTCACAAAACTGCAAGCATGCATCTTGAATGACTCAATGACCACGTGAAGGAAAATTCAAGCTGGTTCAGGCAACAGTGACTTGAATCCCTGCATACGTCACAGATCCATCGACTGACAGTGGGTTGAATCCCTGCAAACGTCACAGATCCATCTGTAGCATAGCCTTGTAAGTAATGATTATAGTGGTTATTATTATTATTATTAATATTATTAGTGATATGATTAGGAATATAATTAAGAAATGTATTGTAGGCAAAATAGTAAAATCAAACAGCAACAGAAAAGTAGATAATTAGAAAGGCAAAACGCTGACAAACAGGGGAGAGGTAAACTCCCGCGACATAATTTTAAGACGGGACGCTCCGAAGAGCAGATCCTTAGAAATGCAAAGCAGTAATCAAAGGTAAACAGAGGAGGGGTGATGTGTTGATAAAAGAACACCAGTTTAACAATGGTGTGTTCTTTAATTTATACATCACACATCCAGGTTTCACAAAGCTTACAGTAGATCAAGTCTGATGAAAAGTTCAGTGAAATCGTTTATTTTGACAAATAAGATCAAGACGCATCATCGACAACATCTCTTGGAATAAGATGTAACATTACATACATTTCGCTAGATTCATCGTTGTGTCCACATAATCATTCGTTCACAATTTCAATCTTTCTCATATTCTACATGCAGTATTTCAGCAGTATTCTCAGCTTCACAATATTCAATATTTCATACAAGAATACTCATTACTATATCAGATCTGCAACTCGTGGTCTACTAAATTCCTCAACTAAATCTCGGTACACGAAGTTTCAAGGTAACAAAAGTTCCAAATCACTTGAAACACATCTTCAGTCTAACACTACTTCTCGTTCTTTCCTGTTCTTCTACTAGACTGCTTGTGTTCCCCTTTCGGGTCCTCCTGATGTTCTACTGTCTTCCTTCTCTATCTCTATCTCTGAATCTCTATCTCTAAATCTCCCTCTTCAGCCCACTTCCCTGACTTATATGTCGTAAGTTAACTGTCCAATAGACCACGCCTCCAAATATTGGATTGGTCGTTGGATCTTCCTTTATTTCCCAAAACCGATCGCAAATAGCGTCCTAAAATTAGCACAACCTATACGTGTTAGTCGCTTCAGTTCCGTCTAATTGTTATTTTAGTTAAGCCCACCATCTCTTTCATGGCGTCTGCTTCAGGAATTCATCCGTTCTCTGCTCTGTCGCTAACTACTAGATCTTTGGTCCTAACTACATCTGTCAAGTGTCAATGTATAAAAGTTTCCACCTCGGTTATTTGCATGTTTGCGTGAAGTCGCATTGTTAGTACTGAACCAATTTACTTCTGAGTGTCCTTCCTTAGTAGTATTTTATATCTCTAGGCGTCGCTGTGTCTGTCTTTTGCCTCCTCTGTTTACCTTTGATTAGTATTTTGCATTTCTAAGGATCTGCTCTTCGGAGCGTCCCGTCTTAATATTATGTCACGGGAGTTTACCTCTCCCCTCTTTGTCAGCGTTTTGCCTTTCTAATTATCTACTTTTCTGTTGCTGTTTGATTTTACTATTTTGTCTACAATACATTTCTTAATTATATTCCTAATCATATCACTAATAATAATAATAATAATAATAACTACTATAATCATTACTTACAAGGCTATGCTACACATCGACTGACCTTCATTTTTCTAGGAGCTTCTTTTCCTAAGGAATAAAGAAGGTCGTGAAACGATACAAGAAGTGCATCGACCCTCAGTGGGACCGAATGGAGAAGTGATAAAACCGTTATGTTCACTTGCTCTCAGTTACTGGCATTACGTGGTATGTTGCCTTTAGATTCTCTCTCATAATAAATCAGAAAGAATCATCATGCGCGAGGAAGAGAGTTGTTATAGATAACCAATATCGCTCTGTTCTTGCTAAATTTGGAAAATTACAGAAATTATAACCAACGAAAATGTAGTGTGTGTGTGTGTGAGAGCCCCCGTGTGGTACCCGGGATCTGCAAAGAATAGGACCACTGTACCCTACCATGCATGATCGTAAAAGGCGACTAAGGAGGGTTCAGCATAGGGCCAGCAACCCTATCTGGTAAAAAACTATCAGACTGCTACAGAAACAGAAGCAAGGGAAAAAGCAAATGCAGGTGGAAGGAGAAATGCTTATCAGGAAACTGAGCCCATGAAGGTTGTGGATGAAAGCCAGCCACTGGAAGTCCCCAGCCCGACTGCAGACCTCCTGGAACCTAAACAAAATATGCAAATAGGCAGCTGGAATGTAAGAACACTAAACCAGACTGGAAAACTAGCACAAACCATCAAGGAAATGCACAGATACAAACTAGACATACTAGGAATACAAGAAGCAAGATGGACAGGACAAGGCAGAAGGAAATTAACAACACAGCACACAGAAGATACAATAATATGGTCAGGTAAAGAAGATCTTCATGAAGGAGGAGTAGCATTGATTATAACAAAAGAAGCATCAAGAGCATTGCTGAAATGGACCCCAATAAATGAGAGATTATTATATGCACGGTTCAACTCAAGATTCACGAAGCTGTCTATTATAGTTTGTTATGCACCAACAGAAGCAGCTGAAGAGGAATTAAAAGAAGATTTTTACAACAGCCTCCAAGCCACAGTAGAAACAATACCCAAGCATGATATGCTACTCATCTTGGGCGACTTAATGCAAAAGTAGGTGAAGGAAATGAAGATAGAAGAAGAATCATGGGAAGAGAAGGAATCGGAGAAATAAATGAAAATGGAGAAAGACTGTGCAGTTTCTGTGAAGAAAACATGATGACCATCGGAGGGACAATTTTCCAACACAAAAACATCCATAAGGTGACTTGGAGGTCACCAGATAAAACCACAGAAAACCAAATCGATCACATACTAATAAACAACAAGTGGAAACGGTCACTACAAGATGTGCGAGCAAGGAAAGGAGCAGATATAGGAAGTGATCACAACCTTCTGGTAGCAAAAATAAAACTAAAATTAAGGAAAGCCAGAATCGGAGAACACAGAAATATACATTTTGATACAAGAAAACTGATAGACCAGCAAACAAGAAATGAATTCTCAATAATACTTAAGAACCGCTTCAGTGTCCTACAAGATGAAGCAGAAATGTCCATATTAGAGTTCAATAAAACACTACAGGAAACAGCAAAAGAGGTGCTGGGATATCGGAAAAGGAGAAAAGAGGAATGGATAAGTGAGACCACATGGGAAAAGATAGAGCAAAGAAAAGAAATCAAGAAAAAATTACTGAACACCAAATCACAACGGCTTAAAGAACGAGTTTTAAGTAATTATGCACAAAAAGACAAAGAAGTGAAGGAATCATGCCGTCAAGATAAACGTCAATATTATGACAACTTAGCAGAAACAGCAGAGAAAGCAGCATATACAAATGACATGAAAACCATATATAAAATCACAAAGCAGATGACAGGTAACTTCAATACAAGATGTGAAAGTGCAGTAAGAACACAAAATGGACAACTGGTCAGTGGAGAAAGAGAAAAAATTGAAAGATGGAGGGAACACTTTAACACCCTACTAAACAGAACACAAGCAGCACAAGCAATAGATATACCTGAAGCAAAAGCGGAACTAAACATCAATACAGGACCAATAACAATAAATGAAGTAAAAGAGGCGATAAAGATGCTAAAATCAGACAGGGCACCAGGTGAAGATGAAGTGACTGCTGAGATGTTGAAAGCAGAAGAAACAGAAACACCAAAACAACTTTGCCGGATATTACAACAAATTTGGGATTTAGAAAAAGCCCCAGAGGAGTGGAAAACTGGTCTTATAGTAAAACTACCAAAGAAGGGTGACCTCAGAGATTGCGGGAACTGGAGAGGCATTACCCTACTGCCACTCACTAGTAAAGTATTTTGCAGAATAATCATCAACAGAATTGTACCAACACTTGAGGAAAAACTTCGGAAAGAGCAGGCAGGATTTAGGAAAGGAAGATCATGCATAGACCATATATTTGTACTTAGACAAATATTAGAACAGGCAAATGAGTGGCATAGCACAACATATGCATTATTCATAGATTTTGAGAAAGCCTTTGACAGTGTCAACAGAGATGCACTGTGGAAAATCCTAAGATGGCATGGCCTCCCCCATAAAATAGTTAATGTAATCAAAGCCCTATACGAGGGTTTTCAGTGCAGAGTTATCTGTGGAGAACATACCTCCAGCAGCTTTAGGGTACAAACAGGAGTGAAACAGGGATGTGTACTATCACCAACATTATTTATCTTGGCAGTAGACTGGTTAATGAAGGAGGCAACATCAGACAAACGCAGAGGATTACAATGGACCCTTGACACAGTGCTGGAGGACCTTGACTTTGCGGACGACATTTGTCTATTATCAAGCAGTCACAAAGATATGCAAGATAAAATAAACAAGTTAACCCAGAATGCAAACAACATAGGACTAAAGATCAATGTAGGAAAGACAAAGTTAATGAAGCAAAATGTGAACAACAGAAATGTACTCAGAGTAGATAACAAGTTAGTGGAGGAGGTCAACGAATTTGTATACCTTGGCAGCAGAGTAGTAGAAAATGGAGACAGCACAGAGGACATCAACAGCAGACTTACTAGAGCAAACCAGGCTTTTGCAATGCTACAGAATATATGGAAATCAAATAAACTAAGCATAAATATGAAAATCAGGATATTTAAGAGTAATGTTCTAAGTGTACTACTCTATGGAAGTGAGTGCTGGAAAATCACCAAAACCATAGAAAACAAGTTGAATTCTTTCCAGACTAAATGTTTACGTAGAATTAAAAAAATATTTTGGCCAAACACCATAAGAAATAACATTTTATTGGCAGAAATGCAGATGAAACCACTGACAACAATTATTGAGGAAAGACGCTGGCGATGGTTGGGACATGTGCTCCGAATGACAGACAACTCACTACCAAAAATAGCACTAAGATGGACACCACAGGGGAGCAGAAGTAAGGGTAGACCAAAAGAGACATGGAGAAGAACAACAGAAAGGATGTTGAGCAATAGAGGGCTCACCTGGGCAAGAGCAGAAAAAAAGGCGAAAGACAGGCATTTGTGGAAAACCCTTGCGGAAGCCCCATGTGCCCTGGGCACTTAAGGTTCAGAGAGAGTGTGTGAGAGAGAGAGAGAGAGAGAAAGAGAGAGAGAGAGAAAGAGAGAGAGAGAGAGCTGCGATAAATATATTAACAAAAAAATGAGGAAGTCCACAAGAGGTGGCACAACAACAGAACAAGTCAAAGTTACAAGAAAAGACAGTAAAAATGTCTTAGTTACGTCATGAGATGACAGAAGAACATGGGAATAACTGGGAAACTCAAGGGAAAATGGAGAGGAAGGCAGCGAGAAAAATATCTGAATAGGCTGGCTAAATGGCACGGATAAAGAACAGCAGATCAGAAGCACAAGGACCACACAGGGGGAGAAGTACGATAGACAACGCTGTTAAGCACATCACAGATGACTGAAATAAACAAAAGCTGCCAACAACTGGCAGCATACAAACTAAATCACAAAGCGCACAAACAATAGAAAGCAAAATATAACATTGTTTCAAGATCTAGAATGATTGTTGTAGAGGTGGGGACAAGAGGATTCGTGGCGACTTCAGCGTACGATATATGTAAACAACTGGGCATGAAAGGACAAGCAAGAACAGGCGCACTGAAAAGGCTCCCAGAAACAGCAAAGAGGGCTCGTAATGGACACGGCACAAACGTGGAGAACGATGGAATGTTGACCAAAACTAACAGAAACAGATACCTTCACTGTTATAAATTTGCTAATAATGCGGTAGCAGTAGTCAAAGCAATATAATGGAAAATAACTTCTTGTACAGTCTAAATACTGTTCAAAAGTATTTGATTGTGTACATCACCAGAAGCTATGGGAAATAATGGAAAAAAAGGGATTTCCAACACACGTAACACCTATCACTGCTGTATCCAGACCAACAGGCAGCAGTAAGAATAAATTGTGAAACAACAAGTTGGTTTGACATAAAACAAGGGGTCCGTCAGGGTTGCATACTGTCGCCATACTTATTTAACTTGTATACTGAAAATATAACGAGGAATGTTATGGAAGATGTAGACAAAGAATATTACGATGCCTAACAATTGGAGGTTATGAAATACCAGAGATTAGATATGCTGATGACACAGTATTACTGTCCACAACACAAAAAGGAATGATATAAAAATAAGTATGTCAGTCCGTAAGAACAGAGAAGAGCAAAACCTCTATCTTAATACGAAGAAAACTAAATTGATGACAACTGACAAAACAAATAAGGCAGTTGTAACATGTATCAATGAGGAAAAATTGGAAGAGGTGGAGAGTTTTGAGTATCCTGGATCATTACTAATAATGGAGATACAATAAGGGATATTAAAAGGATGACATTTCTTTAAAAAAAAAACAAAAACAAACTAAAGAAGCTGTGGAGAGGAACAGACAGAACTACAAAAAATAAGATTTTTAAGGGCATGCATCTTTCCCATCGCAACATATGCCCGTGAGACCTGGACACTTAACAAAACACACGAGAAACACATACATGCCGCTGAATGTAAATGCTACAGAAGAGTTCTTCAAATATTACGGAAACAAAAAAAGGACAACTCTATATGTACTACAAGAACCAATAGTTCTTGTACAGTCACTTGTACTCTTATGATACAAATTAGTACTTGTAGTAACAGTTTTATTGTGTGTAAAATAGTGCACATGTTAGCACAGCTATCCAGCCTTATACTGAAGTGAGTTATCTTTCTGCCTGAAGTACTTCCGTTTTTGTTGCATGCATCAATCTAGGTTTTCTCATGTCGTCACTTCTGCTCGTAATAACGTTTAAAATGAACAACAAAAAAGTCTTGATTTATAGAATACCCTATCCCCTTTTTTGTTTTTAAAACAGAATCCACAAGTCTGTTTGAACTAGAGTAGAACGATTCTGTTTTATCTTATCATCCCTTCTGCTGAAACTCGGTTTCTGCTTGAATTACATGTTTGTTTTGTAAAATAAATCCAGGTTTTATTGTTTCTTAACTTCAGCTATAACTGAAGTATAGAACATTCCGTAGGTGTGTGAATTCTATCAACAGAAAAGAAAAAAGAACTGAAAATGAAAAGAGAAATTTAAACAAATCAGCTCAAACAAAAACAAAAACCAAAACAAAACCAAAAAAAAAACAACAACAACAACAACAATACACAAAAAAAAACCCAGACCGTTAACATATTTCTGTCACATCAAGAGTAATATAATAACTGAAATCGTATTAGAAGGAAAAGTAGAAGAACAAAGCAAGCGAAAGACCACTATAAAGTTTAGTGGACAACATAAAAAAGATAGACTGAATTCCAGATGTCAGTGAAAACAAAGGACATAATAAGTTGTAGAAACGTTGCAGTCAACCTCCCTCCCCGAGCAAAGGGCATAGCATGATGAGAACAATCCATGTTTTACTGTATCCTCACTTCGGCCATAACTCATGTATAGAACAATCCATGTTTTACTGTATCCTCACTTCGGCCATAACTCATGTATAGAACAATCCATGTTTTAGTATAGAACAATCCATGTTTTAGTATAGAACAATCCATGTTTTACTGTATCCTCACTTCGGCCATAACTCATGTATAGAACAATCTATGTTTTACTGTATCCTCACTTCGGCCATAACTCATGTATAGAGCAATCTATGTTTTAGTATAGAACAATCCATGTTTTAGTATAGAACAATCCATGTTTTACTGTATCCTCACTTCGGCCATAACTCATGTATAGAACAATCCATGTTTTACTGTATCCTCACTTCGGCCATAACTCATGTATAGTAAAAAAAGGTAACGGTAATCCTGTCATACCTTAGAGGCACAAAGAGATATGGTGTTAGTTCATGTATAGAACAATCCATATTATACAATGTATAAATTAGGAAAAATATAGGAACAGCGTTATTACTTAACGACTACAAAGTTGTGACGTTTCATACAAAAACATACAGGACGAAGACATAGAGAGGAGATAAAGTATAGATTCACATGAATACTATTAAACAAATTTTAAAAAATTAAATAGAGTACTTAGCTGTAAACTGTAAGGTGTGGCTTGTCCGGCGGTGTGTGTCAGGAATGGATTTAGTAGAATGTAGAGACTGTTTAAATGGAGACCTGTGATATGTGGTCGGTGGGTTGTAACTGGGGGTGGTGGATGGGGAACCGGGAAGGGGAGAGAGAGTGATACAATGTTGACCTAGCCAGGAGAAGTTGAAATAGATGATTAGGGAAGAGGGGTTGCAAAGTGATGCTGTGAGGAGGTTTGACAAGTAAGAAGGGGTGGAGCTTAGTGGAGAGGTACTATAATGATTGAAGAGAATGTTAAGTGTAGTTAAACAGCGAGCCAATGTGGCTCCAGCATCCTATAATTTTGAATGCAGCGGTTCTCAAGCGCCAGGCGGCTTGTGTCATCTGTGTGACACTGTTTAATGGCTGTTACCAGAAAATCAGATTTGCCTCTGTGGCTGGGGTCATTGAAATGATTTGGGACTGGTTTCGAATACCGTATCCTCACTTACAAACGGCAAGGACAATTGTAGGATATTTGAACATCTCGGACCGAGTCCTGCTAGCCCAACTGAAAGGACAACTAATAAACATAAATATTATACAAGTGTACGCTCCAACATCTGAAAGTTCTGAAGAAGATGTACAGCTATTTTATAATGACATAGAGACAGCACTAAAACACACAAAGTCACATGAAGTTACCATAGTCATGGGAGATTTTAATGCCAAAGTTGGTAAAGGAAGAACTTCAGACATCGTTGGTGACTATGGACTGGGGGAGAAGAATGACAGAGGTTATAAATTAATTGAATGGGCAAGAATACACAGCATGGTTGTAGGAAACACCTGGTTTAAACAACATCCTCGAAGACTGGCAACGTGGTGCAGTCCAGACAAAAAGACTTTTAACCAGATAGACTACATATTAATCAACAAACGATTCCGCAATGCATTAATGACAACAAAAACCATGCCAGGAGCTGACTGCAATAGTGACCATGATCCACTCTGTGGAAAAGTTAGAATAAAACTAAAGAAAGCAGGCAGAAAAGTGAGAAACATCAAACTGAATACAGAGCTTCTTAAAAATGACCAAGAACTGCGAGAACAATACAAAGTTATTATAACAAATAGATACAATGCAATAGCAAAGATAAATAGTATAGATGAACAATGGGAAATGTTAAGAGATTCTATCCACCAAACTGTTAAGGAGATAATACCACCAAAAAAAGAAGCCCCTAAAAATAAATGGATGACAGACGACATCTTAGGACTGATGGACAAGAGGAGGAGGAGTAAAAATAACGAGAAAAAATATAACAAGATAAATAAAGAAATAAGACGCAAATGCAGAGAAGCAAAAGAAGTGTGGTTAAATGAGCAGTGCAGACAGATAGAGGACTCTCATATTAAAGACAGCAAAAACATGCACAAACGAATTAATGAACTCACAGGCAGGAAAACAAAATATACCACAGGATGCCTGAAATCGAAAGAAGGTAAAATGTTAATGGGAAAAGAAGACATTATGGACAGATGGACAGATTATATCGGTGAGCTATATGGAGGAGAAAGACCAGAATTAACACCAGATACTGAAAACTGTGATGGACCACCAATACTTAAAGATGAAATCATAGATGCCATCAAACACATGAAGAAAGGAAAAGCGACTGGGCCTGATAATATAACAATAGAAGAAATAGAGGCACTAGAGGAGACAGGAATAAAAATAATAACCAAGTTACTGAATGACATTTACAACAGTGGTTATATTCCCAGTGACCTGATTAAATCCACGTTTATAGCACTACCAAAGAAACCAGGTGCAAAGGAATGTGACGACCACCGGACTATCAGCCTCTCATGTCACATAACGAAGCTACTTCTGAGAATAATTATGAGAAGAACAAGGAAAAAGATAAAAATGGAAATAGCAGATGAACAGTTTGGATTTGTTGAAGGAAAGGGAACACACAATGCCATTTATGCTTTACGAACACTAACAGAAAGAGTTTTAGAAGTACAGAAAGATCTCTACTTATGCTTCATTGATTACACCAAGGCATTTGACAAGATGAAACATAATGAAATTATTATTATTATTTTTTCTTTGAAGACATCAATATAGACGGCAAAGACCTGAGGATTGTAAAACATCTATACTGGCAGCAAGAAGCAGCAGTTCGAGTTGAAAATAGAATTGGAAAATATCAACCTATAAAACAATGGGGGCGACAAGGATGTGTACTATCTCCAGACCTTTTTTCTCTGTATAGCGAGAATATTCTAAGAACAATCATCACAGAACCAGGCATAAAAATTGGAGGATACAATATTAACAACCTTCGGTATGCTGACGACACAGTACTGATAGCTAAGAACCAACAAGACCTGCAAAATCTCTTGGATAAAGTCGGCAAAGAAAGTGAACAGAAAGGCCTTACTTTGAACACAAAAAAGGCAGAGACTATGGTTATATCTAAGAAACAGAATCCACCAACATGCAGTATAAAATTAAACAGAACTATTCTAAAGCACGTGCAGAAATTCAAATACATTGGAGCAGTAATAACTTCAGATGGGAAATGCAGAACAGAAATTAGGAACAGAATAGGTCAAGCAAAGACTGCATTTCAGAGAATGATAAACATATTAGCCACGATTCCTAAAATGCTATACTGAACGTATATTGTTATATGGAAGTGAATCATGGACAACAGGCAGGTCTGCACAAAAATCATTGGAAGCAGCAGAAATATGGTTTATTAGAAGAATGTTGTGAATACCCTGGACAGCAAAAATAAATAATGAAGAGTGTATGAGAAGAGCTGGAGAGACAAAAAAACCTTGTCAAAAAGATAAGAGAGAGACAATGTACTTTCATAGGACATGCAATGAGAAGAGGGGGCATTGAAAATATTATAACAACAGGAAAAATAGAAGGGAGAAGATCAAGAGGAAGACCAAGAGAAATGATACTGGACAATCTGACGGGATGGTGTGAGAGGAGATCACCAACTGAGCTGATGGCCTGCATGAAGGATCGAATACTCTGGAGAAGCATAATAGCCAACGCCAGTCGGAACGGCACATGATGATGATGATGACTATAACTCATGTGTAGAACAATCCATGTTTTACCGTATCCTCACTATGACTCATGTGTAGAACAATCCATGTTTTACCGTATCCTGACGTCTGCTAGAATTACGTATCCCGTGATCCTTCTTATCAAACTGACGACAACAACATGGCGGGTACCGGTAGACGGATTCTGCAGTTGTGAGTTGTTCCAATCTGATTTTGTTTTTACAACGGATTTTCATTGCAATTTCGGCGATTTGTCAAGATGGTATTTGAGTCAATTGTCGTTGAACTGGTTAATCGCTATCTCGGAGCATTTGTTGAAAATTTGGATTCATCGCAGCTGAGCATCGGACTGTGGGGCGGTAAGTTTGCTTTCACTTTCACATTTTGAATATCGGCCTACACTAAGTTTCCTTTGTGAAGATGCTGTCCGAGGAGGCAGTCAGCGACCCATAGCTGATGTGCTAGCGTCACGGTTGGTGAACCATAGCTGATGTGCTAGCGTCAGGGTTGGCGAACCATAGCTGACAAAGACCCTGTCCCACCTCTCCGTTGGTACCCCTAGTACCAGGCCTAGCCTGGCTAACGGGGCAGGGATCACCATAGACCCATGGTGGTGGAGCGCTGAAGAAGCACTGCACACCCCCTGCTTTTTTTAGCAGCCCCCATAACCCGCGCCCACGCCGATACGATGCTGTGCCTCAACACCTCCACAGCGTCGAGTGCAAAGAACACCAGCTCACATTTACAGGGAGATAGTACACGTACATCACACACGAACTTTGATCTGGACGCGCTGTATGGTTGTACCAGCTCAGACGTATCTGCATATGCGGATGCACATGAAATATGAATAAAATCAAGATATGTAATCATTGTTAGAGAAAACCAAAGTTTCCACGAATTTGTTCAACAATATCCAGACATATGTCATTATTAATCAAGACATAAATTTGTATTAGCAAAAAGTTAACTATGGTATCCTGTAATTCTGAAAAATTAGCACATTTAACTTGTATGTAACTCTTTCATTATCACAAAGTGAAAGCAATTTCTTGAGTCTACCAAGTTACTCAGAATGTTTTGTGCTGATTGTGTTCATTGAAGATTGTGTTATCAGTACAGTTATGCATTGTTAAAACATATAGTCTGTTATCTTTTACAGTTGTTCATACATATAGTCACATCCTGATATAAATAATCTACAAACAACCAAACTATTGTTATGCACTGTAAAATGATGTTGAACAGAATGTTTGATTATGAGTCATGGAGTGAAGAAACGACAGGTGATAGTGATGCGATTTTTACTCTTCCAAATATGTTTCCTAGTTGTAACCAGACAAAGAAAATATAAATAAAAATATTACTATTATTTGAATTTGTTATTTTTTTCCAGTAATGTCAAAGTGTTATTATTTTGCTACAAGTGTGAGGCACTAATTTTGAACATGAATGACAAGAAAACATCATACAGCACACAATCTTCATTATGTCTCTTACACACATTCATCTACACTCTGTGTATAAATGGACTTAAGCACCTCTTAACATAATCTGTACAGATTTGTCTCTCTGTGTAGGAATCTGTTATATTCAAGCAGCACTTAGCCAAATCAAACAAATTTACCTGTCACTTTAGGAATCTGTTTAGTGCAAATACCACCAGAGCTTTATTATGTCTTACACAAAATTCATAAAAAAATAATTAAAATATGAGGATGAGTAAAAAAGTAACTGCAGTTTTGCTCTAAAAATTGTAAATTGAGTTGTAGAAAGTTGTAGTACAGATATGTTATGGCCTCCCTCTTTAGACATATGTACATGGAGGCACATTGGGCATTTTAGAAAAATGGCATCAGCAAATCAGATCTTAGGCAACCACTTCCTTGGAAGTGTGCATGGGAGAGGAACAGTGCAAATTTATTTGTTTCTGGATAGTGAGGGCGAGAAACCTTCAGATATTCATTGCAGAATAAATAAGCTGTATGTGGATGCATGTATTGCTTCAGCAGATAGATAAGTAGCACAGGTAGTTTGAAATTGAAGTGTCATATTTGGTTGCTGCAGCTGTCTGACTGGCCTGACACTAACACTGAGTGATACAGGAAAACTGAGTCATGGCCCGGGTCACCACATCATTCACCACCACAGAAAGTGATAAGTGGTTCTCAGTCATATTTCTGCATTTTATTCTAATTCTTTAGACTTTTTGACTCAGCCTGGCAGTTAAAAAAACAGATGAAAATTTTCAGTCAGGTGCTATGATAAAGGTAAAAGGTAAAGGTAACCCTGTCATGCCTTAGAGGCACATAGGGATATGGTGTTAGTGTCCATATTTTCTTTGATCTGTCCACACTAGAGGGTGGTGATGTGGTCAGCATCACGCCTGGCAGCCTTTCCTTCCCCAACTCCAAAAGTCAGGTACTCATTTTTATGGCTGGGCGACTGGGGTGCCTCTGACTGAATTCAAACCTCTGACCTTTGCCATGAGAGGCTAGCACACAAACCACTCTGGGATTCAGACTCCCAGGTACCATGGAATCAGGTTAATATATTTTCTATCATCATCATCATCAGGTGCCGTGCCAACTGGCGTTGGCTATTATGCTTCTCCAGAGTACCTGATCCTTCATGCAGGCCATCAGTTCAATTAGTTTTGCCACCAGTAGCTTGATGACAATCTGGCCTCACCTGTGGCTCGTGAGCTGCCCTACCGGATAAGGCTGTTCCAGAGGAACATCCATTAACGTCCTTTATGATGAATCGATTATTCTGTTTAAGCATAACTATTCTTGGGAACTACAACAGTGGTTTCCCGTTGCCTTCTGTTGGTTTGTGTACAGACTCTCCGCTAGCTTTGGACTCCCTGTCCTACCTGCAAGGCAGCGGGAGCAAGAGGTTTTAAGGCGCCTCTGACGGATACAAAAGATACAAAAATTTAACCTATGATTAGAAAATGTAGTACTACATACTCTCAGATAAAGAAAACTTAGCAAGTTAAAACAGGTGTGATTGCAGCAATTTTACTGTTAGTCCCAGACTCCCTTGCTAAAATGCTGCTAGTTTACCACTTTCTTTGTTCTGTTAATACAAGAATAGGGCAAGTTTATTTGAAGGAGTTTGTTAGTGCAAGATTGTGAGAAGAGGGCTGAGGTCTTCCAGAATTTAGTGATGAGAAAGTGAGGAAAATAAAGAAAAAAGTGATTGCTCTTATTCTGAAGTTGTTCCTGTAAGCTAAAACTTGGTTGTTGAGACTGGTGAAGATATTGTGAAATACACATTATACTGGATAGGAACTGAGTACAAGATCAAGAAGCAAGCTTAGGCGTTCATCTCCATTCTTTTGGTGAGATGTAGTATCAGGAAAGTTTGTTTACTAGGGGCACAGCATGAAGGTAGTCTAGGGTCTTGATCAGCAGTAGCTATCAGTGTAATGTTCATGTTTGTGATGATCAGTGTTTTTCTTCCTACATCCTATGTCACGAAGCTGTTATTTAGCTATAAATATATGCTGTGGCTGGAGCAACAGTAGCTTCTAGCCATGCAAAATTCAGTGTGTTATATTAACAGTGACTCAACAAACAGTCAGCCACATGTTGCATGTATGTATGATTGTGTACTAATGTGTGCCATTTTGCATCATAAGGGCAAGTCACAGCTAAGTGCTGCCTTTTTTTTTTCTGTTCTTATTTGTTATATATCAGTGGTTTCCATTTTTATATTCACTGTGAAATGTTTAACAAAGTTTTACATTATAAGAAGGTTGGTAAGAGAGCGTTTAAGCATCTCGTTACATTTTGTTCCACATACCTTTGTAAACAAATGTTTTCAACATCATCATCATCAGGTGCTGTGCTGACTGGCGTTGGCTATTATGCTTCTCCAAAGTACACAATCCTTCATGCAGGCCATCAGCTCAGTTGGTGATCTCCTCTCACACCATCCCGTCAGATTGTCCAGTATCATTTCTCTTGGTCTTCTTCTTGATCTTCTCCCTTCTATTTTTCCTGTTGTTATAATATTTTCAATGCCCCCTCTTCTCATTGCATGTCCTATGAAAGTACATTGTCTCTCTCTTATCTTTTTGACAAGGTTTTTTTGTCTCTCCAGCTCTTCTCATACACTCTTCATTATTTATTTTTGCTGTCCAGGGTATTCACAACATTCTTCTAATAAACCATATTTCTGCTGCTTCCAATGATTTTTGTGCAGACCTGCCTGTTGTCCATGATTCACTTCCATATAACAATATACGTTCAGTATAGCATTTTAGGAATCGTGGCTAATATGTTTCTCATTCTCTGAAATGCAGTCTTTGCTTGACCTATTCTGTTCCTAATTTCTGTTCTGCATTTCCCATCTGAAGTTATTACTGCTCCAAGGTATTTGAATTTCTGCACGTGCTTTAGAATAGTTCTGTTTAATTTTATACTGCATGTTGGTGGATTCTGTTTCTTAGATATAACCATAGTCTCTGTCTTTTTGATGTTCAAATTAAGGCCTTTCTGTTCACTTTCTTTGGCTACTTTAACCAAGAGATTTTGCAGGTCTTGTTGGTTCTCAGCTATCAGTACTGTGATGTCAGCATACTGAAGGTTGTTAATATTGTGTCCTCCTATTTTTATGCCTGGTTCTGTGATGATCGTTCTTAGTTTTCAACATATTGTTACATAAAGAACAAGCACAGGAATTGGCTTCATGGTGATCCAGATTTGAGATTAAAAGTAGGAAATATTGAACTAGATGTGGAAGTGATTGTTCAGAATAAAAAGAGGCATAATTTCTCTTATCATATTTAGGTTGGTTAGTTGGCAGATGACATGTGCTTAAATCTGCCAGCAGATACACATGCCCCAACTAGCACAGTGTGTGTGTCAGCCTTCGTTTCTGACACAAACATACATTTGAAGAAATACCTTTAAACCCCACTTGTACAAAGCCATTCATGTTTGTGTGTCTGTATGTGTGTGTGTGAGAGAGAGAGAGAGAGAGAGAGAGCTGTTAGGAAGCAAATAAATATGTTTTATTGCTAGGAGTTTGTCCAGCACTTAAATTTTTTTGTCCCTGGTATTACCAGTTTAGGTCTGTGTTTGTTCAGTATTACCAGTTTAGGTCTGTGTTTGTTCAGTATTACCAGTTTAGGTCTGTGTTTGTTCAGTATTACCAGTTTAGGTCTGTGTTTGTCCAATATTACCAGTTTAGGTCTGTGTTTGTCCAGTATTACCAGGTTAGGTCTGTGTTTGTCCAGTATTACCAGTTTAGGTCTGTGTTTGTCCAACAGTGATATTACCAATTTAGGTTAGTGTTTGTCCAATATTACCAGTTTGGGTTTGTGTTTGTCCAACAGTGATATTATCAGTTTAGGTTAGTGTTTTTCTGATATTATCAGTTTAGGTTAGTGTTTGTCTGATATTATCAGTTTAGGTTAGTGTTTGTCTGGTATTATCAATTTAGGTTAGTGTTTGTCTGGTATTATCAGTTTAGGTTAGTGTTTGTCTGATAATGATATTATCAGTTTAGGTTAGTGTTTGTCTGATATTATGAGTTTAGGTTAGTGTTTGTCTGATATTATCAGTTTAGTGTTTGTCCAACAGTGATATTATGAGTTTAGGTTAGTGTTTGTCCAACAGTGATATTATCAGTTTAGGTTAGTGTTTGTCCAACAGTGATATTATGAGTTTAAGTTAGTGTTTGTCCAACAGTGATATTATCAGTTTAGGTTAGTGTTTGTCCAACAGTGATATTATCAGTTTAGATTAGTGTTTGTCCAACAGTGATATTATCAGTTTAGGTTAGTGATTGTCCAACAGTGATATTATCCGTTTAGGTTAGTGTTTGCCTAGCAGTGATGTTATGAGTTTAGGTTATTGTTTATCTAACAGTGATATTATCAGTTTAGGTTATTGTTTATCTAACAGTGATATTATCAGTTTAGGTTAGTGTTTGTTCAGCAGTGATATTATCAGTTTAGGTTAGTGTTTGTCTAACAGTGATATTATCAGTTTAGGTTAGTGTTTATCTAACAGTGATATTATGAGTTTAGGTTAGTGTTCATCTAACAGTGATATTATCAGTTTAGGTTAGTGTTTATCTAACAGTGATATTATGAGTTTAGGTTAGTGTTTATCCAACAGTGATATTATGAGTTTAGGTTAGTGTTTGTTCAGCAGTGATATTATGAGTTTATGTTAGTGTTTGTCTAACAGTGATATTATCAGTTTAGGTTAGTGTTTGTCTAATAGTGATATTATCAGTTTAGGTTAGTGTTTGTCTAACAGTGATATTATCAGTTTAGGTTAGTGTTTATCTAACAGTGATATTATCAGTTTAGGTTAGTGTTTGTTCAGCAGTGATATTATCAGTTTAGGTTAGTGTTTGTCTAACAGTGATATTATCAGTTTAGGTTAGTGTTTATCTAACAGTGATATTATGAGTTTAGGTTAGTGTTCATCTAACAGTGATATTATCAGTTTAGGTTAGTGTTTATCTAACAGTGATATTATGAGTTTAGGTTAGTGTTTATCCAACAGTGATATTATGAGTTTAGGTTAGTGTTTGTTCAGCAGTGATATTATGAGTTTATGTTAGTGTTTGTCTAACAGTGATATTATCAGTTTAGGTTAGTGTTTGTCTAATAATGATATTATCAGTTTAGGTTAGTGTTTGTCTGATATTATCAGTTTAGGTTTGTGTTTTTCTGATATTATCAATTTAGGTTTGTGTTTGTCCAACAGTGATATTATGAGTTTAGGTTAGTGTTTGTCTGATAGTGATATTATCAGTTTAGGCCTGTGTTTGTTCAACAGTGATATTATCAGTTTAGGTTAGTATTTGTCTGACAGTGATATTATCAGTTTAGGTTAGTGTTTGTTCAGCAGTGATATTATCAGTTTAGATTAGTGTTTGTCTAATAGTGATATTATCAGTTTAGGTTAGTGTTTGTTCAACAGTGATATTATCAGTTTAGGTTAGTGTTTGTTCAACAGTGATATTATCAGTTTAGGTTAGTGTTTGTTCAACTTAATATTATCAGTTTAGGTTAGTGTTTGTCTAACAGTGATATTATCAGTTTACATTAGTGTTTGTTCAACAGTGATATTATGAGTAAAGTCATTGAAAAGCCCGGAAATATGTCATAATTGGGCGTAAAGAAGGAAGAATGAGGTTAATAGTGGCAGACCCAAGTGTCATATAAAATAAATGCAGTGTGTGATAGAAGACAGTTAACTAATGTGAGCTCAAAATCCACATTTCTATTGTCGTCTATAAAAGTTGCATGAGCTCGCGCGAGCCTATGTGTATGTAGTTGTGATTTAATCATGTTTACTGTGATGGGTAACATTTCAGCGTTCCTTGTAACTTATGTAGAAATGGCATTGATCTTGATAATATAGAGAAACAGGGCAGTTGTTTTCTTGAATAGAAGGAGTGGCAAAGTATGTGTGCCTGACTTTATTACGTCACTCACATAGCTAGGGTGGAGGGAAGATGTGTTCATGTTTTGTGTAATAGGTTTTCGTCCATCTTCTGTGTTTTTAGGTCATGTCCTTAATAATGGTGTAAGGAATTTGAGTAACAGTGTTTCCCTTCCTGTTTCCTTTTAATGCCATTTGTCTTTTGACAATTTCCGACCGGTATTACAGTACTTGATAATCAAAGATGCGTTTTAGTATGGACGTTGTGGCTGGTACATCGTGAGTGTCAGCTGGCACACATTGGTCGTGATGATTGTGAGAGAACATTTTGCTTTTAAGCTGTCTACCGCCACATTTATGGCAGGCTGAACTTTCTGCCGTGATATTATAGCAGAATGAACTTTCTACCATGATATTATAGCAGAATGAACTTTCTACCATGATATTATAGCAGAATAACTTTCTACCATGATATTATAGCAGAATGAACTTTCTACCATGATATTATAGCAGAATGAACTTTCTGCATGATATTATAGCAGAATGAACTTTCTACCATGATATTATAGCAGAATGAACTTTCTACCATGATATTATAGCAGAATAACTTTCTACCATGATATTATAGCAGAATGAACTTTCTACCATGATATTATAGCAGAATGAACTTTCTGCATGATATTATAGCAGAATGAACTTTCTACCATGATATTATAGCAGAATGAACTTTTTACCATGATATTATAGCGGAGTGGAATTTCTACTATGGTATTATAGTGGAGTGGAATTTCTACTATGATATTGTAGCAGACCAGAATTTCTACCATGACATTATAGCAGAATGAACTTTCTACCATGATATTGTAGCAGACCAGAATTTCTACCATGATATTATAGCAGAATGAACTTTCTACCATGATATTATAGCAGAATGAACTTTCTACCATGATATTATAGCAGACTGGAATTTCTGCCATGATATAACAGACTGAAATTTCTGAAATTTTAGTCGTGATAGCAGGCTAACCAGTCTGCTGTGATATTATAGCAGACTGAACTTTCTGTTTCCTCGTTCGATTTTCTCACCATCCATTACCTTTAGCATTCTTACTAAGAATCACATTTCAACTGATAGAAGCCTTCTTTGTATCTCTTTACTGGCCGTCCAGTCTTGGCATCCATAGTTTTGTTCAGTGTAACATTGTAGCACTCCTGACTCTCATAGATAGTGACCTGTTACGAAGTATGCATTTCATCTTTTGAAAGTTCTTGACTTTTGCAATTCTGCTGCCTTATTTTGGTGATGCATCTTCCATCTGATGTTAGCAAGGTGCCTAAGTACTTAAAACTGTCAACATGATTTCGTTTTGTGCCATTTGCTTGTATAGTGCACCTTCTTAGATTTTGAGATGACTGTCTCAACTGTTTTCCTTGTGTTAAGATAAAGAGTCCCTTTTTCTCATGAAAATAATAATATCAGACAAACACTCTTGGCTGTCATCACCATGTCGACTGTGTATCTCAGCTAGTTAACATTAACATCTCCTACTACTACTCCCCCCGCCAAGTCTTCTTATATGTTTCTTTATATTTTCACCGTTTAACGAGAAGAAAGCGGGAAAATCGAACGAGGAAGTTCTGAAAAAGCCAAAAGAAGCAAAGGAAATTATAAGAAAATGTCAGGAAAGTACAGTCCAGATTTGTGGGGCATGACTGGAGGAGAAGAGGGCTACAGCAGGTAATAGCAACAAGGAAGAGACAGAGGTAGACAGAGAGAAAAGATGTTTGATGGTTTGACATCCTGGTACGGGAAATACTTAGTGACAAGCCTGTTGAGATGCACAAGGGATCGAGGGTTATGGAAGGACATGATATCCTGTGCTTGTCGGCAGGGACCTTGAGAGAGAGAGGAGAGAGGGAGAGAGAGAGAACTTTCAGCCCTGGTATTATGCCAGTGTTTGTTCTGGATGTTGATGTAGATTTTTCCTCATTGTTGTATTGTAACACCACAAACGGCTGTTATAAATATCGCTAGCACCACAGTTATTAATGCTACAGGCACTACAGGCTTAATTTAACTAAGCCGCACTATATGTTAAATGCAGCTCCACTCGCTTAACTGTGTGCCCTTGCTCAAAGGAATCGCAGTGTAAAAGAGGCAGCGTAGAATAAACATTCTTTACCCCTCCTTCAGTCCTTCCACACCTCTCCTCTCCGTATACAGGTTTCAGTTCTTTTATCCTGGCTTGTCAGCTGAAGGTTAGTATTGGCTGGTATTTTTGTGGCTGCACATGCAGTAATCGTGTACGCGTTTCCCTCCCTTTCAGTCCCGCTGCTGCTGGTGGTGGTAGTGAATAGGTAGGTCACCGCTCATTTCTGCCTGCTTTTAATGCATTTTCTTTCTGTCCCCTCAGTATTTTCTTCCAGCGTGCTCACAACTTTCTTTTCCTTGTTAGTTCATACATTTCATAACCTTCACTTCCTTCTAGTCACAGTTTCTGCGGAGTAGGAACATAATACTAGCGTATTCCAGGAACACGAGAAAATGCCTTTAGTGAGCAATTTTAATTTTGTAAGTGTTACTAATAGCATTGTTTAATGGTGCTTGTAACATGATTTTTACGTCATAAATTGCCAGATTTAGAATCTGACTCTGTTGAGACTTTTATTTTTCAAATAAGAAACAAAAGGTAGTTTTAAGTTCTAAACAAAAAATAAAAATTTGATTTCTGACCTAAAGCATTTATCTCTCTTCACCCGTTATAAATTCACATGAAAATAAAAGTACTTGTGGCATTGTCTTTTGGGTATCAGATAAGGTGCACCTCTATTACATTTCTGGAAAAATGAAGGAAATTAATTGAACTGGAAGCAGAACTGTAACTTAAGATCCCTTTTGAACTGACTATAATCCCATTTGTTAGAGAGAAAACTTTGAGCAGTAGCCTAGTTCTTTCCATGTTGCTGCTGCTGCTGCTGGTGGCTGCATTATTTCAGTTTGTAAGAAGGCTTGGATCAATAGTGCACATTAAGAAGTGTCATAGCAGTTTCTGATGGTCTGTGGGTGGGAACTTGAGAGGCGTGTATACAGCTGTTGCCTAGCTTAGTCATAGGATCTTGGTTTCTCTCCACACCTTGATCGTTGTTAGCTTTGTGTGTGTGTGGGGGGGGGGGAGTGAACTGGAAAATGACAAACTGTAGGAGAGCAACAGCCATCTTAATTTCCAACATGCAGACATATACAAAGGGGCTTATTTAGTTGTAGATTTTCATGCCATGTAGAGAGTTATGAGTGGTCGTAACATTAGGAGAACTAGAAGTCAGGTTGTGAGTGGTTGTAACATTAGGAGAACCAAAAGTCAAGTTGTAGGAGAGCAACAACCATCTTAAGTTCCAACGTGCAGACATATACAAAGAAATAATTGTAGAATTTCATGCCATGTAGAAAGTTGTGAGTGAATGTAACATTAGGAGAACCAAATGTCAAGTTGTAGGAGAGCAACAGCCTTCTTAAATTCCAGCATGCAGTCATATACAGAGAGTCTTATTTAGGTGCAGAATTTCATGGGGTGTAGAGAGATGGGAGTGGTCATAACATTCTTATCTTATATATCTTATATCCTTCCCGTGCAATTAAACGTCACATAGGGCTTGCAAAGTAGTTCACCAATTTTTCCTGTCTTCAGCGAGTCTTTCAACCTCATCAAAGGATTTTATGTCTGTTAATTTGGCCTCGATTAATAATGTCCTCTTCAGAGTTTCACGCGGTCTGCCTCTTTTTTCTTCGGGCTGTTATGTTCCACTTGATAGCTTGTTTTGGGATTCTCTGATCATTTCTTCTCATCAAGTGACCAACATATGTAATAACATTAGGGTCATAACATTAGGGGAACTAAAAGTCAAATTGTGAGTGGTTTAAGACACCAAAAGTGCGTAGCTGACAATCCTGTTTTGCTTTTGTCTTACATTTCTAAAAACAGGTTCCTGCCATGATTAATTTCATGTATTGTAGTATTTACACTTCCAGTAACATAGCTGGTCTGGTAAACAGATACCTGTTATCAACTGTTACGAGGGGGTGATGTATTGCTCTGGTGTGGGTATCATTCAAAGTGTTGTTTGTAAGATAAGATAATAATATACAAGCACAGATCTGCACGTTTTTTGCCTCACACTTCATGGATGTTGACTGCAAAAAAGAATGCTACAACACATACCATTTGGTTTTGTTATATTTCTTTACATGTATCATGGAAGAAAAGGTTACAAGGAAGAAGCTGCTCTATGGATGTTGGCTTTTAGTTCTCCTAATGTTATGGCCACTCTGTGGATGTTGACTGCAAAAAAGAATGCTACAACACATACCATTTGGTTTTGTTATATTTCTTTACATGTATCATGGAAGAAAAGGTTACAAGGAAGAAGCTGCTCTATGGATGTTGGCTTTTAGTTCTCCTAATGTTATGGCCACTCTGTGGATGTTGACTGCAAAAAAGAATGCTACAACACATACCATTTGGTTTTGTTATGTTTCATTACATATATCATGGGAGAAAAGGTTACAAGGAAGAAGCTGCTCTGTTCAGTAATAAAGCATACACCTGTGATGACTGGACTGTCTTTGTTCTGGGGATATAGGAAGAAAAAGCATGTAATGTTAACAAGGCAAGTTATTGTAATCTGTAAACAAGGGGGACAGTTTGATTGGTTTCTGTGAGTGACAGTACGTTACTAGTGGTTGAAGGCAGGCTTGGAAACACTTGGGGGTGGGGGGTGGGGGGTGTGTAAGTAAGATTTTTTTTTTTTTTAAAATGGAGGTCTCTTGTGTAAGAATGGACTCTCACCAGCATCCATGTTATTAATCACACACTTCTTCTATACAGTATAACAGCTCTCGCAAGTCAGTCTCTCAGTGTGTCAGGGAGGTTTTAAGAAAGATAACTGAAAGTTTCCCAGACCGTAGGTCAGTTTCCATCTACCCGTTCCAAAATCAGAGGGACCCTCCATTATTCCGCTGCACATGAGGGTATTGTTCAGATTGTACTTGGGTGTAAAAAAGGTAAAGGTAATCCTCACATGCCTTTGTACTTGGGTGTGGTTGATGTTTTTTTTTTTTTCCTACTGAAAGAATCTTGGAGGCGCACTTTGTGGATTTTTTTCTTTACAGGATAATAAGATTGTTGAAAGATCTTGAGTAATTTGTCCACAAAGTCTTGGTGTAGTAGGCAGCAGCAGCAGCTAGGGGGCTGAGACTGGCTTGCCAAGTAGATAGACACACAAGGTAGAACATGATGTGGTTCTCATATCTTATTATTTACACCATCATCTTGGCTACTGTCTGTTACTTGACTCCTGTCTGCTGACTACACAATCATCTGTAAGGGGGAGAGTGAGGGGCGTTGAGGGACTTGTGAGAGTGGTAATTAAGTAATTAAAATTCTTCTAAATGTACAAATGTACTGTGACCCCCAACCCTAATTTTGAGAATATCTGACCACAACTATCTTGTTTCTATCCTTGTTCACCAAGATTTCAACCTATAGATACCATGTCTACTTTGTTGTCTCATCATCTCTCATACAAAACAAATATCCCAGTGTGTAAAAAAACAACTAAATTTATTACAACAGCACCAAGACACTCGTCATGAGCACACACAATACCAATAACAGTTCAGACCACATTCCACACATAGGGCCACAAAACATATAAATATATATAACCTAGAAAGCAGTGGCATAGCAATGCACAACTGAACTAAAATATATAAGTCAGTAATCCTCAATCTTCTTTGTCATAAGAAAATTTTACCATTAAATAAATCAAGATATATGTATAGCAATGCATTGAATATTAACATCACACACAAGTAAAGCATTATGAAAGAGTGAGGGCCCTCATAACAGCATTTATCATGAACACTAGAACATTACAAAGCTGTCCCTCCCAACAGCTGTAATAAGCATCATATCAAAATACAGCATTGTACTATATGTGCATGGCAAGCATCAAAACCTATGGCAAGAAATATCGTTCAAAGTCTCTTACATAAATGAATCATGAATCATGTCAGCATCTTGGTTCCTGTCAGCTGGCTACACAATCATCTTGATTCCCGTCAGCTGTTTAAACAGTCATCTTCACATCTGTATGCTAGCTACACAATCATCCTGACTCATGTCTGCTGACTACACAATCATCTTTACTATTTGCAGAGTAGACAAGCATCTTGACTCCTGTTTGTTGATTAAACAATCATCTTGACTCCTATTTGTTGATTAGACACTTATCTTGACTCCTATTTGTTGATTACACAATCATATTGACTCCTTTCTGCTGATGACACAGTAATCTTTATTCCTGTGAGTTAACTATGTTAAGTATTTGCACCAAGTTATATATATAGATGTGTGATATAAGTACTGTATATTCTGAGAAACTGTTTATGTAAGATTAATGACACAGCGTTGTTGTTATGTGACTAAGAGCTGATGATGTATTCTAGAATAAAGGACTGATTTGTTTTCAGCTACAGAAAAAAAAGTCATGGAAGTGATCTTATGAAAGGGGCAAAGTGTGACAATTTAAAAACAAAACAGTAATCATAAAAGTCATTTTTTTAACAGGCATGGAGAGTTGCAGTAGATAATCCATAAAATATCTATGTGGATCAGGATATATTATTCTTCTTCAGTGTTCTCTTTTTATTGTGTTAGCTTAGTATTCTGTGTATGACAAAGAGTATGTGACATTTTTTTTTATCTTCACCGGGCTTCTGTACCAGTCTGGTTTGCTAACTTTGTACCAGTGTAAGGTTTTTTTTATCTTCACATGGCTTCTGTACCAGTCTGGTTGCTAACTTTGTACCAGTGTAAGGTTTTTTTTATCTTCACCAATCTTCTGTACCAGTATGGTTGCTAACTTTGTTCCAGTGTAAGGTTTTTTTTTTATCTTCACCTGGCATCTGTAACAGTCTGGTTGCTAACCTTGTACCAGTGTAAGTTTTTCTTTTTATCTTCACATGGCTAATGTAACAGCCTGTTTGCTCTAACTTTGTACCAGTGTAAGGTTTTTTTTTTTTATCTTCACCTATCTTCTGTACCAGTCTGGTTGCTAACTTTGTGCCAATGTAAGGTTTTTGCATACAGTATTTAAAAAAAATAAATACAAAAAGGAACAAAATGCTTCCTGTCTCACTGAGCACGTTAGGCTAGTTATATTTTTAATATCAGTAATTAGAAAGTATTTGCAAGCTCACTGCCACTAGTCTTGTACATGCCACACAGTGTGTCACTCTTTCATTAGACTCATCAAGTTAGCAACATTCTTAGAAAACATTAGAATTGTGTTACTCTTTCACAGGACTCATCAAGTTAGCAGCATTCTTGGAAGCGTTAGAACTGAAGCCAGTTGTATTTTGGTCCACATTACATGCATGATGATTTAGTACACAAAAACAAAAACAACCTGTTTTATTTTTAGAAAAAGCTGTTTGCTTGAGCAGTTGATATACCATTGAAGATCTCTCATACAGATAAACTGGTTGTCTGTATAGGTTTTGTTTTGAAATATGTATTGTGTGCTGGCTTTGTTTGTAGAGGGTCTGAGTATTTTTCTAGAACAATTATACACAGTGACTGTAGTGAGTGTCTGGTAAGCTAACATGATAACCATTAGTTACTTTGTTGATTAAAGATGTGGGATGGACACTTTGGATAGTACATGCTGTAAGAGTACTTGTAGTTAAGAAACAAGCGCAAGCACACTACGCTGTTGTAGGCACAGAACAACAAGGAACCTGCTTATGACATATCTTTCAGTCCTTTCCTCATTATCACAAAAACTTAAAAAAAATGTTGCTAGTTGAGCACCCATTTGTTCTCAGTGCTGTAGCTGGGGTATAGGTTGATGTGATAATGTGGTGGCTAACATGATGTTATATGCTCCACTCTCATAACACTTTTACCCAGTGATGATTGGTGAGGGCAGCAGCTGTCATGACTTTTCTCTGATTATGAGGCATACATAAGGAGATGGGGAAGAAGCTAGAGTACTGCAGGATTTCTCAGAAAGCTCCAGGGTTTGTCCCACCTTCTCCACCAAATTTTGTATGACAAGGTGCTTATCATGCAATATTAAAATAGTTGGTATACTGACTGGCTGTGATTTGTTAACCTTGACTTGTGGGTTACAGTTAGAGTAGTATCAAGTACCAGTATAATCATCAGATAAGTGAGATCTTCACTGGCTGTGATTTCCTGGCCTTTATAGGCAGGACTAGGATTAGGGTAACATCACCATAACCATAGAATGACCTGGTAGTTCTTCTGTTAGTAGAAGCTAACATGATCACATACAGCAAGGACTTTGGAAAACTATAGAAAAGCCAGACTAGCCTCCCTTCAGTGAACCAACAGATGAAAAACTATCAGTGATCAACTTAAAAAGTGATATCAAAAGTCTACACACAAATCATTGAGGCACTGCAAAATCTATCCCTAGGGGTTATTAGAAAAATGTATAAAGTAAGTAGGGACCAGGCACTACAAGAAACAGACGAGGACAGAAAATGAATGAATGAATGAATAATCTTTATTTTTAAAGGGTAAAGAATTGGGCACGCAGGCCCGTCTTACATCCTGCCTTTCATCACTCCATCTTTCATTCTTCCCACACACTTGATTTAGTACAAAATACAAATTAAATTAGGAAGAACATATCAAAAGAGTGTAAGATTTAACTACTACATTCAAAGTAAAAGAGAAGTAGTAATTAACCTAATAAAATAGCACTCATGCACACATACACACGCAGACATATACATAAATAAAAATACATTGTAAATACAGATCTTCTAACATATGTTTTTTTTTTTTTTAAACAAACATTAAACAAATTTCTAACAATATCTAACAAGTTGCTTTTCTAACTATGTCACTGAAGTACTTGATGGTTTACGAGCCATGTGTTGAGAGAGTGCTGGCTATTTTATGGAGGCATATAATTACAAGCAAGTAAATAATGAAACAGGTTTGAGTTAAAGGATGAAATATTACCAGTGGATTTTAAATTGTAGGGGAGGATGTTTCAGAGCTGTACTGCAGAGTATGCAAGGCTTTTCTTGTACAGATCAATCCTGGGTTTAGGAAGAAGACAGTTTTTTAAACGCTGGCTATGTTTAGTGTTATACGTAAACAGTGACCAAAAGTAAGGTGGAGCATTGTGCGACAGAATTCTGTGAACAAACTTAACTTTGTTAAAAATGATTCTATTTTTGAGGGCTAGAAGAAAGAAGCAAGGAGAAAGGCGCCAAAAAATCCAACCTTAGAAAACAGGTAGGCCTATAACAAACAGCTAAAGTCAGACTAATTACGAAAGGGAAGGAGAAGAAGGCTTGGCTTGAGACATTTGGTTCTGTGATATGAGGTGGGATAGCAAAAAAGAGCCTGGAAAGTGCTGGACAGTCTTGAAGGAAACTGATGAAAGGAGACTTCCACATGTTGTATAACGGCAAAAAAAAAAAAACCAAGAAAAAAATGATAATAAAACAGCTCAGGCTTTTAACAAATACTCAGTAATTAAGTTGCATACTTTTCCTAATCTGTATTGATGATCTGCCTTCAGCATTGACCAGCAAGTGTGCTTTATTTGCTGATGACCTGATGTGGACAACAGACAAGTATACTTAACATATAGAGAGAAATATGAAAAAAGACTTAACAAAAGCTACAAATCTATTGAGAGAAATGGAAAAAACCATATCAGCACCAAGAAGACACTCCATAATCTGTTCTCTCTGAGTCCATGTGTAATGAAGAAGCAGCTCCAGCTGGAGACTGGTGAAACAGATGAATATCCAAAATATCCAAGTGTAACACTTGACCAGGGTCTGACATTTCACATTAATAACACCATAATCAAAAGACAAGACAAGAGAAAGAAAATAACCTATTCATCTGAAATGATTGCTGAAGAAGAAAGTATTCTCTGATGTGTGTTTGCAACTTTTCTATCTTGCCATTTTGATTTAAATTCACAGTGAATAAGGATCATGGGATGATTGAGGTTTAGTCTTGTCTTGTGTTTAAATAGGCCCATCTTCTCTGTTTTTTCAGGTGATGTTGTCCTTACACAACTCAGCTTGAAAGAAAGTGCACTGGTGAGTAAAGGATGTTTTATAATACAAGATTTGAATGGTGATTTTAGGACTTCATCCCCCCCCCCAACTATGAGCCTCTTTGCAGCCAATGCAATAAAGATGAAATGCTGAGACATAGCATCATGTCAAATTTAGAGTTGGTAACTGTGCCTGTTTTCCCAGTTTCTGAGGGGACAGAACTACAGAAATAAGATTTTTAAGGGCATGCATCTTTCCCATCACAACATATGGCTGTGAGACCTGGACACTTAAAACAGCTGAGAAACACATAAATGCCTTTGAATGTAAATGCTATAGAGGAGTCCTTCATATGTCATGGACACAAAAAGGAACAAATATATCCATACTTCTTATATCTTATATCCTTCCCGTGCCGTTAGACGTCACATAGGGCTCGCAAAGTAGTTCGCCAATTTTTCCTGTCTTCGGCGAGTCTTTCAACCTCAACAAAGGATTTTATGCCTGTTAACTTGGCCTCTCTTAATAATGTTCTCTTCAGAGTTTCACGCGGTCTGCCCCTTTTTCTTCGGCCTGTTGTGTTCCACTTGATAGCTTGTTTTGGGATTCTCTGCTCATTTCTTCTCATCAAGTGGCCAACATATGTCTATCTCCTTTTCCTGATCGCCCGTGAGACTGGTTGTTGTTCAGTCATCTGTCTTATCTCTGCATTGTTCTTGAATTCATTCCACTTGATGCCGAGTATTTTCCTTAGGCATTTGTTTTCAAAAGAGTCTAATTTCTTTTCTATTTCTTTAGTTGTTTTCCAGCTTTCGCATGCATAAATGAGGGTGGATATTAAATTTGAATTGAATAGTCTTAACTTGGTTTTTGTGCTTATAACTTTTGAATTCCATATGTTCTCAAGATTCTTGAAGATTGATGCTGCTTTTGCAATTCTTATCCTAACTTCCTTTCTAGTGTCACCATCCTGGTCTATGTAGCTGCCAAGGTATGCAAATTGATTGACTTCTTCAATATCTGTCCCTTCTATGTGTATTTTTCCATTTTGATTGATGGGAATTTTCATTATTTTTGTTTTGTCCTTGTTAATTTCAAGTCCTATTTTGCTAGCCAGTGAAGATAGGCTATCTGTTTTTTCTTGCATGGAATTCACATTATTACTGATAAGAGTTATGTCATCAGCAAAATCAAGATCTTCTAGTTGGGTCCCATGTACCCAGTCAATACCTGTGTTACCTGTGCAGCATTTTGTCATTATGAAGTCTATTGTAATCCCAAAAAGTAAAGGAGACAGTATACATCATTGTTTCACGCCTGTTTCAATCTGGAACCATTCACTCATCCCTTCTTCTGTCTTGACTGCACAACCATATCCATTGTATAAGTCCTTAATGATGTTGACAATTTTAGATGGTATTCCATATAGACATAAAATTCTCCATAATGAATCTCTGTGTATGCTATCAAATGGCTTCTTAAAATCTATGAAATTCAGTATTAATGGTTTCTGCTTTTCAATATGTTCTTCAAGTATTATTCTGAGAGTAAAGACCTGGTCGAGACAGCTTCTCCCTTTTCGAAATCCTGCTTGTTCTTCTCTCATTGCAGTATCCAATATATCTTTGAGTCTATTCAAAATGACCTTGCAAAATACTTTTGACACAACTGATATTAAGGTTACTCCTCTCCAGTTGTTACAGTCACTAAGGTTGCCCTTTTTTGGTATTTTAACAATGATTCCCTTCTTCCAATTAGAAGGGACCTTTTCTTCTTTCCAAATCTTGTTAAACATTCTCTGTAGTTGTCTCATGTTGTCACTATTGATAGCTTTTAGCATCTCGGCTGTTATTTCATCTTCACCTGCAGCTTTGTTGTTAGCCATTAAATTCACTGCTGTTTCAATTTCATGCAATTTAATTTCATCTAGATTGACATTTAGTTGTGGGGCTGGTAAGTCAGTTTCAAGGTTTAACAATTCTTTTGGGTGTGGTCGATTGAGTATTTCTTGGAAGTTTTGCTGTCTCCTGTTTTTGCTGCTTTTTCTGCCTCTTTCGCCATATTGTCTATGTATTCTCTTTTATCCCTTCTAGCTGAACTTTTTACTTTCTTGTCTATGTCTTTGTATTTTGCTTTTGCCGAATCTCTTTCATGATCTGCTTTTGCATTCAACATGTTTAATTTGACTGCTCGTCTTTCATGTATATACTTCCATGTTTTATCTGATATCCATGCTTTTCTATTTGGTTTTTCCAATCCAGCGCTTACTTTTGCTGCTGTGATTATGGCTGTGCTGTAAGAATTCCATAACTCATCTATACCTATCTCTGGGTGTTTTGGAATGATTGGCAAGTTCCTGATTGAAATTAATGTTAGTATTTTCTTCTTGTAGGCTGTGGATGTTTATCTTTCTGTGTACTGATTTCTTGTGTTGACTTTTCAATTTTAGTTTTATTTTCCCTATGCACAGGTTGTGATCACTGTTGACATCTGCACCCCTATAAGCCCTTACATCCATGAGAGATGTTCTGTATTGCTTTCTAATACAAAAATGGTCTATCTGGTTTCTAGTTCTATCATCTGGAGATATCCACGTTGTTTTATGTATCTCTTTGTGTGGGAATATTGTGCCTCCAATGACCATGCCCTCTGTTAGACATATTTCAATTAATCTTTCTCCATTCTAATTAACCATGTCAATTCCTTCTTTCCCCATCACTTTTTCAACGTCGGTATTATCCTTCCCTACCTTAGCATTGAAGTCCCCCATAGCAATTAGGATGTCGTGTTTAGGGACTTTGTTGATGATTTGTTGTAGTTGGTGATAGAAGTCGTCTTTCACATCATCATCTGCATCATTCGTGGGTGCATAACACTGTATTATTGTCATTCTTCCATGTCGTAGGTTGTATCGTGCTCTTATTATACGACTGTTCACTGGTTCCCATTCTACAAGGCTCTTTGCAGCTACATTTGACATAATAATGCCCACTCCGTCTCGGAATTTATTGTCATTTCTACCTGAATGTATAATTAACTTACCGTTTTCCGCCGATCTTTTACCTGCTTCTTGCCATCGCATTTCGCTGATGCCCAGTATGTCTAGATGGTATCTCTCCATTTCTTTGATGACCTGGTTAGTTTTTTTTGGTGCTGCCATCGTTCTCACATTCCAGAATCCGATCTTTGTCACATGTTTGGGGCCGACGAATGAGCTCTTCGGAGTTGGCATCCCTGATGCTCGGTTGGTTTCTCTGCGAGTTTCCATAACGATATCTTTTTTTCCCATCTGGAGTTGCCTCTAGATAGGTCTCAGGATAAGGTTGTTAGCCTTATGCCCAACTCCCGGTACATGATATGTAACAGATCAAGCGGAATTCCGCTGATTTCTGCATGCCGGCGAGAGCGTTTTAAAAACGACCGCCATCTTGCACGTCACGCTGTCCATACTACAAGAACTTAATATTAAAGAAGGTTGATTAGTAAAGAAGGTTAAACAGAAAAGTATTTTGACATATTAAATGTCATGAGAATTTAGAGAAGACAATTTTGGAAAGGTACATAGTGAGAAAAAGAAAGAGAGGAAGACCAAGGTGAAGATGACTGCAAGACTTGGTTGATAATCTGTGAATGGATGCATCAGCAGCAGGCTGAGAGGCCTACAGGAGAACTGTTAGGGAGGCAAAGTCCCACAAGGGACAAGCAAATGCCTGACTGACTGACTGACTGAAGGGAACTAAAATTCAGAATGTGTGCAGCATTTCTTTAGCAGACTCCATTACATTGGGGCTAAGGTGATCCTTGCCCCCTTAGCCAGCCAGGTCTGTTACAGAATTGCCAGTGGAGAGGTGAGACAGGGTCATGGTCAGCTGTTATGCAAACCCTGATACTGGCATATCAGCCAAGTTGCACAGCGTCTTCACCCCATAGACTACATTATTATCACATACCTTATGACAAGAAGTTCAGAGTTAAATATGCCAGGCCTCATTTCAAGCACTCATGTAAAGAATCATGGCATATGTAGTGGAGAAATATAAGAAAAATGCTGTATCCTGAACATTTTAATTACCAGTGATTTATGATACACAGCTGCATTCAGAAATATATAGAAATGAGATACAAAAGCATATGGAAGAAAAATCTTGACAAGACCACACATACAGGGTCAGTAACTCAGAGAAATGACTGCAACAGGCATGAGTATGAGCATGAATATAGAAAGAAAAAGTGCCTGTTTGGGTTGTTAAGTTCTCATTTTGTTTAGTCAGTTTTTGTCATATTGGCCATCAGAAGGGTTGAACTATTAGATATATGGGTCAGGTTTGTGGAACTAGTTGCTCCATGAATACATTGACAGCTGGGTGGAGTCACATTCAGAAGTATGCAGTCTTGCAGCCAGACACGGTCTTTTTTAAGTGAGTGGTATTTAGACCATTTTATCTTAAATAATTGCTAGTGTTACTCTCCTGAGGGGGAAATGTTACTTATAGCCGGCACTTAACAGGGACTTAGTTCAGCTGATGAATACCAGAGAGGGCCACTTAAGATAATTCTTTGTAAGTGAAGGAATATTCAGAGGAAATGTAATGTTTGATATATTGTTTGTTCAAGTATGTGTCCCATACACCAGACTGTGAGATCAGTAGACTTACATGAAGTTTAGGGAAGTGTAATGTTTGAAATATTGTCTATTCAAGTATGTGTCTCATACACCAGACTGTGAGATCAGTAGACTTACATGAAGTTTAGGGAAGTGTAATGTTTGAAATATTGTCTATTCAGGTATGTGTCTCATACACCAGATTGTGAGATCAGTAGACTTACATGAAGTTTAGGGAAGTGTATTGTTTGAAATATTGTCTATTCAGGTATGTGTTAGACACCAGACTGTGAGATCAGTAGACTTACATGAAGTTTAGGGAAGTGTAATGTTTGAAATATTGTCTATTCAAGTATGTGTCAGACACCAGATTGTGAGATCAGTAAACTTATATGAAGTTTAGGGAAGTGTAATGTTTGAAATACTGTTTGTTCAAGTATGTGTCAGACACCAGATTGTGAGGTCAGTTGATTTACAAAGAGTACAGAGATAATGAACATTTGAATATAATAGTTATTGACTATAAGTAACAGAATGAACTCCTCTTCATCTTTCTTTTTGTTTTGTTTTTGTGTCATAGGATGATTTAGACCTTCCAGTGAAGATCAAAACAGGGCACTTGGGTAAGTTAATCAACTTAAATTTTGATGAGCATATCAAAGTGATATCAATGAATACTTTAAAGTCTTGTAGACAAGTGATGCTCACAAATTGTAGACAAGTGATGTTCACACTTTTGGCTTTGAAAATGGAAGTTAATGTAGCATAATCAAGAATGTAAGATAATGTAGCATAATCAAGAATGTAAGATAATGTAGCATAATCAAGAATGTAAGATAATGTAGCATAATCAAGAATGTAAGATAATGTAGCATAATCAAGAATGTAAGTTAATGTAGCATAATCAAGAATACAAGTTAATGTAGCATAATCAAGAATGTAAGATAATGTAGCATAATCAAGAATGCAAGTTAATGTAGCATAATCAAAAATGTAAGTTAATGTAGCATAATTATAATAAAGTGTCTGAGCTTGTAAGCAAAAAAAAAAAAAATTGTAATCATTCATGTTTCACATTGTTTTTCTAAACTTCTTTGTAGGTTTGGATTTTGTTTCTTTACCCTCCATCTAGTCTGCAGTAAATCTTTGTCTGTTCATATATTTTTTCTCTATCTAGACCATAGTAAATCTTTTGTCTCTTGTCTGTATATATATATATCTTTTACCTGTTGTCATTTGTTTATTTATTCTTTTCCTCCATCAAGTCTACAGTAAATCTTTTATCATTTTTTTTTCCTCCATCAAGCCCATAGTAAATCTTTTAACTGTTGTCTGCAGTAAATACTTTGTTATTTATTTTTTTCTAGATCTAGTTTGCAGTAAATACTTTGTTATCATTTATTTTTCTCTCCATCTAGTTTGCAGTAAATACTTTGTTATCATTTATTTTGTTCTACATCTAGTTTGCAGTAAATACTTAGTTATCATTTATTTTTTTCTACATCTATTCTGCAGTAATTACTTTGTTATCATTTATTTTCTCTACATCTATTCTGCAGTAATTACTTTGTTATCATTTATTTTTTTCTACATATAGTCTGCAGTAAACTTTCTTTTTGTTATTATTTATTTTCTCTACATCTAAACTGCAGTAAATAATTTATCATCTAATTTGCAGTAATTACTTTGTTATCGTTTATTTTCTCTACGTCTAAACTGCTTTAAATCCTTTGTTATCATTTATTTTTATCTATATATAGTTTGCAGTAATTACTTTGTTATCATTTATTTTCTCTAAACTGCAGTAATTACTTTGTTATCATTTATTTTTTTCTACATCTAGTTTGCAGTAGTTACTTTGTTATCATTTATTTTCTCTACATCTAGTCTGCAGTAAATATTTTGTTATGATTTATTTTTTTCTCCATCTATTCTGTAGTAATTACTTTGTTGTCATTTATTTTCTCTCCATCTATTCTGCAGTAAATACTTTGTTATCATTTATTTTCTCTACATCTAGTCTGCAGTAAATACTTTGTTATCATTTATATTCTCTACATCAAGTCTGCAGTAAATACTTAGTTATCATTTATTTCTTCCTTCATCTAGTCTGCATTAAATACTTTGTTGCCTCTAGTTTTTTCCATCCACTGTGCAGTTAGTTTTTATTCTGTCTCTGAGCAGTAAATATTGCCATCTGTTTTCTCTCCATCAAGCCTGCAGGAATCTTTTGTCTGTTGTTTCTGCTGTGTAGACTGTTTTTCTTTCACCAGACTTTAGTCTTAGTTGTTGACAGTTTTTACAAAAACCTGGAGGTTTTTGTTTGTTTGTTTGTTTGTTTCTATTTTAATCCTGGCGAGTCCAAGGATTCTATTTAAAACAAAAGAATTTGAATTGAGCTAGGAAGTTACATGGAAAAAAATTCTTAAAATTGATAGCACACGTGCATGCAAGCACACAGAGATCAAGAAGACAGAGAAGTGACTGAAAGCTTTGTTCTTCTTACGGATGTAAAATGTATATTAAAAAAAAAATTAAACTGGCATCGAGAGAGCATTTATTTACAACAAATAAGACAGTGATGATGAAGTACAAGGGGTGATTGATAAGTTCTTGGTATAAAGTACAAATACTTGAAACACACATTTGTTATTAGGTGCATTTGTAGATCAGGTTAATGTAAGATTAAACATAAAGTTTCAAGAAGTTAACTGCAACCAATTTTTGTTTGCAGGCTGCTGAAGTGTAGAGGGGTGATAGAAATTGAGAAAATGGATAAAATTTCTCATCGAGCAGTCATTTGCTACCTCTGCATCAAAGGCTTAAAATCGAAAGGGATCCATGAGGATATGGTGGAGACTCAAGGGGAGAGTGCCCCTTCTTACAGCACAGTGGAGAAATGGGCAGCTTAAATCAAGCATGGAAGGGAGTCTGGAAGATGATGCCTGTCCAGGAAGACCAAGAACAGTAACCACTGATGAAATCCATGACATGATAATGGAGGACTGACAATAGTGGTGGCAATAGTTGCCATCCATGAATGCAGCTTCCAGTTTCTTGAACATCCTCCTTATTCCCCAGATTTGGCCCCTTCGGACTATTTCCTGTTTACCAAACTCAAAAAGGAGCTCAGTGGTCGCAAATTTGCTTCATATGATGACGTCATTCATGCTGTAGACCACTTTCTACTGGCACAAAATGGTGACTTTTATAAAGAAGGGATCTGTATGGTCCAGGATCGCTGGACTAAGTGCATAAACTTGCAAAGGGACTATGTTGAGAAAAAACCCCAAAAAGTTGTCCACAAATAATCCGTTGTACCTTATGCAGAGAACTTATCAATCACCCCTTGTATAATGGCTGTGAGTATGACATATCAAAGCACAATGGAACAACTGAAACTGACAGAAAGGTCATGAAAATCATCATATACATACAGATATGGGATTTGTTGATATTAATTTGCATAATATTCAGCAAATATTCAAGAAAATAGAAACACAGTAGGAAAAAAAAACCCCCAGCACCTTTGTAAATTTTTTGTGCCTGACTGAATTAATCATCTTCATTTAAGTTTTACACTGTGCATTAAGAATGCATTAAAAATAATATAATTGTCATCATCACTCTTATTATTGTCTATATAAACAGGGAAGTTGACATTGAAGGTTCCATGGAAAAATCTTTACACAGAACCTGTTGTAGCACATATAGATGGGATCTATGCTTTGGCTGTACCAAACATTGGTAAGCAAATACTGTTTTTCTGAGCAGATGTAAGCTATCTGTGGGTGTGTGGTTGTGTACATAACTTTCTGAGACATTTCAGACAGATAAATAATGCATGACTAGTGTCATTTCCAGAGTTTAAATGCAAGCATGATTGTTTGGATTACACTCTTGTGACATGTTCCTTTCATTCCACATGCTGATTGTACAAATGTACAATGTATTGCTGATTGTAGGATTAGAGAGATGAATATAATGCAGTCATTTGCTGACAGCCATCAGGTAGATTAAAATCTGCACCTAGTATGCTAACAGCCATCATTTATCATAAATGTAGCAGTTTTTTTTTTATCACCAGTCACTATTTACTGTAAATTTGGCAGTTTTTACAAGTAATTTGACAAGAAAAACAGCAGAACAATAAAAAAAAAACTTTTGCTAGATGGATTGCAGACAGTGCATCAACATAATACAAGTATAAAATTTCACAGACAGTTCAGAACAACAAAGAAAGGGTACCAGCAATCTCTTGCAGAACTTGAAAGTTTACAGAATTTGATTAATAATAAAGTGTGAAACAAGAGTGCTGAACTACAATGCTGCTTTAGGATTTTGTAAAATAGTGATGTTAAACTAAAATGTTACTAGAGGGCTGCATGGAATGGAGGTGGTGAACTACACTGCTACTTAGGGTTGTGTGAAATAGTGATGTTAAACTAAAATGTTACTAGAGGGCTGCATGAAATGGATGTGGCGAACTACACTGCTGCTTAGGGTTGTGTGAAACGGGTATTAACTCAAGTGCCGCCTCAAGATTTTGTGAAACAGTAATGTTGAACTAAATGCTACTTTAGGGTTGTATGAAGCAGGGTTGTTAAGTGCTCCTTAGTTCTGCATTGAGGTCACAGAACCTCTGGTGGAGGTTTATTAAAAGGGATGTTGAGAAGGTTGAGTATAAAATTTTTTTATTGTCTGCATGTGTTTGTCCATTAAAAATTAAGTTTGTTCTTGTTTAGTTTCTTGAGTTTTTTTCTTTTGCTCCAGCTATCAGGTACAATGAAGAGAAAGTCAAGAAAGCAGGTCAAGATGAAAAAGAGGCCAAACTGGCCAAGATTGAAGAGCTGAAAAAGTTGGAAGCAGAGAAAGGTATGAACAAAGATCTGTGCAGACAGGGTGGTGCTAAGCCACATGTAGAAGATTATAAACATTTTAATTCAGAGCAGAAGAAATGATGAAAACAACAGAGAGTACAGCAGCTTCTCAACCAGTCTGTCACCAACATCTCATATTCTTTTTATTAACATACTTGAGCTTCATCAGTCTCCAGCATCTTATATTCTTTTTATTAACATACTTGAGCTTCATCAGTCACCAACATCTCATATTAATAAAAAAATAAAATAAATAAACCTTAGGACCACAGCAGGAAACCAGCCAAAAATACCTTTAATCAGATCAGCCACATTCTCATTAATAACGGATCCCATAACATCTTGTTAATGTAAAATATAAATACGACAAAGAAAACATTCATTCATTCATTCATTCATTTGCATGTCCCTTGCGGAACTTTGCCTCCCAAACAGCACTCCTGTAGGCCTCTCAGTTGTGAGCAAGATGGCCTGCTGCTGATGCATCCATTTTGCAGATCATCAACGATGTTTTGCAGCCATCTTCGCCTTGGTCTTCCTCTCTTTCTTTTTCCCATTATGTCCCCTTCCAAGATGGTCTTTTCTAGATTATCATGATGTTTAATGTGTCTGAAATATTTAAGTTTTCTCTCTTTAATACTCTTTACTAGCCAGCCTTCTTCAATATTAAGTTCTTGTAGTATAGATATAGTATAGAAGACATACAGAAGGATAAAAACTATCAGCCTAGACATGGATTTGTTTAAAAGCAATAAAGAATATGAAGGGCAAATGTGAAGTTGTGGTTGTGAATAGAAAACATTGCATTAGCAAAGATATCAGTAGTGATGATGAGCATTGGGAAATGCTACAAGACTCAGTGCATTAGATAGGAAGAGAAAATAATACATGAGAGAAAAATGCAGTAAATAAGAAATGGATGATGCCAGAAATACTGCAGTGATGACTACAAAAAGACATAATTAAAAAAAAAAAAAAGATGAAAATAATATAGTAAGGTTGACAGGAGGATAAGAATATTAAAAAAACAGAATATAACAAGGCTGACAAGGAAATAAGAAGCAAGTGCAGGCAGACAAAACAGTTTTGGCTAGATGAATAGTGCAAGTATGTGAAGACCATCATCAAAATGACTGCAGAAGTATGGACAAATGAATAAGTGAATTGACACACAGAAAGAAAATACAACACAAGTTGCTTGAAGTCAAAGAAGGGTAAAATGATGAAAAGAAAGAGGACACAGAAGAAAGATAAATCTAATGCGAGATATAGTGGAGGAGAAAGACTAGACTTATGTCAAACTGTCATACCACTGATGCTAGAGAACCTTAGAACTACATAAGACTTGTATGTATGCTTCATTGACTATACAAGGTAAGATCAGAAATGTAGTGGACTGAGACCGTGATACCTAAACCAGTTGGAGTGGTGCAGTGAAAAACCAGGTGGCAGTACTAGCATGTAGCATTAATCAGTATGCAATGTGGCACAGAGCTAGTCTTACATAGAGAGTAGTGATGTATGTTTGGTATCATATGCATGTTGTCTGGTGTTTTTTTAGGATGTATGTTAAAAAGAAAAAGGAGCAGTGAGTTTGCATCAAATTTTGTTTGAATCTCAGGCAAACTGCAGTAGAAACCCTTGCAAAGATTCAGTAGGTGTTGTGAGCAGCCTCTTGGTCAGACATAAGTATTTTTGTGGCATGCGCATTTCAAGAAGGAACTTGACCAGTACAGTTTCTCAAAATGTCACAGAAAATTTGAGAGCTTGTTCAAGCAGTGGGAATTGGTTTTGGATTTGAGCCACATCACAGCCAGATTTGTCCCCGGGATCAGTGGGTCATAGCTGGTGATGAGAGCTGGGTTGATGGAGACAAAACAGCAGTTCCAACTTTAACTGTGATGTTTTGTGGCGACTGCTTGAAAATGTGAGAAAGATGCAGTCAGGTCTGTGTTGAGGAAACAAGTAGACAGCTTTATAGTGTAATGCTCTTGCTTACACTGTGCTCAGCAGCCAGCAGATTTTGGCCAAGAACAACATAGCTGTCATCCCATTTCCTGCTTATTCAGTGAATTTGGTCCCATAACCTTCTTTCTGTTCTCTGAACTGAGGTTAAGCTAAAAAGGTGTTGTTGTGACAACATTGAGGATACCCAGATGGAATGGCAGGCAGAGCTCAGCAACCCCATTGAAATGGACTACTACGTAGCTTTCCAGTAATAGAGGAAGCGCTAGGACTGGTGCATTAGTGTGCAAGGGAACAACTTCAAGAGTGATGGTGATCAATAAGAGCTGTGATGAGTTTTTACTTGCTAGTAGGACCAATCTGGACAATTTCCAATCACATCTTGTAGTGAAACATTTGATAAAATGAAAGTTGATGAAATTGTGAAAATGTTAGAAGACAAAAACTTGAGAATAATAAAAAACAAATTGAAATCAAGAAATAATTGTCATGCTGGAAAATAGGCATGTATAACTAACAAAGCAAGGAGTTGCAAAGATGTCTTCAACAGATTTGTTCTCTCTGAACAGTGAACATATGAGAGCAATCAAAAGTGATCCAAGAATTTGAGTTGGAGGCTACAGTGTGAACAACCTGCGTTATGCAGATGAAAAATGATAAGAGCCCACAGAAATTATTAGAAATTGTACTAAAAGAAAGAACTCACTTTAAATATTAAAAAAAAGAGGACACAGAAGAAAGATAAATCTAATGCGAGATATAGTGGAGGAGAAAGACTAGACTTATGTCAAACTGTCATACCACTGATGCTAGAGAACCTTAGAACTACATAAGACTTGTATGTATGCTTCATTGACTATACAAGGTAAGATCAGAAATGTAGTGGACTGAGACCGTGATACCTAAACCAGTTGGAGTGGTGCAGTGAAAAACCAGGTGGCAGTACTAGCATGTAGCATTAATCAGTATGCAATGTGGCACAGAGCTAGTCTTACATAGAGAGTAGTGATGTATGTTTGGTATCATATGCATGTTGTCTGGTGTTTTTTTAGGATGTATGTTAAAAAGAAAAAAGGAGCAGTGAGTTTGCATCAAATTTTGTTTGAATCTCAGGCAAACTGCAGTAGAAACCCTTGCAAAGATTCAGTAGGTGTTGTGAGCAGCCTCTTGGTCAGACATAAGTATTTTTGTGGCATGCGCATTTCAAGAAGGAACTTGACCAGTACAGTTTCTCAAAATGTCACAGAAAATTTGAGAGCTTGTTCAAGCAGTGGGAATTGGTTTTGGATTTGAGCCACATCACAGCCAGATTTGTCCCCGGGATCAGTGGGTCATAGCTGGTGATGAGAGCTGGGTTGATGGAGACAAAACAGCAGTTCCAACTTTAACTGTGATGTTTTGTGGCGACTGCTTGAAAATGTGAGAAAGATGCAGTCAGGTCTGTGTTGAGGAAACAAGTAGACAGCTTTATAGTGTAATGCTCTTGATTACACTGTGCTCAGCAGCCAGCAGATTTTGGCCAGGAACAACATAGCTGTCATCCCTTTTCCTGCTTATTCAGTGAATTTGGTCCCATAACCTTCTTTCTGTTCTCTGAACTGAGGTTAAAGCTAAAAAGGTGTTGTTGTGACAACATTGAGGATACCCAGATGGAATGGCAGGCAGAGCTCAGCAACCCCATTGAAATGGACTACTACGTAGCTTTCCAGTAATAGAGGAAGCGCTAGGACTGGTGCATTAGTGTGCAAGTGAACAACTTCAAGAGTGATGGTGATCAATAAGAGCTGTGATGAGTTTTTTACTTGCTAGTAGGACCAATCTGGACAATTTCCAATCACATCTTGTAGTGAAACATTTGATAAAATGAAAGTTGATGAAATTGTGAAAATGTTAGAAGACAAAAACTTGAGAATAATAAAAAACAAATTGAAATCAAGAAATAATTGTCATGCTGGAAAATAGGCATGTATAACTAACAAAGCAAGGAGTTGCAAAGATGTCTTCAACAGATTTGTTCTCTCTGAACAGTGAACATATGAGAGCAATCAAAAGTGATCCAAGAATTTGAGTTGGAGGCTACAGTGTGAACAACCTGCGTTATGCAGATGAAAAATGATAAGAGCCCACAGAAATTATTAGAAATTGTACTAAAAGAAAGAACTCACTTTAAATATTAAAAAAAACAGAGACGATGGTTAAATAGCTGAAGAAGAATCCACTGAAACACAATGGTACAGGACAGTGTTACAGGACATGGAGCTGCCTTGAAGCAAATATTATATATATATAATGTATGTATTTGTATATATTTGTATATTTTCATTTACTCCGCTATATTAATAACATTAGGTGAAAAAGGCAGCTATGAAATTAGAATAGAATATATCAGGTAAAAAAAAAATATTTTGCGTAAAACATGGTTGGAGAGAAAAAAAATCTTGTCAAAAAGATAAGAGAGCGACAGTGTACTTTCATAGGACATGGAATGAGAAGAGGGGGCATTGAAAATATTATAACAACAGGAAAAATAGAAGGAAGAAGATCAAGAGGAAGACCAAGAGAAATGATACTGGACAGTCTGACGGGATGGTGTGAGAGGAGATCACCAACTGAACTGATTGCCAGCATGAAAGATTGTGTACTCTAGAGAAGCATAATAGCCAACGCCAGTCGGCAAGACACCTGATGATGATGATGATGGCTGTCTCAAATTATCAGAAAAAGTTGACATTCAAAAATATGCAGTGTCACACAATTGTTGTGTTTTTGTCATCCACTAAGAAATGATGTGTTGTTTGTCACAGCTAGCAGAAGTGTTTATGACATGAGATTTAATATGTCATCTCTGCTTACTTCTAGACAAGCCTAAAGACCCCAAGCAGGACAGTTTTGTTGAGAAACTAGCCACACAGGTCATTAAAAATCTGCAGGTCAAAGTTTCCAACATCCATGTTAGATATGAAGACAAGTACACCAATCCTGATCGACCATTCACCATTGGAGTTACACTTCAAGAGTTGTTGTTTCAGGTTTGTGTGTTTAGTCAAGTTAGTCAGACTTTCAGCTTTTTAATGAAAAAACACTGCGACAAGTATATAAAGGTAAAGTAAAGGTAATCCTCTCATGCCTTAGAGGCACATAGGGATATGGTGTTAGTGCCCATATTTTCCATGTACAAGTATATACAGTCTCATTTATGTTATGTTGCTACAAGTATATACAGTCTCACTTAATGTTATGTTGCTACAAGTATATACAGTCTCACTTAATGTTATGTTGCTACAAGTATGTACAGGTGGTTGATTGTTGGTATGTAGTTACAGGTAGTATTGACAACTTTGTAAATTGACAGTAATAAGCCTCCCTTTGTGAACAGAGGTTGTGATATATCTGCAAGAAAGATAGATATGTAGATCACATTTTGCTTCACATGCTGTAGTTGCTTTTCTTTTGCGGTGATCACTTCACAGCACATAGTTGGTAGGCTATTTTTGTAGCTTATATTTGTGGTGACCACCTTCACAGCACATAGTTGGTAAACTATTTGTGTAGGTTATATTTGTCTAAAACCTCTATCTTAATGCAAAGAAAATAAATTGATGACAACTGACAAAACAAACAAGGCAGCTGAAATATTTTTCAGTGAGGAAAAATTGGACGAAGTGGAGAGTTTTGAGTATCTTGGATCGCTACTAACTAATAATGGAGATACAATTAGGGAAATTAAAATTATGACATCTATCGTTTTTCAGAAAGTAAAACAACTAAAGAATCTGTGGAAAGGAACAGACAGAAGTACAAAAATTAAGATTTTTAAGGGCATGCATCTTTCTCATCGCAACATATGCCTGTGAGATCTGGACACTTAACAAAACAGCTGAGAAACACATAAATGATTTTGAATGTAAATGCTACAGAAGAGTTCTTCAAATATCATGGACACAAAAAAAGAACAAATATATCCATACTACAAGAACTTAATATTGAAGAAGGCTGGCTAGTAAAGAGGATTAAAGAGAGAAAACTTAAATATTTTGGACACATTAAACATCATGATAATCTAGAGAAGACCATCTTGGAAGGGTACATAATGGGAAAAAGAAAGAGAGGAAGACCAAGACGAAGATGGTTGCAAGACATCGTTGATGATCTGCAAATGGATGCATCAGCAGCAGGCCATCTTGCTCACAACCGAGAGGCCTACAGGAGTGCTATTAGGGAGGAAAAGTTCTGCAAGGGACATGCAAATGAATGAATGAATATTTGCCGTACCCACCTTCGCAGCACATGGTTGGTTTGTTATTTTTATAGCTTATATGAGGGGTGATTGATAAGTTCTCGACATAAGGTACAAATATTTGAAACGCACAGTTGATATTAGGTGCATTTGTAGATCAAGTCAGTGTAAGATTAAACACCACGTTTCTAGAAATTAACTGCAACCAATTTTTTTTTTACAGGCTTCTGAAGTGGTAAGGGAAGGTAGAAATTGAGAAAATGGATAAAATTTCTCATTGAGCAGTCATTCGCTACCTCTACATTAAAAGCTTATCATCAGAGGAGATCCATGAGGATATGGTAGAGACTCTAGGGGAGAGTGCCCCTTCTTACAGCACAGTGAAGACATGGGCAGCTCAAATCAAATATGGAAGGGAGAGTCTGGAAGATGATGCCCGTCCAGGAAGACCAAGAACTTTAACCACCGATGAAACCACCGGCAGAATCCATGACATGATAATGGAGGATCGACAACTAACTGACCGGTACATTGCTACTGAGTTTGGCATCTCCCATGAACGTGTTCATGCCATTATTCATAATGATCTTCAAATGACAAAGGTCTCTGCTTGATGGGTCCCGAAACTTCTTGGAGCTGATCACAAATGACAGCGTCTCAACATGTCAAGAGTCAGTCTTGGCTATTTTTCTGCAGATCCTGAAAAGTTTCTTTAGCAATTTGTGGCTATGGATGAGACTTGGATTCATCATTTTCAACCAGAAACCAAAGAACAGTCAAATCAGAACTGTCACCGGGGCCTATTATGCTAATCTTGTGAAGCAACTACAGGTCAAATTGAAGGAAAAGTGTCGAGGGAAATTGACGAGAGGAGTCATCTTTCAGCAAGACAATACTCCAGTTCACAAGTTGGCGGTGGCAATGGCTGCCATTCATGACTGCAGTTTCCAGCTTCTTGAACATCCTCAGTGTGCCCCAGATTTGGCCCCTTCGGACTATTACCTGTTTACCAAACTCAAAAAGGAGCTTAGTGGTCGCAAATTTGCTTTAAATGATGATGTCATTCATGCTCTAGACTATTTCTACTGGCACAAGATGCTGGCTTTTACAAAGAAGGGATCCGTATGCTCTAGGATCGCTGGACTAAGTGCATAAACTTGCAAGGGGACTATGTTGAGAAATAACCCAAAAAGGTTGTCCACAAATAATCTGTTGTACCTTATGCAGAGAACTTATCAATCACCCCTTGTATTTGTGATGACCACCTTCACAGCACATGGTTGGTTGGCTATTTTTATAGCTTATATTTGTGATGACCACCTTCACAGCACATGGTTGGTTGGCTATTTTTATAGCTTATATTTGTGATGACCACCTTAGCAGCACATGGTTGGTTGGCTATTTTTATAGCTTATATTTGTGATGACCACCTTCACAGCACATGTTTGGTTGGCTATTTTTATAGCTGATATTTGTGATGACCACCTTAGCAGCACGTGGATGGCGACTGATATTTTTATAGCTTATATTTGTGGTGACCAGCTTCGCAGCACATTGTTGGTTGGTTATTTTTATAGCTTATATTTGTGGTGATAACTTTCACAGCATGTGGTTGGTTGACATTTTTGTAGGTTATGCAAGGTGGTATCAGAAAGTTCCTGAGCAGTGCTTGGTTTGACTGTACTGTGTGATAAATATGCATGAAACACTGAAAGTCATTACTCCCAAGCATCCTGAGTCAGCCTGCCGCTTGGCGTAGTACCATCTACATGCGTTAAGTTTATTCGCTCGATTTTGTGGCCTTGTGTTAGGATTACTTTGCAATTGTTACGATGGCTGATAAATTTGAGTAGTGTGTCTGCATCAAATTTTGTGTCAAGTTTAGCGGATCTGCTACCAAGAACCTTGAAATGCCTTTTCAGGCTTTTGGTAAGCATTCTTCAGACTGAGCACAAGCTTTTGAGTGGCACATGCATTTCAAGACCAGTTGAGTATCTTTTCAAGATGGTGAGTGTTCAGGGTAACCAGTCGCCAGCAAAACACCAGAAAATGAGTAAAAAATTTGTGACCCTTTACATAAAGCCCATCACTGAACAATCCATCAGCTTTTCATATGGTTAGAATCGGTTATGGCATCTTCTCAGAGATCCTTATGAAAAATTTGGACTTAAATCTCATTGCTGTAAAGTTCGTTCCTTGGCTAGTGATGACCTAAATTTCATCTCTAGGATCATCATGAGCAGTGAAATTTTGGTTGACCTAACCCAATGTGACTATGCCTTGTTCCTCTGAATGAAATGAAACTGAAGGGGCACTGCTTTGATAGCATAACTGAAATCCAAACGGAATCGCAGATGGTATTGGATGGCTTCTAGAAAAGAAAGTTCTGTGGTGCTTTTGGGGCATGGAAGAGGCAGTGTTGTGAATGTTCCAGGGGAGTCTTATTTCAAAAGGATGGTGACCAAATTGAAATAAGTTATCACCAGTCCAGGAACTTTCTAATACCATCTTTTATTTGCGATGACCGCAGTGTGTAGTTGGTTGGCTGATATTTTTATAACTTGTATTTGTGGTAATCACCTTCATGGTGTGTAGTTGGTTGGGCGATATTTTTATGGTTTATATTTGTGGTGACCACTTTCATAGCATGTAAGTTGTATATGAGCAGTCAGGTGAAAATGAGGGGAGGGGCTGCTAAATCATATGATATTTATGAGATGGAGACACTGCCTTTTTGGTGGATAATGTAAGTGCAAAGGTCGTTTGGACTAGAAATGGAGTTCGTATCAGTTATTTGTTGCAAAGGACAAGGTCATGCTAACAAAAGTCATGCAGGAGGAAATACGCCTCACCTAACCAGCATGTTTGCCAGATGGAAGAACAGCATGGGGTTATTAATTTTTTGACAGCAGAAGGAAGTTCCCCAGCAGAAATTCATCCATGAGCGCTAAATGTATATGGTGAAAATGCACAGCCCAAGAGTTGCATCAAGGAGTGGGCTGCATAATTTTGAAGTGGCAGGGAAAGAGTGCTTGACAATCCGCATCCAGGTCGGTCACATGTGGTTATCACAAGGTAAAAAGTAAAATTCCTGTTTCCATGCCATTAAGGCATATTGGGGAATATGGTGTTAGGCCCGTATTTTCCATGACCTTCAGTACATGAAAGTGTGATGTGGTCAGTATCAGTGTGGTTGTCATGCCAGAGGCAGTTCATAAGGTTTACCATTCATCGATGGATTTCTGCTGGGGAACTTTCTTCTGCTGTCAAAAAATCAGCAACCCCACATTGCTCTTCCTTCAGTGCAGACATGTTAGGCGATGCGTGGTGTATTTTCTCCTGCATAACTTTCGCTAGCATGATCTTGAACTCTGCAACAATTAACCAACATGAATTTCCCTTCCAGTTCCAGTGACCTTAACACTGACACTGTCTGCCACAAAGGCAGTGTCTCTCTCCCACATATGAGATGTAGCAATATTTGCTCATTTTTGTTTGACTGCTCATTATAAATATAATCACAATGCAAGCAGAGTGACACACTGCCGAGATTCATTGTTGATTGTGTGGTATATATGGTGATAACATGACGATTGACAGTTCTTGAAGGATTGTTGCAGAAAATTCAGGAGTGGGCACACAGATGTGTGTGTGACAGAGGAGAGGAGGACAGTTGTGACTGAAGACCAAGTCATGCATGAAAAAATGCTGTTTTAAGATTTCAGACCTTTGATAATTTTCCTCAAGTTATGAGACTAGCCTGTTTCAAATTGCCAGAGAGTGATTGGGTTTCTAAAGAAAAGCTCATGAACAGTGCTGGTCATTGACAAAGTATTGCAAAATCTGAGTCATGGAGTGACAAATGCCTGAATTTGAGTAACAGCTATGTGGAAAAGTAATGCACATGTGCATATAAGTTTTCTGTGTAATAACATTTGCTGTCTTATTTGATGTTTTTCATTGCCAGCCTGTTCTGCCTAGTAGCTAGTAGAAGAATCTGTCATTGATTTATACAGTAATTATATTTGTATCTCAGATGTGCTCTACTTGTGCTTTCCAGTGTTATCATCTTTTCACACTGTTATTTTATTTTTTTTTTTCAACATTTTCTGAATTATACATGTGTTTACTTCAGCTGATTCGACTTGACTCCCTGTCTGTCTACTGGAATAGCAAGAGTGATCTCCTACATGACTTGGATAGCAAACAGATTCTGGTGAGTCACTTCTGTATATCACATGTAACTAGCAGTCACACTTGTTTTCTGAAGTTCAGCAATATGATAGATGTTTTATTGTCTGTAATGTTTGCATCCAAATAAGCAGGCGCGGACCAACTGGCGGTAGTCTCAGAGAGCAAGGTGGGGTGGTAGGTGGCTCTACTACTCCTATAAAGAGCCTCATGTGCTCAGTGAAGGGAATACCAGGCGGGTAAGAGGCACCTTAAAACCTCTCGCTCCCGCTGTCTTGCGGGTAGGACAGGGAGTCCAAAGGCTAGCGGAGAGTCTGTACACAAACCAACAGAAGGCAACAGGAAACCACTGTCGTAGCTCCCAAGAACAATTATGTTATTCAGAGTATTAGATTTGTCATAAATGACATTAATGGATATTCCTCTGGAACTGCCTTGTTTGGAAGGGCAGCTCATGACCCACAGGTGAGGCCAAATTGTCATCAAGCTACTGGTGGCAAAACTAACAAGTTCAAAATAGCAACATGGAACATTAGAACTTTATTCCAGGGTGGAAAATTAGAAAATGTAAAGAGGGAAATGGAAAGGATGAAGTTCAACATATTAGGAATGAGTGAAGTTAGATGGACAGGTGCAGGGAAGATAAACTGATAAATATACAGTAATAAACCCAGGAAGTGAGAAACATGAATGAGGAGTAGGAATAATATTTGTCGACCAAACAGCAAGGACAATTGTAGGATATTTGAACATCTTGGACCGAGTCCTGCTAGCCCAAAGAAGATGTACGGCTATTTTATAATGATATAGAGACAGCCCTGAAACACACAAAGTCACATGAAATTACTATAGTCATGGGAGATTTTAATGCCAAAGTTGGTAAAGGAAGAACTTCAGACATCATTGGTGACTGGGGGAGAGGAATGACGGAGGTAGTAAATTAATTGAATGGGCAAGCATAGCATGGTTGTACGAAACACCTGGTTTAAACAACATCCCCGAAAATTGACAGTGTGGTGCAGCCCAGACAAAAAGACTTTTAACCAGATAGACTATGTATTAATCAACAAACGATTCCAAAATGCATTACTGACAACAAAACCATGCCAGGAGCTGACCGCAATAGTGACCATGACCCACTCTGTGGAAAAATTAGAATACAGCTAAAGAAACCATGCAGAAAAGTGAGAAACATCAAATTGAATACAGGACTCCTTAAAAATGACCAAGAACTGCAAGAACAATACAGAGTTATTATAACAAATAGATACAATGCAATAGCAAAGATAAATAGTATAGATGAACTGTGGGCAATGTTAAGAGATTCTATCCACCAAACTGTTAAGGAGATAATATCACCGAAAAAAGAAGCCCCTAAAAATAAATGAATGACAGACGACATCTTAGGACTGATGGACAAGAGGAGGAGGAGTAAAAATAACCAAGAAAAATATAGCAAGATAGATAAAGAAATAAGACGCAAATGCAGAGAAGCAAAGGAAGTGTGGTTAAAAGAACAGTGCAGACAAATAGAGGACTCCCATAATAAAGACAGCAAAAACATGCACAGACGATTTAGTGAACTCACAGGCAGGAAGACAAAATATGCCACAGGGTGCTTGAAATCAAAAGAAGATAAAATGTTAATGGGAAAAGAAGACATTGTGGACAGGTGGGCAGAGTACATTGGTGAACTGTATGGAGGAGAAAGACCAGAATCAACACCAGATACTGAAAACTGAAAGTGAATGGGAGCTACAGGCTCTTCTGAACATCATGGTTTGTGAAAGTAAAAGTAAAGGTCTCAGCCTGATATCACCTAAATGTAGCATTACCATCGATGGCACAGAACTGAAACAAATTGATAGATTCAAGTACTTAGGAATGATTATAACAGCTGATGGGAAATGTCACAATGAAATAAAAAGCAGAACTGCTCAGCCCAAGTCAGCATTCCAGAAAATGAGAAACATCTTGTGCAACAGATCTATATCAATGGAAACAAGATTCCAAGTACTTAAATGTTACATTGAACCAAATTTATTTTATAGATGGTCCATGAATAAGAGAGTACGAGAAATGGAGGCCATGGAAATGTGGTTTATAAGAAGGATGTTGAAGATACCATGGACAGCTAAGAAAACCAATGAAGAAGTCGTAAGAGAGGCTGGAGGTAAAAGCCAAATTATAACAAAGATCAGAGGTAGACAAGCGAGATTTGTAGGACATTTTCTGAGAAGAGGAAAATTGGAACACATTGTGGCAACTGAAAAAATTGAAGGAAGAAGAGACAGGAAGACAGTGAGAAGTTAATGGGTGGGCTGTCATTGTGACTAGGAAGAAAGTCACCGGCGGATCTCATAATCAAGTCTAAAGACAGGGAATTGTGGGGAGAAATGATCACCTACGCCACATGGCGTGGCACTTGATTGATTGACCGAAAACTGTGATGGACCACCAATACTTGAAGATGAAATCATAGATGCCATCAAACACATGAAGAAAGTAAAAGTGACTGGGCCTGATAATATAACAATGGAAGAAACAGAGGCGCTAGAGAAGATCATCATCATCAGGTGCTGTGCTGACTGGTGTTGGCTTTTATGCTTCTCTAGAGTACACGATCCTTCATGAAGGCCATCAGCTCAGTTGGTGATCTCCTCTCACACCATCCTGTCATACTGTCCAGTATCATTTCTCTTGGTCTTCCTCTTGATCTTCTTAGAGGAGATAGGAATAAAAATAATAACCAAGTTACTGAATGACATTTACAACAGTGGTTATACTCTCAGTGACCTGCTTAAATCCACGTTTATAGCACTACAAAAGAAACTAGGTGCAAAGGAATGTGATGACCACCAGACTATCAGCCTCTCATATCACATAGCGAAGCTACTTCTGAGAATCATGAGAAGAACAAGATAAAAATGGAAATAGCAGATAAACAGTTTGGACTTGTTGAAGGAAAGGGAACACACAATGCCATTTATGCTTACGAACACTAACAGAAAGAGCTTTAGAAGTACAGAAAGATCTCTACTTATGCTTCATTGATTACACCAAGGCATTCGACAAGGTGAAACATAATGAAATCATTAAAATGCTTGAAGACATTAATATAGACGGCAAAGACCTGAGGATTGTAAAACATCTGTACTGGCAGCAAGAAGCAGCAATTCGAGTTGAAAATAGAACTGGAAAATATCAGCCTATAAATCAAGGGGTGCGACAAGTATCTCCAGACCTTTTTTTTTTGTACAGCGAGAATATTCTAAGAACAATCATCACAGAACCAGGCATAAAAATTGGAGGATACAATATTAACAACCTTCAGTATGCTGACGACACAGTACTGCTGTCTGAGAACTAACACGACCTGCAAAATCTCTTGGATAAAGTCGCTAAAGGAAGTGAACAGAAAGGCCTCACTTTAAACATCAAAAAGACAGACTATGGTTATATCTAAGAAACAGAATCCACCAACATGCAGTATAGAATTAAACGGAAATATTCTAAAGCAGGTGCAGAAATTAAAATGCCTTGGAGCAGTAATAACTTCAGATGGGAAATGCAGAACAGAATAGGCCAAGCAAAGACTGCATTTCAGAGAATGAGAAACATATTAGCCAACACATCCTTATCAATGAATGTTAGAAAACGATTCCTAAAATGCTATATTGAACCTATCTTGTTATATGGAAGTGAATCATGGACAATAGGCAGGTCTGCACAAAAATCATTGGAAGCAGCAGAAATGTTGTTTATTAGAAGAATGTTACAAATCCCTTGGACAGCAAAAGTAACTAATGAAGAATGTATGAGAACAGCTGCAGAGACAAAACAATCTTGTCAAAAAAAAAAAAAATAAGAGAGAGACAATGTACTTTCATAGGACATGAAATAAGAAGAGGGGGCATTGAAAATATTATAACAACAGGAAAAATAGAAGGAAGAAGATCAAGAGGAAGGCCAAGAGAAATGATACTGGACAGTCTGACGGGATGGTGTGAGAGGAATCACCAGCTGTGATGATGGCCTGCATGAAGGATCGTGTACTCTGGAGAAGCATAATAGCCAACACCAGTTGGCACGGCACCTGATGATGATGAATATGTGCATCATGAGCACTATAACATTATATGTAAATGATACTCTGTCACTGTGACATTACATGCAAGCAACACCAAACAATATTTTTATATACAGATGTTTCAGGTTGTAATGTTCACTTTTATATGCAGAACTGTGAACCAGAACATAGAACATAATATCTGCTCTGGTTTGCTGAAAGACATGGTAAACTCTTGTAACACTTGCCAGGTTGTATTTGATGTTGTGTAAAAGGAAATGAAGTAAGGTCAGCTTCCTCCAAGCCAGGGAGAAACAGGTTTGGGAACAACTGGATGCAGCATTGTGCAAAGAAATAGAAAAACAGATGAAAGGGAAAACTTTGGAGGAAAAACTAGACTTGAAATATAATTTATCTTCATTGCTCTTGGAATGATATTTGGAACATGGCGTCTCGGCGATTTATCAGGTCTGCATATGACCTTCTGCCATCAGGTGCAAACCTGTTCAAGTGGGATGAAGTTGCAGATCCTGTGTATCCACTCTGTGGTGGTCAGCAAACCTTGGAGCATGTTCTGTCAGCATGCAAAGTAGCACTGGCACAAGGTCACTACACATGGCAGTACAACAGAGTGTTGACAGAGTGACAGATCCTGTGTGTCCACTCTGTGGTGGTCAGCAAACCTTGGAGCATGTTCTGTCAGCATGCAAAGTAGCACTGACACAAGGTCACTACACATGGCAATAGTTGACAGAGTGACAGATCCTGTGTGTCCACTCTGGTGGTCAGCAAACCTTGGAGCATGTTCTGTCAGCATGCAAAGTAGCACTGGCACAAGGCCGCTACACATGGCAATACAACAGAGTGTTGACAGAGTGACATATGTGGCAAACACCAGGAAAGAAATCAGAACTCTTCCCAAGTACTTCATGGGTGCTGGGAAATTATCCAACATCAAAGTTCTTAACATTCCCTTGCCCTCACTTTTTAGATGGAGCGAATGACTGAGAGGTCACAGGTGACCTACCAGGGCAAAGAGAATATCACGCATTCGTTAAGAAAACAAGAATGTGACCAGACATTATGGTGTATTTGTCCTCAAAACAGGACTCAGTTTTATTCCAACTCATGGTCCCATATGAGTCCAGATAGAAGAACAACACATATTCAAAAGTGCAAAATACAGTGATCTGGTGAAACAGGTAAGGCATGTGTCAAAATCTAAAGTGATTGGTGTTGAAGTGGGGGCAAGAGGATTTGTGATGATATCATGATATGTGTAAAGAACTGGGCTTTTATAAAAAAGGACAAGCAAGAATATGTGCACTGAAAAGACTCTCAGAAAGAGAAGGCCTCATGGTTTATATGGAGAACAATAGAACACTGACCCATAAAGACTGTTATAAATATGAGATGACTATATACAACAGTAACAGTGATCAAGGTAGTATAATGGAAGATAACATCTTGCACTGTCTCAGTGGGCAGCGAGAGTGGCTTGTGTTTCTTCCTACCTCAGGGTCTGTCTTATAAATCAACAGGCATGTCAAGCTGGACAAGCGCGAAGCACAGTCAAGGACTTGCTCACAGTAATATAAGACAGGTTATCAACATCCACTGAACAAACAGCTGGGAACGTTGACACGTTACAGATGTGAACGTTCAAACAGTATCTTCAGTCTCGTGAAGTGGTTATAATTAACATCTCACAGACCTCTAGGAGTCATGACCCATCCCCCATAGAGTGTCAGAAGTTTAAAGGGTTGAAATGCTTGCTTGGGGGGGGGGGGTGGGGGTGGGTACTTCTCTGATGATCTGAGGAGTTGTGTTGTTGTTTTGCTCTCCTCTGCATCAAGTTTCCTGCCTAAATGTATGGTAACACTGCAGATAAAGTATTGTGCTAGGTGTGTTCATATCTGTATATTGTTATGTTTTTTTCTGTTATTGTTTCTGTGGTCATCCAGTAAATTTGAAGAGAGACCTGTTACTGATACAATAATCATTTCCCATGGTCATCCAATAAATTACACTATGTTAGTAGTCACTGTCCTTGCATTATCTTCATTAGAAAGAGCACCACCATTCAACAAAGAAACATAACTGACATAATACCCAAACTGGACACAGTGGGCCAAGGTATACTGTTAAAAAAAGAAGTGCAACAAATATGATGTGATTTAAACTGAAGTTTGCTGATTAGACAAGGGCACATTGCCTGAAATGTTTACTTGGACATCAACTTTACGTGCTGACTGAATTGTACTTCGCAGATGATTCATGAGCACAGAAAAGCGACACTAGTCAAAACAGAATTTTTGACAGTAATTCATGACAGGTTCATGAGAATCCCATGAAACTTACTGAACACAAAACTCACTGGCCGTATTATTGAATGCCTATAAAAGATTGATGATCCTCCAATCAATTCATTTGAAAATTCGATATGCAATTATGGCTCATTTCACTACGAAACAATGACTCATCAACATTGGACGTTTACAGACAGGACAGTCACAAAGTGTAGTGGCCAGACAATTTAATGTGGTTAGAAGAATATCTTGGATCACTACTAACTAATAATGGAGATACAATGAGGGAAATTAAAAGGAGGACATCTCGCTCTTTACAAAGTAAAACAACTAAAGAATCTGTAGAGAGGAACAGACAGAACTACAAAAATAAAATTTTTAAGGGCATGCATCTTTCCCATCGCAACATATGCCTGTGAGACCTGTACACTTAACAAAACATCTGAGAAACACATAAATGCCTTTGAATGTAAATGCTACAGAAGAGTTCTTCAAATATCATGGACACAAAAAAGAACAAATATATCTATACTACAAGAACTTAATGTTGAAGAAGGCTGGCTAGTAAAGAGGATTAAACAGAGAAAACTTAAATATTTTGGACACATTAAACGTCGTGATAATCTAGAGAAGACCGTCTTCGAAGGGTACATAATGGGAAAAAGAAAAAGAGAAAGACCAAGGTGAAGATGGCTGCAAGACATCGTTGATGATCTGCGAATGGATGCATCAGCGGCAGGCCATCTTGCTCACAACTGAGAGGCCTACAGGAGCCTACAGGAGTGCTATTAGGGAGGCAAAGTTCTGCAGGGGACATGCAAATGAATGAGTGAATGAGAAGCACCATTAATCGCCTTTGGAGATGATTTCAAGAAACTGGGTCAGTTGCAAACCGGCCATGCAATGGGAGACCTATAGTCACTTCTTCTTCTTCTTCTTCGTTCGCTTCTACCACCAAAACCGCACTGTGATCCTACTGAATTTACGCCTGTGGTCCTCGTTAGGTCCCGTGGTCTCCTGTGTGGTCCCTGAAAGGACCACACGAGATCCACAGCAACCTTTATTTCTTTTCCGCATTTCTTCCTTGACCGGGAGGAGCTTCACTCCACACGCGGCATTTGAAGAGTCTCACCAGCAGTGTCTTAACCTCTGGGACAAGCCGGTTCATGCATTTCACCCGATATGACTGCACTCAGGATGTGGCCGACCTACAGACCAGAGGTGCCGTGATTTGACTGTTTGCTTCGCTTTATCCTTTCTACCATCTTTTCCGCAGTGATGCTGCGCGGCAACCTCATTTGCACCTTTCTTCATTGGCTGGGAGGAGCACCGCTCCACGCACGGCAACTGAAAAATCTCGCCAATAGCAGCAGATGAGCTACCAAACGTGCCACTCATCCACCCTAAGTGTCTGGTATTCCAGATATTCGCCCTCGCCCCTTCTCCTGTCAGTTTAAACAGTTCTGCCACGGGAAGGCCAGGAGCTGGACTTGACTGCCAGAGGCTGTTTGAGATGCATTTACAGTCCTTAGAACCACCCATAGTTCACAACTCCTGCCGAAGACCGCTTCATATGACTGCGTCACCTCAGGAATCGATTTGCATCTGTGTCCTGAACAGTCCAGTCAATGACACCAGCATGTCGAATTTCAGATCAAATGGTCAGGAACCGGCTGCATGACGCTGGTCTTTTGTCTAGAAAACCCTACAGAGGTCCTGTTCCTATGGACCAGCGTCAACAGAACCAACTGCAGTGGGCGAACCAGCATCGTCAATGGACTGTTGTTGCGTATGATTGGAGAAGGGTTTGGTTTAGTGATGAATCATTCTTTCTGCTCCATTGACGCAATAGACGGAGAAGAGTTTACCGAAGAGTCCATCAGTGCTACACTGCCACCGCCACCACCACCATGTCTTCAACCGTGCATCAACATGAAGATCTACCACCACCACCAACTATGTTTGTGATTTGTCTCCACAAATTTTATGTCTTTACTTTGTGGTCATATTACTCTCTCTACATATTTTATGTTTTCACTTGGTGATCATATATAATGTCTCTACATACAAGGGATGTTACAAAATCAACTTCCGTTTTGCTGGTAAAAATTAAACCAGTTGTCATAGCAATAAAGCACATTTCCTGTAGTAGCCAGTAAAGTATCATCTCACTAAACATGAGCCTGCAGACCATTATGTATAGTTTGTGCATGAGTAACAACCAGGTAAACATGGACTTTGTAATCATCATTCGCACCAGCTGTGAGGTCCATATTGTGATTCGTATTCTGCATGCAGAAGGATGCAGTGCCACTGAGATTTTAATGTTTTAATATTGACTTTATTGACATTTGTGCATATTTTAATATCTTAAAATTGACTTTATTGATGTATATACTGGGGTAAAATCTTAAAAGTGAATTTGATATTTATATTGATTTTAATATCTTAGAAGTGGCTTTACTGATGTTGATGTTGATGCATACTTTAAAATGGGACAATTGCTTGTTTATTTCTGCAGGTTGAGCTGGGAACTAACATACTTAGTGTTGAGGTTAATGCTAACTTTGTTTGACTTTTCTCTTTGATTTTCCTCACATTTGCTTTTCATCCTTTACTGGAACAGGTGCTGATCTCTTTCTTCTCTCCCCCTCCACCCCACCCTGCCAAATAGCTTTAGTTCACGAGTGTTAGATGTGTGAACTGTTCTGTTGTTGCTGTCTAGGTTTTTGGGATTATGTATTATATTATCATTATCTCTATCTGGAGTGTGGTACAGGCATAGAAAATGAACCTTAAAGATATTGAGGGTTCAGTTTCAAACCACTGTAATAAAGTAAATGTCACAATAAAGAACTCACATTCATTTTTCATACAAGGACCATGGCAAATGTTGAGCTGACTTGATGAAGAAACACAATGTCACACTCATGATTTACATGACAGTTCCCTGTACAGTACACTCATGCCAGGGCTCAGGTTGGACATCTTACAGTTGAGCTACACTTAGTGGGTGAAACGGAGAGGGATGATGATGATGGATGAAGATATCTCAAACTGTTTGTGAAAGTAGATAGAACACAAATAATACTGAAACAGTAACTACAGCCAGTGGGTTCCACCATAACATAAAGAAAATACTCAAGACATTAGTCTCCTGCTAGTGAACATTCACACCATGACTGCTCTCTTACAACACCAGACACAGACTGACAGACCAGAAATCACCCCCACTTAATTTCCTAGCAATTTCTATCCTCAGTGAAACACAACACATAAAGTCAAAGCTCTGCATGGTCAGCTTAACGGAAGATCACTCATAAACTTTCAACTGTTACCAAAAAAAAAACCAGTGGTGTTAACTGTAACTAATGTTGCGGGGGAACAAGCTGAAAAATCCTTATTCTTTTGCATGTATAAAAGCCTAAAATCATTTTTACACTGTAGTCTATTACAGAAGAAGGAATGAGCAAATGGTTCCAGATTGAAACAGGTGTGAAACAAGGATGTGCATTATCTCCCTGTGCTTTTTGGAATTGCCATAGACTTCATAATGAAAAAATGCTGCACAGCTAAAACTGGCATTGTTTGGGCACACGGGACCCACCTGGAAGATCTTGACTTTGCAGATGGCATAACTCTTTATCAGTGACAATGTGAAATCAGTGCAAGAAAAACAGATACCCTGTCTTCTGTGGCTAGTAAAATAGGACTTGAAATTAACAAGGATAAAACAAAAGTAATGAAACTTCTCATTAACCACGAAGGAAAAATATACGTAGAGGGAAGAGCTATTGAAGAAGTAAACCAGTTTGTACATCTCAGCAGCTACAATAGACCAGGATGGTGACATCAGAAAGGAAGTTAGAATTAGAATTGCAAAACCAGCATTGACCTTCAAGATTCTTGAAAACATATGGCATTCGAAAGTTATAAGCACAAAAACCAAGTTAAGATTACTCAATTCAAATGTAATATCCACCCTCATTTATGCATGCGAAAGCTGGAAAACATCTAAAGAAATAGACAATAAATTAGACTCTTTCAAAAACAAATGCCTAAGGAAAATACTCGGTATAAAGTGGAATGAATTCAAGAACAATGCAGAGATAAGACAGATGAGCAAACAACAACCTGTCTCATGGTTGATCAGAAAAAGAAGATGGACATATGTTGGTCGCTTGATGAGAAGAAATGATCAGAGAATCCTCAAACAAGCTATCAAGTGGAACACAACAGGCCAGAGAAAAAGAGGTCGACCATGTGAAACACATTGTTAAGACATTGTTAAGAGAGGCCAGTTAGTGGGCATAACATCCCTTGATGAAATTGAAAAACTTGCCGAATACAGGAAATTTTGGCGAACTACCATACGTGCCCTATGTGACTTTTAGCGGCATGGGAAGGATGTGAGATGTAAGTCTTAAGTGCATAATAGGCTAGGTCTTAAAAAAGAATTGTACTGTAGTGCTAAAAAATGCTAAAAGTCATCTTCTGTGTAAAGTGTAATATTTTGCTGGTGGAGAGGCTTGTATCTGTATTGGTGGCCATTGATCAGGATGCTGATCATGGAAAGTTAGGGTGGCCATTGATCAGAATGCTGATCATGGAAAGTTAGGATGGCCTTTGATCAGGATGCTGATCATGGAAAGTTAGGGTGGCCATTGATCAGAAAGCTGATCATGGAAAGTTAGGATGGCCTTTGATCAGGATGCTGATCATGGAAAGTTAGGATGGCCATTGATCAGAAAGCTGGTCACGGGAAGTTAGGATGGCCTTTTATCAGGATGCTGGTCATGGAAAGTTAGGGTGGCCATTGATCAGAAAGCTGGTCACGGGAAGTTAGGGTGGCCTTAGATCAGAATGCTTTTCATGGAAAGTTAGGGTGGCCATTGATCAGGATGCTGGTCATGGAAAGTTAGGGTGGCCATTGATCAGGATGCTGGTCATGGAAAGTTAGGGTGGCCATTGATCAGGATGCTGGTCATGGAAAGTTAGGGTGGCCATTGATCAGGATGCTGGTCATGGAAAGTTAGGGTGGCCATTGATCAGGATGCTGGTCATGGGAAGTTAGGGTGGCCTTTGATCAGGATGCTGGTCATTGAAAGTTAGGGTGGCCATTGATCAGGATGCTGGTCATGGGAAGTTATTGTGGCTGTGGAAATTTCTCAATAATATGCCTTTCTCATTGAGCTTAATCATTTCTAGCTTTTGATTTTAAAGTTAGAGATGAGTGACTCTTATTTTAACTACACACTAGGGGGCAATGTTACAGGTATTAATAGACTCATTTTCAATTTAATACCAGTGAAAAATATTGCAAGAATTGTCAGAATGTGACATGGAGACTTGAAACATGCAAATGCAGTAAACATAATGTGCTGATTGATTTGTGCAAGATGATGTCACTGTCAGAGTCCATTGGAAGAATAAAGCACAGTCTGATAATTATAAACATGAATAATATGATAAAAAAGTGAAATCTTTGCAAACACAATGAAGCAAATCACAGTAAAGTCAGTTGTGCCTGTACATAAGTTTTTTCTTTGTGAGGGGGAGGAGGAGGACCTGTCAATTACACAGCTGTCAGCTTAGAAGTTTGTCTACAGATGTCAGCTTAGAAGTTTGTGTACAAGTGTCGGCTTAGAAGTTTGTGTACAAGTGTTGGCTTAGAAGTTTGTGTACAGCTGTCAGCTTAGAAGTTTGTGTACAAGTGTCGGCTTAGAAGTTTGTGTACAGCTGTCAGCTTAGAAGTTTGTGTACAGATGTCAGCTTAGAAGTTTGTGTACAGATGTCAGGTTAGAAGTATGTGTACAGATGTCAGCTTAGAAGTTTGTGTACAATTGTCAGCTTAGAAGTTTGTGTACAAGTGTCAGGTTAGAAGTTTGTGTAGAGATGTCAGGTTAGAAGTCTGTGTACAAGTGTCAGGTTAGAAGATTGTGTACAAGTGTCAGCTTAGAAGATTATGTACAAGTATCAGGTTAGAAGATTGTGTACAAGTGTCAGGTTAGAAGATTGTGAACAAGTGTCAGGTTAGAAGATTGTATACAAGTGTCAGGTTAGAAGATTGTGAACAAGTGTCAGGTTAGAAGATTATGCATAAGTGGAGTATTCTCATAATTATTGTTTACCCACTCTCTCTCTCATGAAGCAGTCATTGATTGCCATACCCCATTCTCATACATCAACTTCTGTTTACTATAACCCATTCTCATACATCAACTTTTTTACCATAACCCATCCTCATACATCAACTTCTGTTTACCATACCCATTCTCATACATCAAATTCTGTTTACAATAACCCATTCTCATACATCAGCTTATGTTTACCATAACCCATTCTCATACATCAACTTCTTTTTACCATAACCCATTCTAATACATCAACTTCTGTTTACCATGACCCATTCCCATACATCAACTTTGTTTACCATAACCCATTCTCATACATCAACTTCTGTTTACCATAACCCATTCTCGTACATCATCTTCTGTTTACTAAACCCATTCTAATTTAACAACTTCTGTTTACCATAACTCATTCTTATATATCAACTTCTGTTTATCATAATCCATACTCATACATCAACTTCTGTTTACCATAACCCATTCTCGTACATCATGTTCTGCACACCCTAATGCATTCTCATAAAACAGTTATTGATTACCATAATCCATTCTCATACATCAGTTTCTGATTACCATAATCCATTCTCATAAAACAGATGTTGATTACCATAATTCATTATCATACATCAGTTTTTTTATTATCATAATCCATTCTCATGAAACAGTTTTTGATTACCATAATGCACATACAACAATTGTTGATTACCATAATCCATTTCATCTATCCATTTCTGATTATTTTAATCCATTCTCATAAAACAGTTGTTCATTACCATAATGCGGGTACAATTGTTAATTTCTATAATGCACATACAATTGTTGATTACCGTAATCCACTCTCATACATCAATTTTTGATTAACCTAATCCATTCTCATAAAAAAAGTTGTTGATTACCATAATTCACATGCAACATTTGTTGATTATCTTAATGCTTACATCAGTTTATGGTTGCCCTAGTTCATTCTCATAAAACGTCATTATTGATTACTGTAATCCATTTTCAGAAAATAGTCATTATTGCTTGCCTTAATTCATCCTCATATAACAATTGATGTGTACCCTAATTCATGTTTCTCAACGTTTTTTTGGTCATGCCTCACCTCAACACCCCAAAGATTTTTGACCCCCCCCCCCCCCCCCAACAGCATACCAACCAAATTCTGAAAAAGTATAAGTATATTCTAATTCCCTCACTCCCAGATATTCAGATGGTACCCCTGTGGGGCATATGCCCCACATTGAGAAACACTGCCCTAATTCAATGTGATAAATCAATTATTAATGATTACTCCAATCCATTCTCATAATACAATCATAGATCAACCTAATACAGTCTCATAAACTGGACACATTTACTGTAACATATTTTCATAAATCAAGCATTAATGTTTAATAATGCAACACATTCTTACAAATCATGTTTTAGCATTATAAATAATAAGCATAGTGATATAATAATTATGTCAGATATATTGATAATGGATGAAGATAAGAAAATATTAATTACAGTAACGAGTTACGATGATAAGAAAATATTAAGCACAGTAACAAGTTACGATGATAAAAAAATATTAAGTACAGTAACAAGCTAAAATGATAAGAAAATGTCAAGGTATAAAAATATTAGGGCTGCTGATTAATTCTGTTAACATGTGCAGTTAACGCGTTAAAAATATTTCAGTTAAATTTTTTAATGCAGCAATGATGTAAGATGTTAAAGTTCATTTTATATTATCTTGAAGAACAAAGACTGGCCCAGTAAGACCATAGCATTCTATGATGCTTGCAGTACAGATTTTCTGAAAGATTTACACATACGATGGTTGAAAGAACCCCAGAAAACATAGCATTGATTTGATTAGTGACGCTATACAACAGCTGTTGTTCCAGCTCTCTAGAACAAACTACAGTCAAGATTAACATAGTGTATCATCTGTCAATGAGAGATCATTGAAATGTCTTCTATTCATTGATAACTACAACTGCTTTATTTTGTCTGTTCATCAGGATGCCTTGTCAGAAAACATCCCCAAACAAGGACACAAGCCAAATCTGCAGTACTGTAGGTGTATTTTTGTGTTCTGTTTATTATTTGTTCAGCCATAGGAGAAAAGAGCTGATGGTCATAGAAAACAGAGAGAGAAATAGATATGGAAAATATATAATATTTGGGAGAGAAAAAGAGAGAAATTGTTATGAAAGAGCGCAGCATTTTGACAGTAAAATAACACGTTTGATAAGAGTTCTTTTATTTATAGTTTTAAAAAACAAACTTTGATAATTTTCTATTAAAAAAATTTTTTTCCCCTTTCATTCCACAAAGAAAATATAGCTGCTTTTCCCACTTGTATGAAGACTTTAAAAAAAATCAATTAGAAAGTTACTATCATTGCACTCTGGATACATCCATAGGTGGTCTGATCTCTTCTTCAGTATCTTCTTCAGTGTTCAGCCTTCTGGAATTTTTGATTAGTTGTTTATGTTTTGTCACACCAGGTTTAACCCACATCTCCTTTACTCTCTGGCTCAGCTTCTCTTACGTCTTGTATCAGTTGTTGCTACAGGAGCTGGTTGCTTGTTTTTTATATTTATCTACCATTTCTGAAAACCCAACTTACAAGTGTTTTCTGAACTTGATGTTGTTTTGTTGTTTTCTTTTCTAAATATCACATTATCCTCTTGTTTTCTGGTTTGTATTTCACATTGTCCCACTATTTTCTTGTCTAAATATCACATTGTCGTCTTGTTTTCTGGTTTGTATTTCACATTGTCTTGTCTTGTTTAAACATCACAGTGTCTTCATATTTCCTGGAGTGGACTCTGCTTTACCTCTGGGCTGAAATCCACATTGTCTTGTTTTCTGGTCCGAACTGCATATTGTCTTATTGTTTTCTGGCCTGAACTTAATGTTTTGTTGTTGCTTCTGGTCTGAACTCCATGTCTTCTTGTTTTCTGCCTTGAGCTTAATGTCTTCTTGTTTTCTGGCCTGAAGTTAATGTTTTGTTGTTTTCTGGGCTGAAGTTGTTATCTGGCCTGAAGTTAATGTTTTGTTGTTTTCTGGGCTGAAGTTGTTATCTGGCCTGAACTTAATGTTTTGTTGTTATTTTCTGGTCTGAACTCCATGTTGCCTTGTTTTGTTTTTTGCCTGAACTCCTATTTGCCTTTATTTTTTTCCTGAACTCCATGTTGCCTTGTTTTTTTTATGCCTGAACTGCATACTGTTTTGTTTTCTGGCCTGAATTCATTGCGTTATTGTCTTCTGCCTGAGCTCCATCTTGTTTTCCTGTTTTCTGACCTGAATGTATTGTTTTATTGTTTTTTTTAAACACTAGAATTTAATGTTCTGATGTTTTTTTTTAATGGCCTAAACTTATTGTTTTCTGACCTGAACTTATTGTTTTGTTGTTTTCTGACCTGAGCTTCTTGTCTTGTTGTTTTCTGACCTGAACTTATTGTTTTGTTGTTTTCTGACCTGAGCTTCTTGTTTTGTTGTTTTCTGACCTGAACCTATTGTTTTGTTGTTTTCTGACCTGAACCTATTGTTTTGTTGTTTTCTGACCTGAACCTATTGTTTTGTTGTTTTCTGACCTGAACCTATTGTTTTGTTGTTTTCTGACCTGAACTTATTGTTTTGTTGTTTTCTGACCTGAACTTATTGTTTTGTTGTTTTCTGACCTGAACTTATTGTTTTGTTGTTTTCTGACCTGAACTTATTGTTTTGTTGTTTTCTGACCTGAACTTATTGTTTTGTTGTTTTCTGACCTGAACTTATTGTTTTGTTGTTTTCTGACCTGAACCTATTGTTTTGTTGTTTTCTGACCTGAACCTATTGTTTTGTTGTTTTCTGACCTGAACCTATTGTTTTGTTGTTTTCTGACCTGAACTTATTGTTTTGTTGTTTTCTGACCTGAACTTATTGTTTTGTTGTTTTCTGACCTGAACTTATTGTTTTGTTGTTTTCTGACCTGAACTCCATCTTTTCCTGTTTTAGAGTATTAGCTCTGCTTGAAATTTGTTGTTGTTGGTTTTATAAATATTTATTTCTCATCTGATTCTCAGTATTCAAGCCCATCTCAGCTGTAGCACATCTAAGATTAAACACAAAGCCTGAACTCATGGACTTTTCTGTTCCCAAAATCTTCCTGACTTTGGTATTTGATGAGATAGCTGTGGCTTTGTCCAAAGATCAAGTAAGTTTTTCTTTGGGCTCACATAAACACTTTTTTAATCCATATTAATCTTTTGGCACACATAAACATTTTTTAGATCTTGGTAATCTTTGGGCACACATAAACATTTTTTAGATCTTTGTAATCTTTGGGCACACATAAACATTTTTTAGATCTTAGTAATCTTTAGGCACACATAAACATTTTTTAGATCTTGGTAATCTTTGGGCACACATAAACATTTTTTAGATCTTAGTAATCTTTGGGCACACATAAACATTTTTTAGATCTTGGTAATCTTTAGGCACACATAAACATTTTTTCAAACCTCAGTAATCTTTAGGCACACATAAACATATTTTTAAACCTCATTAATCTTTGGGCACACACACAAACTTTTTTAAAAATCTCAGTAATTTTTGGGCAAACAAAGATTTTTTTAGATCTTGGTAATTTTTGGGCACATACACATTTTTTAGATCTTAGTAATTTTTGGGCACACATAAACATTTTTCAAATCTCTGTAATTTTTGGGCACACATACAAATTTTTTAGATCTTAGTAATCTTTGGGAACGCATAAAAATTTGTAGATCTTAGTAATTTCTGGGCATCAAAATACTCGACATCAAGTGGAACGAATTCAAGAACAATGCAGAGATAAGACAGATGACTAATCAACAACCAGTCTCATGGGTGATCAGGAAAAGGAGATGGACATATGTTGATGAGAAGAAATGATCAGAGAATCCCAAAACAAGCTATCAAGTGGAACACAACAGGCAGAAGAAAAAGAGGCAGACTGCGTGAAACTCTGAAGAGAGCATTGTTGAGAGAGGCCAAATTGGCAGGCGTGGAGTCCTTTGATGAGGTTGAGGGACTCGCCGAGGACAGGAAACATTGGCGAACTGCTTTGCGAGCCCTATGTGACGTTTTAATGGCATGGGAAGGATATAAGATAATAATTTTTGGGCACACATATTTTTTAGATCTTAGTCATCTTTGGTCACACATAAACATTTTTTTAGATCATAGTAATCTTTGGGCACACATTTTTAACCTCTTGGGAGTGAGCAAGAAAAAGTAGGGGGTTGGGGTGGGTTGGGGAGATAGAGGCAGTGCATGGAGGAAGAGATATTTACATATCCAAGAGATAATCTATATGTATACATTTATATGTGTATGTAAATGTGCATGAGAGATAATCTGTATGCATATGTATGTGCATGTAATGATATGCTAGAAAAATATGTATTTGCTATATATATATATGTGTGTGTGTATGTGTTGATGTATGAGAAAGAAGCTTTTTGCATATATGAGTGCAAGTATTGATATGTGAGACATGTAATGTATGTTGATAACGGAAACCATATATACATTTACCAACAGTATGATGATGTGCTGGAAATGTTGGAGTCTTTGGAACGGATGACTCTTCTAGCTAAATACAAGAAAACCAGACCTGAGCTGCCATACAAAGGCAATGCCAGACAATGGTATGTAACTTTTTTGTCCTGTCACTGGCACCAGTAGCTTGTCTGATAATTATAAACATGAATAATTTGATGCTTGAAATGTGGCACTGCAAGTGTAGTGACAGTATAATGTTTGCTCCCTGCACTGTCAAATGTAGTTGCTATCCAAGTATGTTTAGAAATGAGGAGACTAAAAGATGTGTGGAAGAATTTACAAATGTCTTTTATATTGTGTGAGTGAGTGGGTGGGTTAAAATGTCTTATTTTGTGTGTGTGGGGGAGGGGTGTGAACTGAAAGATGTCTTATTGTGTGTGTGGGGTGTGAACTGAAAGATGTCTTATTTTGTGTGGGGAAATTTAAAAATATGTTATTTATTTTTGTTGGGAGGGTGGAGGGATTGGGGGGGGGGGGGGGAACAGGGACTGAAAATCCTTGTGTGTTGGAAACTGAAAGATGTCTTACCTTGTGTGTTGGAAACTGAAAGATTTTGTACCTTGTGTGTTGGAAACAGAAAGATGTCTTACCTTGTGTGTTGGAAACTGAAAGATGTCTTACCTTGTTGAGAGAATTAAAAAGTGGTCTTTGTTTTGCAAAGTGATGTTGATCAGCATTCTGTTGGTTTACTTTCATCAACAGTATTTGTATTTCTTTTTCTTCTTTATAAATTCTGATTGTATATAAAATTTGATTTTCTAGTTATATTTTAAAATGTGATTTTATGTATATGTCCATAATGAATTAAGATTTGATCTTATGTGTATGTTACTCACAAATAATTAGTGTATAATACTATATATAACTACACATGAAGACACTGCACTAAAGCTGTGATAACAAATGTTAAAACTGTTTAAGAAGAAAGTAAAAGGTAAAGATAGTCCCATAGCAAATGCTGTACGGGATAAAGTGTTAGAGACCTTATTATGCTGGGCCATCAGCGTATCAGGTAGGGCGGCCAGTTCCTTTCCTCTCCAGATTTCTCTGGTATCAATTTTATGACACTGGGTTGACCTTGGGGCCGTATTGGTTGAAAAAAAAAATCCCTCTCATCTGGGGATTCAAACTCACAACCATTTGGTTGCTAGACATGTGCTGTAACCACTTTGCTAGCTCGTCCCCAAGAAAAAAGCAGGAACTGCTTTATTAATTAATGAGCACACAGTTCTGACACAATTAGTCTGGGCAGCATGTGGGTGAAAGAGAAGCACTGATTTGACTTTGATAATTTTCTTTAACAATCTGGCCATGTGGGTGATAATTTTCTGTAACAATCTGGCCATGTGGGTGAAAGAGAAGCACTGATTTGACTCTGATAATTTTCTTTAACAGTCTGGCCATGTGGGTGAAAGAGAAGCACTGATTTGACTCTGATAATTTCTTTAACAATCTGGCCATGTGGGTGAAAGAGAAGCACTGATTTGACTCTGATAATTTTCTTTAACAATCTGGCCATGTGGGTGAAAGAGAAGCACTGATTTGACTCTGATGGATGAAGTCGCAGGTTTTTCTTTTTTTACTAAATGCCTCTTTGTTGTGGCTCACTCTCTGGATCTGGTTGAATGCTCTCCTAAGAATTTTTTTCTGAATGGTGGTGATGATGAAAAGATTATAATAATTTGTTGGATTAACTTTCTTAAAAATAGTTGTGTATGTTATGAATTAAGATTTAGTTTTTATAAGATTTGATCTTGTATATGTATCAAGATTTGATCTAATGTTTATATGTTATAATATTTGATCTTTTGTATATATTAAGCTGTAGCAAGGCATATCTAGTGTTTATATGCTGTAATGTTTGATCCTGTGTATATGTTATGCTATAGCAAGGCTGATCTCTAGAATGAGATCAGCTCTGTGTACTTAATAGCCTACAGCAAATCTGCTTTGTCACGCAGGTGGCATCATGCTTACGCTGCCACACTGGAACATACAGTCCAGCGCCGTCGCAAGATGTGGGACTGGAACAATATTAAGCACCACAGGAACAGTTTGAAGCAGTACAGAGAGGTGTATACACAGAAGTTGGATGGGAAAAAACTTGGTGGAAAGGGGCAAGATCTTATTAAAGTGGGTACTGTTTGTTATAGTTCTGTATACAGACTCTCTCTACCCCCTTCTCTCTCCACCCTCCCTCCCTTCTCTCTCCACCCTCCCTCCCTCTCTCTCCACCCTCACTCCCCCCTTCTTTCTCCACCCTCCCTCCCCCTTCTTTCTCCACCCTGTCTCTCTATCCCTTCTATCTCTCCCTCCCTCATCCATTTTCTCTCTACCCTCCCTCCCTTCTTTCTCCACCCACCCTCCCTCTTCCCTATCTCCCTCCCTTCCTCTCTCCCCCTCCTGTCTCTCTCTCTCTCTCTCTTTCTCTGTCTGTATGTGTAATGTTGAAAAATACAGATTTAAATGTTGAGAAATACAAAAGTAAATAATGAAAAATTCAAATGAAAGTGTTGATAAGTGTAAATGTTAGTTGAAAGTTTACTTGCATCATGACTGTAATGTTGAGAAATGCTAAGTTCCACTTAACTAAAATGACCTAATTGATATACAAAGAAAGACAAAATTATTTGGTGACAAACAGTGCATACACTGTGGCTGTATTTGTTGACAGATGTCAACCATGTATTTTTCATACTTCTCTTGTTGTTGAGGATTAATATTACTGCTGCAGAAAACTAGTCTCAAAATAAGACTGATTGATGTCGTAAAAACCAAATGACCTGAGCAGCATATATTGTGAAATGATCTAGTAAAGTATCTTGTTACTGTTTTTATTGTGATTATGTGATGGTAGTTTTTCCCATGCTTCTGTCTCCAGCAACTAGAAAATGAGCTTGATGTATTCAACATCTGCATGTGCAGAAACCAGGCAGAGCTAGATGTAAGTACAGCTTCACTGACTTGTACCAGTTCTCTTGTTCTCTCTACAAGTCAAACAAGCACAAATAAAGTTTTTAATATTTGATGATTTCTGTGAACATTGAGGTCGATATGACCGCACGCATGGTCAGACAGAAGCAGACTGCATTGACTGGATAACAAGTAAAATAGCTATAAACTTGGAGCACATTGTGATAACAAGTAAAATAGCTATAAATTTGGAGCATATTGTGATAACAAGTAAAATAGCTATAAACTTGGAGCACATTGTGATAACAAGTAAAATAGCTATAAATTTGGAGCATATTGTGATAACAAGTAAAATAGCTATAAACTTGGAGTACAAAGGTTGATTGATAAATTCTTGGCCTAAGGTACAAATACTTGAAATGCACAGTTGATATTAGGTGCATTTGTAGATCAGGTTAATGTAAGATTAAAAACCAAGTTTCAAGAAATAAACTGCAATCAGTTTTTTTTTTTTACAGGCTACTGAAGTGGTAAAGGGCGGCAGAAATTGAGAAAATGGATAAAATTTCTCATCGAGCAGTCATTCACTAGCTCTGCATCAAGGACTTATCATCGAAGGAGATCAATAAGGATATGGTAGAGACTCTAGGGGAGAGTGCCCCTTCTTACAGCACAGTGAAGAAATGGGCAGCTTAATTCAAACATGGAAGGGAGAGTCTGTAAGATGATCCCCGTCCAGGAAGACCAAGAACGATAACCACAGATGAAACCACCGGCAGAATCCATGACATGATAATGGAGGATCGATGACTAACTGAGTGGTACATTGCTGCTGAGTTGAGCATCTTCTAGGAACATGTTAATGCCATTATTCACAATGATCTTCAAATGACAAAGGTCTCTGCTCGATGGGTCCCGAAACTTCTTGTAGCTGATCACAAACAACAGCTTCTCAACATGTCAAGAGACAATCGTGGCCATTTTTCTGCAGATCCTGAAAAGTTTCTTCAGCAATGTATGACTGTGGATGCGACTTGGGTTTATCATTTTCAACCAGAAACCAAAGAACAGTCAAAGCAGTGAAAACATCATGGATCCCTACCTCCAAAGGAAGTGATGGCTTCCGTCTTTTGGGATTCAGAAGGTGTGCTTTTGGTAGACAATCTTCAGAAGGGCAGAACTGTCACCAGGGCCTATTACGCTAACCTTGTGAAGCAACTGCGGGTCAAATTGAAGGAAAAGCATCGAGGGAAATTGACGAGAGGAGTCATCTTTCAACAAGACAATACTCCATTTCACAAGTCGGCGGTGGCAATGGCTGCCATTCATGAATGCGGCTTCCAGCTTCTTGAAAATTCTCCTTATTTCCTAGATTTGGCCCCTTCGGTCTATTACCTGTTTACCAAACTGAAAAAGGAGCTTAGTGGTCACAAATTTGCTTCAGATGATGACATCATTCATGCTGTAGACCACTTTCTACTGGCACAAGATGGTGACTTTTATAAAGAAAGGATCTGTATGCTCCAGGATCGCTGGACTAAGTGCATAAACTTGCAAGGGGACTATGTTGAGAAATAACCCCAAAAAGTTGTTCACAAATAATCTGTTGTACCTTATGCTGTGAACTTATCAATCACCCATCATACATTGTGATAATAAGTAAAATAGCTATAAACTTGGAGCATATTGTGATAACAAGTAAAATAGCTATAAACTTGGAGACACTGTGACAGTAACCAGTAAACTAGCTATAAATTTGGAGCACATTGTGATAACAAGTAAAATTACTATAAACTTGGAGCACATTTGAGAAAAAATTGTCAGTATTGGGAACATGAATTCAACTTTGATGAACTTGTCTATTAAAAAAACATTTAGTTAGCATTATCAGAAGGTGTTCAGTCTCCTTCCTCAGGTACCTTTCAGTGTTGTTAGGGAGCTTGGTGTTTTGCTTTGTATAATGGGATATTAAAGCTTTCTGTCATTTTGTCCCTCCACCTCTTGCATGGGCAGCCTCTACTTCAAGCTTCTGCAATTCTTGATATGAATGTTGTTTCTGTGGTATACTGTCTGGTAGTAGTTGTGTAATGTGGCCAAACCATTTGACTTGTTGTTTCTGTGGTTTATTGTCTAGTAGTAGCTGTGTAATGTGGCCAAACCATTTGACTTGTTGTTTCTGTGGTATTATGTCTGGTAGTAGCTGTGTAATGTGGCCAAACCATTTGACTTGTTGTTTCTGTGGTTTATTGTCTAGTAGTAGCTGTGTAATGTGGCCAAACCATTTGACTTGTTGTTTCTGTGGTATTATGTCTGGTAGTAGCTGTGTAATGTGGCCAAACCATTTGACTTGTTGTTTCTGTGGTTTATTGTCTAGTAGTAGCTGTGTAACGCGGCCAAACCATTTGACTTGTTGTTTCTGTGGTATTATGTCTGGTAGTAGCTGTGTAACGCAGCCAAACCATTTGACTTGTTGTTTCTGTGGTATTGTGTCTGGTAGTAGTTGTGTAATGTGGTCAAACCATTTGACTTGTTGTTTCTGTGGTATTGTGTCTGGTAGTAGTTGTGTAATGTGGTCAAACCATTTGACTTGTTGTTTCTGTGGTATTGTGTCTGGTAGTAGTTGTGTAATGTGGTCAAACCATTTGACTTGTTGTTTCTGTGGTATACTGTCTGGTGGTAGTCGTGTAATGTGGTCAAACCATTTGACTTGTTGTTTCTGTGGTATTCTGTCTGGTAGTAGTTGTGTAATGTGGCCAAACTATAAATGTGGCTGATAAAATATAAGAGCTCATACATGTGGCTGATAAAGTATAAGAGCTCATACATGTGGCTGATAAAATATAAGAGATATAAGAGCTCATTCATGTAGCTGATAAAATATAAGATCTCATGTATGGCCAATAAAATATAAGAGCTCATACGTGTGGCTGATAAATTAGAAGAGCACATACTGATAAAATATAAGAGCTCATACATGTGGCTGATAAAATATAATAGCTCGTACGTGTGACTGATAAAATATAACAACTCATACATATTGTTGACGAAAGGTGCAAGTCAATAAAAGTATAAGAGCCTAGACATGCAGGCGATGAAAATACAAGATCTGAGATATCTCTACATGAAGATACAAGAACTGAGATATCTCTGCATGAAAATACAAAAACTGAGATATCTCTGCATGAAAATACAAGAACTGAGATATCTCTGCGTGAAAATACAAGAACTGAGATATCTCTGCATGAAAATCCAACCATCATGTATGTGTTTTAATGAAAATATGAAAACCTCATTAATATGAGTGACAAAAGTGCAATAACTCATACATGTGGTTGCATTTGGTACGTCCAGCATCCCAACAATTTTGATTTTATAAATAGTCGGAACAAGACCCAGGACTGAGCATTTAAAGAAGTACGTGGTGATGTGTTTTGTTCTGTTCTTTCTTCTATTATAAACAGGCAGCCAGGCTTGGCAAGAAAAGAGAGGCAGAGAAAAGTCAAGGAGGAGGATGGCTTGGTGGTTGGTTTGGTGGAGGGAAGAAGAAGAAGGAGGCAGAGGAAAAGCAGGGTGCTAAGACTGGGGCAGATAAAGCTGGCTTGGATCTAGGTAAGCAGAGAGAGTTAAACACTTGAAGTTGTTGCTATTGGAAAGAAACATATAAGATAGATGTAATTATAGTTAACTGATTCAGAGGTTGATTAGTAATGTCACACTTGGCACTCGGCAGCTATATCACATGAAAAAACAGACAAGCAGACTATAACGATTAGAGGCTAAAACAAAATTTCACTTAGTCTCACTTAGGCAGTATGAGTAGTATGTTTTAGTGTGTATATTTATCACTAGATGAAACTGTCTAGCCTGGAGCAGTGTAGGATGATGGGATGAATAGTAAGTTGTTACAACAAAACAAGTGGGATAAGATAGATGTGTGACACTGATACGGCTTAGGCCAGGACAGTAGATGTGATACTCTAACACAGCTCAGGCCAGGACAGTAGATATGATACTCTTGACACAGCTCAGGCAAGGACAGTAGATGTGATACTCTTGACACAGCTCAGGCAAGGACAGTAGATGTGATACTCTTGACACAGCTCAGGCAAGGACAGTAGATGTGATACTCTTGACACAGCTCAGGTCAGGACAGTAGATGTGATACTCTGACACAGCTCAGGTCAGGACAGTAGGAGTGACGCTGACACAGCTTAGGCTGAAAAATAACCCCCAAAAATTGTCCACAAATAATCCGTTGTACCTTATGTCGAGAACTTATCAATCAACCCTCGTAGGATCAGATATTGAGATATACAGGGTGGTTTTTTTTTGTTTTGTTTTTGTTAAGATATTGAGATATACAAGGTGGTTTTTTTTTTTTGGTTAAGATACTGGAATATAGGTTCAGATATTGAGATACAGAGGCTTTTTTTTTGTTAAGATACTGGAATATAGGTTCAGATATTGAGATACAGAGGCTTTTTTTTTTGTTAAGATACTGGAATATAGGTTCAGATATTGAGATACAGAGGCTTTTTTTTTTGTTAAGATACTGGAATATAGGTTCAGATATTGAGATACAGAGGCCTTTTTTTTGTTAAGATACTGGAATATAGGTTCAGATATTAAGATACAGAGGCTTTTTTTTTGTTAAGATACTGGAATATAGGTTCAGATATTGAGATACAGAGGCTTTTTTTTTGTTAAGATACTGGAATATAGGTTCAGATATTGAGATACAGAGGCTTTTTTTTTGTTAAGATACTGGAATATATGTTCAGATATTGAGATGTACAGGCTTTTTTTTTGTTTTGTTTTGTTAAGATACTGGAATATATGTTCAGATGTTTTTTTTAAAGAGACTAGAGTGTAGACACTTAACAAAACAGCTGAGAAACACATAAATGCCTTTGAATGTAAATGCTACAGAATAGTTCTTCAAATATCATGGACACAAAAAAGAAAAAAATATATCCATACTACAAGAACTTAATATTGAAGAAGGCTGGCTAGTAAAGAGGATTAAAGAGAGAAAACTTAAATATTTTGGACACATTAAACATCATGATAATCTAGAGAAAACCATCTTGGAAGGGTACATAATGGGGAAAAAGAAAGAGAGGAAGACCAAGGCGAAGATGGCTGCAAGACATCGTTGATGATCTGCAAATGGATGCATCAGCAGCAGGCCATCTTGCTTACAACCGAGAGGCCTACAGGAGTGCTGTTAGGGAGGCAAAGTTCTGCAAAGGACATGCAAATGAATGAATGAGAGTGTAGATTCAGATATTGAGATACATGATACAAGCTGATTTTTTTTTTAAAAAAGAGAGTAGAGTGTAGATTCAGATATTGAGATACATGATACAAGCTGATTTTTTTTGTTTGTTTGTTAAGATGCTGGAGTGTGGATTCAGATGTTGAGATACATGATAGAAGCTTTTTTTTTTTTTTTTAAGAGATTAGAGTGTAGATTCAGACATTGAGATACATGATACAAGCTGAGTTTTTTTGTTGTCAAGATGCCGGAGTGTAGATCCAGATATTGAGATAAATAACATATGTTGTTTTTTTTTTTTTTTGTTAAGATACTGGTGTGTAGTTCTTTAAATTGATCTCATATTTGCAGCATTATGTAAAATTTGAAAATGAGCAGAATCAGTGTTGAATGTAAATGTCAGCAGATGAGGTAGTTAACCAGTGTAGAAGTAATTTGATTGTGTAAGTGATATCCTGTAACCAGGCAACAAGTTCCAGGAAGAGTTCACAGATGATGAGAAACTTAAACTCTACAAAGCTATAGGCTATGATGAAAATGCCAAGGATCCAACTTTCCCCATTGAGGTGAGAACTTTGTTATGTCAATTTCAGATGCAACAAAGAGCTTTCTAAAAAATCAGAAACATAGAAACTTTTTTTTTTAGTTTTGTAGGAAAAAGGAAAAAAAAAGAATAATTAAAACTTTATACAATACTTAATTTAAAAAACATGCGTGTGCGCCTGCACAAACACAGAGAGAGAGAGAAAGAGAGAGAGAAAGAGAGAGAGAGAGAAATATCTGTATCTGGTAAGTGACAGGAACTAGCTACATGATATAATGTGGTTATAATTTGTTGATTGCCCCAGAGTTCATGTGGATCATATCATTTGAACTGCAGATGATTAAGCTCTTCCGCTGCCAAACAGCAACTGATAATTACAGGAAAAGAAATTTGATCTTACCTAGACATTTTAGTCCACTCTTTAACAACCTCTTCTGCAGAGTTGGGATGTTGTAACAGGCTATCTTAGTTGAATGGGAAATTTACGTATTTAACCACAACTTGGTTTGAATGAATGAATGAATAATCTTTATTTTTAAAGGGTAAAGAATTGGGCATGCAGGCCCGTCTTACATTCTGCCCTTGACATAAAACAAGGTGTCCATCAGGGGTGCATATTGTCACCTTACTTATTTAACTTCTATACTGAAAATATAATGAGGAATGTTAGAGAAGATGTAGACAAAGAATATTACGATGCCATAACAATTGGAGGTTATGAGATACCAGAGATTAGATATGCTGATGACACAGTATTACTGTCCACAACACAAAAAAGGAATGGAAAAACTAATTATGTCAATCCGTAAGAATAGTGAAGAGCAAAACTCTATCTTAATGTGAAGAAAACTAAATTGATGACAACTGACAAAACGAACAAGGCAGCTGATATATTTATCAATGAGGAAAAACTGGAAGAAGTGGAGAGTTTTGAATATCTTGGATCACTACTAACTAATAATGGAGATACAGTGAGGGAAATTAAAAAGGAGGACATCTATCGCTCTTCAGAAAGTAAAACAACTAAAGAATCTGTAGAGAGGAACAGACAGAACTACAAAAATAAGATTTTTAAGGGCATGCATCTTTCCCATCGCAACACATGCCTGTGAGACCTGTACACTTAACAAAACAGCAGAGAAACACATAAATGTCTTTGAATGTAAATGCTACAGAATAGTTCTTCAAATATCATGGACACAAAAAAGAACAAATATATCTATACTACAAGAACTTAATATTGAAGAAGGCTGCTAGTAAAGAGGATTAAAGAGAGAAAACTTAAATATTTTGGACACATTAAACCAATATACGAGATAATCTAGAGAAAACCATCTTGGAAGAGTACATAATGGGAAAAAAGAAAGAGAGGAAGACCAAGGCGAAGATGGCTGCAAGACATCGTTGATGATCTGCAAATGGATGCATCAGCAGCAGGCCATCTTTGCTCACAACCGAGAGGCCTACAGAAGTTCTGTTAGGGAGGCAAAGTTCCGCAAGAGACATGCAAATGAATGAATGAATGAAGTTTCATCTTTAGTTGTGTATCAAGGGTAAATATTAGCCTGGTAGGTTTCATCTTTTTTTGTGTATCAAGGGTAGATATTAGCCTGGTAGGTTTCATCTTTAGTTGTGTATAAAGAGTAGATTTTAGCCTGGTAGGTTTCATCTTTAGTTGTGTATAAAGAGTAGATATTAGCCTGGTAGGTTTCATCTTTAGTTGTGTGTAAAGAGTAGATATTAGCCTGGTAGGTTTCATCTTTAGTTGTGTGTAAAGAGTAGATATTAGCCTGATAGGTTTCATCTTTAGTTGTGTGTAAAGAGTAGATATTAGCCTGGTAGGTTTCATCTTTAGTTGTGTGTAAAAAGTAGATATTAGCCTGATAGGTTTCATCTTTAGTTGTGTGTAAAGAGTAGATATTAGCCTGGTAGGTTCATCTTTAGTTGTGTGTAAAGAGTAGATATTAGTCTGGTAGGTTTCATCTTTAGTTGTGTATAAAGAGTAGATATTAGCCTGGTAGGTTTCATCTTTAGTTGTGTATAAAGAGTAGATATTAGTCTGGTAGGTTTCATCTTTAGTTGTGTATAAAGAGTAGATATTAGCCATGTCACATTGGCAAAAACTGAGGTTTATGATTACTCTACAGTTTGTGGCAGTTCGCCTGGTAACCAAACTCAACAAGCTTTCTCTTATGCTTGTGGATCGCAAAAATGCAATGTAAGTTTCTAGACATAGTACTTACATGTACATGCATTTGTGATATATGAGACTGAATGTGTATATAAGTGGGTTGTTGATTAGATATATGAGATTGTATACATAAGTGGGTTGTTGATTAGGTATATGAGATTGTATACATAAGTGGGTTGTTGATTAGGTATATGAGACTGAATGTGAATGTAAGTGTGTTGTTTATTAGGTATATGAGACTGAGTGTGTACGTAAGTGGGTTGTTGATTATGTATATGAGACTGAGTGTGAATGTAAGTGTGTTGTTGATTAGGCATATGAGATTGTGTACATAAGTGTGTTGTTTATTAGGTATATGAGACTGAGTGGGTTGTAGGTGCCTATATGAGACTGTGTACAGAAATGGATTGTTGATTAGCACCAGACAGTATCCCATAGAAACAAGTCAGATAGTTTGGACACATTACATGCCTACCACGAGACAACAAACCACAAACATCAGGTCAAATGGTTTGACCACATTACGTGACTACCACCAGACAGTATAGCATAGAAGCAAGTCAAATAGCTTGGCCACATTACATGACTACCACCAGACAGCATACCTCAGAAATAAGTCTAATGGTTTGGCCACATTACATGGCTACCACCAGACAGCATACCTCAGAAATAAGTCTAATAGTTTGGCCACATTACATGGCTACCACCAGACAGCATAGCACAGAAATAAGTCTAATAGTTTGGCCACATTACATGACTACCACCAGACAGCATAGCACAGAAATAAGTCTAATAGTTTGGCCACATTATATGACTACCACCAGACAGCATAGCACAGAAATAAGTCTAATAGTTTGGCCACATTATATGACTACCACCAGACAGCATAGCACAGAAATAAGTCTAATAGTTTGACCACATTACATGGCTACCACCAGACAGCATACCTCAGAAATAAGTCTAATAGTTTGGCCACATTACATGGCTACCACCAGACAGCATACCTCAGAAATAAGTCTAATAGTTTGGCCACATTATATGACTACCACCAGACAGCATACCTCAGAAATAAGTCTAATAGTTTGGCCACATTACATTACTACCACCAGACAGCATACCTCAGAAATAAGTCTAATAGTTTGGCCACATTACATGACTACCACCAGACAGCATAGCACAGAAATGTCTAATAGTTTGGCCACATTACATGACTACCACCAGACAGCATAGCACAGAAACAAGTCAAATAATCAAAAACATTCATGCTAAGAAATATAAATTCCACCTGTGCATGCAGTAAAAGTTTTATTTCATTGTTTAGAGAGGAGTAGATGCTTTGTTTAGTTGTTTGTTTGCCATGTTTTCCTGAGCTAACTGCTGCTTGTAATTATTTCCTCCTCAGTGACAATCAGCTGTTGAAGCTAACACTCACAGAAATATGTGCCAGTTTTGGACAAAGGCCAGCAGCCAGTGCCATCAGGTCAGCAGAGAACACATCAGTCATTTCAAGTCATTTGCTGTCATGAGAAATAGCTACAGTCAATTCTAACATCATATAATTATTTGTATGTCAACATTCATCACTGTTGAAAACACAGATTATCATGGTTTTTGGTGTAGGAGACATTGATTGCCATGTTTAAACATTCAGATATGTGATGCAGTGTTAAATATTTGACACTGTCAGAGATGCTTGCTAATGTTTTGAACTCATGAATAAATATTGACACAGTATTAAGTATCTGATACAGTTTGGGACGCTTACATATCATCTGAACACTTGGTACCTCCCTGCAAAGCAGCAGAATCATTTTTAGTCCTTGGGTTTTACTTGGCTGTTTCAGAGCTAGCATCCAAACAGCAACCATCAGTCTCTAGATAGTCCTGGTAGAAGTACATGCTCTTTCTAGTAGAAATGTGTATGTGTAGTTTGTACATCAGTAAACATGTAATACCAAGTAAAATTGTTTGCTGCATAAATGCAACAAGGTAAAAGATGTCTGTGTTGAAAGGTCTTCACCATGGCAACAGTTGCCAGGAGTTCTAAGTTTAAAAGTTATATTGTAGCAGGCTCACATCTCTCTTAACAAACATTTGTTGTATCAGCTCACTTAGCAAACGACTGTTGTATAAACCACTCATCTCAATTAACAAACAGGTGTTGTGCCATGGATATATCTCACTTAACAAATACATTTTTCACTTTACATAAATGTTTGTTAAGTGAGACATGTGCCTGATACAATAAATGTTTGTTAAGTGAGACATTTGCCTGATACAATAAATGTTTGTTAAGTGAGATGTGTGCCTGATACAATAAATGTTTAAGAGAGACGTGTGCCTGATACAATAAATGTTTGTTAAGTGAGACGTGTGCCTGATACAATAAATGTTTGTTAAGTGAGATGTGTGCCTGATACAATAAATGTTTGTTAAGTGAGACGTGTGCCTGATATAATAAATGTTTGTTAAGTGAGACGTGTGCCTGATACAATAAATGTTTGTTAAGTGAGACGTGTGCCTGATACAATAAATGTTTGTTAAGTGAGATGTGTGCCTGATACAATAAAAGTTTGTTAAGTGAGATGTGTACCTGATACAATAAATGTTTGTTAAGTGAGACGTGTACCTGATACAATAAATGTTTGTTAAGTGAGATATGTGCCTCATACAATAAATGTTTGTTAAGTGAGACGTGTGCCTGATACAATAAATGTTTGTTAAGTGAGATGTGTGCCTGATACAATAAAAGTTTGTTAAGTGAGATGTGTACCTGATACAACAAATTGTTAAGTGAGACATGTGCCCATCTTAATTCTGATATCTGATGTGCACTCTTTAACATGCATACATTTAAAAATATTTGATGCAGGTTGGATGTCAAAGTTGATCGGCTACGGGCAACTGGTTCTCCACGCAAAGACTACGCACCAAAGATGATTAGCTCAGTTGGTGCATCCAAAGAAGAAAGCACATCTTTGCTGACCTTGACAGTTGAAACAAAACCCCTGGATGGTCTGTGTGACTCCAGAATTAGAGTGCAGTCCAGGCCGCTGGAGATTATTTATGATGCTGTGAGATCCTGAGAGAAAAGTTTATGACACATTCATTTGTAAATCATACTAATAAAGTGTAGAAGAATACTTTACATGCATGGAAATATATATAATTCTGATTCGGTCTCTTCTTGTCATATTTAGTATTCTTCTTAAACATCTCATTTCCGTTGTGATAATTTTCCTTTTGTTTTCCAATTTTAGTGTCCATGTTTGACATTGATAGCATGGAGTTGGGAGGAAAGTTGTGTTGTCCAGTCCTCTTTGATTCAGTTGTGATGTATTTGATTTTCAGTAAAAGTGTCATTTGCTTTAATTACATCAGTTCTCAGTTTCAGCATTGGTTTTCTCATATGCTGATATCATACTACTTATGTTTTTGAAGTGTTTCAAAGGTTGATTGCCCGGAAGGATCTTTAGTAGCATTTCTTCTCTTGTTATAGTCATGACTTCCATTTTTTTTTTCAGTAATGATTTTCATGTTGTAGTTTTTACATGCTAACACTTGCTAAGTTATCCATGTTCTGCTGCAGGTCTTTCTCTGATGTGCTTGGCCATCATCAGCAAAAAAAAAGGAGTTTATTTTTGGCCCGTTTATTATGTTTTCTGAATGATGTTACGCATTTATTGGCATTGTTTCTGGCTGGGCTGTTGGTAGAATTTTTACTCTTATGTTAGGCTTTTTTGTAGTCAGTGTTATGAATAGTAAGGGAGATAATACACAGCCCTGCCTCACTCCAGATTTTATGATGAATGGTTCGGAGTGTTCTGCTTTTGTTCAAATTGTGCACTGTTTTCATATAGGTTTTTGCACAAGTTGATGCACTGTGTACTAACTCCATAATGTTGTAAGATTTCTGTTTACTCTTTTGAATGCTTTTTCTTGATCTACAAATGCTATATGCAGCACCCTCAATGATAGTTTATATTCTGTCAATTTTTTCCAGATCACAATCAGTGCTTACATTCATTCATTCATTCATTCATTCATTCATTCATTCATTCATGTGACATGTCCTTTCGAGAATGTTGTCTCTCTTACAGCCTCTCTGAATGCAATACAGTCTTGAGCAAGTTGACCAGTGTCATATAGTGACACTTTCAGACTTTCTGTGATATCCTGAGTCCACCTGTGACAAGGTCATCCATTTTCTCTTTTGCTGGGCACAGTGCCTTGTACTATCAACCTTTCCAAGCTATCGTCTCTTGATGTGGCTGAAATATCTCAGCTTTCTAATTTTGATGGTGTTAACAAGCCAGTTTTCTGTAACACCTAATCCCATCAGTATCTCTTTATTTGATTTTTGTTCTATCCATAATATTCTAAGTACCTTCTGCAACATTTCAGGTGCTGTTATTCTCTTTTCTAGTAATTTGTTAAGTGTCCATGTTTCACATCTGTATATTGTCACTGGGAATATGTAAATTTTTAGCATAACTTTGTTTTCTTGTTGGTACCTTGCCATATACTCTTAATCTGTGCCTAATTTCTGTGATGCAACTGCTGGTCTTCTTTTGATTTCCACTGTGCATCACTATTGGTGGTGATGACTGAACCTAGGTATTCAGATTTATTTAGATTTTCAAGCTCTTGATGGTCCAGTGTAATTTTAAGCTTGCTTCTCATTTTGTCAGTTATCATTATAAAATGCTATATTGAACCTATCTTGTTATATGGAAGTGAATCATGGACAATAGGCAAGTCTGCACAAAAATCATTGGAAGCAGCAGAAATGTTGTTTATTAGAAGAATGTTGCGAATCCCCTGGACAGCAAAAATAACTAATGAAGAATGTATGAGAAGAGCTGGAGAGACAAAAAACCTTGTCAGAAAGATAAGAGAGAGACAATGTACTTTCATAGGACATACAATGAGAAGAGGGGACATTGAAAATATTATAACAACAGGAAAAATAGAAGGAAGAAGATCAAGAGGAAGACCAAGAGAAATGATACTGGACAGTCTGACGGGATGGTGTGAGAGGAGATCACCAACTGAACTGATGGCCTGCATGAAGGATCGGGTACTCTGGAGAAGCATAATAGCCAACGCCAGTCGGCACGGCACCTGATGATGATGATGATCATTATTTGATTTTGTTGGTGTTTAAAAAGAGGTTCTGAGCTTTGCTGTGTCTTTTGGTTGAGAGAATCAACTGTTGCAGCCCTTTTGAGCTGTTTGATAGAAGGACAGTATCATTGTTGTGTCTGATTTCTGGAATTTGGTGGCCCCTGATGTTGAAAGAGTCAAATTTAGCTGTTTCCTGTTCCTCTCTTACATTCCTCTTGATGTTAAACAGATATGGAAAAAAGATACATCCCTGTTTTACTCCCTTTTGTATGTCAAACCAACCCAATGTTTCATCATCTACTCTAACTGCTGCTTGCTGGTCTTGTTACAGTATGGCTATAAGTTATATCAGATGATTGGGAAAATCCATTTTATTCATAGTAGACCATAACTGTTGATGTTGTACACAGTCAAATGCATTGGAGTAGTCTACAAAGCAGGTGTATAGAGCCACATTAAACTCTCAACACTTTTCTATGATGTTCCTCATGTTTGGTATATGATCTCTGGTGCCTCTACCTGGCCTGAAACCCGCATGTACTTCATGTATTTCTTGTTCTATGTTTCCCTCCATCCTTTTCCGTATGACTCATAGCAATATCTTGCTTGCATGACTTATAAGTATGATAGTTCTGTAGTTCGTACACATGTTTAGATTGTCTTTCTTAGCAGAGGTATGACGGTTGAACTGATAAATTCATGGCCTAAGGTACAGATACTTGAAACAAACAGTTGATATTAGGTGCATTTGTAGATCATGTTAATGTAAGATCTTGAGACACCAAGTTTGAAGAAATTAATTGCAACCAATTTTTTCTTACAGGCTATTGAAGTGGTAAGGGGTGGCAGAAATTGAGGAAATGGGTAACATTTCTCATCGAGCAGTCATTTGCTACCTCTGCATCAAGGGCTTATCATCAAAGTAGATCTACAAGGATATGGTAGAGACTCTAGGGGAGAGTGCCCCTTCTTACATTACAGTGAAGAAATGGGCAGCTCAGTTCAGACATGGAAAGGAGAGTCTGGAAGATGATCCCTGACCAGGAAGACCGAGAACGGTAACCACCAATGAAACCACCTTTCAGAATCCATAATATGATAATGGAGGATTGATGACTAACTGAGCGGTACATTGCTACTGAGTTGGGGATCTTCTAGGAACGTGTTCATGCCATTATTCACAATGACCTTCAAATGACAAAGGTCTCTGCTCGATGGGTCTCGAAACTTCTTGGAGCAGATCGCGAATGACAGCGTCTCAACATGTCAAGAGACAATACTGGCCATTTTTCTGCAGATCCTGAAAAGTTTCTTCAGCAATTTATGACTATGGTTGAGTCTTGGGTTCATCATTTTCAACCAGAAACCAAAGAACAGTCAAAGCAGTGGAAACATGGATCCCCACCACCAAAGAAAGCAAGGGTGGTTCTGTCTGCAGGCAAAGTGATAGCTTCCATTTTTAGGGATTCAGAAGGAGTGATATTGGTAGACTAGCTTCCATCTTTAGGGATTCAGAAGGAGTGATATTGGTAGACTATCTTCAAAAGGGCAGAACGGTCACCAGGGCCTATTACGCTAATCTTGTGAAGCAACTGCGGGTCAAACTGAAGGAAAAGCCATCTTTCAGTAAGACAGTGCTCCAGTTCACAAGTTGGCGGTGGCAATAGCTGCAACTCATGAATGTGGCTTCCAACTTCTTGAACATTCTCCTTATTCCCCAGATTTGGCCCCTTTGAACTATTACCTGTTTACCAAACTCAAAAAAGGAGCTCAGTTGTCGCAGATTTGCTTCAGATGATGACATCATTCATGCTGTAGACCACTCTCTACTGGCACAAAATGCTGACTTTTAGAAAGAAGGGATCCATATGCTCTAGGGTTGCTGGACTAAGTGCATAAACTTGCAAGGGGACTATGTTGAGAAAAAACCCCAAAAAGTTGTCCACAAATAATCCATTGTACCTTATGCTGTGAACTTATCAGACATCCCTCGTATGTAAATTGAGCATTTCCAGTCCTTGGGCCAACTTCTGCTTTTCCAGACCTTACAGCACAGAGCATGATAAAAGGTGCTACTTTCGTCTACTGCTTGTATCAATACAGCTGTTATATCAATGCAGCCACAGGCTTTTCCCTTGTTAAGATTCTTACTTGTATCTTATATCTCCAAAAAAGGTTCAGGATCTTTGTTTATCCTCATCTCACCGGCACTATTTTCTTCACTATTTGCCTCTTGGTACATCTCTCTGCAGTACTTTTCTCATCTGTTCAAGATGTCTTTGTTTTATGCCTACACTACATTATTCTCCAGATCACAATTAATGCCTAGACTAAATGGCAGTTTATATTTTGTCATTATTCTCCAGATCACAGTTAATGCCTGTACTAAATGGCAGTTTATATTTTGTCATTATTCTCCAGATCACAGTTAATGCCTGTACTAAATGGCAGTTTATATTTTGTCATTATTCTCCAGATCACAATCAATGCTTTGGCTGCATTTTTCAGACCACCAGAGTCAGTGAAACTGAAACAGTAAGTGCTGTACATTACTCTATACATTTACAAAACCAGTGACACCTGGGTCATGTAATAACAGAATTGGTGACACTTATTTGTTGATGAAACTGGTGACACCTGTGACATGTGATAACAGAATTGGTGACACCAGTGTCATGTGATAACAATTAGTGACACTTATTTGATGATGCAGCCATTGACACCTGTGTCATGCGATGCAAAAGCATAATATCTGTGATGTTTTATAGCAAAGTCTATTATGCTTTCTTTGTATGTAGTGATACAATTTTTTTTTTTTTCACAAAAAGTGTATTGCTTAAAAAAAGTGTCATTGTCATTGCTTATTATAACAAAATTAGCCCAAAAATTTGCAGTGTTATAAAATTTGTGAGTTGAGATGTTTGGTTTGGGCAGAGTACATAGATCTGTTGTTACAGTCTAATGACAGGGATAGGGAGATGTTGGTTTTTGTGTTCAAGAAGTGATAGATGAAACTACACATAAACTAGGCTGATGTCATATCATAAACTAGGCTGATGTCATTGTATGATCACTGTAGTGAAGATAAAGGTTGAGATGAGATGTTGAAGACGTGACCTTCTCCTGATCAGTCCAAACAGAGAGAGAAGGAAGGGATAAAGGAACAAAATTAGGATCATTGTTTTTTGTTGTATCTTGATATGCAGAAAACATGTTTGTGTGTTGATTCATGCTGCTTCAGTAAGGGCCAGCTGATGATCACTGTACCCTACCTCCAGATGTTGGCTGTTCTCGGTGTTTGCTGGAGTCTGTTTAGAAGTCTGAGGTCTGCTTAACTCTTCCTGTGCCTCAGGAAGAAATGCGGATGTTCAGTTGGGTGCTGGAGTAAAAGTGCGGGTCTTGATATGTATAGGGGGTATAATTGTAGAATTGAATGAAACACACTATTTTCATGTACTTCCGTTATGTTTAAAAATATAACTAAATGTATGAAGATTTCATAAATGCAGAGTTTTTTTAGGAAAAAAGAAGTAATGTGATGTTTTTAGACAATGATTGTGTCCAACTTACCATCGGATAGGTCTAGAGGTACACTACGTACCATCTGAGATGTGTAGATCTACCTGTTGATGTCGTATTGTGATTCAGTGTTGCATTATCGCTAGAATAATGTCTGAACTAACCTTCTAACTACTTCTTCAGTCGTCTGATATGTCTAGATCTACTTGGGATACATTCAAGAACAGTGGTCTGGTCACAGAGCATGTCCATACCCCTAGCTACCCCTGTCTGCATCACCAAAAATTGAAATTTCTCACAGAAAACTTCAGTTTTCTCCCTCATAACTAATCACTCTTCGGCCATTGTGAAAAAAGTCATGGGCATGCGCACTAAATGTTTACAGTCTAAACGTTACACCGGGTTTTTAATGAAACAAACCAAATATTGCTAAAGCGACTAAAGGCACCATGTGAGAAACCGAAACTGTCGTCTAAGCGACAAAAGGCCCAGGAAGAATTAAGCTCATTGTATAGTAAGATATAGTAAGCTTGGTCTTAGCTTCAGCTGACAAGATCTTCACTACAGCCTCAGCTGACAAGATCTTTACTACAGGTTTGGTTGATAAGATCTTCTCCACAGCCTCAGCTGACAAGATCTTCACTACAGGTTCAGTTGACAAGATCTTCACCACAATTTCATCTAACAAGAACTTCGCTATAGCATAGTTGACAAGATCTTTGTCACAGGTTCAGTCAGTAAGATCTTCAGAGTAGAAGATTTGTAGAAGATGCTCAGCAGGTGTCATTATTAACTTACTCTGTGTGTCTCATGTTTGAACTGACCATTAGATTGTCCAATGCTGCTATGGCCAAGTATGATGAAATCAAGACACAGACTGCCGCTGGTGTTGTGCACATGATGTCAGAAAGAAAATATGCAGACATTGAGGTTCATCTAATGCCATCTTATATCATTGTACCTCAGACAGGAGAATTGAAAAGGTAAACATTTAATGGTGTCTAGCATTACTGGTAGTAGCCACTGTGTTCATGATAAAGATTTACTGGCTTGCCATTGTCTGTGCTAATCATTGATATGTGGGGGTGGGGTGGGGTGGGTGGGCAGGCGGGCGGCCTTAATAATCAGACTGGTGCTGCAGCTAAATTTTGATGAAGATTTCTCATTCACTATACTCTCTTCTGTATCTAAAGACCTGGGCTTCCACTGATCAAAGCAGTACTGTAGGCTTTCACTAATCAAGCAGTTGCGTGGGCTTCCACTGATCAAAGCAGTTGTGTGGGCTTCCACTGATTAAAGCAGTGCTGTAGGTTAACTTGTATCAGAAACTTCCTAGTTGTCTTCTTCACCTCAGCAACTGACTTAGGACAGGTTCTCTTGAGTGCAGACCTGGCTTTAGGGAAAAGAAAAACTGGCATGGAGCTGGATGTGGCTAGTAGCAAGGCTGTTGAAGCACTGTGACTGTGACTGCTTCAGTGAGAACATAGAGTGGGCTAGTGATGAGAGGTGAAACCATTTCTTCCTAAATCTGTTTGTGTTAGTGTTGGTTTACTGTTGTTCCATTGGGAATTAACTCTTTCAGAATAGTGTTGGTTTACTGTTGTTCCATTGGGAATTAACTCTTTCAGAATAGTGTTGGTTTACTGTTGTTCCATTGGGAATTAAACTCTTTCAGAATAGTGTTGGTTTACTGTTGTTCCATTGGGAATTAACTCTTTCAGAATTATGCCCGCCCATTTCTAGCCTGGCTTGCTTGATCCACAGAAGTTGCCCACCACACTCACACAATCTGTCTGTATGTGTATGTGTGTGTGTGAGAGAGAGAGAGAGAGTGAGTCAAATTGATCATTTTAAAAGGTGGTAAAGAAAGGACATGATGGTAGCAAAAGTTACTGAAAGATTGTCAAGCTGGTCATGAAAAGAGGTTGTAGGAAAATTATTAAAAGCTGGTGAAAATAAGAGACCATATTTCACAAGTTGTTGAAATAGGGTCAAGAAAGTAGAGGTATTTTTATCAAATTGAGAAATGACCAGAAAGTATAGGTCAAATAAACATTTTGAAAGTTGGTTAAGAGAAGAGACTGTTTTACAAACTTATTTTTAAGAGTTGTTTGAGAAAAGAGAGTGTTGTATCAGACTAACAGTTGGCTAAGAAAAGAGAGAGTTTTCACAAACTTCATCACAGTTATTCAAGAAAAGAGAAGATTTTATTAAACTTGATGAGAAATGATTAAGAAAAGAGACTTTATTAAACTTGATGTTGATGATAGTTGACCTGAAAAGTGAGGATTTTAGTAAACTTGATGAGAATTAGTGAAGTAAACTTGCTGTTGACACTTGATAAAGAAAAGAGAGAGTTTTGGTATAATTAATGATATTTGGCCTGAAAAGCAAGGATTTTAGTAAACTTGATGAGAATTAGTGAAGTAAACTTGCTTGATGACACTATGTAAAGAAAAGAGAGGATTTTAGTAAACTTGATGAGGACTGGCCAGGAACAGAAGATTAAAGTAGATTTGGAAAAGAAAGTTGAAGAAAATAGGGCTGAAGTAGATCTGTTTAATAGATATACATTCATACATGCATACATAATCTTTAAGCTTTTATACAAAGCACATGTTGTTGTGCAGGAGAATAATGTCCTTGGTGAACATTCCTCACCTTCTGTTGTGGGTCAGCCTCCGAGGCTTATTCAGCATCTCTCTCTCTCTCGCACGCACGCACGCACGGAGAGAGCGCGCCTCTGATGTTATTGTGGTCCCAAGTGCCATGAATTCCCTTGCAGTCTCAGAACACTAGCCACCATTTTTTTTGGTTCAAAAGTGTTTAAGTTCTTTCTTTTTTAAGATTGAGTGTGCTTCCACTGTTTGAACTGTTCTTTCATCCTGGCATTCATGAACTGATCCTGTGTCTCATTCCCAACCATGATTCTGTTAAGAAATTCATTCCTCTCTTCCAGTAACACAGAAGTAACATCAAAGCTGAGTCCATTTTCTGAGCTTTGTGAGTGTGGGTCATTTGTTTTGGCACCCACATGTACAGAATCTGTGGTAATTCAGTCTTTCTGTGACATTTTGAAACAGACTAGTTCTTGACACTGGAGGAAATTCATCAGAACTGAAATCAGTAAACACTGTTTTTCACGCATAAAACTTGTTTGACTTTTTAAACGAGTCCATCATCCGTAGTTGAGTGTCATCATTGTCTTCCTTTGCTATGCTCATCTGTGTGCTAATCCCTGAGTTTTCTGCACTAGTCTCATAGAATTGTCATTGATGATATTATCACCATACTCGAGATACAACTGACAGTGAATCTTGGCGACACTGTGTCCTTCTGCTTGCTGAAAATGAGTCGTACCATGAACCTCACAGCCAGTGTTTCCTCTAAGCTGCTTGGCTGCTCTCACAAAAACAACATGTAGTGCATGAAATTTTATATGCAGCACAAAAGAAGCAACAAAATAATACAATTATTCCTTATATTTTCAATTTCCTTACCTTATTCTGTGCTATGGTACAGCTAAAGAAAAATATATCAGCCTACATGAGTTTGTTTTAATGATTTCTTTCAGTTTTATTTATTAATTTTTTTCTATGAAAATTTTGAACTGCTTTCTGTATTTTGATGTTATGGTATACAGTTGCACAAATTTTGAGAATGTAGTTGCACACAGGTTGAACATTTTCATGCACACATTTCAAAATCTTAGGGGGAACATTGCTCACACTGGTGGGAATGGCAGTTACAGGGTCCATGTTTACTCATTTGTTACTTGTGCACAACTGAATAAAATGAACATGTTTGCATTTAGTGAGATAACACTTTACTGAGTTCTATAGGAAATGAGTTGTGTCACCATTTGGATGTTGATTTTGGAATTGTCTTCTTCATTATAGCATATGGTGAAACATATGTTCCAGGCCCATAACCTAGAGCAAAGTTATCATCCAATACAAACATTTAAACAGGAAAAATGTAATACAGATTAAAAAACAGAAGTGTAAAAATAATATGCAGATAATTTATGTAACTCTTATCCACTGTACACATATGATTACAGGGATGTGAATATGTTGCTGCTGAATCTGGGCTCGCTCAACATAACCAGTGAAAAGACCAAAGACATGCCAGTTGGAGTACAGGTAGGACATACTGACCACCTCTCCTGTAATTATGTGGTAGCTTTGCTAATAGCAGAATATATGACCTTGATCATTGATGTGTTGGATCAAATGCATGATGGAATAGATGACCAGCCATACCATTTTGTACATTGGGGGGGGGGGGGTTGCATGCGTGTGTGCGTATTTTTTTTAGTAGGTGACAGATTTTTTTTGTCACAGGATCAGGTATTTGAACTTATCTGGAGATGTTTTTTTTGTGCTGGTAATAATTGAAAAAGTCCATCAGTTTATGTGATAAAAATCTGTATTTCCCAGTTGTCTCACACTTTCTGTATTTCCTGACCAATGTGCTCTCCAAGGTTTTGTGGTTCATGTGCAGAAATTTTGTGTTCAGATGTGCATCACAGTGTCAGATTACAAAGTATAGTTTAAAGTTCTCATTTACTAAAAGTAAAAGAAATAGGAAAAAAGACCTCATGTAGCACCTTTTTTCTCCTAAATGCTACTAAAGCACAAAGTGAGTCAGGAATTGAAAAATAAAAGTAACTGTTTTTTCTTCCTTTATGTGGCATATAAAATTTCATGTGTGGTGTGATTTTTTTTCTGTGCATGACCATGCTGCTACATAGCTTAGAGTGCAAGTTATTATCAGCTGTTGACACCATTTCTATTTTTCTTAGCTGTCACTGTTTCTGTCATTTTATTTCTTAGCTTTCACCATTTCTGAATCAATTTATTCTCCATTTGTCACCATTTAGCCTACATTTCCAAAACTTTATGTCAAATCTGTCACCATTTTTACAGTTCTGTTCTATCACCATTTCTATAACTTTATTTTTCATGTCATTTAAAAAGAAAAAAAATAACAAAACTTGGTCATTTTCTGTAAATATTCTAGCTGTCACCAATTTTACAGTCCCATTCTATCACCTTTTCTACAACTTTATTTTTCATCTGACATCATTTATGTCATTTTCTGTAACATATTTCAGCTGTCACCATTTCTGTAACTGTACGAGTTGGCGGCAAAAAAAAAAGAAAAGAAAAAAAAACGAGACTGCCTTTATCTCATTTTACAGAGCAAGTTGAGAAAAATCTGATTTGATCTCCTTAGAAAGTTCTCATTTGAGTTGACACAAAGCTGCACATAATGCTGCCAATGTTCATATCAATTTTGAGGATAATTTTTTGAAAGGCTTTGTCATTTTTGTTTTCACATCTTTTAGTGACAAAAAAATGGGTTCCTTTGAGCACCAACTTGATCCTTTGGAATAGATAGAAGTCGCAGGGAGCCAGGTCTTGTAGATATGGTGGTTGCTGGAGCACAGTGACGTGATTTGATAAAAACCGCCTCACAGATGGAGCGCTGCTACTGGCCCTTAGTCTTGTCATCTTACATGCATTCTCTGCCTTCTGAAAATCATTTCTGCTGTTCAGAAATGCATGCACGAGACAAGAACTCATCACTTTAAGCCCCTGTCACAAGACAAGTACTCATCACTCTAAGCCTCTTTCACAAGACTAGCACTCATTACTGTAAGCCCCTGTCACAAGACAAGTACTCATCACTCTAAGCCTCTTTCACAAGACTAGCACTCATTACTGTAAGCCCCTGTCACAAGACAAACACTCTTCACTGTAAGCCTCTGTCACAATACAAGCACTCATCACTATAAGCCCCTGTCGTGAGACTAGTACTCATCACTGTAAACCCCTGTCACAAGACAAACACTCTTCACTGTAAGCCCCTGTCACAAGACAAACACTCTTCACTGTAAGCCCCTGTCACAAGACAAACACTCTTCACTGTAAGCCCCTGTCACAAGACAAACACTCTTCACTGTAAGCCCCTGTCACAATACAAGCACTCATCACTATAAGCCCCTGTCGTGAGACTAGTACTCATCACTGTAAGCCTCTGTCACAAGACAAGCACTCATCACTGTAAGCCCCTGTTGTGAGACTAGAACTCATCACTGTAAGCCTCTGTCACAAGACAAGCACTCATCACTGTAAGCCCCCATCGCAAGACTAGTACTCATCACTGTAAGCCCCTGTCACAAGACAAGCACTCATCACTGTGAGCCCATCACAAGACAGGTACATATCACTGTAAGCCTCTGTCACAAGACCAACCACTCATCACTTTAAGCCCGTCACAGGATAGGTACTCATCACTGTAAGCCTCTGTCACAAGACAAGCACTCATCACTGCAAGCCCCTGTCACAAGACAAGTGCTCATCACTGTAAATCCCTGTCACAAGACAAGCACTCATCACTGTAAGCCTCTGTCACAAGACAAGTGCTCATCACTGTAAGTCCCTGTCACAAGACAAGCACTCATCACTGTAAGCCTCTGTCACAAGACAAGTGCTCATCACTGTAAGCCTCTGTCACAAGATAAGTGCTCATCACTGTAAGCCTCTGTCACAAGACAAGCACTCATCACTGTAAGCCTCTGTCACAAGACAAGCACTCATCACTGTAAGCCTCTGTCAAAAGACAAGCACTCATCACTGTAAGCCCCTGTCACAAGACAAGCACTCATCACTGTAAGCCTCTGTCATTAATTGAAAAGTTTCTATCAGAGACAAGTACACATCACCATAAGCCTCTGTCAACAACTGAAAAGTTTCCATCGCTGAAATCTTCAGCCTCACAAGAAACTTGATGTTAACTCACTGTTTTGTTTGTGCTGCACTGTCTTTGGTGGTGTGTAGGAATGCATCTCATAATTGAACACGTTTCCACTCGTGTTGTGTAAAGCAGTGAAGTTGAGTCTTGTCTTATAATGACAGGCTAGAATGTGCTCTGTAACCAGCTCTTTTCTTCTCCCATTCCACTCTCAGTTCCCAAGCTACATGATCAGTCTCGGTTTTTTGTGTGTGTGTGTGTGTGTCATACCTTGTATTCCAGACCTGTCACCATTTCTATAATTTACCATCTGTCCTAATTTCTGTAACTTTTATGTCCTTTATGTCCCCATTTCTGTTAACTTTATTTCCTATCTGTAACATTATATATCCTAGCTGTCACCAGTTCTGTGACTGTATTTCCCATCTGTTACCATTTCTGTAACTTTATATCCTTTGTGTTACCATTTCTGTAATTTTATGTATCTTGTCTGTCACCATTTCTTTAATTGCATTTCCTAATTGTCGCCATTTCTGCAACTTTTATTTCTCATCTGTCACCATTTCTATAACTTTTTTTCCCATTAGTTACCATCTTTATTTCACCTTTTCTATAACGTTATTTCCTTTTCATCGCTATTCCGACAATTTTATTTCCATTTAGTCACCATTACTGTCATTTTGATTACTTTTTTTAAAAAAACTATTTAAATAATTTTATTTCCATGTTTTTCCTCATTTCTGTAATATTATTTCTATGTGTCACCATTTCTATTATTTATTTCCCAACTGTCACCATTTCCTAACTTCATATTTCACATCATCATTTCAAAACCTCCATATTTCTCAGCAGTAACTATTTTTGCAATTGACTATTCGGCAGTTATCAACAGAAGAACTGGCAAGCTATGCCTATGACAAGTTCAACATCAGCCTGGACAATGTGCAGTTACTGTTTGTTCAACCAGGTCAGTAAGACCTCATCCACAATTTTATGTCAGATTTTCTGTTTAACCATAAAAAAAGCCCAAGTTAACTAATACAACTGAAGCTTTTTAGAGTTTGTATCTTTAAAAGTAATGACATTGTTACTGTAGGCAAGAAATGTCTATGAGGTGATTTCCATGCTGTTGCACACAATTCTCACATAAATCGAGGGCTTTAATTTGATCTTACTTACATCTTACCTCCTTCCCGTGTCGTTAAATGTCACATAGGGCTTGCATTGTGGTTTTTTAATTTGATACCAGTGAAATCTTTTTTCCTATTTGACTTTCCATGTTGCTGTTTGGGTTTCTTGGTATATTTTCAGAAGATAATTTACCATTACTTTCCTTCCGGGCAGTGACTGTACTAGTCAGTGATTGTAGTCATTGTCCCTACATTGAGATCATCTGCCTACCATCATAGAATGGTGACCATAACCAACATTATCTGTCAGCTGCTCTCCCATTCCATCCATCACCTGCACCCATGGCTTCACGTCACCCAGATCGGGGGGGGGGGGCATACGGGTACTCCACCTTGCCCAAAGGTGTCCCATAATAGCAGACATGAAAATAAAGATAAAAAAGACAGTTACAGGATCAAGACCACTCCACTTTGATTTTACAAAAATACTGGAACAGTACAGTCTAGAAGTGAAGAACCATTTCAGAATCCTGATGGCTGTACAGGAGGAGATGACACCAGATGATTTGGCTACACAGGCCAGAGATATCTTAATAACAACAGCTAAAGACATGGTTCCAGTAAAGAAAACACAAAAGAATGGATGGATTACAGCAGGCACACTAGAACTGATAAAACAGCGTAGAGAACTGAAGACGCAGTGGAAAGTGACAAACAACAACAAAGAGGAATATAAATCTATAACAAAAGAAGTATGAAGAAACATGAGAAAAGACAAAAAACAATACATACAAGATTGTTGTGAAAGAATAGAAGGACATCAGAAGTGTGGAAGAGATAGTGAAATGTTTAAAGAAATGAAGACATTGACGAGAAATGTCACACCTAAGCTAAATGTAATTTGTGACAAGATGGGAATACCTTGACAGAGACAGGGGAAATTCTAGAAGGATGGAAGGAATATTTCAGAGGAATGTATGAAACAACCGACTGTTAAAGCAGAAATCAACAGTGTGAATTATTATTGGAGGAGAAAGAACCCAAACCGACAATAGAAGAAGTTTTATGGGCAATAAAGACTCTGAAAAATGGTAAATCACCAGGATGTGATGAGATAACAGTTGAATTTATTAAAGCAGGAGGAAAGGAATGTGCAACAATCTATCATGCACTATGTAAAAAGATATGGCATTCAGGTATTTGGCCAAAAGAATGGAAAAGAACTGTATTCATACCACTGCCAAAAAAGTGTAACATGAAATTATGCACAAACTACAGAACTGTTGCCCTAAGTCATGCCAGTAAAATTCTATTAAAAATCATAATGGGTAGACTTCGTAAGAAAATAGAAGAAGTCAATATGGTCCAGGGTGGTTTCAGGCAAGGAAGAGGATCAAGAGATTCAGTATAAGATTAATAATAGAGAAATGCAGAGAGTTTAATGTGAATTTATATTTATCCTTTATAGACTACTCAAAAGCATTTGATTGTGTACAACACCAGAAACTTTGGCAAATAATGAAAAAAAATGGGATTTCCAACACATTTGATATAATTAACATCACTGCTGTATCTAGACCAACAAGTAGCACTAAGAATAAATGATGGAACAACACCTTGGTTTGACATAAAGCAAGGGGTCTGTCAGGGGTGCATATTGTTGCCTTATTTATTTATCTTGTATACTGAAAATATAATGAGGAATGTTAGAGAAGATGTAGACAAAGAATAGTACAATGCCGTAACAAGTAGAGGTTATGTGACACCAGAGATTAGATATGCTGATGACACAGTATTACTGTCCACAACACAAAAAAGAAATGGAACAACTAATTATGTCAGTCAGTAAGAACAGCGAAGAACAAAACCTCTATCTTAATGCGAAGAAAACTAAATTGATGACAACTGACGAAACAAACAAGGCAGCTGAAATATATATCAATGAGGAAAAACTGGAAGAAGTGGAGAGTTTTGAATATCTTGGATCACGGCTAACTAATAATGGAGATAGAGTGAGGGAAATTAAAAGGAGGACATCTATCGCTTTTCAGAAAGTAAAACAAATAAGGTAGACAGAGGTGTATGTTGCAGTTTTACAAAGTGAGGGAGGGAGTTAGTAAGGTGAGAAAAAAAACGAATAGAAAGTATGAGAATGTATAAATGAAAAACATACAACATCCGATATTTTGGCATGAGCCTTATTCGAGGATACATACACAACGAAACAAAAACACTAAGAACTTATCTGAATGTGTCTTCCTCCAAGTAGGAAACAGAAATGTGTGTGGTAGAAGGGAGAAGGAAAGACCACGCTGCCTCCAAACAAAAGATGCCCGATAGAGCCAATAGTAAAGAAGAGGTGGAGAGAGAGGAGGAGAACAAGTGGGAGAAAGGGGTGAGGGGAAGGCAATAGAAACATGATAGCCGCTAGAGGTGTCGAGGGGTGGGTGGGAAGGAAAAGGGGACGCGGAGAGATAATGAATGAAGAATATAAACACCTGCAGGGAGAAAATGTGAAACTGGTGAATAGGACAACAAGACCAATATGTTGGCAGAGAAGAAAATAGGGTGGTGGTAGGGAGGGGTAGCATAGAGAAAGAAAGTAGAGTTAAAAAAAAAAAAGGCCAGTGGAAGAATAAAGAAGTTACAGAAAGCTGAAGACGTTGTTAATTCCAGCTGGGTGGAGACTGCCTGTCTGGAAAATAAGGCGCTGTTCTAGGACCCTCCGAGATCGTACATCAGCAGAACAAGAGCGGATCGCGCTAACAGAAATGTTTACCCCTGTGGTTGCCAAGGCAAAAATGTTTAGCCACAGGTGTCCAGGCCATCTTAGAAATATTGAGATGCTGGCGAAATCGATCTCCTAACCGTAAGCCAGTCTCCCCTATGTACTTCAAACCTCAACGTTTGCACATGATAGCATAAATGACATTTCGTGAAATACAGGTGAAACCCTCTTGAACTGATAACATGGACTTAGGGAAGGAGATCTGGTTAGTCTCGACAACAAACGGACAAGTGTTACATCTACGGCGTCAACAACGTCTGGTACCATAAAAAGAGTCACCTGTCTTAAGATGACTACGAATTAAAAGGTCCCTGAGGTTCTTGTCCCGTCTGTAGGCCACCAATGGGGGTTCCCCAAAAAGTTCACGTGTCTCAGGCTCAATCTGGAGGAGATGGAGATGGCGAAACATTGTTTTTAACTGCCAAGCTATGATGGTGGTACGTGAGTACTAGTTTCACTCTCTCTGAGCTACAGTGCGGTTTAGGGGTGAGGGCTTGTTGCCGCAATATATGGCTAATGCGGTTCCAAGATGATGAGAGAACATGGTCTGGATAGCCGCGTTGACGGAAGAAATCTAGCATTGTATGGCCTTGATCCTGGAAATCCAAATCCTCCTTACACAAACATCGCAACACATGTGGCTAAACATTTTTGCCTTAGCAACCACAGGGGTAAACAGGACATTTCTGTTAGTGCGATCCGCTCTTGTTCTGGTGATGTACGATCTCGGAGGGTCCTAGAACAGCGCCTTATTTTCCAGACAGGCTGCCTCCACCCAGCTGGAATTAACAATGTCTTCAGCTTTCTGTAACTTCTTTATTTTTCCACTGGCCTTTTTTTTATTTTTAACTCTACTTTCTTTCTCTATGCTACCCCTCCCTACCACCACCCTATTTTCTTCTCTGCCAACATATTGGTCTTGTTGTCCTATTCACCAGTTTCACATTTTCTCCCTGCAGGTGTTTATATTCTTCATTCATTATCTCTCCACGTCCCCTTTTCCTTCCCACCCACCCCCCGACACCTCTAGCGGCTATCATGTTTCTATTGCCTTCCCCTCACCCCTTTCTCCCACTTGTTCTCCTCCTCTCTCTCCACCTCTTCTTTACTATTGGCTCTATCGGGCATCTTTTGTTTGGAGGCAGCGTGGTCTTTCCTTCTCCCTTCTACCACACACATTTCTGTTTCCTACTTGGAGGAAGACACATTCAGATAAGTTCTTAGTGTTTTTGTTTCGTTGTGTATGTATCCTCGAATAAGGCTCATGCCAAAATATCAGATGTTGTATGTTTTTCATTTATACATTCTCATACTTTCTATTCGTTTTTTTTCTCACCTTACTCACTCCCTCCCTCACTTTGTAAAACTGCACCATACACCTCTGTCTACCTTATTTATTTAAACCACTTTTACTGCAGTCGCCATCCCGTTTAGAAAGTAAAACAGCTAAAGAATCTGTGGAGAGGAACAGACAGAACTACAAAAGTAAGATTTTTAAGGGCATGCATCTTTCCTATCGCAACATATGCCTGTGAGACCAGGACACTTAACAAAACAGCTGAGAAACACATAAATGTCTTTGAATGTAAATACTACAGAAGAGTTCTTCAAATATCATGGGCACAAAAAAGAACAAATATATCCATACTACAAGAACTTAATATTGAAGAAGGCTGGCTAGTAAAGAGGATTAAAGAGAGAAAACTTAAATATTTTGGACACATTAAACCAGTATACAAGATAATCTAGAGAAAACCATCTTGGAAGTGTACATAATGGGAAAAAAGAAAGAGAGGAAGACCAAGGCGAAGATGGCTGCAAGACATTGTTGATGATCTGCAAATGGATGCATCAGCAGCAGGCCATCTTGCTCACAACCGAGAGGCCTATAGGAGTGCTGTTATGGAGGCAAAGTTCCGCAAGGGACATGCAGATGAATGAATGAATGAACCAGTGAAATATTTTTTGGTTATCTTTGTCTGCAGATCCTTCAATATAGACATTTTCTTGCAACATCTGATGTAGACTCTGTTCCCTCTTTTCTGTTGGTACCCCCAATAACATGCCTAGCCTCGCTAATAGTGCGGGGATTGCCATAAACCCCATGGTAGTGTAGTCTCCTCAGGATGCTTTTTTAGGGACTCAGAAAATAGCTGCCATAACCCCTTTCCAAATTGACACAGTGCTGTGCCTCAACATCTCCACTGCATCAGCTGCAAAGAAAAACAGATCACATTTCCAGGGAAAATGAAATGGAAGACAATGTGTTTTAATTTCAGCATTACTGACAATAGACCAGTAAACAGAACATAGGGGCAATCATTTGAATAAGTGGGGGTATTTTTGTCCAAGCCTATTTTCAGTCATAGCCAACATGATTTATTTATAACACATTGTTGAAAAGTTTCATGTGCCAAGGGTCATTGTTTTGAAATGTGAAGACTATTTAAAACAAAAGTAGGAACAGCATTATAGTTATCCAGCATAAGAGTTGTGGAAATTCAGATATGCTTTTAACCTTTTCTTTCTCCACATAATAGTCCCTTCCGACTAAGTTCTTATTTACTCTTTCCTTACAACTGATATTCCAGGGCCTTCACTGCACTGTATTTACAAACTCTCTACCCCAAGCATATTCATCCATTCCACTCACTCTTCTTTTTAGCTTGACAACCATTGTATCCCTCTCTCTCTTCTTTTTAGCTTGACAACCATTGTATCTCTCTCTCTCTTCTTTTTAGCTCGACAACCATTGTATCCCTCTCTCTCTTCTTTTTAGCTTGACAACCATTGTATCCCTCTCTCTCTTCTTTTTAGCTTGACAACCATTGTATCTCTCTCTCTCTTCTTTTTAGCTTGACAACCATTGTATCCCTCTCTCTCTTCTTTTTAGCTTGACAACCATTGTATCCCTCTCTCTCTTTTTTTAGCTTGACAACCATTGTATCCCTCTCTCTCTTCTTTTTAGCTTGACAACCATTGTATCCCTCTCTCTCTTCTTTTTAGCTTGACAACCATTGTGTCCCTCTCTCTCTTCTTTTTAGCTTGACAACCATTGTGTCCCTCTCTCTCTTCTTTTTAGCTTGACAACCATTGTATCCCTCTCTCTCTTCTTTTTAGCTTGACAACCATTGTATCCCTCTCTCTCTTCTTTTTAGCTTGACAACCATTGTATCCCTCTCTCTCTTCTTTTTAGCTTGACAACCATTGTATCCCTCTCTCTCTTCTTTTTAGCTTGACAACCATTGTATCCCTCTCTCTCTTCTTTTTAGCTTGACAACCATTGTATCCCTCTCTCTCTTCTTTTTAGCTTGACAACCATTGTATCTCTCTCTCTTCTTTTTAGCTTGACAACCATTGTATCCCTCTCTCTCTTCTTTTTAGCTTGACAACCATTGTATCCCTCTCTCTCTTCTTTTTAGCTCGACAACCATTGTATCCCTCTCTCTCTTCTTTTTAGCTCGACAACCATTGTATCCCTCTCTCTCTTCTTTTTAGCTTGACAGCCATTGTTTCCCTCTCTCTCTTCTTTTTAGCTTGACAGCCATTGTATCCCTCTCTCTCTTCTTTTTAGCTTGACAACCATTGTATCCCTCTCTCTCTTCTTTTTAGCTTGACAGCCATTGTATCCCTCTCTCTCTTCTTTTTAGCTTGACAACCATTGTATCCCTCTCTCTTCTTTTTAGCTTGACAACCATTGTATCTCTCTCTCTTTTTTTAGCTTGACAACCATTGTATCCCTCTCTCTCTTCTTTTTAGCTTGACAACCATTGTATCCCTCTCTCTCTTCTTTTTAGCTCGACAACCATTGTATCCCTCTCTCTCTTCTTTTTAGCTTGACAACCATTGTATCTCTCTCTCTCTTCTTTTTAGCTCGACAACCATTGTATCCCTCTCTCTCTTCTTTTTAGCTCGACAACCATTGTATCCCTCTCTCTCTTCTTTTTAGCTCGACAGCCATTGTTTCCCTCTCTCTTCTTTTTAGCTCGACAGCCATTGTATCCCTCTCTCTTCTTTTTAGCTTGACAACCATTGTATCCCTCTCTCTCTTCTTTTTAGCTTGACAACCATTGTATCCCTCTCTCTCTTCTTTTTAGCTTGACAGCCATTGTATCCCTCTCTCTCTTCTTTTTAGCTTGACAACCATTGTATCCCTCTCTCTCTTCTTTTTAGCTTGACAACCATTGTATCTCTCTCTCTTCTTTTTAGCTTGACAACCATTGTATCCCTCTCTCTCTTCTTTTTAGCTTGACAACCATTGTATCCCTCTCTCTCTTCTTTTTAGCTTGACAACCAATGTATGTTTCTCTCTCTCTTCTTTCCCCACTTTCTCTTTACTACCAAGCAGTCAGATTGGCATCACGCCTCACAAGTCTCCATTTAAACATTCACAACACTTCACCACACCGCTCTTGGTGCAGTTTATTGCAAGTCACAGCTAAGTGCTCCCTTTTTTCCCATTATTTTTTCATTGTCATTTGTTGTATATTAGTTGATGTGACTTTATATTTTCAATTTTTTCCTGTCTTTTAGCTCTTTGTGGTTTTGTATGACTGAGGTATGAACTGAAACATTACAATAAAACTACTCCTACTTTTCTTTTAAATAGTATTGACGTCTTGTTATCATTGCTTGACTCCAGTGGCTTTGTGTATGTTTATATATATATTTTTATATATACCTATACCCAGCAACTGCTTGTGTGTCATTAAATTGTTTTGAAATGAGTCTTTACAAAAAAAAGTCATTAAAATATTAAATTTATAGTTCAATGAAGCTTGCATAATTTTCAATAAAAATTCATATTTTCATTTCTTCTGCCATCACTATGTATGGACTAGAACTTTATTGGTTACAAGTGAAATAGACGCACATAGTTGTAGGTCCCAGCTAAGTGTTTATAATGTCTCATCCCAAGAGTTGTGTTACTAAAGGATGTTTAAGTACATTTTCTAGTCAGTGTTTTACAAAGATGTTTCAGGTTTCTCAAGTTTGAGTTTTGTCAGCATACATTAATAAGTTCAATATCATTATCAATGTCATTATTTTTCTCTAAATTTTCTGTTAGCTGTGGTGATTGCTGTCATGATTATGTCATATTTTTCCTGAAATTATGTATATGATACTGACTTATCTACAGGTGATAACTGGCAGGATGAGACCCGATCTGCTAATACCCCATTGTACATTCTGCGACCAATGTCCATCCAACTGCTGCTGGAAAAATGTCTCTTTGCAAATGATCCAAATCTCCCACAGTAAGCTGCTTATATTAGAGTAGTGGTTCTTACCCTGGGGTCTATGGATAATTGAGTGTCCAAAAAACCAGCATTTGGACTGGCTTGATTAAAGAAAGTCTAAGCATCATCTGGCTTCTGTTGTTTTGCTTTATTGTTTAGTGAAGGGTCTACAGCAAGCATCTTGGTTGCTGATTTTTCAGAAACAGACAAAACTTTTATCGCGTATCGCTGCTCGACACTCCTCTTCATTTTGACAGCTATGTGACGCTTAAACAGCTTTTCTGAAATGCAATCTTTGCTTGGCCTGTTCTGTTCCTAATTTCTGTTCTGCATTTCCCATCTGAAGTTATTACTGCTCCAAGGTATTTGAATTTCTACACATGCTTTAGAATAGTTCCGTTTAATTTTATACTGCATGTTGGTGGATTTTGTTTCTTAGATATAACAATAGTCTCTGTCTTTTTTATGTTCATAGTAAGGCCTTTGTGTTTGCTTTCTTTGGCGACTTTATCCAAGAAATTTTGCAGGTCTTGTTGGTCCTCAGCTATCAGTATTGTGCCGTCAGCATACCGAAGGTTGTTAATATTGTGTCCTCCAATTTTTATGCCTGGTTCTGTGATGATCGTTTTTAGAATATTCTCGCTGTACAGAGAAAAAAGATCTGGAGATAGTACACATCCTTGTCGCACATCTGTTTTCAACTCAAATTGCTGCTTCTTGCTGCCAGTATAGATATTTTACAATCTTCAGGTCTTTGCCATCTATATTGATGTCTTCAAGCATTTTAATAATTTCATTATGTTTCACCTTGTCGAATGCCTTGGTGTAATCAATGAAGCATAAGTAGAGATCTTTCTGTACTTCTAAAGCTCTTTCTGTTAGTGTTCTTAAAGCATAAATGGCATTGTGTTTTCCCTTTCCTTCAGCAAATCCAAACTGTTCATCTGCTATTTCTGTTGTTATCTTTTTTCCTTGTTCATCTCATGATGATTCTCAGAAGTAGCTTCATTATGTGACATGAGAGATCACATTCCTTTGCACCTGGTTTCTTTGGTAGTGCTATAAACGTGGATTTAAGCAGATCACTGGGAATATAACCACTGTTGTAAATGTCATTCAGTAACTTGGTTATTACTTTTATTCCTGTCTCCTCTAGTGCCTCTATTTCTTCTATTGTTATATTATCAGGCCCAGTTGCTTTTCCTTTCTTCATGTGTTTGATGGCATCTATGAGTTCATCTTCAAGTATTGGTGGTCCATTACAGTTTTCAGTATCTGGTGTTAATTCTGGTCTTTCTCCTCTATATAGCTCACCGATGTACTCTGTCCACCTGTCCACAATGTCTTCTTTTCCCATTAACATTTTACCTTCTTTTGATTTCAAGCCCCATGTGGTATATTTTGTCTTCCTGGCTGTGATTTCACTAATTTGTTTGTGCATGTTTTTGCTGTCTTTATTGTGGGAGTCCTCTATTTGTCTGCACTGTTCATTTAACCACACTTCCTTTGCTTCTCTGCATTTGCGTCTTATTTCTTTATTTATCTTGCTATATTTTTCTTGGTTCTTTTTACTCCTTCTCCTCTTGTCCATCAGTCCTAAGATGTCGTCTGTTATCCATTTATTTTTAGGGTCTTCTTTCTTTTGGTGGTATTATCTCAACTCTTCCCGTGCCCAAGAAAAAAACGCGGACGTTCCTGTTCGTGCCACACAAAAAGCGCGGGTCCTGATCTGTATAGTGGGTATAGTTGTAAAATGGAATGGAAAACAGTATTTACATGTACTTGCGTGTACTTATTATGTTTCAAAGTATAACTAAATGTATGAAAATTTTATAAATGCAGAGTTGTTTTAGGAAAAAAAAAGTAATGTGGTGTTTTTAGACAAAGATTGTGCCCAGCTCACCGCCTAGGTCTAGATATGCACTACTTACCATCTGAGATGACTAGATATACTTATCGATCTCGTATTGTGATTCTATGTTGCATTCTCGCTAAATTAATGTCTGAAATAACATACTAACTATTTCTACAGTCGTCTAATATGTCTAAATCTACTTAGGATACATTCAAGAGAAATGGGGTGGTCACAGGCCATGTCCATACCCCTATCTACATCGTCAAAAATTGAAAAATTTCAATGTTTCTCTTCTTTTTTCTCGCTCGGCATCGCTCGTAATTAAGGACTCTTCCACCATTTTGAAAAGTGTCACCAGAAACGCGAACGAAATATGTACTATCTAAATGTTACACCGGTTGGTTTTATTGAAACAAATGAATTGTCACTATAACGACTATGGCACGCAACTCAAGAACCGGAAATTCTCACTATAGCGACTATGGCACGGGAAGAGTTAACAGTTTGGTGTACAGAGTCTCTTAACATTACCCATTGTTCATCTATACTATTTATCTTTGCTATTGCATTGTATCTGTTTGTTATAATAACTTTGTATTGTTCTTACAGTTCTTGGTCATTTTAAAGGAGTTTTGTATTGAGTTTTATGTTTCTCACTTTTCTGCCTGCTTTCTTTAGCTTTATTCTGATTTTTCCACAGTCATGGTCACTATTGCAGTCAGCTCCTGGCATGGTTTTTGTTGTCAGTAATGTACTGCAGAATTGTTTGTTGATTAATATGTAGTCTATCTGGTTAAAAGTCTTTTTGTTGGGCTGCACCGTGTTGCCAGTCTTTGGGGATGTTGTTTAAACCAGGTGTTTCCTACGACTATGTTATGTATCATAAGAATGGAAAATTAGAAATAACAAAGAAGTACACATGCTATTCTAGTCTACACTTTGGCCTCGTTTCCTTTTCAGGTGTGATGATTTTCATTTCATTCAGACAGGCATTGATGGCTTAGCTTTCAAACACCTTTTGTTTGGGGTGGGGGGGGGGCGCTAGATGACTAAGTTGATTAATGCACTGTTTTCTCATGACTAGACAGTTGCTCATCCTGACGAGTACGGGTTTAAGTCCCAGAAGTTCTCTTGTCATTTTTCTTTCTCTTGTGTCTAAAATTTCAAGGTTTAACCATACAGTACTGTGCTCTCTTTACTGTGCTAAAACCTTGTTGTTTCCTGTATATGAAAATTTGTATCAATCTCCACTTATAACTACCATTAGGATAAACATAGACTGAAGTGGCTTGGCCACTTGAAGAGGATGGGCAAGAATAGATAGACAAAAAGGGCTTATACAGAAGTAATAAATGGAGGCAGGCCAAGAGACAGACAGAGACAGCTGTGGAGTGACAACCTGGAAGAAGACCTACGAGCCCTCGGAGTGGACAGTTGGCAGGAGAAGACTAAGAGCAGACAGGAATGGAGACATTTTTCTTGTTGCAATAATGAGCCGCAATGGGATGGAAAGCTGAATGAATGAATGAATTATTGTAGCACTAATCTTTATTTCCTGACAACAATTATTGAGGAAAGACGCTGGCGATGGTTGGGACATGTGCTCCGAATGACTGACAACTCACTACCAAAAATAGCACTAAGATGGACACCACAGGGGAACAGAAGTAAGGGTAGACCAAAAGAGACAATGGAGAAGAACACCAGAAATGATGTTGAGCAATAGAGGGCTCACCTGGGCAAGAGCAGAAAAAAAGGCAAAGGACAGGCATTTGTGGAAAACCCTTGCGGAAGCCACATGTGCCCTGAGCACTTAAGGTTCAGAGAGAGAGAGAATCTTTATTTCTGCTATTAATCTGACTCTAATCCTTATTGTACTATTATTGGTATGCTTATCCTATTCTGTATGGTGCCATTATTGGTATGCTTACTGTAGAACTAGTTTTTTTTTTCCATTATCAGTATTCTTACTCTAGCACTAATCTTTATTGTACCTTTATTAGTATGCTTGTTATAACTTTTATTATACCATTCTTGTTATGCATACTGTGCCATTAAACTTTGTTGCACCAATATTTATATTAATGTTGTACAGTACTAATTTATAGATAGGTCTTACATAAGTGATGTGTTTCAGACTTCGAGTGAGTGGAGAGCTGCCCTTGATTGCTGTCACAGTCTCAGATAGCAAGCTGCTGGCCATCATGACATTAGCTCAGAGCATCCCCTTGCCAGAACCTGCACCTGAGGTTCTGTTATGTTGTTGTTGTTTATTTTTTCTAGAACTGTTTTAGTATTATTACTTTTCTTAATCTCATTATTTTGCATTTTTATATTTCTTTATTCTTAACTGTTTCATTTACTGTGTTATTGATTGCTGCATCACTTTGTCCTCTTGTTGCTTACACTTATTTTTTATGTTGGATGAATAAACTAACTTTTCTCCATCTTAACTTTCACTCATTGTTGATATTAGGTAAATAAATTCACTTTTTTCTTCTCATTTCATTAATTGTTGGTATTAGAGTAATAAATTCACTTCTTTCTCTTTAACTTTCACTTATTATTGATTTAGACAAATAAAATAGCGGTCAGCTTAAGGAACTGATTGTGACGGCAGCACCGACACACTGAATGAGATTTGATGTGGAGAAACACTTAGATTAATTTGAAGCGGGGAAACTAAATTGATCTCAACCTGTCCAGTAATTTCTGCTTCACTTATTTGTGAATGTAAGATGTTGATCATGAGTGAGTGATACCTGTCTTTGTTTGCAGTCCAGGATCGTGGAGTTTGAAGAGGAAAACATCACGAGTGCTGCAAGAGTGACAGATGTAAACTTCACAGAGATGTCTAAGGTAATGTTCACTTGTATGTTTTATGTTTGAGGTGAGTTGCTTAATGCTGAATGTTCTTGTTTGTATGTATCATACAATGTGTCTGACAAGTCTTCTTTTTTGTATGTATCATACCGTGTGTTTGGCAAGTCTTCTTGTTTGTATGTATCATACCATGTGTTTGGCAAGTCTTCAAGTAATAATGGATGGCATCAGTCATTCTTAGAGAGAGGAGATTAAAAAAAAAAGGAAATGAAAAATGGCATTAAACATTACTTGAGAATGGACACATGGATTATATCTCCACTCAAGCAGTATTTAATGCCATTTCTTAGTGGTAGTCCTCAGTAAAGGAGCCCTGAAGGAAGTGACAGATGAGCTTAATGCCAGACATCCTTGACAGTTTCAGGTAAACCATAGCATAAGAGGAAACATAAGTGAGATAAGACATCTTCAGTTGAAAGTAGGAAGATTTTTCTCTGACTAACAAATGATTTTCACAAACATTTTTAACATTTTCTGACAGGAGTCATCAGACAAGTTGACATCAGAATATACAAATCTGACTCAGATGTCATTGACATTTGTCATTAAGGAGGTATGATATATTGTTATTACTGTTGACATGTATTGATTTAAAATTTCTGACAAGTTAGTTTTGTTGTATTAGCTAAATGTAGACATTTGGAGCAAATGCTAACACAAAAATAGGTTCCAGCTGCTTGTCCAGACACAGCCAGTCAGTCAGTAGCCAGCTAAACTTGTTTTCTGGAGCACAGTGAGGATGCAAATGATGATTTGTATTGTTTCTAGTTTCTGCTGAGGCTAATGATGTGGACCTGCTGAAACTACACCACAGTTGTAGAGGACAAAGACATCCCCAAAGATGAGTTAAGATCATACTTTCAAAGTGTAGGTGTAGAGAAACTTGAGATAGGAGGCAGACAGAGATATCCAAGGCCATGTTCCTATAATTTTTAAAATGTTTTTTTGGATTAGTTCATGATGATGATGATGACGAAAGGCCAAGTTTTGTCTGTTAATGGACGGAAAACAAGAGAATTGCCATAAATCCCAAGTTTTGTCTGTTCTTATATCCTTCCTGTGCCATTAAATGTCACATAGGGTTCGCAAGGTAGTTCGCCAATTTTTCCTGTTTTCAACGAGCTTTTCAACCTCATCAGGGGATTTTATGCCTATTAATTTGGCCTCTCTTAACATTGTCTTCTTTAGAGTTTCACGCGGTCTGCCTCTTTTTCTTTGATCTATTGTGTTCCACTTGATAGCTTGTTTTGGGATTCTCTGATCATTTCTTCTCATCACATAACCAACATATGTCCATCTCCTTTTCCTGATCACCCATGAGACTGGTTGTTGTTCAGTCATCTGTCTTATCTCTGCATTTTTCTTGAATTCGTTCCACTTGATGCCGAGTAGTTTCTGTTTTTTTTTTTCTGAATATTTGTCTGTTAGTGGAAGCAAAATAAGAGAATTGCCAGAAATGCAAAGTTTTGTCTGTTAGTCAAAGGAAAAAAAATTTAGAAAGTCCGGTTTTGAAATGGGTTTGTTATATTCCATTAATGACTAGAATGGAAAGTTCTCCACCGGAATTAATCTTCATCAGAATCTTTCCACAGGTTTCAGTGGAGATTAGAGAAACATCCAATGGCGTGGAATCTCCATTCCTGAAGTTGATAGTGACAAGAATTGGAGCAAACATGAAAGCTCGAACCTTTGACCTGGATGTTGAAGCCTATCTGGGAGGCATCTTCCTTCAACATCTTCAGTACAAAAGTAAATGAACTGTTGTCTTTATGTGAAACACCTGCCTGTCCTGTTTACCTGTTACCTTCAAACTGTACCAGTATTTCATTTACAGTAAACTCTCAGTTTAATGGAATTCTGTATAACAGATTTCAGATTTAACAGACCAGAGAAGTAATAATACAGTACAGTAATTAACAGTAATTTCTACTGTTTGCTTTTCATATCACACTTGTTTTGGCTACTTGTATGGTTTACTATAATCTGATAATTGTATATTGTATGGTACTGACCATTGTTTTGAACCTTTTTTAACATTAAAAACAATTCTAAAAAAATTGGTGAAAAGTTTGCATACCCCTACCCTCACCATGAGTTACATTTGCTTTAATGGAGACATTAATGGACATCCATTAGTACATTCAATCAAGGGGTCTCCTAGCTGTTACTTTCACATTGACACAGTATTTCATAAACTTTGATAAGATTTCACAAACTTGTATACAGATCTGCTGTCTGTTACCTTCCATCTGCACCTGCATTTTAAACCTGTAAAAGAACTTACTGACCTACTAATAATGTGAGTTTTTTGTTTCAATAATTAAGATGAGCCGTACTAGGCTTTAGTTTGATTGTACAGTTAGAAGAGAAACAGCCTGTATATATGTGTTTGCCAGTGACCACCCCCCTTTCCTAGGCTAAAGTGAAAGATGTTACTAGAGAAACAGCCTGTATATATGTGTTTGCCAGTGACCACCCCCCTTTCCTAGGCTAAAGTGAAAGATGTTACTAGAGAAACAGCCTGTATATATGTGTTTGCCAGTGACCACCCCCCTTCCTAGGCTAAAGTAAAAGATGTTACTAGAGAAACAGCCTGTATATATGTGTTTGCCAGTGACCACCCCCCTTTCCTAGGCTAAAGTAAAAGATGTTACTAGAGAAACAGCCTGTATATATGTGTTTGCCAGTGACCACCCCCCTTTCCTAGGCTAAAGTGAAAGATGTTACTAGAGAAACAGCCTGTATATATGTGTTTGCCAGTGACCACCCCCCTTCCCTAGGCTAAAGTAAAAGATGTTACTAGAGAAACAGCCTGTATATATGTTTTGCCAGTGACCACCCCCCTTTCCTAGGCTAAAGTGAAAGATGTTACTAGAGAAACAGCCTGTATATATGTTTTGCCAGTGACCACCCCCCTTCCTAGGCTAAAGTAAAAGATGTTACTAGAGAAACAGCCTGTATATATGTTTTGCCAGTGACCACCCCCCTTTCCTAGGCTAAAGTAAAAGATGTTACTAGAGAAACAGCCTGTATATATGTGTTTGCCAGTGACCACCCCCCTTCCCTAGGCTAAAGTAAAAGATGTTACTAGAGAAACAGCCTGTATATATGTGTTTGCCAGTGACCACCCCCCTTTCCTAGGCTAAAGTAAAAGATGTTACTAGAGAAACAGCCTGTATATATGTGTTTGCCAGTGACCACCCCCCTTTCCTAGGCTAAAGTGAAAGATGTTACTAGAGAACAGCCTGTATATAGTGTTTGCCAGTGACCACCCCCCTTCCTAGGCTAAAGTAAAAGATGTTACTAGAGAACAGCCTGTATATATGTGTTTGCCAGTGACCACCCCCCTTTCCTAGGCTAAAGTAAAAGATGTTACTAGAGAAACAGCCTGTATATGTGTTTGCCAGTGACCACCCCCCTTTCCTAGGCTAAAGTAAAAGATGTTACTAGAGAAACAGCCTGTATATTTGTGTTTGCCAGTGACCATCCCCCCCCCCCTTCCTAGGCTAAAGTAAAAGATGTTACTAGAGAAACAGGCTGTATATTTGTGTTTGCCAGTGACCATTCTCCCCCCCTCCTTTCCTAGGCTAAAGTAAAAGATGTTACTAGAGAAACAGCCTGTATATATGTGTTTGCCAGTGACCACCCCCCTTTCCTAGGCTAAAGTAAAAGATGTTACTAGAGAAACAGCCTGTATATATGTGTTTGCCAGTGACCATCCCCCCCCCTTCCTAGGCTAAAGTAAAAGATGTTACTAGAGAAACAGCCTGTATATTTGTGTTTGCCAGTGACCATTCTCCCCCCCTTCCTAGGCTAAAGTAAAAGATGTTACTAGAGAAACAGCCTGTATTTGTGTTTGCCAGTGACCACCCCCCCCCCTTCCTAGGCTAAAGTAAAAGATGTTACTAGAGAAACAGCCTGTATATTTGTGTTTGCCAGTGACCATCCCCCCCCCTTCCTAGGCTAAAGTAAAAGATGTTACTAGAGAAACAGCCTGTATATTTGTGTTTGCCAGTGACCATTCTCCCCCCCCCCCCTTTCCTAGGCTAAAGTAAAAGATGTTACTAGAGAAACAGCCTGTATATTTGTGTTTGCCAGTGACCATCCCCCCCCCCCCTTTCCTAGGCTAAAGTAAAAGATGTTACTAGAGAAACAGCCTGTATATTTGTGTTTGCCAGTGACCATTCTCCCCCCCCCCCCTTTCCTAGGCTAAAGTAAAAGATGTTACTAGAGAAACAGCCTGTATATTTGTGTTTGCCAGTGACCATTCTCCCCCCCCCCCCCCCCTTTCCTAGGCTAAAGTAAAAGATGTTACTAGAGAAACAGCCTGTATATTTGTGTTTGCCAGTAACCACACCCCCCCCCCCCTTTCCTAGGCTAAAGTAAAAGATGTTACTAGAGAAACAGCCTGTATATTTGTGTTTGCCAGCTTTCTGCTTGAACTCCACACTCTACATATAGCTTGAACATCTTTATCTTTAGCATGCTCACACTTTCTCATGCATAAAAACACATACACTGCTGGTTTTATTACATGATGTGAGAAGATAAACTTATCAGCAGATGACTTGTTGACACAACAAAAGTAACTGCTGAAGTAGTCATTTATTATTTGTTTCATTGAATGTGTTTATTATTTGTTTCACTGAATATATTTATTGTCTGTTTCATTGAAAGTGTTTATTATTTGTTTCACTGAAAGTGTTTATTATCTGTTTCATTGAAAGTGTTTATTATTTGTTTCATTGAAAGTGTTTATTATTTGTTTCATTGAAAGTGTTTATTATTTGTTACACTGAAAGTGTTTATTATTAGTTTCATTGAAAGTGTTTATTATTTGTTTCACTGAAAGTGTTTATTATTTGTTTCACTGAAAGTATTTATTATTTGTTTCACTGAAAGTATTTATTATTTGTTTCACTGAAAGTATTTATTATTTGTTTCACTGAAAAGTATTTGTTGTTTCACTGAAAGTATTTATTATTTGTTTCACTGAAAAGTATTTGTTGTTTCACTGAAAATATTTATTATTTGTTTCAATGAAAGTATTTATTATTTGTTTCACTGAAAGTATTTATTATTTGTTTCACTGAAAGTATTTATTATTTGTTTCACTGAAAGTATTTATTATTTGTTTCACTGAAAGTATTTATTGTGTCACTGAAAATGTCTATTATTTGTTTCACTGAAAGTATTTATTATTTGTTTCACTGAAAGTGTCTATTATTTGTTTCACTGAAAGTTTATTATTTGTTTCACTGAAAGTGTTTATTATTTGTTTCACTGAAAGTGTTTGGAGGTGAGGGGAGAGCTCTTCTCCTAGCCACAGGAAGAAGCAGCAGAACACTAACACTGATTTTCTTTCTCTCCTCCTCTGCCTGTTCTAGTAAGTCCTAACATACAGCAGCAGCTGAAACTGTGTGCAGGTTTGTTACTTTTATTTCTTTTCTTTTTTTTTTATTCATTTCCCGTGATTATTAACAACTTACATTCTGTGTAACAACAGCCGTAACAGCAGACCCAGATCATCAAAGATTTTGTTGCTAAAGAAAACCTGTTTGACAGAAGTTTTTACGTCAGAATTACAAGGGTCACGCCAAAAGTCGCGAACAAAATTTTTTAAAAATCTGGGATTTATAGATGGAGAAAATATAAATGTACCACCTTAACTGCATCCGTTGCACTTCATGTAGAGGTCATGTGACCACGTGTAGCATAAATAAAATGGCGGGCGCCAAAGTTTCGTTTCGTCAATGTGCTGTTATTTAGTTTCCCGTTAAAGAGGAAATCCTCGCTGCTGAAATTCACCAAAGACTTCAATTTGCTTATGGAGATGGAGATGTGTGTATGAGTGCTAGCAGTGTTAGGAGGTGGGGGGAACATTTCAAAGATGGAAACACGAGCACCCAAGATATGACTTGTAGCGGTTGCCCTCGTACTGCCTCCACTGAACGCAACATGGAAAGGATTGACGACATCATTAAAGAAAATGGACATGTCACAGTTTCTGAAATTGCTGCAAATCTTGGAATAGGACACAATGCAGTACAGGAAATGATTAAAACTCTAGGCTATTGAAAAGTGTGTGCCCGCTGGGTCCCACAGGAGAGAAAGTCCAGAAAGCAGTGCGTCTGTGCCTTCGGTTAGTTGGAACGGAATTCTACCTGGAGGGTTTTTGTCAAACTTGCAGAGCTATGGGAAAAATGTGTGCAGAGAAATGGAGATTATGTTGAAAAGTGAAGAAAAGGATGCAGGTTAAGGTGATACATTTATATTTTCTCTATCTATAAATTCTGATTAAAAAAAATGTTTGCTCACAACCTTTGGTATGACCCTCATAGCTGTAGCTACTGTAGTTGTGTAGTGATCAGTGAAGTTCTCTTTTGATTCATTCTGTATAATTTGTTGCCTCATTACTTCACTGAAGCCACAGTTCATCTTCAGTCCTCTGTACTCTCAGTGGAGCATAAGGCATCAACAAAAGGTCTCAAATCTACCCTGTCTTGAGCAAGTTGCAATACTTCAGACCATGTCTCTCCAGCTTCATTTAGTTCTTCCTTTATTGTGCATCTCCATGTCTCCAATGGGCAGTGGCCTGCCCCTCTTTCTTTTCTAACCACAGTTAGTATATAATTAATCTGGAGTCCTGTATTGCTTTTAACTAAAATCATCAATTTTTCTAAATATTACTCTTGTCCATATATTTGAATATGTTTACTTTAGGGATATGTACTGTTTTTGACAAGGCACTTACCTTTACTGCTCACTGGCAGCTATTGCTGTCACCATTGTATTTTTCCTAATGCAAGCATTTAAACATAAAATTATATTGGTCAATTATATTAAGTTGCATATAAATAAAGAGGCTTGTTTGATCATAGCTAGCTAGCTATTTATCTCCAGCCTAATTACAATAAACATTTTTACTTGATGTAATTTTTACAAATCACTTCTTGGTTATAATTGGAGGTTTTAATTATTTTTATACTGTCAGTTGTAAAAAAATTACAGGTGTGCTATTTGAAGTATATTATACCAGCAACTGTATGTCTCAGTCCTCACATGTGTGTCCTTATACCAGCAACTGTATGTCTCAGTCCTCACAAGTGTGTTCTTATACCAGCAACTTTAGGTCTCACTAAAGTTAAAATTCCTGTTTCCATGCCATTAAAGCATGTTGAGGACACAGTGTTAGTCCCGTGTTTCCATGACCTTCAGCACTTGAAAGTTTGATGTGGTCAGTATCACGCCCGGTTGCATTTACCTTCCCAGATTTTTTTTGAAAGATAAATATTCTGCTTTCTGTATACATTCTGTATTTTCTTATTTCACCATTTCTTCATTTTTTAATGACATTTTCACATTTAGTAACTACTTGACACAGTATTAGCATGTCCTTGCATGCTGTTTCATTTATATGTTTTCAATTATTTATTGAAACCTTTTGTCTTCTAATTTTCTGATTTTGTCTTTTTAAATTGAAATTTCTGTATTACTGTGAAGAAAATTGTGCCTATTAGGATATATATTTGAGCCAGTGTACTGATGAAGTAAAACTTGATGCTTGAGTTGGCATTGACAGTTTCTTCCTATCTTCAGTGACCACCGGAGAGATTGTAAATATCATCAATTCACCATTTGTAGATGACACCGCACCACTGCTGAGTGTGAAATTCGTACAGGTCAGTTGGGTTGGCTGATGTTCAGTTTTGTTGTTCATACTGCCATCTGTCATCTCCATAAAGTCATCTAACACCTGCCTGTTACCCTTGTATCTCACTGTAGCCATAAAATTAATAACATCAGTTCCCATGTATCACTGTATCTTCATCAGTATTCATCAGTAAAACCATCTGCCACATATCCTCATCTATCACTGTATCTTCATCAGTAAAACCATCTGCCACATATCCTCATCTGTCTGTGTATCTTCATCAGTAAAACCATCTGCCACATATCCTCATCTGTCTGTGTATCTTCATCAGTAAAACCATCTGCCACATATCCTCATCTGTCTGTGTATCTTCATCAGTAAAACCATCTGCCACATATCCTCATCTATCACTGTATCTTCATCAGTAAAACCATCTGCCACATATCCTCATCTGTTGATGTATCTTCAGTGTAGGGAACTGAGGTGTCCTCACATACATTTAGGTTGGTAAATGTAGGGAACTGAGGTGTCCTCACATACATTTAGGTTGGTAAATGTAGGGAACTGAGGTGTCCTCACATATATTTAGGTTGGTAAATGTAGGGAACTGAGGTGTCCTCACATACATTTAGGTTGGTAAATGTAGGGAACTGAGGTGTCCTCACATACATTTAGGTTGGTAAATGTAGGGAACTGAGGTGTCCTCACATACATTTAGGTTGGTAAATGTAGGGAACTGAGGTGTCGTCACTTACATTTAGGTTAGTAAATGTAGGGAACTGAGGTGTCCTCACATACATTTAGGTTAGTAAATGTAGGGAACTGAGGTGTCGTCACTTACATTTAGGTTGGTAAATGTAGGGAACTGAGGTGTCGTCACTTACATTTAGGTTGGTATATATAGGGAACAGAAGTGTCCTCACATACATTTAGGTTAGTAAATGTAGGGAACTGAGGTGTCGTCACTTACATTTAGGTTAGTAAATGTAGGGAACTGAGGTGTCGTCACTTACATTTAGGTTGGTAAATGTAGGGAACAGAAGTGTCCTCACATACATTTAGGTTGGTATATATAGGGAACAGAAGTGTCCTCACATACGTTTAGGTTGGTATATATAGGGAACAGAAGTGTCCTCACATACATTTAGGTTGGTATATATAGGGAACAGAAGTGTCCTCACATACGTTTAGGTTGGTATATATAGGGAACAGAAATGTCCTCACATACGTTTAGGTTGGTAAATATAGGGAACAGAAGTGTCCTCACATACGTTTAGGTTGGTATATATAGGGAACAGAAGTGTCCTCACATACGTTTAGGTTGGTATATATATATATAGGGAACAGAAGTGTCCTCACATACGTTTAGGTTGGTATATATAGGGAACAGAAGTGTCCTCGCATACGTTTAGGTTGGTATATATAGGGAACAGAAGTGTCCTCACATATGTTTAGGTTGGTAAATATAGGGAACAGAAGTGTCCTCACATACATTTAGGTTGGTAAATATAGGGAACAGAAGTGTCCTCACATACATTTAGGTTGGTATATATAGGGAACAGAAGTGTCCTCACATACGTTTAGGTTGGTATATATAGGGAACAGAAGTGTCCTCACATACGTTTAGGTTGGTATATATAGGGAACAGAAATGTCCTCACATACATTTAGGTTGGTAAATATAGGGAACAGAAGTGTCCTCACATACATTTAGGTTGGTAAATATAGGGAACTGAAGTGTCCTCACATACATTTAGGTTGGTAAATATAGGGAAATGAGGTGTCCTCACATACATTTAGGCTGGCAAATGTAGGGAACAGAAGTGTCCTCATGTTAGAATTGGTGAACATAAGGAGCAGAGATGTCCTAATTTTCATTAGAACTGATAAACCCTGGGAACAGAGGAATAGATTTTGGATATAATTATATATAGAATAAAATATTATGTGAGTAGTAAAGCTATGATATCAAGATGTTAAGACTTTTTAAAACAAAAGTAGGAACAGTTTTATTAATTAATGAGCACACAGTTGTAATGTTTCCGTTCACATCTTAAGTATACAAAAACATAAAGAACAAAGAGATAGGAAAAAGAAGAGAAATTTTGTATTTACATCAGTGGTACACAACATTAGTTGTATATCATTTATTTAAATTTATATTTGCTTTTTGTCCTTTATGTTTTCAAATCATGGGAATAGAAATTCCTCACTTACATTTAGGACTGATGAATGCAGTGAACTGAGATCTCCTCATTTACTTGAGGGCTGATGAACATTGGTGGCAAGAACCAGCTTTGCTATGCTAAAGTAGTAAACTGTTACAGTAGGCTAACAAATGAAATGGGAGCATATTTCCTGTCAGACTGGCACTGCAGTCTCATTGGAAGATCCTGTCCTCGCGTGTCTGTCTCTGGAAGTTTTTAAAAAATCACTAGTTATATATGGTCACTTTCACATCATTGGGCAACACACTTTCCCCTCATAACAAGAACAGAATGATCACAGTATATCTTCTTTGTCTGAAATTTTGCTTGTTCATACTGTTATATTTTTGTTGCTTGACCAGCACATAAAAATGTAGTGCTACTTTCTTGTAACTTGATTCTGTGTGATTCTTAAATATCATGTTCTGTTAGTACAAGACTTGTGGACAGAGTATATGTTAGCAGTACTCTCTCTCTCTTTCTCTTTGTGTGTGTGTGTGCGTGCGTTTGTTTGTTTGTTTGTTTGAGATCTAGGATGACCATTCACACGTTTATGTCCACCAGGCTGACAAGAAGGGCCCAGAGTTCAGGACAAGCTACAACAACACAGCCCAGTCAATCAGTGTTGTTTTCTCAGTCTTGGATGTAGTTCTGCATCAAGGAGTCATCCTTAGGTATCTGTTTTCTCTTGTCTTTCTTCTCATCAGCATCTGTGTCAGTGTCAGTTTCTTTGTATACTAGCCTCCAGTAAAAATGCATTGCTTTGTCAAATTATTGTGAAGTGTGAAATCTTTATATACATGAGTGATTTTCAAGCTCTGAATGCATGCAACTATGGCAATTAATGCTTTGACATTTTCCAGGCCATGTGATCTTTCCTTGAAATTTGGAATGCACCACATGCAAATCAACTTTTATTTCGTTTATCGCCTTATTAAAAATTGCCTGACTCTGAAATTTGGCACACACATTAGGCAAGTTTAAGCAGGTGGAAGGCCATCATTTATGTGTATTGAAAGGAAGTCTCTTAATGTTTTTGTCATGCCAAGATTGTTCTCACAAAAGTGATGGCAAGCTGTTGGCATGCTTAGCAGTGGAATGACAACCTGAGATGTTGCCTGACATTTTTGTTGTGACTGGTTTACTATAGTGAGGCTGAACCAGCAATTTCATACGCCCCAGGCCTGGCCGACCCCATGTAACAACATCAGCTAAAAAATGCTATTGATACGTCTATGCAACCATTTCCAAACAGCAACTCAGACAGCAGCACATACACCTGGCACTTGAGGACATGAGACATTGATGCTAAACCTGCATTGACGCCTTGGGGGTTGGGGGGGGAGGGGGAGTTTACACACGGTACTAATGATATCTGCAACTTCATGATAGTGGGTGTGAATTTTGTTTTTACACCTAGGGTAAACGGGTGCTTATGAGCCACTTGTGAATTGTGTCATGTTTAAGAATACAGCAAGATTTTGTCAGTAAATGAGTGATAATTGTGAAATAAGTGGTTTTATGTATTTTAAATCTAGCACAATGACTTATGGCTTAAAAGTAAAGCAGAGTGATAGTAAATATAACTTTGTATATCATTTTCTGTTTATGCAGTCTATGTCAGCATCAGTTTCTTTGTTTACATATAATGTGCTGTTTATAGTCTTTGTCAGCATTAGCTTCTTAGTTTATATATAACATTTTGTTTATATGATCTTTGTAAGTGTTAGTTTATTTGTTTATATTTAACATTTTGTTTATACAATCTTTGTCAGTGTTAGTTTCTTTGTTTATATTTAGCGTTCTGTTTATACAGTTTTTGTCAGTGTTAGTTTCTTAGTTTATATATATAATGTGCTGTTTATAAATGTTTGTCAGTGTTAGATTTTTTTTTTATATTTAACGTTCTGTTTATAGAATCTTTTTTCAGTGTTAGTTTCTTTTATATATAATGTGCTGTTTATACATCGTTGTCAGTGCTAGTTTCTGTGTTTACACATAATATGCTGTTTATAGTCTTTGTCAGTGTTAGTCTCCTTGTTTACTTCTTTTTCTTTGTTGTTTGCTAAGATGTTGATACCAATCAATTCATCTTTATTTTGTGCATTGCTTTAGAGCTACTCATATAGTGGGAGGGGTGGGTTCTGGCCACGTTCTTTGTCTGAACAGTTTGTATATCTGGTATCTCTGGAAGATGTGTTGTCACACACAGTTCTGTTTAGCCAGTTTTCAGTGTGTGCACATCAGTTCCTCTTCCCCCCCCCCCCTTTTTTTCCACTCAGCTTTCTCTTCAGCTTGCTTGAATATTTGTTTGGTTTCAGTCAACCGTTGTTCTGCATTTATAACAGTGCTCATGTAGTTGAACTTTGTTATTTTCTGCTTTGCTTCAAGCTAAATACAACTTTAACTTCAACAGTTTGTTGGATTTTGCAAAGAAATTAGAGCCACCACCCAAAGCAGTAAGTGCTCCAGAAAGCAGCAACAAAAAGAGACTGTCTGTAACGTCCACCACGTCTAGAAAAAGTATTGCTGCACCCACATCTGAAATCAGAAGTAAGTCACTGTACATTCTGACAGATATTGCCAGTTCTCTGTACACTAGTAGTACATCTGTCCCCAACAAATGGACAGCTTTGTACACCACAGAATAACTACAGTGAAACAACGAAGCAGCCAGTTTTGTGAAATCAGTAAACTGCATTGAGCAAAACATGGAAAACTTAGCAGATCTATCCCATGTCTTCATATACAAAAACTAATATAAGACAGAATAGTGAAACAAATATAACCATATCATTTATGTCTGCCTCGTCCATACAGATTTGTATATCTACACCTGCTTTGAGAGTGTTAGATCAGAAGTAGAAGAGTTAGGACAGTATCCTAGTCTTAGTATGGAAACTAATGATCAACATCCTAGTTCCAGATGAAAACTAATGATCAGTATTCTAGTTCTAGTATGAAAACTAATGATCAGTATCCTAGTTCTAGTATGAAAACTAATGATCAGTATCCTAGTTCCAGATGAAAACTAATGATCATTATCCTAGTTCCAGTATGAAAACTAATGATCAGTATCCTAGTTCTAGTATGGAAACTAATGATCAGTATCCTAGTTCCAGTATGAAAACTAATGACCAGTATCATAGTTCTAGTATGGAAACTAATGATCAGTATCATAGTTCTAGTATGGAAACTAATGATCAGTATCCTAGTTCTAGTATGAAAACTAATGATCAGCATCCTAGTTCTAGTATGAAAACTAATGATCAGCATCATAGTTCTAGTATGGAAACTAATGATCAGTATCTTAGTCTAGCATGGAAACTAGTGATCAGCATCCTAGTCCTCAGTTTCTGCTGTTTTCCTGTACTACTTCGCAGTGCAAATATTAAAAAGAAGATTAGCACTCTAACATTAACATTAGGGTGATTGTTTAGTAAGGTATCGAATCTGTATCGAATCTCTAATAATGGAAAACAAAAGAAGTTTGCACATCTTTTAGGTAGCCATTACTGTGTAGTGTAAACAGGCCAAGTTTCAGTGCAGTGTTCAAAGCCGTTAAGCAATAGTGTTAGTTAGTGCAACATTCAAGTTATGTGTAAAACAATGATTGGTAATAGAGATTTCAACACTAAAAGGTTGCGCTCTGATTTATATTCATAGGCATTTAAAAGCAGTTTTTACCAATAGTTGTATGGATGTGAAAAATGCCTGCAAGTGGGTCCTACATGCCAAAAGCTGTAGTAAAGGTGAGATGACTGTCTTTGATGAGCAAAAACCAGGGTGACCATTTTGCTGACTCTTGAGAACCAGTGCAAAGTGGGTGTAATGAGTAAAAAAATATTGCAAACTAAGCAAAAAGAAATTGTTGTATAGTTAGGTATAAGTTGAGAAAGAGTGCACCATATCATGGAGATGTTGAATTACAGAAAAATGTGTGCCACATTGGTCCCACAACAATTGATACACCCCATGAAGGAACACGGAAAGTGTTTCTGAAGACCTTCTTGACAAGTATCGTCTTGGAGGGAATGTTTTTTTCCTGGATAATTGTCACTGGTGAGGAATCTTGGGTTCATCATTATGATCCAGAAAACGAAAGGTAATTCATGGAATATCGTCATCAAAATACTTTGAATTTCAAGAAATTCAGAATTGTTCCTTCAATGAAAAAGTCATGCTCACTATATTTTAGAAAGTGAGAGGCATTATTTCAACAGAAATTCTGCCTACAGGAAGACTAAATTGCTGAAGGTATTGTGACAACTTACAAACACTCAAGCAGTGCAGGCACAGAATCGGGTCTAACAGGAAAAACTTTCTTTTATGTCAAGACAGTGCCAGGCCACATTACAGTGCATAAGAGAAAGAAACTGCGACAAGCCCGAAATTCACAGTTGTACCACACCCTCCTTACAGCCCAGATTTGGCACCATCTGACTTTTGGCCCTTCTCTGAATTGAAGGAGACATTGAAAGGTCAACATTTTTCATCAGATGTTGAAGGTGAAGCTGCTGTTCGCACTTAGATAGACACCAGTCAGAAACTTTCTTCATTAACGGAATGAAACAACAGCTGTCACGATTGAAAGAATGTGTAGCTGTAAATGGCGACTATGTTGAAAAATAAGTTTACAGTGTGTAAGAGAAATGAATTTGTTTCGAGACCAGTTTCATCAATTGTTATTGTCAGAAACTTATTTAATACTGTTGGAGAGAGTTTACTTATCAGTTGCTCCACAATTTGTGACCATACAGTGTTGGCTTTCATTTTGAGGCAAGTCTTAGTCAGCATTGTTTGTTCAAGTGTTATTGTTATTGTTATTGGCAGTTTTAACCTTATGTATAACATCTGTGAAGATTTACATACAGTCACTCAGTGTTAAACACAGATAAATACAGATGGTGGAGTTGACTGTACATTTGTTTTTGTCCATTTGCCTGATTGTAAACTGTAATAGAAAGTCAGTGTGGCCACACACTCTGAGCAGCAGTTTCTTGTGTGGAGAAGCAATGGTTTACATCACAAGCTTCAGGTTGTTGATTTTGTTGTTGTTGTCAGGGACACAGTAAAGAAACTGCCTGCACACTGTGTTGTGACATTATTTACAGGCAAGTGGTCATTCATCCATCAGCATCAGAGTATTAGTTACACTACAGAGAAAAAATAAAAGTAACCTGCTAGCAAGACAAGCAAGCTGCTGGCAAGATAAGCAAACTGCCAGCAAGACAAACAAGCTGCCAGAAAGACATGCAAACTGCCAGAATGACAAAAAGCTGCCAGCAAGACATGTAACATCCCAGCAAGACAAACAAGCTGCCAGCAAGACAAACAAGCTGCCAACAAGACATGTAACATCCCAGCAAGACAAACAAGCTGCCAGCAAGACATGTAACATCCCAGCAAGACAAACAAGCTGCCAGCAAGACATGTAACATCCCAGCAAGACAAACAAGCTGCCAGCAAGACATGTAACATCCCAGCAAGACAAACAAGCTGCCAGCAAGACATGTAACACCCAGCAAGACAAACAAGCTACCAGCAAGACAAACAAGCTGCCAATAAGACATGTAACATCCCAGCAAGACAAACAAGCTACCAGCAAGACAAACAAGCTGCCAGAAAGACAAAAAGCTGCCAGAAAGACAGACAAGCTGCCAACAAGACAAAAAGCTGCCAGAAAGACAAACAAGCTGCCAGCAAGACAAACAAACTGCCAGCAAGACAAAAAGCTGCCAGCAAGACATGTAACCTACCAGCAAGACAAACAGGCTGCCAGCAAGACAGTCAACCTGCCAGCAAGACCAGTAAACTGCCAGTAGATGAGCAACCTGCCAGCAAGATATGTAACCTATCAGCAAGATATGTAATTTACCAGCAGACAAATAACCTGCCAGCAAGGCATGCAACCTGCTAGCAGACAAATAACCTGCCAGCAAGACACTTGGTAGAAAATGTACAGAAGAATTGAAAGAAGAAGCAAGAACAAATGTCTTTAGTGATACTTTTGACCACATTCTCAAGATGATGATGATGGTAATGATATGATCACTTGTCGACCACAAGGGTTTGTCATTGATGAGGGTCATGGCAGCAGGCAGCACTGTGCAACAGTTACTTGTACTTGTGTACCTGGGTCTGGTCCTTTCACCTGTTAACTCTTGGCTTTTCTTAGTGTCAGCCCCACACAGATTGAAAGACTCAAACAAAACCATGTGCTTTATCTTATCTTTATCACTAGAGATACTTCCTCCGTTTTGCCAAGATTTGGAGGGTATGCACATGCCTCAGGACCAGCGCGTTACTGAAGAAAAGGAAGATGGGCTGAAGAGAGGCAAATTGTGGGTGGGTCTGGCAGAAGACATTATTCCTATGGTCTGCAGACTGACTAGCATCAATCATGGTGCAGAATGTACATCAGTATCTTTGGTTTTAGAGATGTCTTTTCAGCAGAACCTGATTGTTGTCGACACGGAGGCCAGTGCTGTCATAAAGCAAAAACTTCCCTGACACATATACTGTGATCAACACAGATGGATCTGTTGTGTGCCATCAGTGGAGAGCCTGGGCATGCATCACAGAACAGTCTGGGAAGCTAACAGTGCCAATGCAGTGATGACCAGCAGCATGACAATGGAGATCATGGCAATGGCAAAAGCATTTATCTGGCTGGAATCACAGGATTACATTTGCGTCTGTGTACTGAGCAACTCAGTGGGCATGATCGGATAGATTCAGACAGGTTCGGTGCCCAGGCAATGGGAGTCCTTGCAGAGATCAAAGATCAGCAGTGTTACCTTCATTTTTGTACCAGGTCATGCTGGTGTCTGGGGTAATAAGAGAGCTGACAGATTGGCTGGTTTGGCCACAATAAATGATGGCCAACTGATGGATCATAGTGACATTGTTAATGCTTAAAGAGAGAGCTTAGAGGACTTTGAGAGAGGTGACTTGACACTGTGCTCTCGTTGGAAGCTTGGAGGACTTTGACAGAGGTGACTTGACACTGTGCTCTTGTTGGAAGCTTGGAGGATTTTGAGAGAGGTGACTTGACACTGTGCTCTTGTTGGAAGCTTGGAGGATTTTGAGAGAGGTGACTTGACACTGTGCTCTTGTTGGAAGCTTGGAGGATTTTGAGAGAGGTGACTTGACACTGTGCTCTTGAATTTACAAGTTGAAAGTGAAGGATGACATTGCAAGGACTGAGAGGTGTTCCCTACTTATAAAGGAATCATCAACTGACACACTTAGTCGCTGTACACTGAGGGATACTAGAGGAGGGGAGAATGCAGCGTTTGTGGACATGTCCTTAATCATGATACATCTGTGACATAAGATAACATAATGATAATTGGTGGCAAAAGCTTCCCAAATAATTTTCAGTGAGGGTTTTTAAAAAAAAGTCATTGGTGTGAACTTTTTGGGAGGTTTGATGTTCTGCCACAGAGTTGGCAAGAGTAGTGTAAGTTTAGTATACAGAGGTCAAAGGTTAATTGTGAATATTTGAATAGACTTCAGTAACCTTGTGGGGTAGTGTGTACAGACAGACTTGCTAAGAAAACCACTCACAGGTAAAACAGGAAACTGCTTCCGTACTTCCATCATTGTTGAATTTTGCACAGTCATTCAGACACATTGAAAAAAAAAAACAAGAAGATTGGATATGCATGATTACCAGTGTCTGTTGGCACAGTACATAATGAATGAAGAACTCTTCAACTGTATCAGAAGTCCAGGTGCTGTATATTCAGCTGTGTGGAAAGGCTTGATTTTGGTGGCTTGGATTTACAAACTTTTCTTTCTTGGACTTTGTTCTTTCACTTCATCAGATACCATATATTTTCTCTTGTTCTGCAACCATTTCATTTTTTATTGTGTTCACTTTTTCCTTTCTTCATCCTGTGTGCTAGAGCTGTTTATTTTTCTCTCTGCGCAGGAGCCAAACCTCCCTCAGATATCCTGCTGCTGCAAGTAAAAGCACTGGTAGACAGCATCCAACTTAGTATCTGCAGTGCAGACTCTGTGATCATGCACTCCAAGGTGGAAGGTGAGTGCAGCTTCTGTCTCTTATATAGATCATTAATGCTTACCTACCTTCAAAGTTCAGTCATGTTTGGAGGTTCAGTTTCTTTTTATTTCATTCAACATCACGATATATCTTGCTTATTTCATGAAAGTCACAGAAACATGATAACATTTAACATGATGAAATATCTGCATTATTTCCAGAAAGTCACACAAAGTACAAGAAACTTTATTTTCAGAACTGTGAAGAATTGGGCATGTAGACCCATCTGACAGTCATCATTCAGCTTTCAGTCTTTTGCAGACTAGCACATGTATCACTAACACATATAGCAAACAGTAACATTTAAAATGACCTATTAATTGAACTTGCAGTTCAACAGTATTTAAAATTACAGTATACATTCGGTGTTATTTTCACATTCATACATACAGCACAGTCATATTGCTTCACAAATTTGAAGTTGAAAGAAGACATATTACTTATGAGTCTTAGGTGGGATGGAAAGCTATTCCAAAAATACAGCAGCAGAATAAACATGGATTTTCTGGTACAGGTCAGTCCTAGGTTTTGAGAGACGACCATTGTTTAGACATTATCTGCGTTTATGTCTGAACAGTATGCACAAGAAGGGAGGAGCATTCTGTGACATAATTTTGTGAAATAATTTGCCTTTACTGAAAGTTAGCCTTTTTTTGAGAGGAAGAATTATGAGATGTTTGTGCTGATCTGTAGTCAGTGATGGATACTTGTCACTATTAAGGTGTACTGCTCATTTTTGAAAGGAGTATTGGTGGAACAGTAGACTAAGTGTGCTTGTACTGTGGTTCAAATTTGTGTGTTTTCCTTATATCTAGGCTGATTAAGTACAGACAAGTAAACTTTTTGCATGAGCATGGTGGAAAGACTGAAAACAAAAGTACCAGGCATGGAAGTCAGGAAAATGCACCCATTTTCCATAGCATGAGCTTGGAACATTTCATGGTAGACCAGTGTCATGTAACTTGTAGGTGCTAGGAAGTCCCACCACCATTTTATGAGTAGCTTCTCCTACCAGTTTACATAGTTCCTTTGTGTCTAGAAAGTGTCTTGTCTTGTCTGATTACAAGATTATTGTGAGTAGTTCCCTTGGGAACAACTGTATTAAGAGTACACTTATCTTAACATAGTCTTTGTGAGATGGAGAACATAGATCTGATTGCTTAAAAACTCTGACCTATTTCTGATGCCCAGAAACCTGTAGCAATCAACACTAATTGTAATTGCTATTTTTGTAAAATGTAACGTCAGGATGGTGGACAGATGGGGACATCGAGATTGCCGGTGGGGATGAGTAAAGTCTGATATGAAACCAATGAATCCAGGACGTGATAAGCCTATAGGTCTCTACAACAATGGCTATCACAGTGAGGTAAACAAAATGGAGCCAGCAGACTATAAGTGGTGGGGAATGGATATCACTGAAGCACTCATCAAATTCCTCATACCAAAGTCTCTGTGAAACAATCTCTAAGCTGTTGTGCCTGACATGGATAAGGGGCTTAAGTACAGCCACCAGAGACTGGAAAACAAAGTTTTGGCCAGGCCAGCCTACACCACTGTCTTCATGGCAGTCTGAGCAAGTCCATAGTCTGCCCTAGCAAGGAAAGGTGCTGATGTCAGAGGTACCCAGCCAAAAGGTGCATCACAGAAATCAGGGTACCATGCATTATCACTAAATGCATACGAAGAAGAAGTAGCTGTGAGTAGTAAGTGAATATTATTGTTTGACTCAAATGTAACGTGTCCTATGTCACATGACAGTCTTGTGACTCTTTCTTCCTCTTATTTCTATGGGAAGGTATTCTTGTCTGCTGTTCTCATATTTTAAAATGAAAAAACTGAAGTTGTGCTACAAGAATTCCAGTATTAGACCATTGACATCTTCTTCTGCGTTGTTTGCTTCTACCAGCAAGACTGCCCTGTGATCCTGCTGATACGCCTATGGTCCTCGATAGGTCTCGTGGTCCCCCGTGTGGTCCCCAAAAGGACCACATGAGATCCCCGAGAGGACCACAAGAAGTTCAGAATATTGCTTGAGCCTGTATTCTTGGTGGGTATCAGAAGCAGGAATGCATGACACCGTGGTTTTCGTTGCACCAGTTTAATCTAGAGTTGGACTTTCTCACTAGAAAACCTCGACGTGTTTTGGATATCAGTATATCCCCATTGGGTGAGAGCTGGTAGCCCATCCAGGCTAGAGTTGGACTTTCTCACCGGAAAACCTCAGCGTGTTTTGAGATACCCGTTTATCACCGGCAGGTGAGAGGTAGCTGCCCATCCAGTCCAGCATTGGACTTTCTCACCGGAAAACCTCAGCGTGATTAGGATACGCATACATTTCTGTCAGGTGAGAGGTGGTTGCCTATCTAGATTGCCCTGGTCCAGTGTCACCGACTTCAGCATTTTGTGGTTGTGGCCGCTACCCTTCCTAGTTGTGACCAGGATGGAGCTTTTGTCCAGGAGGACGAATCCTCGCCACTAGTGACTTCCACCCCTGGGTTGAGCCGGTTTAGGCATATTATCCCAGTATGGGTGCATTTAGGATGTGACCGACCTCTAGAGCGGAGGTACCGTGACATGCGTAGCCATCAAATTTCACCCCTGGTGTAAGCCGGTGTAGGCATATTTCACAAGTATAGGTGTATTTCGAACGTGGCAGGCTTCTAGAGCAGAGGTGCTGTGGTATGAGTAGCTCTCGCCACGATACTACTGGTCATACTGATTAAGCTTCACTTTATCCTTTCCATCACCTTTTCACATTGGTGCCACACAGCAACCCTAATTTATTTTCCGCATTTTCTTCCTTGGCCAGGAGGAGTTTCTCTCCACATGCACATCTGAAGAATCTCGCCAGCAGTGTCTTAACCTATGGGTTAAGCCAGTTCAGGCATTTCACCAATATGAGTACACTTATGATGTGGCCGACCCCCAGACCAGAGGTGCCGTGGTTTGACTACTGTTTATTTTGCTTAATCCTTTCCTTCACCTTTTCCACAGTGGTGCAGCACAGCAACCCCATTCGCTCCTTTCTTCACTGGCTGGGAGGAGCCCCACTCCATGCACGGCAGCTGAAGAATCTTGCCAGCAGCGGTAGATGAGCTACCAAACATGACTCTCATCTATCCGAAGCATCTGGTTTTCAGGTGCCAGATATTCGCCTGCGCCCCTTTTCCTATCAGTTTAAACAGTTCTCCCACAAGAAGGTCAGGAGCTGGACCTGACTGTCAGAGGCTATTTGAGACGCACGCCGTTGGAGTGGAGAGCATATCCTCCATCCCACCTCCCACCTCCGGCAGTAACAGTCCTTAGAACCAGACCGTTGACATGATGTATGTGATGAAGAGTAAACAAATAAAAAGTTGACAAAAACCATGGACCCTTGGTGAATGTCAGTTAAAAAATGTGATGTATAAACTGTAATGAGCATATTTTTCTAATCTCATTTTAAAGCAGTAGCAGTATGTTGAGCCAGAGTAGAGTGGAAATATTAGTGTCAAGTCCTAGGATAAAATAATGTGAGTACTAGAGAAATGTTTTCTCATTCAGGTATTCAGGTGGGAGTTGGTATGCTGGAGCACAAAATGGATATCACAGCTCTCATGAAGAAGATCGAACTTATCGACCCTGACCCTTTGACCTGCCACAGAAAGGTAATCAAAATCATTGATGTCTGGAATTCCAGACTAATATCAGTTTTCTTATACAAACTAGTTTTATCATTCCAACCTTGTGTTAGAGATGTTTTATAAAAACCATAGTTCTGTCATTCTAATTTTGTGTTAGAGATTTTTTTTTTTTTTTGGATGAACCAGTTTTGACATGCCAGTCTTAAGTCAGAGTTTTCAGAGAAACATAATTTTTTTTTTGTTGACAGTCTAGTCTTAGATATGTGGAAAGAAATCTAATTAAATTCATAAGACTTGCTTGTACTTGTACATGTACAAAATCCTTGTAACTGCGAGCTGTTGTTCTTTACAGCTGATGATTGATGTAGAGATGTTGAGGCACAGCGTCGTATCGGCGTGAGAGTGGGTTATGCCGGCTACTTTTTTAGTCCCAGAGTACAGCTAAAAAGCAGGGGGTGTGCTGTGCTTCTTTAGCAGACTCCACCACCATGGGGACTATGGCGATCTCTGCCCCGTTAGCCAGGCTAGGGCTGTTACTGGGGGTACCAATGAGAGGTGGGGCAGGGTCTTGGTTAGCTATGGTTGGCTAACTCTGACGCTAGCATATCAGCTATGGGTTGCTGATTGCCTCATTGGACAGTGTCTTCACCCCCTAAATTCATAAGAACATGACATCATCATTCATTAGACATATAATAAGTCAGGGACAGCTTGAACATAACCAACAAGATACATGGCAAGACAGGCCAGACAAGATCACAAGTTATGGGCAGTTCAGCTTGATGATGCAATAAGAAGTCACCAACTGAGCTTTTGGAAAATATCAGGAACTGTTTTCTGTGGAGAAGCCTGACTACCAGCCTCTACAGGCATGGCACCTGATCGTGATGAATCTTAAGTCAGAGCTCTCATAGATAAATCATTTTGATATTCCAGCCTTAGGTTAATATTTATAGACAAACTGTGTTTGACATTCCAGGCCTAAGTTAGTCTTCCTAGGCAAACCATTTTTGACATTCCACCCTTAGGTCAGAGTCTTTGTAGACAAACCATTTTTGACATTCCACCCTTAGGTTAGAGTCCTTGTAGACAAACCATTTTTGACATTCCACCCTTAGGTCAGAGTCTTTGTAGACAAACCATTTTTGACATTCCACCCTTAGGTCAGAGTCTTTGTAGACAAACCATTTTTGGTTTTGTTATGTGTCCAGGTCTCACAGGCATATATTGCAATGGGAAAGATGTATACTCTTAAAAATCTTATTTTTGTAGTTCTGTCTGTTCCTCTCTACAGCTTTAGCTATTTTATTTTTTGAAGAGCGATAGATATCCAACTTTTAATGTCCCTCATTGTACCTCCATTATTAGTTAGTAATGATCCAAGATATCCAAAACTCTCCACCTCTTCCAATTTTTCTTCATTGATACATATTTCAGCTGTCTTATTTGTTTTTGTCAGTTGTCATCAGTTTAGTTTTCTTCACATTAAGATAGAGGTTTTACTATCCACTGTTCTTACTGACTGACATAATTAAACCTTTTTGTGTTGTGGACAGTAATACTGTGTCATCAGTATTACTAATCTCTGGTATTTCATAACCTCCAAAACAGCTGAGAAACACATAAATGCCTTTGAATGTAAAAGAGTTCTTCAGATGTCATGGACACAAAAAAGAACAAGTATATCCATACTACAAGAACTTAATATTGAAGAAGGTTGGCTAGTAAAGAGGATTAAACAGAGAAAAATTATATCTTTTGGATACATTAAACACCATGAGAATTTAGAGAGGACCATCTTGAAAGGGTATACATAATGTGAAAAAGAAAGAGAGGAAGACCAAGGTGAAGATGGCTGCAAGACATCATTGATAATCTGCAAATGGATGCATCAGCAGCAGAGCATCTTGCTTACAACCAGGAGGCCTACAGGAGAGCTGTTAGGGAGGCAAAGTTCCGCAAGGGACATGCAAATGACTGACTGAGTCTTAGGTTTGAGTCTTCATAGACAAACCATTATTGACATTTCAGTCTTTGGTCAGGGTCTTCGTAGACAAACCATTTTTGACATTTCAGTCTTAGGTAAGGGTCTTTGTCGGAAAGGCATATTTCAGTCTTAGTTCAGGGTCTTCGTATACAAACCATTTTTGACATTTCAGTCTTAAGTCAGGGTCTTCCTAGACAAGCCATTTTTGACATTTCAGTCTTAGTTCAGGGTCTTCATGGACGAGCCATTTTTGACATTTCAGTCTTAGGTCAGGGTCTTATACAAGCCATTTTTGACATTTCAGTCTTAGTTCAGGGTCTTCTTATACAAGCCATTTTTGATATTTCAGTCTTTGGTCATACATTCTTTTGCAATATTCCTTCAATCTTTCTAGAATTTCCTCTGTCTCTGTCAGGGTATTCCCCATCTCATCACAAATTACATTTAGCTTAGGTGTGACATTTCTCGTCAATGTCTTCATTTCTTTAAACATTTCACTATCTCTTCCACACCTCTGATGTTCTTCTATTCTTTCACAACAAGGCAGCTGAAATATGTATCAATGAGGAAAAACTGGAAGAAGTGGAGAGTTTTGAATATCTTGGATCACTACTAACTAATAATGGAGATACAATGAGGGAAATTAAAAGGAGGACATCTATTGCTCTTCAGAAAGTAAAACAAATAAAGAATCTGTGGAGCGGAGCAGACAGAACCACAAAAATAAGATTTTTTAGGGCATGCATCTTTCCCATCGCAACATATGCTTGTGAGACCTGGACACTTAACAAAACAGCTGAGAAACACATAAATGCCTTTGAATGTAAATGCTACAGAAGAGTTCTCCAAATATCGTGGACACAAAAAAGAACAAATATATCTATACTACAAGAGCTTAATATTGAAGAAGGCTGGCTAGTAAAGAGGATTAAAGAGAGAAAACTTAAATATTTTGGACACATTAAACGTCATGATAATTTAGAGAAGACCGTATTGGAAGGATACATAATGGGAAAAAGAAAAAGAGGAAGACCGAAATGAAGATGGCTGCAAGACATCGTTGACGATCTGGAAATGGATGCATCAGCAGCAGGCCATCTTGCTCATGACCGGGAGGCCTACAGGAGTGCTGTTTGGGAGGCGAAGTTCCGCAAGGGACATGCAAAGGAATGAATGAGTCTTTGGTCAAGGTCTTCATATACAAAACATTTATGATATCCCAGTCTTAGGTCAGGGTCTTCGTAGGCAAGTAGCTCATTTCAATGAAAAAAATGTTTGTATTAATTACATACAAATATATTATTATATCAGCATGGCTGGGTGCACTGTGAAAACTGGAGGGTCATTGCTGCCACACTTCCTTGTGCTGATGCCACAGGATGATGATTGTGATATATAAACAATAAATGAGCTATCAAAGACACCAAGTTTTCCTGTACAGATTCCTTCATTATCCAGTGATTTGATAAGAATTTTACTTTGACTGCCACATCCCAGAATTGTTTAGTTGTTGCCTCAAGGCATGAACATAACACACATCAGTTTGCTGCTTTTTTTTTTAATCAGTAAGTTGTCTGATTAATAATTCAGCTTTCACTGTCAATATGAGTTACAACATTAATTTTTGCTTTATATTAAAAGATACAAAAATAGCTAAACTAAGTGAGCTATGATGTAAGGATCTACATGTGTAGCTGGAGGGAGTGAAAAAAATAAGAGGCTTAAATCTCTTCTCCATAGATAAGTTTGCTGGCAGAGTGTGGTGTTATCAGTGAAAGATATTTTTGTACATTCCAGATATTTTCAGTGGATGGACCAGAAGTGTTCAAGTTTGAGATGAGCCAATTCAAGGATGGCACAGAGGGAAAGCGATTTGAAGATATAAATAATGTGGATATGGCAGTTGCCCTCCAGTTAGGGAGAGCTCGCATTGTCTTTGTGAACAAATTTGTTAAATCTCTTGTGGTAAGCATTTTTATCATTTATTTTCAGTAACCTTCATAATGAAAAAATGCTGCACAGGTATTGACTGAGTATATGGGACCCAATTAGAAGATCTTGATTTTGCTGATGACATAACTCTTATTAGTAACAATGTGAATTTCATGCAAGAAAAAACAGATAGCTTGTCTTCACTGGCTAGCAAAATAGGACTTGAAATTAACAAGGACGAAACAAAAATAATGAAAATTCCCATTAATCAAAATGGAAAAATACACGCAGAAGGGACAGATATTGAAGAAGTCAATCAATTTGCATACCTTGGCAGCTACATGGACCAGGATGGTGACAACAGAGAGGAAATTAGAATTGCAAAAGCAGCATTAATCTACAAGAACCTTGAGAACATATGGCATTCAAAAGTTATAAGCACAAAAACCAAGTTAAAGCTATTCAGTTCAAATGTAGTATCCACCCTTATTTATGCATGCGAAAGATGGGAAACAACTAAAGAAATAGACAAGAAATTAGACTCTTTTGAAAACAAATGCTTAAGGAAAATACTTGGCATCAAGTGGAACAAATTCAAGAAAAATGCAGAGATAAGACAGATGACTGAACAACAACCAGTCTCACGGGTGATCAGGAAAAGGAGATGGACATATGTTGGTCACGTGATGAGAAGAAATGATCAGAGAACCCCAAAACAAGCTATCAAGTGGAACACAACAGGCCAAAGAAAAAGAGGCAGACCACATGAAACTCTAAAGAGGACATTGTTAAGAGAGGCCAAATTAATAGGCGTAAAATCCTTTGATGAAGTTTAAAAGCTCTCCGAAAATAGGAAAAACTGGCGAACTACCTTGTGAACCCTATGTGACTTTTAATGGTACAGGAAGGATGTAAGAGATGTAAGTGTTTGAGAACTGAGTTATGTCTTCTGTAGATCAACCACTTCTGCTTATTCCTAGTAATTTTTTTTTTAAAATTTATTTTCATTTTCTACTGTGATTGTAGGAGTCACAAACAACATTCCATTTTGATTCTCAAACTTTCACTGTGTGAAACTCAGTGCTCATAGCAGCTGACTGCAGCTTACATGCCCAAAATTTGAGTAATATTCTCATCCATAGCAGCCAGAATTACAAATAATCATAACAGTATTGTGTACACTTGGCAGTATATGAACAGTATTCTTATATATAGCAAGGAGAATTAGAAATAATCATGACAGTGTGATGTAGTTTTTGATCATTAAAATTTAAACATTATTCTTGTATATATAGCAAGGACATTTAAAAATATTTACATTTCCATGTAGGGTTTGGTAGTTTAAAGTTTGAATAATATTTGTATATAGGAAGCAGAATTAGAAATAATTGTGACAGTTTTTCTCTTCTTCAAATTTTTCTCTGCTAAATAATCCAACTTCAGAAATTGTGCTTTTAATTTTGCGACACCCTTCAGAAAACATACCCAATAGATGGACCATAAATGAACTGATTTTTTTTGTGTGTGCTGATGATCAAGTATTTATATCACATCAGAGAAAGATCAAGAGCAGGACGTGGATAACTTAACAAAGGCATGTAAGACCACAACATGAAAATCAGTGCCAAAGAAATGGAAGTCGTGATCATTGCCATTCCAGTGAAAATCTTTGGGACAATCAGCCTTTGAAATAATGAAGCATTTCAGATGCTGAGGTAGTGCAGTGTCACCCTCAGGGAAAAGTTTAAACTGAGAACAGATGTAGTGAAGCAAATCAGCTCATTGGACAAATGACGCTTTTAACTAAAAAACAAATATGTCTGAAACAGAATGAGCTCTGTACTGCAGTCTTCCCCCCAGCTCTATGCTAATCATGGATGCTAATAGTCAGAAACAAAAGGAAAATCATCATGACAGAAATTAGATATTTCTGGAGAATACTAAATGTAACAAGAAGAGACAAATTTAGAAAGACAATCTACCAATTATCTTTTACCTTTAAGCTGTCTATATTAATCAGTGGCAAAGAAGAGACTAATATTTTATAAACAGAGGGCAGTCAAGGAAATGATACTCTTTTATATAGTGAAGACATCATGAGACTGATAATCTTTTATAAAGTGAAGACATCATGAGACTGATAATCTTTTATAAATCTTTTACAAAGTATAAATTGTCTTCTGCTGTTACGAAGGGTGATTGTCCACATAAGGTACAACGGATTATTTGTGGACAACTTTTTTTGGGTTATTTCTCAACATAGTCCCCTTGCAAGTTTATGCACTTAGTCCAGCGATCTTGGAGCATGCGGATCCCTTCTTTCTAAAAGTCACCATCTTGCGCCAGTAGAAAGTGGTCTACAGCATGAATGACGTCATCATCTGAAGCAAATTTGGGACCACTTAGCTCCTTTTTGGGTTTGGTAAACAGGTAATAGTCCGAAGGGGCCAAATCTGAGGAATAAGGAGGATGTTCAAGAAGCTGGAAGCCGCTTTCATGAATGACAGCCATTGCCACAGCCAACTTGTGAGCTGGAGTATTGTCTTGCAGAAAGATGACTCCTCTCGTAAATTTCCCTCGACGCTTTTCTTTCAGTTTGACCCGCATTTGCTTCACAAGATTAGCATAATAGGCCCTGGTGACCGTTCTGCCCTTTTGAAGGTGGTCTACCAATACCACACCTTCTGAATCCCAAAAGTTGGAAGCCATCACTTTGCCTGCAGACATAACCACCATTGCTTGCTTTCGAGGTGGGGATCCATGATGTTTCTACTTCTTTGACTGTTCTTTGATTTCTGGTTGAAAATGATGAACCCAAGTCTCATCCATAGTAACAAATTGCTGAAAAAACTTTTCAGGATCTGCAGAAAAATGGCCAAGATTGTCAAGAGACATGACTTGTCATGTTGAGACACTGTCGTTTGTAATCAGCTCCAATAAGTTTCGGGACCCATTGAGCAGAGACCTTTGTCATTTGAAGATCATTGTGAATAATGGCATGAACACGTTCCTGGGAGAGATGCCCAACTCAGTAGCAATGTACCGTTCAGTTAGTCGTCGATACTCCATTATCATGTCATGGATTCTGCTGGTTGTTACCGTTCTTGGTCTTCCTGGACGGGGATCATCTTCCAGACTCTCCCTTCCATGTTTGAATTGAGCTGCTCATTTCTTCACTTGTGCTGTAAGAAGGAGCACTCTCTCCTAGAATCTCCACCATATCCTCATGGATCTCCTTCGATGATAAGCCCTTGATACAGAGATAGCGAGTGACTGGTCAGTGTGAAATTTTATCCATTTTCTCAATTTCTGCCACCCCTTACCACTTCAGAAGCCTGTAAAAAAAAAAATTGGTTGCAGTTAATTTCTTTAAACTTGGTGTTTAATCTTACATTGACCTGATCTACAAATGCACCTAATATCAACTATGTGTTTCAAGTATTTGTACATTATGCCGAGAACTTATCAGTCACCCCTCATACATGTCAGAGTCACTTGAGAACAACACCAGCAGCAGCTTAACCAATGGGGAAAAAAAAAATAACATGAGCGGTAATTTGCTGCTGTAAATCTAGCGGCACTTTTTAAGTCTTTTAACTGCACCTCACTGTAAGCCTGACCTGAACATTAAACAATCTCACCACAGTCACTGCTACAACCATGCACTCACACTCTCTCTCTCTCTCTCTCTCTCTCTCTCTCTCAGAATAGCAGTTTCTCTCTAAAGTTTTTATTTAGACAGTTGCTAATAAATAAATGAAAGCTTTTTGTTTCAGAGTTTCCTGGACAACTTCAGTGTTGCAAAGGCCAAGTTGGATGAAGCAGGCCAAGCAGTGAAAGAAGCATCTAAAGATGTGGCCAAAAACTTACAGGAGAAGGCACCTCGGATAAAGTTAGATGTCACAGTCAGTAACTTTTTGTCTTACAAATATTCTTTATTTGAAATTTCTTTCTCTCTGCATGTAAATAGTATAAGTGGTGGATGCCGGCAAGTTCACGCATAAACAGTGTCTATTTCATTCACCACAATCGAAATGCTTAATTGCAGTTTTGCACTAAGTGTAACATCTTTACAAGCTGTCTTAAGCTTTGTGCTAACAGAATTACAAATTACATTGAGATAAAGCATTGGCTTGGTTCAGACCTATGGTGGTTTGGTGCTGAGATGCTGAGTAGTGCAATTCCCAGGGAAGGAGCTTGCTGGTGTCACTCTTGATGCCTCTATCATAGCTTGCTGCAAAACAAATGCTGTTTTCACTTCATCCTTTATCTTAAAATCATCTTCAGATTTCTTTCAGTTGGCAAAAACTGTTACTAATTTAGGTCATTCATAAAAGTGAAGTGGCATAAAGCAAACTTTCAAAAAAGCAAACTTTCAAAAAGTGGGGGATACTTGTATTTGTAATTTCCTCCATACATTTTTTGACCAGATTTTCTTGTTAATCATGGCACAAAGCAGAGGCTAAGGTGGAATTAATCGCAGTTTTTTGACCAGATTTTCTTGTTAATCATGGCACAAAGCAGAGGCTAAGGTGGAATTAATCGCAGTTTTTTTACCAGATTTTCTTGTTAATCGTGGCTGGAAGCAGAGCCAAGGTAGAATTAATGATAGTGTTTTTATTTGATCTGTTAGGTTCCTGGCAGGACATAAGATTGCTCCAATAGTCCACCATCACCACTTGCTTTGTCTTGTTTTTAATTCTTAACCATTGTTCTAATCATTTACAAGTGAATGTTACAGTTTTATGAGTGTTAGAAACAACAGAATAAGAAAAGAAAAAAAAAAACAAAAACTAACATCAAAGTTTTTCTGAATCTTAAAAAAAAAAACCTCACAGCTTTTGATACATAAATGAATTGCTCTTTTATTTATTATTTTCTGCTCTTTGAAAAATGTTTGTGGTCAAAATGTTGGTTGTTTTTGTTGCTTTCTATTTATTTTCTTTTAATCTTTGGTTGCAGTTTTTTTTTTTTTTTCATTCAATTTAACCATTTTACTTTATAATACTGGTATTAACCAAGTCTTCAGTTAGCAAATTTCTCATTCTAAATAGTACAAAGACACATCTGTGAAACACCTTCACATTTTGCCCAACTTGTTGTTACTGATGTTGTTGAAAATATTGTAATTCTGTGTTATGTGAGCTGGTGAGAAAGTTTCCAGATGGTAATTGCTGTGATGTAAGCATTTGTCCTAATTTGTGAAAGTCTCTGGTTCTAGGCTTCCAGGTCTGCTGACTCGGTGGGTCCAGTGAGATCATGCTAGCTGCACCTTTTCAGTTTTTACACACGGTTATGTGACCTAGGGTGAAGGCTAACAAGTTCAAACATGTTTGCACCAAATTTTGCGTGAAGCTTGACAAATCTGCTACCAAGGCCCAAGAAATACTTCTCATCGGGCATTGAGTGAGCACTGTTTAGGTCGAATGCAGTTATTTGAGTGGTATGCAATGGAAGACCCCGCAGTCATCAAGACTAAAGAAGGCACGAGAAGTCCAGAGTGCATGATCTTTTTTTTCTACATCAAAAGGTATTGTTCGCCTAGAATTTGTTCCAACTGGTGTGCTACAATGAATTCTAACTTCTGTGCAATGTTCTACAACACTTGAGAGAAGAGGTACAGCGAAAAAGACCTGAACTTTGGTGCGGATGTAGTTGGCTGTCGCATAATGACAATGCACATGCTCCCATATCCCTCAGAATGGTGCAATGTCTGATGGAGAACATGGTGGCCATCCAACCCTCCGTATTCACCTGACCTAGCCTGCCGCGACTTCGCATTGTTCCTAAAAATGTAATTGAAGCTATAGGGGTGCTGCTTTGACACTTTAGATGACATCCAAAAGGTGTTGCAGGCGGTATTGGACAGCCTTGAGGAAAATGATTTATGCTTTTCTTTTGAGTTGTAGAAAAAATGCCGGAATCGCTGTGTGCATTTCCAAGAAGTCTATTTTGAATTTGATGGCAACCTAATATAAATATGGTAGGTCTTTTTTTTTGACATAGTCCAGGAATTTTCCAGTAGGCTCTCATATTTATTTCACTCAGTCACACTTTTTGTAGGTGAGAGCACCTTTGGTAGTGGTTCCCCAAAACTCCAGGAGTCATGATGTGATAATGATCAACCTTGGAGACATAGCTGTCAAGAATAGCTTTGAGTGTGGCAGTGTTGAAAGAAAGAAATCATCATACGGTGTTTGGGTTGCTGAGAACATGACAGTTGCCCTGACCAATCTTCGCGTATCCAGGTTTGGTTTTTTTCTTTCTTTTATCATAATTTGTGATCTTGTCAAGTAGCACTGATAGAGAGTACAGCAGCAGTAAGTAACATATGATGGTGGTAGGAGTTTTTTGCTGGTTTTATTGGTTATTTTGTGAAAAGACCATATCACTTCACCAGACATAACTGACAATCAGTGGTCTACTTCTTTACCTGCTGAAACAAAAACATAGGAATGTACAGTAAATTTTGTCACTGATGCAAAAGATCATACAGGAATATACAGTAAATTTTGTCATTATTATGAAAGATCATAAGGAATGTTCAGTTTATTTTGTCACTGATATAAAAAATTGTATTTCTGTCTCTGTGGTCAATACACAGTAAAACAGTCTGGGTTATCCAGTTATAAATTGTAAAGTTGGTAGAGAGAGATGACTGGAGGAAAGATAATGGTATGATAGAGCAAATGTTGTTCTGTCTAGCAGGGAAACTAGAGAACTGTGTACAGGTTTGCTGTCTACAAAACAAGGGATGTTGATTGTGAAGTGACCCCATTGCTTTATTATTTATTAAAAACTTTTGAGAGAAGCTGCTTTACATTTTTATTGTAGATATGTTGCCCTGAAAAAAAGGGACAAAACATTCACCAGTTTACAGTACATATATGGTTTCATATGTCCAGTCTTGCCAGTCAGAAATTGTTCACCACTATCCATGTATAAGTGAAACATTTGCTTAATAATGAACAGAATCATTATCTTGTTGTCATAAAGTGTTGTCAGCTGATAAGAGTTTTATCCTTGCAGAGGAGTATTCCAGGATGAGCTGGGCACAGTTGCCTTTGAGGTTACAATCCTTGAACCTATGACATTCAAAGTTGACATCTGCAGAAACTTATCCACAGGCTATTATCATGGAATTCCAGATTTGGCAGTCAGAGGTGTGTTGGAAAAAATTGATGTAAGTAAAATCCAGTGTATGCATCATGTTATGTTTGTTTTGTAAGTAAAACATTCAGTAAACTTATGTTATTGCTATGTGGAGGTAGCTACAGACTGGTGACAATGTTACCGAGCAGCTTCATACACCCAGTGTTTCTGAGAATCAAAAACAGAGGTGCGATAACTTTGCTGCATTCATTTTATCTTCTTTTTTTCATGTTGGCAAAGAATATTATCACTGCATTCACTTTCGTTTTAACATTTGTGAGAGAATATTATCGCTGCATTCACTTTCATTTTAACATTTGTGAGAGAATATTATTGCTGCATTCACATTCATAGTAACAAAGAATGTTGTCACTGCCTTCACATTCATATTAGCCACATTCACCTTCATGGTAACAAAGAATGTTATCACTACATTCACATTCATGTTAGCCACGTTCACGGTAACAAAGAATGTCACTGCATTCACATTAATGTTAATCACATTCACATAACAAAGAATATTATCACTGCATTCACATTCATGTTATTCACATTCACAGTAACAAAGAATGTTATCACTGCATTGATTTTATCTTGTCCAAGATTGCTGTGGAGCAGGAAGATGTAAGACTGCTGTTGCTGATTGTCTCAGAGAATCTTGAAGAGAAGGATCCTAATGGAGCTGATCCTGTCAGAGATAAGCAGCCTGCCATTGTTGAAGAGCATAAGCAGCAGACAGAAACAACATGTTAGTGTAGCATTGCTCGTATAGGTGTTGGCAGCCAGCATGAATATAGTACTTGTTGTTGTTCACTAATGTTACAGTCTATCTGTTAAGATGCTGGTGAGAATAGTTGCTAACTGTAATGTTATTTTAATTAAAGATATTATAAGATTTTGTATGGCCAGCAAAACACACATTCTGTGAATTTGATATGGTTAGATGAAATTTACTAATTATGGCAGAGTATGCATGTGTAGTAAGTGTTTGCATCTGTACTGAAAATGCTCTGAAGAACATGATAATCCAGTGGCCAGTATATCCGTAAGATAGTGGCCATTCGCGAGGTCTAATTTAGCCATGGTGCTCCATCATCACCAATTTAACAACAGTACAACATGAGGTACTGTATACAAGACATTCTGATGATATACACAGTAGAACAGTTTATATACCCAGGTAAGTCCATAAATGAAGAAGAAAGATCCATAACCAGTAATTTGGTGTTTAATCAACATGCAGCTTGATGATGATGGAATCCAGGATGTATGAAGCTGAATATCAAATGTGATGAGTCAAATTACTGGTTATAATACACATAATATAATTCTGGGTAGTTATGCCAGAACATGGTTATAATACTGGCATGAGAATTCAGTTCATACAAGACACATTCTATCTTGGTCACAGTTACACTACCTAACAAATACCAAACTTCAATTGACCCAAGATTTTGTCTCATGGTCACTTTGCATGAGAAAGGAGATGCATATGATCTAGAACAGTGGTTCCCATTTGGTGGTCTGTGGATCCCCAGGGGTCAGCAGAACCTGCAGTAGGGTCCATGAGAAAAACTCAAGGTTCCTTTTTTATTTTCATTTTGAAATTTTTTATTGTGGAAGTGTCACTGTGGTAAAAAGAGGCATGGTATTATTAACAGCTGATGTTGTGGAAGTGTTACTGTGATAAGATGGGACATGGTATGAGTTAACAGCTGATGTTGTGGAAGTGTTACTGTGATAAGATGGGACATGTTATGAGTTAATAGCTGATGTTGTGGAAGTGTTACTGTGATAACACGAGACATGGTATGAGTTAACAGCTGATGTTGTGGAAGTGTTACTGTGATAACACGGGACATGGTATGAGTTAACAGCTGATGTTGTGGAAGTGTTACTGTGATAAGATGGGACATGGTATGAGTTAACAGCTGATGTTGTGGAAGTGTTACTGTGATAAGATGGGACATGTTATGAGTTAATAGCTGATGTTGTGGAAGTGTTACTGTGATAAGATGGGACATGTTATGAGTTAACAGCTGATGTTGTGGCCAGTCCTGTGTGAAAGAAAAAACTTTTTTTTTCCCATGTTTTAAAATAGAAAATATTGAATCAGATGTGGAAGCAATTGTTTGTAATAAAAAGAGGCAAGATTTCTCTCATCATATTTAGGTTGGTTAGCTGCCACACATTTCATATTCTGTTGATTTGTCAGAAAAAGTAGGAATGCTGTCTTTTTTTTCCTAACTCCATTATTGTCATTTTGAAAATTCACCAAATTTTTGTACTGTGCATTTTAGCTTAGTGTAGCGGTTACTTATTAAAGGTTACTCTCATTCTTGTGCATTTAAAGCACACTGCTAAAATACAGATGTGAGATTTTTCCAAAGTACGAGGATCTGTGGCCTGAATTTTGAAGCATCAGGGGGTCCTTGGACTTGAGCTAATTGGGAACCACTGGTCTAGAAGATTCTACATATTAATAATCACTGATCACAACTCCAGTGGCAGTATTTCAGAAAAACTTAAAAATCTACCTTTGAATGTAATGGAGTTAACATAATTCCACATAAACCAATATTGAAACAACTATGTTTACCTCAGTGAGCACTATACCTGAAGACAGCGTTGAAGAGCCAGACAAAACAGCAGAAGTTCGCCCAACTCTGAAAGTGGATTTTGAGCTGCGAACCATCAGCATTGAACTATATCGTGGCTCAGTGGACAAGGTACACTTCGTAGTTTGATCAGTTTTTCAACCATATTCTGTCAGTATCATTTCCATATGGCTACATACATCTGTTCTAACAAAGATGATACTATGGTAGTTTTCATCTTCTTCAGAATTTCTGTGATCTTTTTCTGAACCAGCTAAAATGACATCTTTTACATTATGTGTTATTGTGTCTTTTTACTTTCAGCATGCCATTTTTGTTACAAAATCCATTTTGTTCTAGAAATAAATATTGTGTATGCTGTTTGCAGATTATTAACACTCAGAGTACATCAGACACAAAACAACTCAGATGATCAGAAGCAGTAATGCCCCTCATCAGATGAATGTACTGGCACCTTCAGTTCCTGACATTTGAAGGGATATCCCAGTGTTGTAAATCCCAGGAGTCTATATCTGTTCAGACCTTGTGCTTGGTGTAGAAAGAGGCCTAGTTTGATAAAAGAATAAATCATTCAATGCTGTATCCATTTTTAAACTCTGATTGTCAAGATCCAAAGGATTACTGGAACTCTTACTGATGTTAGCCCACATTCTGTTCCTGGAACTCTTGCTGATGTTGGCCCACATTCTGTTCCAGGAATTCTTGCTGATGTTGGCCCCCATTCTGTTCCTGGAACTCTTGCTGATGTAGGCCCACATTCTGCTGCTGGAACTCTTACTGATGTTGGCCTGTTTTCTTCTGGTAGAACTCTTACTGATATTGGCCTGTTTTCTTCTGCTAGAACTCTTGCTGATATTAGCCTGTTTTCTTCTGGTAGAACTCTTGGTGATGTTGGCCTGTTTTCTTCTGGTAGAACTCTTGGTGATGTTGGCCTGTTTACTTTTGCTGAAACTCTTGCTGATATTGGCCTGTTTTCTTCTGCTAGAACTCTTGGTGATGTTGGCCTGTTTTCTGTTGCTAGAACACTTGCTGATATTGGCCTGTTTTCTGTTGCTAGAACTCTTGGTGATGTTGGCCTGTTTTCTTTTACTGAAACTTGCTGATGTTGGCCTGTTTTCTTTTACTGAAACTCTTGCTGATATTGGCCTGTTTTCTTTTGCTGAAACTCTTCTGTTGCTGGAACTTTTGTTGGTTTGTTTTCTGCTGCTAGAACTCTTGCTAATGTTTGCATGTTTTATGTTGCAGGAACTCTTTCTGATGTTGGCCTGTTTTCTGTTGCTGGAACTCTTTCTGATGTTGACCTGTTTTCTGTTGCTGGAATTCTTTCTGATGTTGGCCTGTTTTCTGTTGCTAGAACTCTTGCTGATTTTGGCCTGTTTTCTGCTGCTGGAACTCTTGCTGATGTTGACTTACTTTTTTTATTTTCATCATCATCATCTTGTGCCGTGCCGACTGGCGTTGGCTATTATGCTTCTCCAGAGTACCCGATCCTTCATGCAGGCCATCAGTTCAGTTGGTGATCTCCTCTCACACCATCCCGTCAGACTGTCCAGTATCATTTCTCTTGGTCTTCCTCTTGATCTTCTTCCTTCTATTTTTCCTGTTGTTATAATATTTTCAATGCCTCCTCTTCTCATTGCATGTCCTGTGAAAGTACATTGTCTCTCTCTTATCTTTTTGACAAGGTTTTTTGTCTCTCCAGCTCTTCTCCTACATTCTTCATTAGTTATTTTTGCTGTCCAGGGTATTCGCAACATTCTTCTAATAAACCACATTTCTGCTGCTTCCAATGATTTTTGTGCAGAATTGCCTATTGTCCATGATTCACTTCCATATAACAAGATAGGTTCAATATAGCATTTTAGGACTCGTTTTCTAACATTCATTGATAAAGATGTGTTAGCTAATATGTTTCTCATTCTCTGAAATGCAGTCTTTGCTTGGCCTATTTTGTTCCTAATTTCTGTTCTGCATTTCCCATCTGAAGTTATTACTGCTCCAAGGTATTTGAATTTCTGTACCTGCGTTAAAATAGTTCCGTTTAATTTAATACTGCATGCTGGTGGATTCTGTTTCTTAGATATAACCATAGTCTCTGTCTTTTTGATGTTCAAAGTAAGGCCTTTCTGTTCACTATTTTGGCCACTTTATCCAAGAGATTTTGCAGGTCTTGTTGGTTCTCAGCTATCAGTACTGTGTCGTCAGCATACCGAAGGTTGTTAATATTGTATCCTCCAATTTTTATGCCTGGTTCTGTGATGATTGTTCTTAGAATATTCTCGCTATACAGAGAAAAAAGGTCTGGAGATAGTACACATCCTTGTCACACCCCTTGTTTTATAGGTTAATATTTTCCAGTTCTATTTTCAACTCGAATTGCTGCTTCTTGCTGCCAGTATAGATGTTTTACAATCCTCAGGTCTCTGCCGTCTATTGATGTCTTCAAGCATTTTAATAATTTCATTATGTTTCACCTTGTCAAATGCCTTGGTATAATCAATGAAGCATAAGTCGAGATCTCTCTGTACTTCTAAAGCTCTTTCTGTTAGTGTTCATAAAGCATAAATGGCATTGTGTGTTCCCTTTCCTTCAACAAATCCAAACTGTTCATCTGCTATTTCCATTTTTATCTTTTTCCTTGTTCTTCTCATAATTATCCTCAGAAGTAGCTTCGTTATGTGACATGAGAGGCTGATAGTCCGGTGGTCGTCACATTCCTTTGCACCTGGTTTCTTTGGTAGTGCTATAAACGTGGATTTAATCAGGTCACTGGGAATATAACCACTGTTGTAAATATCTTTCAGTAACTTGGTTATTATTTTTATTCCTGTCTCCTCTAGTGCCTCTATTTCTTCTATTGTTATATTATCAGGCCCAGTTGCTTTTCCTTTCTTCATGTGTTTGATGGCATCTATGATTTCATCTTCAAGTATTGGTGGTCCCTCACAGTTTTCAGTATCTGGTGTTAATTCTGGTCTTTCTCCTCCATATAGCTCACCGATATACTCTGTCCATAATGTCTTCTTTTCCCATTAACATTTTACCTTCTTTCGATTTCAGGCATCCTGTGGTATATTTTGTTTTCCTGCCTGTGAGTTCATTAATTTGTTTGTGCATGTTTTTGCTGTCTTTAATATGAGAGTCCTCTATCTGTCTGCACTGCTCATTTAACCACACTTCTTTTGCTTCTCTGCATTTGCGTCTTATTTCTTTATTTATCTTGCTATATTTTTCCTCGTTATTATTATTCCTCCTCCTCTTGTCCATCAGTCCTAAGATGTCGTCTGACATCCATTTATTTTTAGGGGCTTCTTTTTTTGGTGGTATTATCTCCTTAACAGTTTGGTGGATAGAATCTCTTAACATTTCCCATTGTTCATCTATACTATTTATCTTTGCTATTGCATTGTATCTATTTGTTATAATAACTTTGTATTGTTTTCGCAGTTCTTGGTCATTTTTAAGAAGTTCAGTATTCAGTTTGATGTTTCTCACTTTTCTGCCTGCTTTCTTTAGTTTTATTCTAACTTTTCCACAGAGTGAATCATGGTCACTATTGCAGTCAGCTCCTGGCATGGTTTTTGTTGTCATTAATGCATTGCGGAATCGTTTGTTGATTAATATGTAGTCTATCTGGTTAAAAGTCTTTTTGTCTGGACTGCACCACGTTGCCAGTCTTCGAGGATGTTGTTTAAACCAGGTGTTTCCTACAACCATGCTGTGTATTCTTGCCCATTCAATTAATTTATAACCTCTGTCATTCCTCTCCCCCAGTCCATAGTCACCAACGATGTCTGAAGTTCTTCCTTTACCAACTTTGGCATTAAAATCTCCCATGACTATGGTAACTTCATGTGACTTTGTGTGTTTTAGTGCTGTCTCTATGTCATTATAAAATATCTGTACATCTTCTTCAGAGCTTTCATATGTTGGAGCGTACACTTGTATAATATTTATGTTTATCGGTTGTCCTTTCAGTTGGGCTAGCAGGACTCGGTCCGAGATGTTCAAATATCCTACAGTTTGTCCTTGCCGTTTGTTCATCAAATATAATTCCTACTCCTCGTTCATGTTTCTCACTTCCTGAATATATTATTGTATATTTATCTGATTTTATCTTCCCTGCACCTGTCCATCTAAATTCACTCATTCCTTTTTTATTTGACCAATTACTTATATATACCACCAGTCAGTTGTTATTTTTGTTTTTTTAATTTCACACATTTCTTGATATTTGCTATATAGGAAATTTTTGCAAATGAAATATTTTATTTTTCAAGATTGGAGGAATTACTGTGAGACCGGCGGAGAAGTTGCTGACTTATCTCTGTCTGAAGATGCTGGCACTTCATCTGAACATCAGCTCTGATACATCCATGAGTGCCAGGGTTTACCTTCATGACATCAACATGGATGATTGTAGGACTGAGAAGGCTACAGGCATCACAAAGTAAGAGGGGATTATTTAAGGTAGTGTTTTTGTCATGTAGAGTTAGTGATTACGGCACAAAGTTTTTCTCATCATGTAGAGTTGGTGATCACAGCTCTAAGTTATTATGTAGAGTTGGTGATCACAGCTCTAAGTTTTTCTTATTATGTAGAGTTGGTAATCACAGCTCTAAGTTATTCTTATTATGTAGAGTTGGTGATCACAGCTCTAAGTTATTCTTATTATGTAGAGTTGGTGATCACAGCTCTAAGTTATTCTTATTATGTAGAGTTGGTGATCACAGCTCTAAGTTATTCTTATTATGTAGAGTTGGTGATCACAGCTCTAAGTTATTATGTAGAGTTGGTGATCATAGCTCCATAGTCCTGGAATATTTCATGGCTGGAGGAACTACTGTCAACAATGTAGCATACTGTGATCTGCATGAGATCAACATGAAACCTGCGCTCAGGTCAAAACATTGCAGTTTACTCGGTTCTGGTGTGTTGTTACAACATGATAAAAGCAAAAGATCAACAGATAATGAATCTGCATTTGGCATGTCTTCCATATCCTACATATTCACCAGACCTTGCACCATATGATTATATGCGTGTGCACCACTCAGGGAGGCACTAGGTGGGATGTAGTTAAGTATTTATGAAGAGATCAAAGAGCCTGTGCAACTGTTGTTTACAAGGTCAGTCTGAAGATTTTTTTTTTTTTGGAATCCAGGCAGTAGTGAAGTGGTGTGGCAGACCTACAATGAATGTGGTGGGAACTATGGTGAAAAGTTGTAAAATTATAAGACTTCATTCATAATTGTGCTTTTTATTTTAATGAAAAAAAATAATAATTAAGGTTACTTTTTGACTAAAAAGACAGAGACTATGGTTATATCTAAGAAACAGAATCCACCAGCATGCAGTATTAAATTAAACGGAACTATTTTAAAGCAGGTACAGAAATTCAAATGCCTTGGAGCAGTAATAACTTCAGATGGGAAATGCAGAACAGAAATTAGGAACAGAATAGGCCAAGCAAAGATAGCATTTCAGAGAATGAGAAACATATTAGCCAACACATCCTTATCAATGAATGTTAGAAAATGAGTCCTAAAATGCTGTATTGAACCTATCTTGTTATATGGAAGTGAATCATGGACAATAGGCAAATCTGCACAAAAATCATTGGAAGTAGCAGAAATGTGGTTTATTAGAAGAATGTTGCGAATCCCCTGGACAGCAAAAATAACTACTGAAGAATGTATGAGAAGAGTTGGAGAGACAAAAAAATCTTGTTAAAAAGATAAGAGAGAGACAATGTACTTTCATAGGACATGCAGTGAGAAGAGGGGGCACTGAAAATATTATAACAACAGGAAAAATAGAAGGAAGAAGATCAAGAGGAAGACCAAGAGAAGTGATACTAGACAGTCCGACAAGATGGTGTGAAAGGAGATCACCAACTGAACTGACGGCCTGCGTGAAGAATCATGTACTCTGGAGAAGCATAATAGCCAACACCAGTCAGCACAGCACATGATGATGATAACTTTTTGACTCACTCTCGTTTGTTTTTTCCTGCCGGCATGTTTAATATTAACTGTGAAAGATGAGCGTCTATAAAAACAGCAATGTCACTTGTTACTGCTGATGGTGTTAGAAGTGAGAGACTAAATATTGCTTGTTTATGCACATTTGAAATGGCTGATTATCAGGGTAGAAATAGCTCTATGATGATTGGCAGCATTGTCAGTTCCCATACTATGATGTTAAATTCAGCCAGTTTACAAATGTTGACATTAGCTTCACCAGGTTTGTCATTTTTGCTTCAGTTTTAATCAGTTTGTCAGTTTTAACTTTAGCTTTGGACAGTTTGTCAGTTATGACACTAGCTTTAGTTCTGACTTTATGTAACAGTATATTTTCTGGGTTATTTCCCATGTTCCAATTGAGCTGATCTCCAGTGACAGGAACAGTTTTCTAGTTATCTTCTTGCATGAGCCTTGAGAATGATCTCATAAGTATATGAATTATAAGGGAAAAGTTATTTTATTTGTGAGATTTAAGATAGTCAGAGTCTGGCTCTTGTAGTGAGCTGGTGTGTTTATGATAACCGTGACCTAACCTAGAGCCAGTGAGAGACAAGACAGTAGAGTCTTCTGTTTTGTGTAAGATTTAAGATAGTCAGAGTCTGGCTCTTGTAGTGAGCTGGTGGTTTATGATAACCGTGACCTAACCTAGAGCCAGTGAGAGGTAAGACAGTAGAGTCTTCTGTCTTCTGTTTTGTGTAAGATTTAAGATAATCAGAGTCTGGCTCTTGTAATGAGATGGTGTGTTTATGATAACCGTGACCTAACCTAGAGCCAGTGAGAGACAAGACAGTAGAATCTTCTGTTTTGTGTAAGATTTAAGATAATCAGAGTCTGGCTCTTGTAGTGAGCTGGTGTGTTTATGATAACCATGATCTAACCTAGAGCCAATGAGAGGTAAGACAGTGTCTTCTGTTTTGTGTTTTTATGGTGTAACAACTGACCTAAGTTGTTTGTTGCCAGCACGTTCACGTTGTCCTGGGTATCATCATTAATTTCAGATCATCATCATCCATCAGTAAATGTTTGAATCGTACTAGGGTGCAGTAGTACCACTCTGGAGTTCTTAGCCTGGGTTGCCTTTTCAGCCATTGTTGTGATGCGTTCAAGATGTAGCACGTTGAGTGCAAATCCAGCTAGCGATACATCTGATGTCTTCATAGTGTCATATTGATACCTTACAAGCTATGCACAACTAAATTGTCTTTATTTAGCTTCAGTCAGTCTGTCAATTCTGACTTTAGCATCTGTCAGTTCTGAATTTAGCTGTGAAAACTGCTAACAATGGTTCTGTATTTCCCATTTGCCCTAAGGTTGATTCGTCGGACAGCTTTCAAGAACTTGACCAGAAAAGACTTGGATGCACGTGAAAAAGAGGAGAATGATAACATGGTTATCCATATCACTTTTGACCAGAACAGCACCCAGGATAAGATAAGTAAGCAGACATTAGAGTGTTATTTTTCTGGTGGTTGTAAATATAGTATTATTGCGATGAGATAAGTATTTAGTGCAGGTAAGCACTAATACACAGTCTACAAATAAAGTATGCAGCCCATTACACAAAAGTATATACTTTAGTGACAATAAGCTGTATTTTGTCCACTTGAGTGACACAGAAGAGTTCTTCAAATATCATGGACACAAAAAAGAACAAATATATCCATACTATAAAAAGTAAAGATAGTCCCATAGCAAATGCTGTAGGGGGTGAAGCGTTAGAGACCTCATTATGCTGGGTCATCAGCGTATGAGGTAGGGTGACCAGTTCCTTTCCTCGCTGCCTTTATTTCCCAGATTTTCTCTGGTACCCATTTTACGAGGCTGGGTCGACCTCGGGGCCGTATTGGTCGGAAAAAAAATCCCGCTCAGCTGGGGATTCAAACCCTCGACCATTTGGTTGCTAGACGAGTGCTCTAACCACTACTATAAGAACTTAATATTGAAGAAGGCAGGCTAGTAAAGAAGATTAAAAAGAGAAAACCTATATATTTTGGACACATTAAACATCATGATAATCTAGAGAAAACCATCTTGGAAGAGTAAATAATGGGAAAAAGAGAGAGAGAGAAAGATCAAGGCGAAGATGGCTGGAAGACATCGTTGATGATCTGCAAATGGATATATCAGCAGCTGGCCATCTTGCTCACAACTAAGAGGCCTACAGGAGTGCTGTTAGGGAGGCAAAGTTCTGCAAAGGACATGCAAATGAATGAATGAATGAGTGACACTTACTTGGCTTAAGTAAGTAAGAGTGATAATATTGTACACATAAATAATATGGTCTAGGAGGATGATAATAAATATTGTTCACATAAGATTGTGGAATAAATATTCTACACATAAGTATATGATATAGGAGGATGACAATAATTATTGTACACAGATATGTGGTTTAGGAGGATGATAATAAATATTGTACAAGCAGATATATGGTCTAGGATGATGATAATAAATATTGTATACATAAATATATGATAAATATTGTACATAGATATGAGGTTTAGGAGGATGATAATAAATATTGTACAAACAGATATATTGTCTAGGATGATGATAATAAATATTGTATACATAAATATATGATAAATATTGTACATAGATATGAGGTTTAGGAGGATGATAATAAATATTGTACAAACAGATATATGATCTAGGAGGATGATAATAAATATTGTACAAACAGATATATGATCTAGGAGGATGATAATAAATATTGTACAAACAGATATATGATCTAGGAGGATGATAATAAATATTGTACAAACAGATATATGATCTAGGAGGATGATAATAAATATTGTACAAACAGATATATATGATCTAGGAGGATGATAATAAATATTGTACAAACAGATATATGGTCTAGGATGATGATAATAAATATTGTATACATAAATATATGGTCTAGAATGATAATAAATATTGCACATATAAATATGTGGTCTAGAAGAATGATAATACATATTGTACAAACAAGTATATGTTCTAGGAGGATGATAATAAATTTTGTACACATAAATATGTGGTCTAGCGGATGATAATAAACCAGCCAGTGAGTCACAGATTTTTTTATGTTAGGTGATAATAAATAATGTATACATAAGTATTTAGTCCAGTTGTGTGATAATAAATAGCATACACAAAAAGAAATAGATGAGCTAGTACTGATACACACTTTACTCATAAATAAATGGTCCAAAAGTTTGATAGTAAACACAGCATCATTTCATAGATTTTTAGGAGATACTAGCCAGGTAAGGTCCACCTTCTTTCTGTAGTGGAGTATCAAGAGTTATAAGGAATGACACTTGTCTCAAAGAAATTTGGGAAGTTTTGTGGTGTTGTGTTAGAGTTTTATGTTCAGTACTAAATCTCACAGCCGTCGTAGAGATAATCTCAGATCCTGTACAATTCTCAAATCTCACAGCCATCGTAGAGATAATCTCAGATCTTGTACAATTCCCAAATCTCACAGCCATCGTAGAGATAATCTCAAATCCTGTACTATTCCCAAATCTTACAGTCATCGTAGAGATAATCTCAAATCCTGTACTATTCCCAAATCTTACAGCCATTGTAGAGATAGTCTCAAATCCTTTGCTATTCCCAAATCTTACAGCCATCGTAGAGATAATCTCAAATCCTGTACTATTCCAAAATCTCAAAGCCATCATAAAAGTGACCTCATGTCTGGAATTCTGTGCCATGATAGCCAAGATTTCCAGTCTGTGCATGACTGCAACCACAGCTCAACTTAAAAGTGGCTGATAGTCATGTTCTACCCTCCTTCATTATTAAGCTTTTTTTTTTATACATTATCTCATACTTTCATTTATTCATAATTATTTTTTTATGTTATCTCATACTTTCATTTATTCATAACTATTTTTTTATGTTATCTTATACTTTCATTTATTCATAACTTTTAAAAAAAATAAATTATATCATATTTTCATTTATTCATAACTAAGTTATCTCATACTTTCATCTATTCATAACTTTTTTTTAATGAGTGGCGAAGTTGTTAGTGCACTGGTCTCTCATGGCAAAGGTCAGGGGTTCGATTCTGGCCGGAGGCACCCCAGTCACCCAGATGTAGAAATGGATACCTGACTTCTTCTGGAGTTGGGGAAGGAAAGGCGGCCAGGTGTGATACTGACCATATCACCCTCTAGTGTGCTGACAGGTCAAGGAAAATATGGGCACTAACACCATATCCCTATGTGCCTCTTGCATGACAGGATTACCGTTACCTTTTACCTTTTTTATCTCATACTTTCATTTATTCAGATTTTTTTCGTAGAAATTATATCATACTTTCTTTCATTCATCTTTTTTTTATAAAATTATATCATGCTTTCATTCATTTATAACTTGTTTGTATAAATTATTTAATTCTTTCATTTATTCATAACTTTTTTGTACAAATTATTTCATGTCATACTTTCATTTATTCATAACTTTTTTGTATAAATTATTTCATGCTTTCTTTTCATTCATTTGTAGTTTGTACAAATTATTAATGTTATACATATCCCTGGTTTGTAACTTGTTGATTAAATCTTGTACTTATAACACTAATGAATTATCTGATTCTTGTAGACACGCACAACACTTGTATTATTTGGTATATAATTCCAGTAAATCTGCATATCTGCTCCCTGCACATTTGTGTATGTGTTGAGTTCCTGATGAGGGTGGCAGAGTTCTTTACCAAAGCCTTACCTGAGAAACCTGAAGATCAAACAGAAGAGGCACCAAAAGTCCTAGAGATAAAAGCTGCTAAGGAGCACAAAGACACAGGTAACTGTTATTAGTAGCTCAGTGTGCAGAAGTCTGTTTGATATAGGCAGTCGTTATTTATCTCATAATGCTGTTTATGCAAGAGACCAGAAGAGCTAAGTGTTTTATTTTTCATGTTTTTCATGTTTTTATCTGCTGTGTTGCTTTTGTACTTGAAAAAGACTTGCCAAAATATTGGATTGTGTCTTCATATGTGCTCATCTTCCTTTATGTCATTCTTGTTCCTGCTGGATTTCCGTACTCTTTAAATTTTTTTAATTGAACCATACACCTCACCTCTCACTACTCAGATTCTGTCTCTGCCATGTGATAGCAGAGTTGGATGACAGAAAATATATTAACTCGTATGAGAGAAAGGAAGGTAGCTAAAAACTCAATGAAATATAGAGATATTAACAAAGAAATATGGCATATGTGCAGACAAGCCAAAGAAAAGTGGATAGAGAAAAAATGTACAATACAAAAGGGGTACATGGAGAAATAGCACTCATTACCAAAAGAAAGTATGTGACAAACAGCAAGATTAAAAGAGGTCAGATAACAATATAAGAAGATGAAATAGCAAAAAAGATGGACAGAATATATGAGGTCTATTTGAAGATACTTGCGTACATCTTTTTCGTGCCACTAAATGTCACATAGGGCTTGCATGGTATTTCGCCAAGATTTCCTGTTATCGGTGAGATTTTCAATCTCATCAAGGGATGTTATGCCCACTTAACTGGCCTCTCTTAACAATATCCTCTTCAAAGTTTTCACTTGGTCGACTTCTTTTTTTTTTTTGGCCTGTTGTGTTCCATGATAGCTTGTTTGGGGATTCTCTGATTGTTTCTTCTCATCACATGACCGACATATGTCCATCTCCTTTTTTCTGATCACCCATGAGACAGGTTGTTGTTTGCTCATCTGTCTTATCTCTGCATTGTTCTTGAATTCGTTCCACTTTATACCAAGTATTTTCCTTAGGCATTTGTTTTTGAAGAAGTCTGATTTGTTGTCTATTTCTTTAGTTGATTTCCAGCTTTCACATGCATAAATTAGGGTGGATATTACATTTGAGTTGAGTAATCTTAACTTGGTTTATGTGCTTATAACTTTTGAATGCCACATGTTCTCAAGATTCTTGCTGCTTTTGCAACTCGAATTCTAACTTCTTTTCTGGTGTCACCATCCTGGTCTTTGTAGCTGCCGAGATATGCAAATTAGTTTACTTCTTCAACAGCTGTTCATTCTATGTTTGTTTGTTCTTTGTGGTTAATGAAAAGTTTCATTATTTTTGTTTTATCCTTGTTATTTTCAAGTCCTATTTTATTAGCCATTGAGGACAGGGTATCTGTTTTTTCTTGCATCAATGTCACATTGTCACTGATAAAGAGTTATGTCATCTGCAAAATCAAGATCTTCTAGTTGGTACCAATCAATGCCCGTTTTACCTGTGCAGCATTTTTTCATTATGAAGTCTATGGCAATTCCGAAAAGCTAGGAAGATAATATACATCCTTGTTTCACGCCTGTTTCAATCTGGAACCATTCACTTATCCCTTCTTCTGTGTTGACTGCACAAACATATCCACTGTAGAGATCTCTCATGATGGTGACAATGTTAGATGTCATTCCATATTTTCTTATAATTCGCCACAGTGAATCTCTGTGTATGCTATCAAATGCCTTTTTAAAGTCTATGAAGTTCAGGATTAATGGTTTTTGCTTTTCAATATGTTCTTCAAGTATTATTCTTAAAGATCTGATCGAGACAGCTTCTCCCTTTTTGAAATCCTGCCTGTTCTTCTCTCAGTGGAGCATCAGCTATATCTTAAATTCTATTCAGAGTAACTTTGCAAAATACTTTTGACACAACTTATAGTAAGGTTACTCCTCTCCAGTTGTTACAGTCGCTAAGGTTGCCTTTTTTTTTGGTATGTTATCAATGATTCATTTTTTCCATTTAGAGGGGACCTTTTTTTCTTTCCAAACTTTATTAAACATTTTTTAAAGATAACAGAGGCAAAAAGCCAACCCTAAAAAAACAGATAAAGCTGTTCCTACTTTTTTACTAGTTTATTCATTAAAAAAAAACAAAAAACTGATGATCCATCAGTAATGAAATCAGAGGTTGAAAGAGCCATAAACAAAATTAGGTAAAGTAGCAGCTGCTTCATAGACTTTAAAAAGGCATTTGATAGCATACGCAGAGATTCATTGCGGAGAATTTTAAGAAAATATGGAATACCATCTACAATTGTCAACATCATTAAGGACTTCTACAATGGATATGTTTGTCCAGTCAAAACAGAAGAAGGGATGAGTGAATGGTTCCAGGTTGAAACGGGTGTGAAACAAGGATGTATACTGTCTCCTTTGCTTTTTGGGATTACAATAGACTTCATAATGAAAAAATGCTGCACAGGTAACACAGGTATTGACTGGGTAAATGGGACCAAACTAGAAGATCTTGATTTTGCTGATGACATAACTCTTATCAGTAACAATGTGAGGTCTATGCAAGAAAAAACAGATATCCTGTCTTCATTGGCTAGCAAAATAGGACTTGAAATTAACAAGGACAAAACAAAAATAATGAAACTTCCCATTAATGAAAATGGAAAAAATCACATAGAAGGGACAGATATTGAAGAAGTCAATCAATTTGCATACCTTGGCAGCTACATAGACCAGGATAGTGACACCAGAAAGGAAGTTAGAATTGCAAAAGCAGCATCAATCTTCAAGAATCTTGAGAACATATGGCATTCAGAAGTTATAAGCACAAAAACCAAGTTAAGACTATTCAATTCAAATGTAGTATCCACCCTCATTTATGCATGTGAAAGCTGAAAATCAACTAAAGAAATAGACGAGAAATTAGACTCTTTTGAAAACAAATGCCTAAGGAAAATACTTGGTATAAAGTGGAACGAATTCAAGAACAATACAGAGATAAGACAGATGAGTGAACAACAACCAGTCTCATGGGTGATCAGGAAAAGGAGATGAACATATGTTGGTCACGTGATGAGAAGAAACAGTCAGAGAATCCCAAAACAAGCTATAAAATGGAACATAACAGGCCAGAGAAAAAGAGACAGACCGCATGAAACTCTGAAGGGGACATTATTAAGAGAGGCCAAATTAACAGGCATAAACTCCCTTGATGAGGTTGAAAGACTCACCAAAGACAGGAAAAATTGGCAAACTACTTTGCGAGCCCTATGTGACGTTTAACGGCACGGGAAGGATATAAGATATAAGAAGCAGCAGGATCAGATGGCATTACTGTAGAAATGATAAAGCACTGAAGGAATTTGTAATTGAAAAAAATAACAGAAATAAGTAATTAATATATTCAGTCTGAGACATATACAAGGTCTGACAATTAAGTAATGAGACTAATTACAAAAAAAAAAAACTACAGTTGAAGATATTCTTATCTTATATCTTATGAGGATATTACCAGTATTTTATTCAACGTAAGCCCCTTGTACATTGATACAGTAAGTTGCACGATCTAACAAACACTGGAATGACCTCTGCAGTCTTTCTGTTGATATGCCCCTTAAACTTGATATTACGGCCCTGTGGATGTCATCAGAATCATCAAAGAAGTGTCTTTTCAATGGTAACTTTAATTTTGGGACTAGAAAATAATTGCAGGGAGACAAATCTTGGGAATAGGGTGGATGGTTGAGAACAAACACTTGTTTCTGGGCCAAAAATTCCTGTACAACTACCACCCAGTGAGCTGGTGCATTATCATGAAGAAGGAAAAAAGTGCCAGGTGTTGAATACTCAGGTCAGACTTGGAGTATCCTTTTCAATATGCATTTCAAAATACTTAAATAAACTTTGGCAGTGGCAGTCTGTCCCTCTGGTATAAATTCTTTGTGAATAACTCCTTTGCTGTCCTAGAAGCACGCCTATATTGTCTTGACTTTCGAGTTTGAAGACAATTTTTTTTTGCATTTTGGTGATGATGATGACTTCCGCCGAGCATTTTGTCATTTAGTTGTGGGATAATAGCGGAAAATCCATGTTTCATCCTCTGCAACAATCAAATTTAAGAAATGTTTTGATGATGTCTTTTGCGTACTCAACACGCTGATGTTTTTGGTCATCAGACAGTGAATGTGGTACAAACCAGCAAGCAACTTTTTTCTTGCCCAAATCTTCCACTAAAATTTTACAAATGGTCTCTCAGTTAACACCAAATTCATATGCCATCATCCTCACAGTCAAACAGCGATCTTCTTGTATCCTTTCTCTGACTTTTGCAATGAGTTCCTTATTACGAAACAGAAAATGGAGGTCCATGTCTAATTGCATTTGTAATCGTTTCCACACCACTTTTGAATTGTGGATATCACCTGAATATCTGTACACGAGATAAACAGTTATCCCTGTAAACTTGTCGCATCAATTCAACTGTTTCAACTGGCATTTTTTTCTGAGTTTTAATCAGAATTTAATGTTAGCTTTTTGCTCCATGCTGATTACGTGACAATGCACCTCTAACTAGGTCAACAAAATGGCGGCTTTTTTGTTGTCTGCTTATTGGTCGGCGATGAAAAGTTACCAGATCATAGATGAAGGTTGCCTCTTTGGATTCCATACTTTTGCTTTATAGATGGCATTTTTGTCTTGGCCATAATAAAACCAGTCTCATTACTTAATTGTCGGACCTTGTAGCTCAAGAACTGAAACATTCAGAGTTTGTGGCATTACCAAAGAAAGCAAAAGCCACAGACTGCTCAGATTTTAGGACTTTAAGTCTGATGAGCCATGTGACTAAAATTCTCCTCAAAGTCATCATTCATCATCATCATCATCATCATGTGCCATGTCGACTGGCATTGGCTATTATGCTTCTCCAGAGTACCCGATCCTTCATGCAGGCCATCAGTTCAGTTGGTGATCTCCTCTCACACCATCCCGTCAGACTGTCCAGTATCATTTCTCTTGGTCTTCCTCTTGATCTTCTTCCTTTTATTTTTCCTGTTGTTATAATATTTTCAGTGCCCCCTCTTCTCATTGCATGTCCTATGAAAGTACATTGTCTCTCTCTTATCTCTTTGACAAGTTTTTTTGTTTCTCCAGCTCTTCTCATACATTCTTCATTAGTTATTTTTGCTGTCCAGGGGATTCACAACATTCTTCTAATAAACCACATTTCTGCTGCTTCCAATGATTTTTGTGCAGAATTGCCTATTGTCCATGATTCACTTCCATATAACAAGATAGGTTCAATATAGCATTTTAGGACTCGTTTTCTAACATTCATTGATAAAGATGTGTTAGCTAATATGTTTCTCATTCTCTGAAATGCTATCTTTGCTTGGCCTATTCTGTTCCTAATTTCTGTTCTGCATTTCCCATCTGAAGTTATTACTGCTCCAAGGTATTTGAATTTCTGCACCTGCTTTAAAATAGTTCCGTTTAATTTAATACTGCATGTTGATGGATTCTGTTTCTTAGATATAACCATAGTCTCTGTCTTTTTGATGTTCAAAGTAAGGCCTTTCTGTTCACTTTCTTTGGCTACTTTATCCAAGAGATTTTGCAGGTCTTGTTGGTTCTCAGCTATCAGTACTGTGTTGTCAGCATACCGAAGGTTGTTGATATTGTATCCTCCAATTTTTATGCCTGGTTCTGTGATGATTGTTCTTAGAATATTCTCGCTATACAGAGAAAAAAGGTCTGGAGATAGTACACATCCTTGTCGCACTCCTTGTTTTATATGTTGATATTTTCCAGTTCTATTTTCAACTCGAACTGCTGCTTCTTGCTGCCAGTATAGATATTTTACAATCCTCAGGTCTTTGCCGTCTATATTGATGTCTTCAAGCATTTTAATAATTTCATTATGTTTCACCTTGTCAAATGCCTTGGTGTAATCAATGAAGCATAAGTAGAGATCTTTCTGTGCTTCTAAAGCTCTTTCTGTTAGTGTTCATAAAGCATAAAAGTCATCATTGAGAGAACAAAAAACAAAGTTGATAAAGAAGTTAGTGAAGAACAGCTTGGTTTCAGACAGAATAGCAGAACAAGAGAGGCAATTTTTTGCATAAGAAAGCTGATAGAGAAGAACATGGAAGTTCAGAAAGATACATACGCATGTTTTATAGATTATATTAAGACATTTGGTAGAGTGAAGCATGACAAACTAATAAAATGTCATGAGGGAATCAGTCTTGATTGCAAAGACATCCAAATTGTAACAAATCTCTCCTGGGAACAGGAAGCAGCAAATATACCCGTAAAGAGGGGAGTGAGACAAGGATGTGTTCTCTCTCTCTCTCTCTCTCTCTCTCCATGTCTATTCAACCTGTACACATAAAGAGGGGAGTGAGACAAGGATGTGTTCTCTCTCTCTCCATGTCTATTCAACCTGTACACATAAAGAAGGGAGTGAGACAAGGATGTGTTCTCTCTCTCTCTCCATGTCTATTCAATCTGTACATATAAAGAGGGGAGTGAGACAAGGATGTGTTCTCTCTCTCTCCATGTCTATTCAACCTGTACACATAAAGAGGGGAGTGAGACAATAATGTGTTCTCTCTCTCTCCATGTCTATTCAACCTGTACATATAAAGAGGGGAGTGAGACAAGGATGTGTTCTCTCTCTCTCTCTCCATGTCTATTCAACCTGTACACATAAAGAGGGGAGTGAGACAATAATGTGTTCTCTCTCTCTCCATGTCTATTCAAACTGTACACATAAAGAGGGGAATGAGACAAGGATGTGTTCTCTCTCTCTCTCCATGTCCATTCGGCTTATACATCTTCAAACACTGAGCATAGCAGGGGTAGAAATGTCAACAGTTTAAGATATGCAGCCCTTCTAACAGAGAATCCACAGAACCTACAGAAATGAATAGATGATACACAGCACAAGCCAAGAACAGGAACTGGAGATCAGTATCAAGAAGACCAGAGTAATGGTGTTCAGCAGGAAAGACCAGAAGCCACAGATGGGTGTTACATAAACAAAAAGAGTCTGAAACAAGTGGCAAACTAATGTTACCTAGGACATACACTAACTGAAGATGGCAGGTGTGAGATGGAGATAAAGAAAAGAATAGGAATGGCAAAACACCATGAAGACAGTGCTGTTGTCTAGAAATCTGCCCATAAAAACAAAGATTTGTAAAATGTTACGTCTGCTCTGTTTTACTGTATGGAGCAGAAACCTGGACTCTGAGCAAAAAGATGGAGAGAAAGATTAATGCAGCAGAAATGTGGTTCTACAGAAAACTAGGTCATATAACATGGAGAATGAAGAGAACAAATGCACAAGTTTTAGAACAGCTCCAAGTGCAGTGTGAACTTCTCAAAGAAATAAGGAAACAAAATACTTTGGCCATATCAGAAGACATAACAATATACTGAAGACCTTACTAGAAGGAAAAATAGTAAGAGGAAGACATAAATGTAGATTGAAGATAACCTATGAGAATGGACAGGGCACAGCCTTGCTGAGTCACCATTAAGCCGAGGAAGTAAGGGAACTGGAGATTCATTACTGTCAACCTTTGTTCTGGAGAAGGCACATGATGATGATGATGATGATGATGATAAGTCTATTATCTACACAACATAAACCATCACTCTGACTCAGTCTGTGCCATGTGATGTCTATTCATGTCATAAACATCTTTATTTTTGATACTACACAGCCATGCCCACTGCTGCCCCCAAGCAGCAGATGGTAGGGAGCATTGACCTGAATGTGAAGCTGGAGAAGCCAGAAATTTGTCTCATAGAGAACCAGATGAACCCAGACACAGACAGTCTTATCATTGATGTAAGTAGTTCATGAGTGAATGGAGACACTAGATACTGTTAATGTGTAGTTGTTTTTGTCAGCAGATAATAAATAGACAAACATACAGACAGCTCTTAGTGTGTATTAAACATATACAGACAGCTCTTAGTGTGAGTAAAACATATACAGACAGATCTCAGTGTGAGTAAAACATATACAGACAGATCTTAGTGTGAGTAAAACATATACAGACAGATCTTAGTGTGAGTAAAACATATACAGACAGCTCTTAGTGTGAGTAAAACATATACAGACAGATCTCAGTGTGAGTAAAACATATACAGACAGATCTCAGTGTGAGTAAAACATATACAGACAGATCTTAGTGTGAGTAAAACATATACAGACAGCTCTTAGTGTGAGTAAAACATATACAGACAGATCTCAGTGTGAGTAAAACATATACAGACAGATCTTAGTGTGAGTAAAACATATACAGACAGCTCTTAGCAGGGCTGGATTAAGACCCTTAGAGGCCCTAAGCACTAGAAAGATTTTGACCCCCCCCCCCCTCAAAATATAAACAATAATAAACCATACAATAAAACTGTGTTTATTGAAATTAAACAAAACAAAACTTACAGTAAGATGAAAAATAATCCACTTTATTTATATTGGAAAAGTTTTCTCCTATTTTTTTAATTGCAAAGTCTTTGATCAGATCCTCAAAACTAATTTTATGTAACACATCTGCTTCTATACTTAATAGAGATAAGACATCCAGCCCTCCTTGTTGCATAGTTGTTCTGATGCTAATCCAACTCGACCCCGACACTTGCGACATTTTCTCTAATCCACCCCTATTGGCATACAAACGTGAGCCAAACCTCAAGGACATCCTCGTCCACTGTTGGCACTAGAAAATGTAACCGCTGCATTACCTGCCTAGTAGTCTGGGAAACGAAAACAAAACAATCACCTTTCCCAAAACTATCCTCACTCTTCATGAATAATGTAAATACTTTTGGTTGTAGAACAAACAGCTTTTATAATGTGACTGAGATTATTTGATTATTAGTTTGCTTATATATATATATATATATATATATATGATACATGATGCAACAGGTAGCAGAAGAAATTGTTAGTCAAGTATCGATCACAGATGTCATGCACTGAAGTTTAAATAAGAAAAGCAGGGACAATAAAGAAATTTTGAAGCTAGTGTACAGAAAATATAGAACAAGAGAAAGTTATTAACTAATTCTATATTCAGATGGAACTAGCCTTTCGTCTTCGGATGACACCTGATGTTCTGAGTGTAAATGGAGGAATTCATGGCTTGAGTTTTGTTTCGTGCATTTTTAGCAAGGATGACACCAAGCAAAATGTAAGTATTGCAAGATAGGAGTGCTATGAGTGTCACATTAGATCTGAACTATTTATATGATATCAGTGCTAGGAGTGTCACTTTAGATATGAAGTATTAACATGATATGAGTGCTAGGAGTGTCACATTAGATATGAAGTATTTACATGATATGAGTGCTAGGAGTGTCACATTAGATATGAAGTATTTACATGATATGAGTGCTAGGAGTGTCACATTAGATATGAAGTATTTACATGATATGAGTGCTAGGAGTGTCACTTAGATATGAAGTATTTACATGATATGAGTGCTAGGATGTCACATTAGATATGAAGTATTACATGATATGAGTGCTAGGAGTGTCACATTAGATATGAAGTATTACATGATATGAGTGCTAGGAGTGTCACTTAGATATGAAGTATTTACATGATATGAGTGCTAGGAGTGTCACTTAGATATGAAGTATTTACATGATATGAGTGCTAGGAGTGTCACATTAGATATGAAGTATTTACATGATATGAGTGCTAGGAGTGTCACATTAGATATGAAGTATTTATATGATATCCGTGCTTGGAGTGTCACATTAGATATGAAGTATTTATATGATATCAGTGCTTGGAGTGTCACATTAGATATGAAGTCACTGCTGGCGAGACTCTTCAAATGCCGTGCGTGGAGTGAAGCTCCTCCCGGTTAAGGAAGTAAATGCGGAAAAGAAATAAAGGTTGCTGTGCGGAGCCGATGGGAAAAGGTGGTGGAAAGTGAAGTTTAACTGGTATGTCCAGTAGTATCGCTACGAGAGCTATACCACGGCACCTCTGCTCTAGAGGCCGGCCACGTCCGAAATACACCTACACTGGTGAAATATGCCTAAACCGACACACACCAGGGGTGGAACTTGATGGCTAGACATGTCATGCCACCTCCGCTCTAGAGGTCGGTAACGCCTGATAAACACCCATACTGGTGAATTTTGCCTAAACCGGCTCATACCAGGGGTGAATCTTGAAGGCTATGCATGTCACAGTACCTCTGCTCTAGAGGTCGGTCCCGTCCCAAACACGCCCATACTGGGATAATGCCTAAACCGGCTCAACCCAGGGGTAGAAGTCACTAGTGGCGAGGATTCGTCCTCCTGGACAAAAGCTCCATCCTGGTCACAACTAGGAAGGGTAGCGGCCACGACCGCAAAATGCTGAAGTCGGAGACACTGGACCAGGGAAGTCTAGATAGGCAACCACCTCTCACCCGGCGGGGATGTTTGCGTATCCTAATCACGCTGAGGTTTTCCGGTGAGAAAGTCCAACCCTGGACTGGATGGGCAACCACCTCTCACCCGGCGGTGATACATGGGTATCTCAAAACATGTCGAGGTTTTCCGGTGAGAAAGTCCAACTCTGGCCTGGGTGGGCTACCGCCTCTCACCCAGCGGGGATGCACTGATGTCCTAAACACGTCGAGGTCTTCCGGTGAGAAAGTCCAACCCTAGACTAAACTGATGCAATGAAAACCACGGTGTCACGCAATCCCGCTTCTGAGACCCACCAAGAATACAAGCTAAAGCACTGTGACACTCTGAATCTCTTGTGGTCCTTTCGTGGATCTCGTGTGGACTATTTTGGACCACACAGGTTACCACGGGACCTAACGAGGACCACAGGCATGAATTCAGTAGGTTCACAGTGCGGTTTTTGGTGGTAGAAGTGAATGAAGAAGAAGAAGAAGAAGATATGAAGTATTTATATGATATTGGTGCTTGGAGTGTCACATTAGATATGAAGTATTTATATGATATGAATGCTAGGAGTGCCAGATTAGATCTAAGGTATGTACAAGATATGAGTGCTAGGACTGTCACATTAGATCTGAAATATTTACATGATATGAATGCTAGGATTATCAGATTAGATCTGAGGTATTTATAAGATATGAGAGTTAGGATTGTCACATTAGATCTGAAGTATTTACATGATATGAGTGTTAGGATTGTCACATTAGATCTGAAGTATTTACATGATACGAGTGCTGGGATTGTCAGATTAGATCTGAAGTATTTTTGTGATATGAGTGCTAGGATTGCCACATTAGATATGAAGTATTTACATAATATGAGTGCTAGGATTGTCAGATTAGATCTGAAGTATTTAGATGATATGAGTGCTAGGATTGTCAGATTAGGTCTGAAGTATTTACATGATATAAGTGCTAGGATTGTCACATTAGATCTGAAGTATTTAGATGATATGATTGCTAGAAATGTCACTTTAGATCTGAAGTATTTACATGATATGATTGTTAGAAGTGTCACATTAGATCTAAAGTATTTACATGATATGAGTGCTAGAATTGTCAAATTAGATCTGAGGTATTTACAAGATATGAATGCTAGGATTTTCAAATATGGTCTGAGGTATGATATGAGAGCTAGGATTGTCACATTAGATCTGAGATATTTACACTGATATGAGTGCTAGGATCGTCACATTAGACTTGAAATATTTACATGATTTGTGTGCTAGGATCATCAGATTAGATCTGAAGTATTTACATGATATGAGTGCTAGGATTCTCACATTAGATCTGAAGAATTTAGATGATATGGCTCCTAGGATTGTCAGATTAGATCTGAAGTATTTAGATTATGTTATCTTTTGGCTTTTGTGTACAACAGTTTCTATGGCTCTGAAGTAAATGACAGCAATGAATTGTTCTTGTGAGATGTTGATAGAAACAGTCAAGTACTGTAGCCTTGTGCATAGACTAAGTTTTACTATGTGACCAGGTACTAATGCCGCTGGACATCACCATCATAGGAAGTGGACCACAGGGCAAGGACCATCATGTGGATGTCAGCATTACAGACTTTATCATAACTATTTCTCCCTCTACCATCCGTATCCTGACAGCTGTATCTGCTGGCTTGTCTTCTGCTCCTGTAAGTTTGGCCAACTGAATGATTGTATGGACATACATAATTGAGTGAAAGGAAAGTTAGAAAACAAATGTATGAGTGAATGAAGGACAGTGTTATATAGAACACATGTATGGACATCATTTATGAAATGTTGTATAGAACATGTGTATGGACAACATTTATGAAAGACATGAATGAATAAAATTGATAAAATGTTACAGAGAATAGAAATGTTCTTTCTTCTGTAAAGTTTTGATAGTGAGTGTGTAAGGTGTCGCTGAATACACAGTGCTTGTTTCAGTCACCTGCCCCCTGCATATCATCAAGTTAGTTGGAAGATTTTTGTGTTTGGAACTTTGAAATCCTAATTTGTGACTGTCATAGAAGTGTCAGAGTCAGCTCACAGGTTTTCTTTGTTTCTTTAAGATGCACAGATTTTTGTCAAGTTGGCAGTGAAAATCTTGTCCGTCCCCCCACGAATATGTTGAAAATTAGTCCTGCATGTGAGTTTGTGTTATAAGACAAGGACTTGCATTACTCCTGGCTATAAGTGGAGTAGATGGTGATGTGAGTTTGTGTTATAAGACAAGGACTTGCATTACTCCTGGCTATAAGTGGAGTAGATGGTGATGTGAGTTTGTTTTAAGGACATGGGTTAATTCTGGCTGTAAGTGGAGTAGACGTTGATGTGAGTTTGTTTTAAGGACATGGGTTAGTTCTGGCTGTAAGTGGAGTAGATGTTGATGTGAGTTTGTTTTAAGGACATGGGTTAGTTCTGGCTGTAAGTGGAGTAGATGATGATGTGAGTTTGTTTTAAGGACATGGGTTAGTCCTGGCTGTAAGTGGAGTAGATGATGATGTGAGTTTGTTTTAAGGACATGGGTTAGTCCTGGGTTAAGTCGAGTAGATGATGATATGAGTTTGTTTTAAGGACATGGGTTAGTCCTGCGTTAAGTCGAGTAGATGATGATGTGAGTTTGTTTTAAGGACATGGGTTAGTCCTGGGTTAAGTCGAGTAGATGATGATATGAGTTTGTTTTAAGGACATGGGTTAGTCCTGGCTGTAAAAACTGAAGTGGACAAGATGGTGATGGGGATAAAGGAGAGAGAGAACTAAAATGATGATAGATGTGGAGAAGAGGAAAGGAGGGACTAAAGTCCACTTGTACTAGTATTTGTAGCCATGAATCATAGTAAAAAGAAGATGCTGTCTAACTGATATAAAATCAAGGAGTTAAATCAGTGAAAGATAAAATGAGTGAAGCCATGCTGGATAAGCTGTGTGTATACTCATTCATGCTGAGTGGTGCTAACTAAGGAGGCAGAGACATACGGAGGCTGGCAGGTGTTGCTAGGACAGATGTTTACACTGACACAGTTTTTAGCATGAAAGAGCTGAGAGTAGAGCCTGTGATGATGACAGACATAAATGCTATGAACATGAGAAGAATTGTACATCACCATAGAATTATGTTAGCAGTCTCTGTACAGACTGAAGATTCTATAGTCTTATCTCTAGTACAATGATGATGACGATGATGACAGACATAAATGCTATGAACATGAGAAGAATTGTACATCACCATAGAATTATGTTAGCAGTCTCTGTACACTGAGGAGACTGAAGATTCTATAGTCTTATCTCTAGTACAATGATGATGATGATGATGACGAAGATGACAACAACGATGAAACATACTTTGAATACACAGTAAACAGTTTTGTATGTTCTTTATCTAAAAACCCTACCAGGAAGCAGAGTCCATTGCACCCAAATTGAAGGATTACTCTAACATTTGGGATAAGAAGAAGTTACAGGATTGTAACTTTTGGTTCACTCAGTCAGGTGAGTAATATCTGAGCATACAAATCGTAAAACCTTGATTGTGTTCATAACCTGACAGATCAGCAAGGCTGTAGGAAAGTGTCATCTACCCTGATATTCATAACCTGACAGATCAGCAAGGCTGTAGGAAAGTGTCATCTACCCTGATATTCATAACCTGACAGATCAGCAAGGCTGTAGGAAAGTGTCATCTGCCCTGATATGTTTTTGAGTAGAATAAACGAACATACTTTATTTTCAAAGGGTTAAGAATTGGGCATGCAGGCCCGTCTAACATTCTGCCTTTCATCATACAGCTTTTACTCAGTCACAGTCATTCAGCATTTGTTAATGAGCATTAATAATCATGAAGACACAATTAAATGATTACATAAATAAATAATAAACTTATCTCTTGTCCTTACATTCCACACTCTGATTTCTGCATAGAAGACAAGGCCTGAGACCCCCTTCTCTCAGTTAATTAACAGTATGACTTCATCAGAGTTCTGTTGTAAGCAAGAGTGACAACACTTGGCAAGTGCATGAAGTGACAAGAAAACTGGATTGTATTGTTCATTTGTTATTTTTCTGTGACTGAACACAAGCTGATGTGGCCAAACAAAGCAACATGTTTCTTTTAATAATTTGACATTTCACAGTGTAACAAACTAGTGTTATGTAGGTGTCTGGTCTACTTTGTTCTAATAATTGTGTTTTACTAATCTGTTTTTGTTGAAGAAAAGAAAATGATTATATTCAAGCTCATTGTAGAGCTCTGTTAATATGTTAAAGTTTGTTATAGAATTGTGTTGTTATGTTAAAGTTTGTTATAGTAATGCAACAGTGACAGTGTTATAAAAATGTTATATTGAAGTTTGTTGTAGAGCTATACTGTTACATTGAAATTTGTTGTAAAACTATATAGTTACATTGAAACTTGTTGTGGAACTATATTGTTATACTGAAGTTTGTTATAGAAGTGTGCTAGTTCTATTATTTGAAAATTTGTTGTAGATCCATGGCTTTTATCTGTTACAGGAAAACTTTTGCACACAGAAGGTAAAACAAGTCATAAGTAGTGAGCTAATATAACATTAACTGCTTGCTGACATGCTAGTCACTAACCACAACTTAAATCTTGTTGATAAGTCTCACTTCTTCTGACATGTATTTGAGATGGCACACAATCTGTTCCTATCATTTCAGAGCATGGAGTGATGTAGCACGATCATTCTATCAATAAATTTCTCTCCTCCCTCAGGTGTAGCAGTTTCTGTTTTCTCACTTGATAACTTGAGATACATTTCCTCTTGGCTTTGGTAGATAGAGGTGTAGGGCTGAGTTTTTTTTTAAAAAATGCAGCAAGGAAAAGGAGAAAATGCCTTGTGAGATGGTAAAAGGAACATGACTGTAATGAAGTGTAACAATAACAACTTAATATTTTGCAGTTATGCTTTTGTCAAGGACAACAGAGGAGATAAAAACACAAAATCTTATCAGTGAGAGATCTAAATCATATAAATATAGGGCTTTGAAAGTGTTTTATATATATATATATATATACACATGCTCATTCATTCATTTGCATGTCCCTTGTGAAACTTTGCCTCCCTGTAGGCCTCTTGGTTGTGAGCAAGATGGCCTGCTGTTGATGCATCCTTTTGCAGATCATCAACCATGTCTTGCAGCCATCTTCGCCTTGGTCTTCCTATCTTTCTTTTTCCCATTATGTACCCTTCCAAGATGGTTTTCTCTAGATTATCATGATGTTTAATGTATCCAAAATATTTAAGTTTTCTCTGTTTAATACTCTTTACTAGCCAGCCTTCTTCAATATTAAGTTCTTGTAGTATGGATATATTTGTTCTTTTTCTGTGTCCATGATATTAAGAACTCTTCTGCAGCATTTACATTCAAAGGCATTTATGTGTTTCTCAGCTGTTTTGTTAAGTGTCCAGGTCTCACAGGCGTATGTTGCGATGGGAAAGATGCATGCCTTAAAAATCTTATTTTTGTGGTTCTGTCTGTTCCTCTCCAGAGATTCTTCAGTAGTTTTACTTTCTGAAGAGCGATAGACATCCTTTTAATTTCCCTCATTGTATCTCCATTATTAGTTAGTAGTGATCCAGGATATTCAAAACTCTCCACTTCTTCCATTTTTTCCTCATTGATACATATATCAACTGCCTTGTTTGTTTTGTCAGTTGTCTTCAATTTAGTTTTCTTTGCATTAAGATAGAGGTTTTGGTCTTTACTGTTCTTATGGACTGACATAATTAGTTTTTCCATTACTTTTTGTGTTGTGGACAGTAATACTGTGTCATCAGCATATCTAATCTCTGGTATTTCATAACCTCCAGCTATGGCATTGTAATATTCTTTGTCTACATCTTCTCTAACATCCCTCATTATATTTTCAGTATACAGGTTAAATATATATATATATGGTGAAAACATTTGTTTAGATGCCATGATGGGTTGATGGGTTGTGGTGTTTGGTCCCACCTACTGATTAATATTAATTAAGGAGTTCAGTAATTTTTTTATTTAGAACTTTGACCCCATCTCATTCACCAGATGGCAGTACACTACTACCCAGAATCTTAGCACTGTGTATGGGGCCAAAGTGAAGTTAGTCCATATAACATATAGGGCTAATGGTTTTAACATGGAAAACCTGCATAAACAGGATGTGTTAGTATAATATGTTAGTATAGTGTAGGGGGTTAATACCAAAGAAGTTAAGAAACACATCTTAACAGATGCCAGACCTCACATGCTTTTGAAGCAGAAGTCAATGACAGAGCCTTATTTGATGCTTTATGGCATAAACCATAGAAGAAGGTAATAGATTTCTCTGCAGGAGAGACATCATTTAGGTGATGCATAAAAAGTTCCCATATATAAATGATGCAAATACTGGGAGTAAGATTTACTTGATAACCAAGTTATATGTTTCAGCTGTTACCATCATCACATACCAAAAAACAGCAACAAAATTTATACATTTTTTTTATTGTTTGGTATAGTTGACAGGGATTTATACATTCAAATGTAATATCCACCATCATTTGTGCATGTGAAAGCTGGAAAACAACTAAAGAAATAAACAACAAACTGGACTCTTTTGAAAACAAATGCCTCAGGAAAACAGCCTTTATAAAGTGGAATGAATTCAAGAGCAGCACAGAGATAAGGCAGATGAGTGAACAACAACCTATTTGACAGTGTTAACAGCAGCCAAAAATATGCTAGAATAACAAACTTGTAATTGACAGTGTTAACATCTGTAGAAAATATGCTAGAATAACAAACTTGTAATTGACAGTGTTAACATCTGTAGAAAGTATATTAGAATAACAAACTGGTAATTGACTGTGTTAACATCTGTAGAAAATATGCTAGAATAACAAACTTGTAATTGACAGTGTTAACATCTGTAGAAAGTATATTAGAATAACAAACTTGTAATTGACAGCATTAACATCTGTAGAAAATATGCTAGAATAACAAACTTGTAATTGACAGTGTTAACATCTGTAGAAAGTATATTAGAATAACAAACTTGTAATTGACTGTGTTAACATCTGTAGAAAATATGCTAGAATAACAAACTTGTAATTGACAGCATTAACATCTGTAGAAAATATGCTAGAATAACAAATTTGTAATTGACAGTGTTAACATCTGTAGAAAGTATATTAGAATAACAAACTTGTAATTGACAGCATTAACATTTGTGGAAAATATGCTAGAATAACAAACTTGTAATTGACAGCATTAACATTTGTAGAAAATATGCTAGAATAACAAACTTGTAATTGACAGCATTAACATCTGTAGAAAATATGCTAGAATAACAAACTTGTAATTGACAGCATTAACATCTGTAAATAATATGCTAGAATAACAAATTTGTAATTGACAGTGTTAAAATCTGTAGAAAGTGTATTAGAATAACAAACTTGTAATTGACAGCATTAACATCTGTAGAAAATATGTTAGAATAACAGACTTGTAATTGACAGCATTAACATCTGTAGAAAATATGTTAGAATAACAGACTTGTAATTGACAGTATTAACATTTGTAGAAAATATGCTAGAATAACAAACTTGTAATTGACAGCATTAACATTTGTGGAAAATATGCTAGAATAACAAACTTGTAATTGACAGCATTAACATTTGTAGAAAATATGCTAGAATAACAAACTTGTAATTGACACCATTAACGTCTGTAGAAAATATGCTAGAATAACCATGTTGTAAACTGTAAGAATTTGTTAATAATATTTGTGTGTGTCCATGGTGCTGATGTTGATTTTTATGTGCAACGTTCAGTTCTTTCTTGCATCATGTACTAACAGCTTACCTGCTTATTCAGAACTGTATTATATGCTGATAATGTTATCATTGTAACTCATTATTGTCTTCTTTCAATGTTTTTTTTCTTCTTATGTCTCAGCATCATTTTAGGCTGAACTGATTAATTGGTGGTTTTGTTTAGTTCTTTGATATTACTTGTCAGACTGACCTCAACAGTCAGGGTTTAGTTGTTTTTGATGTAAACTGTTCTTGCCTTCAGCTGGGTCAGGCTGCAGCTGTTCTTGGCATCTGAAAGTGTGTATAAACTAGTTACAGTGAGAATTTAAGTTGTTTTTTTTTCTCTAAAATAGTATTTCTTCTTCTTTGTGCTACTGGTTCCTCTTTTATCTTTCATCTTTGTACAGTAGGTAAGGTCTGGATCTTAACTTCAGGCCGTGATTTGCTGAATGATGCCGGGTTAGCTATCAGCTGAGTCCAGCTATACTCCACCGCCAGGTTCTTACACAACCTCACATTAGCAACAACAGGCACAGATCTCAAGCAAGTCCCGTGTATCACACAGACACTGAGTTTATTGATGAACTTGGTGAAGATATGAATGAGAATGATGATATCTTGACAGCCAGCAGGTTGCCCCAGCCACGTGGCATGTCCTTTCATCCATCCAGTATTTCAGTAACAATACAGCAGCTATCTTCATGTCAGCAACATCTATTTTCATGACAGAACGATACAAAAAAAAAACCCCTCCTCTCTGTTTCGCATCTAAACATAAACTAGCTCAGCCTTTTTCCCCCCACAATTTCCCCTGTCAGGGGTTGCTCCGCCCACATGACGGCCCTTTCCTGCCTTTTTTCCCCAGCAGTCGCGGTTTGATCAGCCCACATGACGGGCCTTTCCTGCCTTTTTTCCCCAGCAGTCGCGGTTTGATCAGCCCACATGACGGGCCTTTCCTGCCTTTTTTCCCCAGCAGTCGCGGTTTGATCAGCCCACATGACGGGCCTTTCCTGCCTTTTTTCCCCATCAGTCACGGTTTGATCAGCCCACATGACGGCCCTTTCCTGCCTTTTTTCCCCCAGCAGTCGTGGTTTGATCAGCCCGCATGACGGCCCTTTCCTGCCTTTTTTCTCCAGCAGTCACGGTTTGATCAGCCCACATGACGGGCCTTTCCCGCGCATGGGAAACTTCAGAGCGAGACTCAAAACAATGCCCTTTCTGAAAACACAGCAGTTATCTCATATATACACTGTTACAGATCATGGATACATGGTTTCATTCTTTTCTCTGTCAAAATACTCTTCCTTCCTTCCTTCCTTTTTTAAAAGTTATTTTAAAAAGTCATTTTCTCTCTTGTTAATAGATGTTATCATTGTAATCATTCACAGTTGTTACCATTCATTGTGATCATTCACTCTTAATGAGTGTTAGTCCTCATTGTGATCATTCACATTTGTTAACTTTCATTTTAAGCATTCCTCGTGATCAGTCACTCTCATTAACAGATGTTAGTCTTCTTTGTGATCTTTCACTTTTGTTAACTAATTTTAGCATTTCATTGTGATCAGTCATTCATGTTCACATGTAGAACAAGTTTTTTTTAACTCTTCCACAAATTGTAGTCATATTTCCCTGCACAGTGTTTTGTACAGCTTTATGGCAGTGACTGTTTGTATATGTCCATGTTCACTTGTGGCAGAAACATGTACACAATATTACACTAAACTTTGAAATCATCTAAAGAGGGAAAAAATGTAATATTGCCCATAAGGCCATTTGAAATGTTAATGATGTACATTCAGGTTTATGTTCCATTATATTATGGTTTACAGTGTATGTATATCAGCTGCTTCTTTTTTTTTCTGAAACGTTATCAGTATTTGTGTGTGATTGACAATAATTTTGTTCAGTTTAGTTTTCAGTGTATTGTCCTGCTTGCTTCTGTTTAGTTGGAGCTCTGGAGATGATGAGAGAAACTCCAAGCAAACTTAAGTGTGGACATACATGAGGAACATTTGTATGTATGTTTATTTATTTTTCTGTTACTTGTTGCTTCATTTTCTATGCCTGACTGAAAAGTTTGTCCACACTCTTTTAATCCCTGCAGTGGTGGACATTGGATCATCAGTGGATGAAAAGACATTTATGCAGGATCCATCTGAATCACCTGCCAGGGGAGAAATGGTAAACTTGAACTATATCTCATTTTACTGATTGAATCCAGAAAGGGGAATTTGTAGATGGCGAGTCATTTTATTGAACAGATCCAGAAATGAGACTGTGTAGATGACAAGTCATTTTACTGAACGAATCCAGAAATGAGATTATGTAGATGACAAAGCATTTTACTGAATGAATCGAGAAATGAGATTATGTAGATGACAAGTTATTTTACTGAACAAACCAATAACATGTTGTAGTGTCCAGTGCAGAATGTTTGAAACTGAGAAAATTGTGTGATAAAGGGTAGAATGTCAGGCAGGCCTATATGCCCTATTCTTTACCCTTTACAAATAAGTTCAGTCACCCAACAGAAGGTGCAGCTGTAGCTAAGGTGACATGCATAGATAACCCAACAGAGGTGCAGCTGTCGCTAAGGTGACATGCAATGATAAACCAACAGAAAGTGTAACTGTAGCTAAGGTGACATGCAATGATAAACCAACAGAAAGTGTAACTGTAGCTAAAGTGACATGCATAGATAACCCAACAGAATGTGCAGCTGTAGCTAAGGTGACATGCATAGATAACCCAACAGAATGTGCAGCTGTAACTAAGGTGACATGCATAGATAACCCAACAGAATGTGCAGCTGTAACTAAGGTGACATGCATAGATAACCCAACAGAATGTGCAGCTGTAGCTAAGGTGACATGCATAGATAACCCAACAGAATGTGCAGCTGTAACTAAGGTGACATGCATAGATAACCCAACAGAATGTGCAGCTGTAGCTAAGGTGGCATGCATAGATAACCCAACAGAATGTGCAGCTGTAACTAAGGTGACATGCATGGATAACCCAACAGAATGTGCAGCTGTAGCTAAGGTGACATGCATAGATAACCCAACAGAATGTGCAGCTGTAACTAAGGTGACATGCATAGATAACCCAACAGAATGTGCAGCTGTAACTAAGGTGACATGCATAGATAACCCAACAGAATGTGCAGCTGTAACTAAGGTGACATGCATAGATAACCCAACAGAATGTGCAGCTGTAACTAAGGTGACATGCATAGATAACCCAACAGAATGTGCAGCTGTAACTAAGGTGACATGCATAGATAACCCAACAGAATGTGCAGCTGTAACTAAGGTGACATGCATAGATAACCCAACAGAATGTGCAGCTGTAACTAAGGTGACATGCATGGATAACCCAACAGAATGTGCAGCTGTAACTAAGGTGACATGCATGGATAACCCAACAGAATGTGCAGTGTAACTAAGGTGACATGCATGGATACATGTGTTTTTTCTCTTTAAGCTCTGAAGTGATTAGTTTGTCAACTATACAAAACAAAATACAAGCAATCCTCAGTTAAACTGACTAATAGGAGAAAAACCTGTTCTTCAGAGCCCTTAAGTCCATTGAATGGAATGTTTGGGTAGGAGGAAGGGTGTTTTTTTTTGTGTTGCTTTTATTTAAAAGAAAAAACAAATACAATATACAGTCCCGTACAATATAAAATTATTGACATTTGACTTAAGGATCTTGGAGAAAGTTTTTTTTTTTTTTTTTTAATGTTGTAAATAATGTTGTGAACACATGCTAGTGAGACACTTTGCTCTAGTTTCTCAGTTCCAATTTTAGTGCCATATTTAAGTTTATGTGCTTGCTTTTAACTTTTCTGTCTCTTGATGTCATTTAGAATTGTAAAGTAAAAGGTAAAACTACCATTTTCATGCCTTTAAGGCATATATTTCCAGGACCATCAGCACATGAAAGCGTGATGTGGTCAGTATCACACCTGACCTTATTTACTGTCCCACATTTCTCTAGTACCCATTTTTAGAGGCTGGGTGGGCCCCGGAGCCTTTTTTTACTGGGTAGCAGAACAATCACATTGCTGGTACTTGAACCATACCACTGAGTTAGTCAACCAAGCTCCTACTTGGCTAACCAGGCCGGCTGCTGAGTTAGTCAACCAAGCTCCTATTTACTTGGCTAACCAGGCCGGCTGCTGAGTTAGTCAACCAAGCTCCTGCTTGGCTAACCAGGCCGGCTGCTGAGTTAGTCAACCAAGCTCCTATTTACTTGGCTAACCAGGCCGGCTGCTGAGTTAGTCAACCAAGCTCCTATTTACTTGGCTAACCAGGCCGGCTGCTGAGTTAGTCAACCAAGCTCCTACTTGGCTAACCAGGCCGGCTGCTGAGTTAGTCAACCAAGCTCCTACTTGGCTAACCAGGCCGGCTGCTGAGTTAGTCAACCAAGCTCCTACTTGGCTAACCAGGCCGGCTGCTGAGTTAGTCAACCAAGCTCCTACTTGGCTAACCAGGCCGGCTGCTGAGTTAGTCAACCAAGCTCCTATTCACTTGGCTAACCAGGCCGGCTGCTGAGTTAGTCAACCAAGCTCCTACTTGGCTAACCAGGCCGGCTGCTGAGTTAGTCAACCAAGCTCCTATTTACTTGGCTAACCAGGCCGGCTGCTGAGTTAGTCAACCAAGCTCCTATTCACTTGGCTAACCAGGCCGGCTGCTGAGTTAGTAAACCAAGCTCCTATTCACTTGGCTAACCAGGCCGGCTGCTGAGTTAGTAAACCAAGCTCCTATTCACTTGGCTAACCAGGCCGGCTGCTGAGTTAGTAAACCAAGCTCCTATTCACTTGGCTAACCAGGCCGGCTGCTGAGTTAGTAAACCAAGCTCCTATTTACTTGGCTAACCAGGCCGGCATTTTGAATTGTAAGATTGCAAAATTATTTAATAAACAATTCAGAAATCACACTTTATACAACCTGTCTACAAGATAGCTTGAGGCAGACTGAAGACTGAATTAAATCAAGTACATGCTTTCCAAAATAAGTGCGATATGAAATGTGTACAGTGCTGAGATTTTTCATTTTTTATTAAAAAAAAAAATTATTTGCCTGGTCCATTAAATCTGAAATTCATTCATTGAGGTCAGTTAAGTTGAGGGCTTACTGTGTTGTGTTGTTGTCTGTTAACTTGAAGGTTTACTGTGTTGTGTTGGTGCCTGTTAACTTGAGGGTTTACTGTGTTGTGTTGTTGTCTGTTAACTTGAAGGTTTACTGTGTTGTGTTGGTGCCTGTTAACTTGAAAGTTTACTGTGTTGTGTTGTTGTCTGTTAACTTGAGGGTTTACTGTGTTGTGTTGGTGCCTGTTAACTTGAAGGTTTACTGTGTTGTGTTGTTGTCTGTTAACTTGAGGGTTTACTGTGTTGTGTTGGTGCCTGTTAACTTGAAGGTTTACTGTGTTGTGTTGTTGTCTGTTAACTTGAAGGTTTACTGTGTTGTCTCTTAAGTTGAGGGCTTACTGTGTTGTGTTGTTGTCTGTTAACTTGAAGGTTTACTGTGTTGTGTTGGTGCCTGTTAACTTGAGGGTTTACTGTGTTGTCTCTTAAGTTGAGAGTTTACTGTGTTGTTGTTTGTTAACTTGAGAGTTTACTATGTTGGTGTCTGTTAACTTGAGAGTTTACTGTGTTGTTGTCCATTAAGTTGAGGGTTTACTGTGTTGTTGTCCATTAAGTTGAGGGTTTACTGTGTTGTTGTCCATTAAGTTGAGGGTTTACTGTGTTGTTGTCCATTAAGTTGAGGATTTACTGTGTTGTGTTGGTGCCTGTTAACTTGAAGGTTTACTGTGTTGTGTTGTTGTCTGTTAACTTGAGGGTTTACTGTGTTGTGTTGGTGCCTGTTAACTTGAAGGTTTACTGTGTTGTGTTGTTGTCTGTTAACTTGAAGGTTTACTGTGTTGTCTCTTAAGTTGAGGGCTTACTGTGTTGTGTTGTTGTCTGTTAACTTGAAGGTTTACTGTGTTGTGTTGGTGCCTGTTAACTTGAGGGTTTACTGTGTTGTCTCTTAAGTTGAGAGTTTACTGTGTTGTTGTTTGTTAACTTGAGAGTTTACTATGTTGGTGTCTGTTAACTTGAGAGTTTACTGTGTTGTTGTCCATTAAGTTGAGGGTTTACTGTGTTGTTGTCCATTAAGTTGAGGGTTTACTGTGTTGTTGTCCATTAAGTTGAGGGTTTACTGTGTTGTTGTCCATTAAGTTGAGGATTTACTGTGTAATATTTTCTCACCATCATGGATGACATCACTAAGACAACAACAAAGACCAGTCAGAAACTTGAACATAACATCTAGATCAGAGGTTGGATCACACCCGCAGACTTTGCCACTTTTTATTTATTTTTTTTTTATCAAAATCTCATAGCTAGAAACCATTGAGATCTTGCAAGTCAAAGAAATTAGCCTGCACAAAAAAGTCCTCTACTTGGGGGGCCAATTAAAGGAACTAGTGCCAAGTTTCCTGAATGTAGGCTTTTCTTCCATTACTTCCCACAGCAGCAGGTTCTTTCTTGTTTTGTTCTTGTCATTCTGTTTTTTGTTTGTTTGTTATTTTAACAATTGTTGCACAGTTATAGTTGAGTTGTGAAGACTGACATCTGTTATAGTTGTGACAATTAGATAGATATGAAATTTTTTTTTTTATATTATCTTTCCTTATTCTCTTGATGCAGAGCTGACTGATGATCTTATGTTGTATGGTTACCTCCATGTTTATCTTGTAAATTTTTTTTTTTTTTAAACAAGACCAGACCTTCAGAGAAGGTATTGTATTTTATTTGCAAGCTTGCCACACCAGAATGATGCAGATGTTTGATGAGTTTTGTTTGCTTGCCACTGTGAAACATCTGTAATGAGTTGTATTATGTTTGCTCTAAAACAGCAGTGCTAAGCCACAGTGAATGCTGCTTTCTAGTAGTTTGAGAAACACACTATGAAGCTGTTGACTTACTTGACCACATGTTACAAGGGTTTTTTCCTTAAAAAAAGAAAATAACTACAGCTGTACTTTAAATGGCGTAGATTTTTAAGGGGGGTGGGGGATATTTCCAGTATTATTTATTATGTAAGATTTTTCTGCCATGCACAAGGATTGGGAAGAAGAGAACAAGCTTTGGCACAGCGGACACGGGGACCAAGCTTAGGGTAACTGGACTTGGCAACATTGGTAGAGTCACCCCTGAGATGAGCTGTTTATCAAGATGCTTGACTGATTTCTTCTTGTTTCTAAACCAATTCCTTACAGAAAAAGTGCCAGTATAGCTGTTATTTTATATTATTACTGAGAACAGGCTGCAAGCAGTATAAGACAGAGTTTGTAGCAGGGCTATCAGTCAGAACAAATTAAGGCATGTTTACAAGAGCAATATAAGACAGTTTACAAGAGCAATATAAGACAGAGTTTACAGGAGCAGTATAAGACAATTTACAAGAGCAATATAAGACAGAGTTTACAAGAGCAATATTAGAGTTTACAAGAGCAATAGAAGTCAGAATTTGTAAGATCATTTTCTAAGGATGACTTTAGAATAATTGGTATATAAAACAGAGACCAGTGATTTACATGGAATTGGTTGGCAAGAACCATAAACTTCCATGCACAAGTAGATCCATCACATCACAGCACATCATATCACTTAGGTAGAGTACATCATTTAAAAAAAATCTCAGAAAACTGTGAATGTGTAAGACATGGCATTGTTGTGTTGTCCATGCTGAGTGTAGCTCCCCAGTTGTATGCTTGCATAAACTCATTTGTCCTCATTGTTCAAGTAAGCTATTGTAATGTCCAGTAACAGTTATTTGAGATTATTTTTTTTATGTCAGACAGTTTTTTTGTTTTTTTTGTTTGTTTTGTGCATTCCTTTATTTAATGTGACAACAGCTTTCTTTATGATGTTCTGTGCTTTCCTTTATTTAATGTGACAACAGCTTTCTTTATGATGTTCTGTGCTTTCCTTTATGTAATGTGACAACAGCTTTGTTGATGATGTTCTGTGCTTTCCTTTATTTAATGTGACAACAGCTTTGTTTATGATGTTCTGTGCTTTCCTTTATTTAATGTGACAACAGCTTTGTTTATGATTCTCTGTGCTTTTCTTTATTTAATGTGACAACAGCTTTGTTTATGATTCTCTGTGCTTTTCTCTATTTAATGTGACAACAGCTTTGTTTATGATGCTCTGTGCTTTTCTCTATTTAACTCTTTCCACTCGCGCGAGCCCCATAAGGATCTTTGCGGTTTAGCAATGGCACCCTCGAGAGCCCTATGTGACATTGGAGTTTCTTTCGTTGAAAACACGATGTTACTTTTCATTTAACCAGTTAGTACTCTTCTGGATTCAAAGTTAAACTAGTGTTTTAAGCATGGGGGATAAATACGCCATTTTTGATACATAGATAAGGGGTAAAATTCAAGTTTATTTCGAGATTGAGTGGTAGAATGGTCACACCAACTGACTAGATCTAGCTTACTATATGTGTTTCTAGTAGCTGTAGATCTGTTAGATTTATTGGATGTCACAAAAATCCATAAATATTGATTTTTCTGTGTTGAAATTTGAATGACTATGTATTCTATATTGGATTATGACACAGCTAAGGTAAATATAAAGTACATTTTATTGTTCAGGCCTAAAATTTTGTTAGCACCAAAAATCGTTCCATCGTTTCACACCAGTTTTTTTTTCTTTTCTTTGTTTTTTTTTATGACAAATAACTTCATTTATGGAATCTTCATTCATTTCCACTTATTTTAACATGTGATACACACGTGGTGATCATGGAATTAATTCTACACAGGGACCCCTTCTCCAAAATGTCTGCTTCGTCAGAAACTAAGGAACATTTTGGAAGTAACGCGGGTGGAAAGAGTTAATGTAACAACAGCTTTGTTTATGATACTCTGTGCTTTTCCCTATTTAATGTGACAACAGCTTTGTTTATGATGCTCTGTGCTTTTCTCTATTTAATGTGATATTAAATGAGTTTACCACACAGAAAAGATGAAATTTTATTCACTGTTTGTGCAGAAACAAAGCTGGAATCTACTCACTAGGTCTTGATGTTTGATGTAAATAATTGAGTACAACTGTCTTTCTGTTTATGTAACCTCCAGTTTGCTATATGTTATGTGTCCATTACTATAACCTCCAGTTTGCTATGTTATGTTTCTATTGTAACAACCATAAACTGAATGTTATGCTTTTATTACCTCCAGTTATTATATGTTATGTTTCCATTTTTATAACTTCCAGTTGACATATGTCATGTTTCCATTGCTATAACCTCCAGTATGTGTATGTATGCACTGTATTTATAGTTACTGCAGACACATTTTCATTTTTCTCACAACAGCATCATGAGTAACAGTGTGATGTTACATACTTTTCCCCCAAACTGATGTACACTAATATACACCTCATCATAAAACTATCATCCTCATCAGTACCATCATGATCAGACTGCTCTCTCCTCATCTTAGATAGTTGTTTACATCTTCTGTTATAGTTTCTACAACTTATGTCAGGGGTGTTTAATCTTCTGCCATAGTGTTTACATCTTCTGTTATAATGTTTACATCTTCTGTTATAGTGTTTACATCTTCTGTTATAGTGTTTATATATTCTGTTATAGTGTTTACATATTCTGTTATAGTGTTTACAACTATGTCAGGGGTGTTTAATCTCTGCCATAGTGTTTACATCTTCTGTTATAGTGTTTACATCTTCTGTTATAGTGTTTACATCTTCTGTTATAGTGTTTACATATTCTGTTTAGTGTTTACAACTTATGTCAGGGGTGTTTAATCTCTGCCATTTTTGTTTACTATAATTGGCAAACTATCTTGCCAGCCCTATGTGATGTTTTAACGGCACGGGAAGGATATAAGATATAAGATAAGATAGTGTTTATATTTTCTGCCATAATCAGCATGTTTGTTTCTGTTTGAGTTAGACCATTGTACTGACCAGCACTCAAATGAAAGCCAGCATGTTCTGTTGCAGGGTCACATTTACTTCTGCTCGCATCTTCTAATTTTGTTTTCTGCTCAAATGGTTCAGAGTCACTCTCCACATATCTTGGTCTTTCGCAGGCTCTGTCCAGGCTTTATGGCTGATAACTTAAGATATCATTATGTCTCAATGTAGCTGTACCATGTGGCCTACTTCCTATGTTAGGTTTACCATACACAAACTGTTGGGGTGATTCCCAGCCAACTCAGTCTTCTGCTGCTTAGTGCTGTCATGCTGCAGAGCCTCAGAGCTGCTGCCACTTGCTGCTGTTTGTTATTCTTTACACAAACAGTCAAGTTCTTTTCTCATGCCTGCCTTATGTTGTTCACCTTTCACATTCTTATGAGTGCTAAGTACACAGGAATCTTTGTTTACAGTGTTAACTCTCTGTTGTTCCTTTACTTTTTCCTTTGTTTGACTAAGCTGTAGCAGTCTTTCCTATTCATGTATTGATTTCTTCATCCAAGGAGAAGGTGGAAGTAACTCTAGACCCAAGATAGATAAACCTGTTGCCTGATTAAAGCAGGTTCCCATTCAGTGTTAGACAAATCAGTGTGATCATGCATTGTCCAGAAACCACCATCTTGTTGATACTTACCGTCAGTGAAAAAAGATCACGCGCTCTGGGCATACTCTTAGTCTGTAGAGTCCCTCACTGTGAGCTATATAGGCTGCATCGTCATCAAATTGGCATTACTTGATTGCCAACACTGCCACAGCAATCAACCATTTCTTTCTGCCTTGTCACATACATAACTTTCTTGTAATAATGGTAATGTTTATATGTTCTAGTCTGACATAACTTTCCTGTAATAATGGTAATGTTTTTATGTTATAGTCTGACATAACTTTCTTGTAATAATGGTAATGTTTTTATGTTATAGTCTGACATAACTTTCTTGTAATAATGGTAATGTTTTTATGTTATAGTCTGACATAACTTTCTTGTAATAATGGTAATGTTTTTATGTTATAGTCTGACATAACTTTCTTGTAATAATGGTAATGTTTATACATGTACATTCTAGTCATCTGTCATGCAAATTTGTGTTGTTTTTTTTCTCATATTTGGTTATCATTCAGAATTTGTCAAACAAAATGGTTGAGAATTTTGGTGACATGTTTTGACAATTGTCTGTACCTTCTACAGCTGATCGTATCAGTACCAGTGATTGTTCTCAAACTGGAAGGAGGCGTGGGACACCAGACTATACCATTGCTCATCATAGAATCATCCTTCTCAACCCAGGTCCACAACTGGAGCTCAGATGTGAGTGCTCATATACCAGAACAATTCTCTGTGCTCTCTTTGTTGCACATATAACAGTGTGTACTTTTGCTTTTCACGGCAACACTGACCTAAATCTCTCTTCGCCCTTGTACCAGGCCAGGCAGGCATTAGAAGAAAGAGCAGAGGAAGGGCAAGCAGTGAAGTGAGTTCATGTTGTAAATGCTATAGAAGATGCAGGTCAGATAAAAGACTTCACTTGTCGACAGTGAAGGAGCTGAAGTGAAACTTGCTGTGATAACAGAATATAGATTTCTGGAGTTTGTTCCCTGCATTATCACTTAAAGTTAAATCTCTTTTTTTTTTTTTCTTTTTGCTATAGTTGGAGTTTTGGGGTAATTTCCCGTGAGTATCCAAGCAGAGCTTTTACTTACAACAAGCTTGTGTGTTGTGAGCATTTGCCAAAGCATGAGAGTTGCTGGAAAGCCTTACAGGGTGATTTTTGGTCTGAAAGAGTTCAGCATCCTGCAAGAGAAGTCATGGAGTGAATGGACAAGCTTGTCTCCAGTGTTTTTATTATGTTATGGTGGAATTTGCAGTATAGTGTTGCTCTTGCCAGTGCTATTTGTGTATTTTGTAGAAACACCAACTGTTTGAGATGTATTTCATATAAGGAATTTCATCATCATCATCGTGATCATGATCCTGTTCCATAGTTAAACCAGCTTTTTGTTTGACTTTGACAAGTGGCATTTGTTATCTATGTGTAGTCAGCTGTGAGATGTCCAGCCACAAAATGTAGTTCAACTGTGAGATGTCTGCCTGGGTCTTGTTGCATGTACAGTGTACAAGGAGTTGTATGATTTGTCATGAGTATGACTTTATGTTTGTCACCATTTGGCAAGCTCCTAGTGAGTCAAGGGGGCCTCCACAGTGTAGCAAGACATGGTTAATTAAAGATACTGGAAGAATGGTCAAGCAGTACAGGACCGCTGTTATCAGTCATTGTAGGCTGAAGTATATCTTGTATGTAACATCTGTTGTTTCAGTTTATATATTGGCAAAATTAGTCTGGCCATTATCAGGCTCTTTAGTGTGGCTTTGTATGGAACAACTTTCACTGCTTTAATGATGAAATGATGTTTGTGGTGTATGTTTGAGTTAGGGTTGTGAAATCTTTCAGTTGTTGATTTAATGAAGAGAATGAATGGACACATTATGTGCAGGAAACTGTCTACTGTAGAGAGGCAGACAAATGAATGGACACATTATGTGCAGGAAACTGTCTACTGTAGAGAGGCAGACAAATGAATGGACACATTATGTGCAGGAAACTGTCTACTGTAGAGAGGCAGACAAATGAATGGACACATTATGTGCAGGAAACTGTCTACTGTAGAGAGGCAGACAAATGAATGGACACATTATGTGCAGGAAACTGTCTACTGTAGAGAGGCAGACAAATGAATGGACACATTATGTGCAGGAAACTGTCTACTGTAGAGAGGCAGACAAATGAATGGACACATTATGTGCAGGAAACTGTCTACTGTAGAGGGGCAGACAAATGAATGGACACATTATGTGCAGGAAACTGTCTACTGTAGAGGGGCAGACAAATGAATGGACACATTATGTGCAGGAAACTGTCTACTATAGAGAGGCAAATAACTACACAACTTTCTCTTCCTTCTCCTCCCCCCAGTGGGAATTTTTGTTGTTTATAGGTAACCCTGCAGTTAGACACCTTTGATGGTCAGGTAACTGGTAGATGTCCTTCTTCTACATCATGCTGTGGTAATTGTGGTTATTTGTTTGGTGACCGGGTTGTTTCATTTTGCTGCCAGAAGAAAGTTTTTGTGTTGCATGTGCATCTTTCCTATCATTCATATCTGTCCCCGATGTTCAGATGTACATTGAGAGCAGCATGAGTGTTGAGATTGCCTACAACAATGAGAAGCTTGGAGTATGGGAACCTATCATTGAACCTGTCATTGACACCAGAAAGTCAGCACCTCACAAGTGGGGCCTCTCTGTGGAGGTTAGTCAGAGTTTTCTTTTCCCCCCATGTCTGTCCTTCAGTATTCCCTCATCATCCATGTCAACATCATATCATATCTCTTTATTCCCTCATCATGTCTACTTCATATCATATCTCTTTATTCCCTCATCATGTCTACTTCATATCATATCTCTTTATTCCCTCATCATGTCTACTTCATATCATATCTCTTTATTCTCTCATCATGTCTACTTCATATCATATCTCTTTATTCCCTCATCATGCCTACTTCATATCATAGCTCTTTTTTCTCTCATCATGTCTACTTCATATCATATCCCTTTATTCCTTAATCATGTCTACTTCATATCATATCTCTTTATTCCCCCCTTATGTCTACTTCATATCATAGCTCTTATTCCTTCATCATGTCTACTTCATATCATAGCTCTTTATTTCCCACCATGTCTACTTCATATCATATCTCTTTATTACCCCCTTATGTCTGCTTCATATCATATCTCTTTATTCCCCCCTTATGTCTACTTCATATCATAGCTCTTATTCCTTCACCATGTCTACTTCATATCATTTCTCTTTATTCCTTCATCATGTCTACTTCATAGCTTTTTATTCCCTCTTCATGTCTGCTTCATATAGCTCTAATTCCTTCATCATGTCTACTTCATATCATAGCTTTTTATTCCCTCTTCATGTCTGCTTCATATTATAGCTCTTATTCCTTCATCATATCTATTCAAGATTAAAGTCTTCATTCTCCATCATCATGTCTACACAGTATCATAATTTTTTTTTTATTTCCTCATTCATATCTAATTGATGTCATGGTTCTTTTTTTTTTCCAGTCATCATCATGTCTACTCAGTATCACAGGTCATTATTCCATTACCATATTGTATGCTCAGTATGATAGGTGATTATTCCCTAATCGTCATCATCATGTCACTTGGTATCATGTAATTATTCCCTTACCATATTGTACACTCAGTATGATAGGTGTCTTTTCTCCCTTATCTTCACGTCCACCCATAGTCACAGTTATTATTTCCCTTATCTTGTCTACTCAATATCATAGGTTATTATTCCCTTATTATGTCCACTTGTTAACAAGTAATTATTTCCTGTTATTTTTAGTTGATATCAAAAGTCATTATTACATTTCCTTTCTCTCTGCCTACATGATCCAAGATGAGTTACAATAAAAATTACAATACAGAAGGAAGATGACAGAGAAATTGAAAAACAGAATGTGACAGGTCAATGAAAACTGACAAAAATCTGCATCACAGTGTCGCAGTTAGGTAGGGGAATGTGAGACATAAATGACAACTGCTGTAAAACTGGTTCTAGTAATGAAAAAAAATGTATGGTACACGTCCTATTTTTCTATATCTCTGTCATCTTTCTTCTGTAATGTAATTTTTATTGTAACTCATCTTACTTTCTGCCATTCTTGTTTCTGCCCACTTTCCTCACTCTTTCATTTTGTAAAACTCTACCGTTCACCCATGTTCTCTCTAAGCTGTGTGGCCGTGCACAGAAAAAAAATCACACTGCACACAAAGTTTTTGGAGCCGCACAAAAAGAATAATGAAACTGCTACTTTTATTTTCCAGTTTCCAGATGTTTACTCCGTGCTATAATTGTGATAAAGAAAAATACAGTGATGGTACATGTTTTTCCTTTACTGTTTCTTTCTTATTGAGATATGAATTTCGGATTGGATGTTTCAACTGGTCTTTTATCACGTAGTTTCGGTAATACTGTAGCAGAATCATGACAAGGCAAGTGGGCACACAGAGAATAGAGGATAATTAAAATAAATGGGCAGATGAATTTCTGCTGCTGAAGAGTACAGGAGGTCTTTCCTGTTATTAAATGTACAGACCTTTACAGTGTGTGTGCGTGCGAGCGTGCATTACTACACAAATTTGCACAAACAGTATTTTTTTTGCACATGAGCTGAACATTTTGTATACAGACCGCAAACCCATAGAGTTAACATTGCTATACACTCATCTATTTTCATTACTAGAACCAGTTTTACTGCAGTTGTCATTTGTTTTATATCTGCATAATCTAACAGACTTGATAGAACAGAAAGTTACAACTATCCAAAATTAAACATCAACCAAAACAGAAGAAAATCATCCTGTATACTCAGACACTCAGTACAGACTGCAGATGGCACAAACAACTCAAAATTCTACCTCTCAGTGTCGCAGTTAGGTAGGGGAATGTGAGACATAAATGACAACTGCTGTAAAACTGGTTCTAGTAATGAAAAAAAATGTATGGTACACGTCCTATTTTTCTATATCTCTGTCATCTTTCTTCTGTAATGTAATTTTTATTGTAACTCATCTTACTTTCTGCCATTCTTGTTTCTGCCCACTTTCCTCACTCTTTCATTTTGTAAAACTCTACCGTTCACCCATGTTCTCTCTAAGCTGTGTGGCCGTGCACAGAAAAAAAATCACACTGCACACAAAGTTTTTGGAGCCGCACAAAAAGAATAATGAAACTGCTACTTTTATTTTCCAGTTTCCAGATGTTTACTCCGTGCTATAATTGTGATAAAGAAAAATACAGTGATGGTACATGTTTTTCCTTTACTGTTTCTTTCTTATTGAGATATGAATTTCGGATTGGATGTTTCAACTGGTCTTTTATCACGTAGTTTCGGTAATACTGTAGCAGAATCATGACAAGGCAAGTGGGCACACAGAGAATAGAGGATAATTAAAATAAATGGGCAGATGAATTTCTGCTGCTGAAGAGTACAGGAGGTCTTTCCTGTTATTAAATGTACAGACCTTTACAGTGTGTGTGCGTGCGAGCGTGCATTACTACACAAATTTGCACAAACAGTATTTTTTTTGCACATGAGCTGAACATTTTGTATACAGACCGCAAACCCATAGAGTTAACATTGCTATACACTCATCTATTTTCATTACTAGAACCAGTTTTACTGCAGTTGTCATTTGTTTTATATCTGCATAATCATAACAGACTTGATAGAACAGAAAGTTACAACTATCCAAAATTAAACATCAACCAAAACAGAAGAAAATCATCCTGTATACTCAGACACTCAGTACAGACTGCAGATGGCACAAACAACTCAAAATTCTACCTCTCAGATATAGCAGTATCCTTTTAAGAAAGTTAAGTTTGTTCATATAATTCAATGGCACACTTCTCTGCTTTACCTTTGGCCACGGGTTATATCTAACCTTAAAAATATTCTGACCACTGGTTATATCTAACCTTAAAAATATTCTGACCACTGGTTATATCTAACCTTAAAAATATTCTGACCACTGGTTATATCTAACCTTAAAAATATTCTGACCACTGGTTATATCTAACCTTAAAAATATTCTGACCAATGCTTATATCTAACCTTAACTTTTTGTGTACTGGGGAGTTTTCCATCAAATGACAAATGGGGAATTTTCATAAAGTGGAATGGGATGGCTGTCACATTTAGAAGGATCACAGAGGCATAGTCTGATTCACAGTATGACATATTATACTTTAGTTTAAACAGGGAAAGTTGTATATTGTTTTTCTAATAAAATTGTTAGTATGTTATTAGTATAGAGCAGAAAAAAGAGCTAAGAATTGAGAAGAAAAAATGGAAAATTATGATGAAATAATTTCTCACTTACCCCTCATAACTTGTACTGGGTCCATTATATCCAAAATGAATAAAATTTTACACAAACACCATTTCCTCACAGAAAATATATACTAATTATTTATTTACAATTAATTTACAGTCTACAATACACTGAAAATATGAAAACACAAGTGGGCTATAAGCTTAGAAAAAACTTTAAAAAAATTAAATTCAAACTGGCTTTCAAATCAGCCACGTGGCTGTCTCGTGTAGATGGTTTCTGATACCAGAAGGAAGTAATACTACCAGCTTTGTCAACCTTTTTAGTATAGTTTGGTTTAATTCAAAATTAAAGACCGTTTCCCAACGTACTCAGAGTATGGTAGAGAAATTGTGCTGACCCCAACCATGCAACAGACTTCATACAGAATACAAAGAGTTAAAAATAGTCTGTATATAAAAACCTATGTACTTCATGAGCCCAGATTTTATCTGTATGAGAAAAATCTTGCATACTCTGTGGTGCAGCTCTGAGTGAAAATTTGTGATGTTTCATCTTTTAATTCCAAACTTTCAGCATTTACTTGCCTCCAGTTATATGCCTCCCTAAAATACCTAATTGCTGCTTGTACTGTTTGGCTCTGTATGACAGGATATCACTATATGACTCACAAATTTGACTGTGATAGGATATCAGCTCACAAAGTTGGCTGTGCATGATAGAATGTCATTATCTGAGAAGATATCACTAGTGTTTTTCTGTCACATTCAGGTGATGAAGAATCAAGAAGAGTTGCTGGAGGATGAAGAGGGTAGTTTGCTGCCCCCAGCCAAGATGAGTATTAATGTTACAGCTACTGAACCACTACAGTTGCTGCTGACTAAAACATGCCTGGATGTTCTCAGCCAGCTTGGCCAGGTAAGAGATAGAACTTGCTTCTAATTCAACAAGCCTTGGCACACAGTCACTATTTGGCCTTATCAGCAGGACTTGCAGATACAGTAACATGAATCTTTTCTACTTTGATATAATTATTTCATCAAAAACTTTACAAGCAAGACTTTTAAATACTGTTTACAAGACTTTCCTGCTGCTTGTACTTAATTAATTATTAAGGTATAAAGTATATGTGCACCTCTGTACTATGCTGTGTTGAGAGGTTTAACAAGCAAGAAGGCAACACATATCCTTGTCAGATTTTCCTCACTGTGTCAATATGTGTTGAATATTCTATGTCATGTCTAGCAACTGCTATTTGCTACAAATACAATTGCTTTTTAATTTGTGATGTCTTTTCCATCTAAATCAGTATCTTTCTGACATTGGCCAATTGTTCCTGTCATATTGTGTCAAAGCCTTGCACAGTCTGTGTATATATAGATGAGCCTTTTCAAATATTTTTCTCATGTGACATCCTCATGCTGAGTATGGCTTCATTTGTTCCACTGTTTTGCCAAAACCCAAACTACTGATGGCTACTCTCCTCATTTTGTTCCTGAATGATCTTTGGTATTATCTTTGTCACATGTCTCATTAGGGTTATGATTCTAAAGTCAGGGAATTCTAATGATTTTGCTTTTGGATATATGATTTACCTTTTTTTTTTCTTTTCAGAAAGCTTGATTACATATTCTTTCCTTCTTCCACTTACATCAGAACTTCCTGTCAGAAGTTGTTCATGTTTGATGTTAATACAGTCACTTCAAATTCCACTTTAGATTACCTGTTTGTGATTTGTCTCATTTCCTTTTGTCCTTTTTTTTAAAAAAATCTATTTCTTCACATGGTCTACAACTGATCTCTAACCAGTTTTTCTTTTCTATCCAGCACAACTTGTGGATTATTTTATCAGTTTTTTTTTTGTTTGTTCTTTTTATTACTTCCATTTTCATCAGAACATCTGTTTTTATTTTGGTCTTTCTTTAGTAATTTCTTGTATACATTTTTCTTATTACTTTCTCCATTGGGTTTTCATATTTGTATTGTTTTCTTCTAGTTGACTGACTAACATATCTGTATTGTTTTCTTCTAGTTTGGTTTAATTCAAAATTAAAGACCGTTTCCCAACGTACTCAGAGTATGGTAGAGAAATTGTGCTGACCCCAACCATGCAACAGACTTCATACAGAATACAAAGAGTTAAAAATAGTCTGTATATAAAAACCTATGTACTTCATGAGCCCAGATTTTATCTGTATGAGAAAAATCTTGCATACTCTGTGGTGCAGCTCTGAGTGAAAATTTGTGATGTTTCATCTTTTAATTCCAAACTTTCAGCATTTACTTGCCTCCAGTTATATGCCTCCCTAAAATACCTAATTGCTGCTTGTACTGTTTGGCTCTGTATGACAGGATATCACTATATGACTCACAAATTTGACTGTGATAGGATATCAGCTCACAAAGTTGGCTGTGCATGATAGAATGTCATTATCTGAGAAGATATCACTAGTGTTTTTCTGTCACATTCAGGTGATGAAGAATCAAGAAGAGTTGCTGGAGGATGAAGAGGGTAGTTTGCTGCCCCCAGCCAAGATGAGTATTAATGTTACAGCTACTGAACCACTACAGTTGCTGCTGACTAAAACATGCCTGGATGTTCTCAGCCAGCTTGGCCAGGTAAGAGATAGAACTTGCTTCTAATTCAACAAGCCTTGGCACACAGTCACTATTTGGCCTTATCAGCAGGACTTGCAGATACAGTAACATGAATCTTTTCTACTTTGATATAATTATTTCATCAAAAACTTTACAAGCAAGACTTTTAAATACTGTTTACAAGACTTTCCTGCTGCTTGTACTTAATTAATTATTAAGGTATAAAGTATATGTGCACCTCTGTACTATGCTGTGTTGAGAGGTTTAACAAGCAAGAAGGCAACACATATCCTTGTCAGATTTTCCTCACTGTGTCAATATGTGTTGAATATTCTATGTCATGTCTAGCAACTGCTATTTGCTACAAATACAATTGCTTTTTAATTTGTGATGTCTTTTCCATCTAAATCAGTATCTTTCTGACATTGGCCAATTGTTCCTGTCATATTGTGTCAAAGCCTTGCACAGTCTGTGTATATATAGATGAGCCTTTTCAAATATTTTTCTCATGTGACATCCTCATGCTGAGTATGGCTTCATTTGTTCCACTGTTTTGCCAAAACCCAAACTACTGATGGCTACTCTCCTCATTTTGTTCCTGAATGATCTTTGGTATTATCTTTGTCACATGTCTCATTAGGGTTATGATTCTAAAGTCAGGGAATTCTAATGATTTTGCTTTTGGATATATGATTTACCTTTTTTTTTTCTTTTCAGAAAGCTTGATTACATATTCTTTCCTTCTTCCACTTACATCAGAACTTCCTGTCAGAAGTTGTTCATGTTTGATGTTAATACAGTCACTTCAAATTCCACTTTAGATTACCTGTTTGTGATTTGTCTCATTTCCTTTTGTCCTTTTTTTTAAAAAAATCTATTTCTTCACATGGTCTACAACTGATCTCTAACCAGTTTTTCTTTTCTATCCAGCACAACTTGTGGATTATTTTATCAGTTTTTTTTTTTTGTTCTTTTTATTACTTCCATTTTCATCAGAACATCTGTTTTTATTTTGGTCTTTCTTTAGTAATTTCTTGTATACATTTTTCTTATTACTTTCTCCATTGGGTTTTCATATTTGTATTGTTTTCTTCTAGTTGACTGACTAGCATATCTGTATTGTTTTCTTCTAGTTGACTAACATATCTATATTGTTTTCTTCTAGTTGACTGACTAACATATCTGTATTGTTTTCTTCTAGTTGCCTGACTAACATATCTGTATTGTTTTCTTCTAGTTGACTGACTAACATATCTGTATTGTTCTGTGCTTTCTTCCAGCTGCCTGACTGCCATAATCATGCACAGTAACAACACACCATGTTTATGTTGCAGACTCATCAATAACAGTACACAATGTTTATATTGCAGACTCATCAATAACAACACACCATGTTTATGTTGCAAGGTCCTGTCTCTTTCTTCTTGCATCTTCTGTTTTCAATTGTGGCTGTTGTTTCATTATCGTTTGAAGCAGTGCTTTGTGCAGTACCGCTCAGTGACATAATCTTTTGCCAGTTCTTCTCCATCCTTGCATAACACATGATTGTTATTGAAGTATGATAGAAGAAAACCGTATCGCTTCCTGTGATATGACTGTGAGTACAGCAGCATCATGTAAATTGAATTGATTTCAGGCATTCAGTGAAGCTTACCAGCTGAGAGAATTTGAAGGGACGCTGGGTCAGAAGATCATTCCCTACATTTTCAAGAACAGGCTTGGCAAGGAGCTAGCTTTGAGAACAGATGCTGCTTTTGAGGTACACCAGTTGTTTCTTGTCTCATTCTTAGGAAGCTTTCTCTCATCGGGCATGACTAGAATGTTGGAATGTGCAGACCAAAACTCAGTTCTCATTTACAGTTAGCTGTGGAAACTGAAACTTACTACTGATAAAGTTATATTTAGGATTAGCTGTGGAAACTGAAACTTTATATTAAGAATATTACAATGCCATAACAATTGGAGGTTATGAAATACCAGAGATTAGATATGCTGATGACACAGTGTTACTGTCCACAACACAAAAAGGAATGGAAAAACTAATTATGTCAGTCCGTAAGAACAGCGAAGAGCAGAACCTCTATCTTAATGCAAAGAAAACTAAATTGATGACAACTGACAAAACAAACAAGGCAGCTGAAATATATATCAATGAGGAAAAATTGGAAGAAGTGGAGAGTTTTGAATATCTTGGATCACTGCTAACTAATAATGGAAATACAATGAGGGAAATTAAAAGGAGGACATCTATTGCTCTTCAGAAAGTAAAACAACTAAAGAATCTGTGGAGAGGGGCAGACAGAACTACAAAAATAAGATTTTTAAGGGCATGCATCTTTCCCATTGCAACATATGCCTGTGAGACCTGGACACTTAACAAAACAGCTGAGAAACACATAAATGCCTTTGAATGTAAATGCTACAGAAGAGTTCTCCAAATATCATGGACACAAAAAAGAACAAATATCTATACTACAAGAACTTAATATTGAAGAAGGCTGGCTAGTAAAGAGTATTAAACAGAGAAAACTTAAATATTTTGGACACATTAAACGTCATGATAATTTAGAGAAGACCGTATTGGAAGGATATATAATGGGAAAAAGAAAAAGAGGAAGACCAAAATGAAGATGGCTGCAAGACATTGTTGACGATCTGCAAATGGACGCAGCAGAAGCAGGCCATCTTGCTCACAACCGAGAGGCCTACAGGAGTGCTGTTTGGGAGGCAAAGTTCCGCAAGGGACATGCAAATGAATGAATGAATGAATGAATGTGGAAACTGAAACTTACTACTGATAAAATTATATTTAGGATTAGCTGTGGAAAAACTGAAACTTACTACTGATAAAATTATATTTAGGATTAGCTGTGGAAACTGAAACTTACTATTGCTGATAAAGTTATGTTTAGGATTAGCTGTGGAAACTGAAACTTACTACTGCTGATAAAGTTATGTTTAGGATTAGCTGTGGAAAACATTTCAGAGAATGAGAAACATATTAGCCAACACATCCTTATCAATGAATGTTAGAAAATGAGTCCTAAAATGCTATATTGAACCTATGTTGTTATATGGAAGTGAATCATGGACAGTAGGCAAGTCTGCACAAAAATCATTGGAAGCAACAGAAATGTGGTTTACTAGAAGAATGTTGCGAATCCCCTGGACAGCAAAAATAACTAATGAAGAATGTATGAGAAGAGCTGGAGAGACAAAAAACCTTGTCAAAAAGATAAGAGAGAGACAATGTACTTTCATAGGACATGCAATGAGAAGAGAGGGCATAGAAAATATTATAACAACAGGAAAAATAGAAGGAAGAAGATCAAGAGGAAGACCAAGAGAAATGATACTGGACAGTCTGACGAGATGGTGTGAGAGAGGAGATCACCAACTGAGCTGATGGCTTGCATGAAGGATCGGGTACTCTGGAGAAGCATAATAGCCAATACCAGTTGGCACAGCACCTGATGATGATGATGATGTGGAAACTGAAACTTACTACTACTGATAAAGTTATGTTTATGATTAGCTGTGGAAACTTAGACTTACTATTGCTGATAAAGTTTCAGTTAGGATTAGCTGTGGAAACTGAAACTTATTACTGCTGATAAAGTTATGATTAGGATTAGCTGTGGAGACTAAAACTTACTACTGCTGATAAAGTTATGTTTAGGATTAGCTGTGGAAACTGAAACTTATTACTGCTGATAAAGTTATGTTTAGGATTAGCTGTGGAAACTAAAACTTACTACTGCTGATAAAGTTATGTTTAGGATTAGCTGTGGAAACTGAAACTTATTACTGCTGATAAAGTTATGTTTAGGATTAGCTGTGGAAACTAAAACTTACTACTGCTGATAAAGTTATGTTTACTGTGAAAACTGAAACTTACTGCTGATAAAGTTATGTTTAGGATTAGCTGGGGAAACTAAGCTTACTAGTAGTAAAAGAAGCAAACAGTTCCAGTTAGTTTTGTAAACTAAAAGGGTAGTTAAAATTGTAGAAATATTATTTGATAAATCTATTATCTGAATACATGGACATTTTATTGCTGAATTAATGCCCCATTAATCTTTATTTAATCATTGTGTTGTGTTAAACATTTCCCATTTCATTTATCATCTCAAATATATCTCTTATAATACAGACTATGAACATAATATTGATTTGTATGTGTATTGCTATTAGATCAATTTTCATTGCAGCTTTTCATTAGCTTTAAAGTGTTCCTTTGGTTTGCTTAACTGTAATATGTGTAAATAAAATGCTTTAAAACAGTTAAATGAAGGAATAAATTGACTGTAATATGTCAGCAGAGTTCTTTTGAAAAGGTTGAAAGAGTGAATTAACTGAAGCACTGTATTTGTAAATAAAATGTTTTAAAACATTTCAATGAAGTGAGTTAGCTATAGAATGTGTGACTAAAATGCTTCAAAACAGTTTAATGAAGTAGTGAGTTCAATGTAAAACATGTAAATAAAATATTTTGAAATAGTTACATGAAGTAGTCAGTTTAATGTATTATGTGTAAATAAAATGTTTTTGAAACTGTTAAATAATGAGTGATTTGACTATAGTATGTGTAAATAAAATGTTTTGGAATGGTTAAATTAACTGTAGTATATGTATAAAAAAAGTTTTGACTTACTAAAATCCATCAAGTGTATTGGAGTCTTACAGTAAAGAGTGTTTTAAAGTGATATGGTAAATGTTACTGTCAAAGCTTTTCTTTCATTGACTGGAATAATCAAGTGACTGTTCTCTCTCTATCTCTCTCTGACCACCAGCTTGCAACAGGGTATGATGTTGTTGATCTGGATCACTTTCCCAGTGGTACAGATGTGTATATGAACATAAGGACCAGGAAGGTGCTTGTAGCACAGGACTCTCTTATAAGATCTACACAGCAGCAGGATGAGAGAAGGATTAGCTTCCAGGTGCACATTTTTATGTTTTTCTATCATGTACATTTTTCTTTCTTTTTTTCTAATTATTATTTTTTTTGTACCTTATCATTATCATTTTTTGTTTTAGTTATAAAAGTTCTCATACACTTTAATTGTCCTAACATATTCATAGAATTTTTTTTAAAAATTGGAACAGTTTATTAAAATTCATTATTGAGCTGGACAGTTGTATTAATGTGCTAGTTGCATTAATGAGCTAGACAGTTGTATTAATGACCTAGACAGTTGTATTAGAGAACTATATAGTTGTATTAATGAGCTAGACATTTGTAATACTGAGCTACATGGTTGTATTAATGGACTAGGCAGTTATATTAATGAGCTGGACAGTTGTTTTAAACAGTTGTATTAAGGATCTAAATAGATATAATGATGAGCTGGACAGTTGTATTAATGAACTAGTTGCATTAATGAGATGGACAGTTGCATTAATGAGTTAGTTGCATTACTGAGCTAGAGAGCTATAGTAATGACCTAGATAGTTGTATTAGTGAGCTATATACAAGGGGATGTCACTAAGTAACTCGCAAATGCCTGTTACAAAAAAATTTAGTGTGACAGCAATTTGAAAACTTTTAATTTTTTATCCTTCATTATTCCCCTATTTCTCAACGTAATTGTCACCAACATTGATACATTTGTCCCATCGTGTAATCAGTGATGCAATACCCATGGCGTAAAAATCAGGAGTCTGATTTCTGAACCTTTTTTTTACTTCTGTTTCCACCTCTTCGTCACTCGAGAATCTTCTCCCGTCAAGGTGGTTTTTCAATGGACCAAACAGGTCAAAATCACTTGGAGCTAAGTCAGGACTATATGGTGGATGTTACTCGTCTATCAGCTCTGATAATCTCATTCACACGTTGCACAGTCGCTTCTGTTGCAGTCTGAACAGGACGGCCAATGTTACTCATCTATCAGCTCTGATAATCTCATTCACACGTTGCACAGTCGTTTCTGTTGCAGTCTGAACAGGACAGCCAAGTTGGACTTTGTCAACAATTTTGGTGCATCCCTGAGAAAATTCTTTTACCCAGTTATAGACCGCTTTATGTGATAAACACTGTTCAACATAGAATGTCCTCAACTGAATGGCCTTTAGCCCACAAAAATCACACTACACTCCTCTGTTTTTCTTTGGTACACGCTAACAGTTGGGTATCCATTTTGTTATTGCTTTGCGCATGCACACTAACTCCCACTGCCCCCTACATACAAGTGTTATAAAGTTGGATGATGGTACTATCTAAGGATATATTTAAATACTACCTGATAACTGCCACTGATAAAATATTTCAATTTGCGAGTTACTTAGTGACTCCCCTTCATAGTTGTATTAATGAGCTAAACAGTTGTCATGTTTCAGCTTTCATCATATTCATAAACATGTATATCAGAAAGAAGCTTGACATTTCAGAATCACACAATCATATAGAGACCAAGAGTCCTTAGACTTGTGTATAATTACAGTGATATTGTGTGATGGCAGATACTTGGAACTTACTTGATTAGAGTTTCCCTTGCAGCAGTCATTTCAGGAATCATCGCACTGACAGCTGATCTATGAGAACCAGTAGGCAAGAAGAACATAGATTTAGCATTTGACTTGAGTTCCAGACAAGAGCAGCTGACTAGGAGGACATTATCCCACTTCTTGTGTCAGCTGTTCTCTGCTCATCACCTTAACACAAACTAGATATTTCACGCATGAATAAAACTGGCACAGACTATCAGAATCTGCTGTGTATAGGGAGAATATTTGATTCAAGTGATTCCATTCATTGTCCAGCCAGAAAGACATCATTTTTCACATTTTGTTTTTTGTTTAAAGTTCTTTCCTAATGTTTATAATAAAAAAATTCAGTTTGGTGGAGAAATGTAAGTATTTTTGACTGTATTGTCCATAGCTGGCAGATAGCAGTGTCAAACATGAGATCTCCATCAAGCAGGCTAGAAAGAGAATGTTCACAATCAACAATTATCAGGTTGTGGTCAATGCTGAAGCCCACATAGGACAGAAAGTGGTGTCATTTGTCTCACTGTTACAAGTAAGTCATTAGTTATGTAGTCTCAGCATTGGCTGATTTAATGTTAGCCAGTCTAATGTGTGTAGGTTTAAGTGCTAGCCAGTCTAATGTATGTAGGTTTAAGTGCTAGCCAGTCTGATGCGTGTAGGTTTAAGTGCTAGCCAGTCTAATGTGTGTAGGTTTAAGTGCTAGCCAGTCTAATGTATGTAGGTTTAAGTGCTAGCCAGTCTAATGCGTGTAGGTTTAAGTGCTAGCCAGTCTAATGTGTGTAGGTTTAAGTGCTAGCCAGTCTAATGTATGTAGGTTTAAGTGCTAGCCAGTCTGATGCGTGTAGGTTTAAGTGTTAACCAGTCTGATGTGTGTAGGTTTAAGTGTTAGCCAGTCTGATGTGTGTAGGTTTAAGTGTTAGCCAGTCTGATGTGTGTAGGTTTAAGTGTTAGCCAGTCTGATGTGTGTAGGTTTAAGTGTTAGCCAGTCTGATGTGTGTAGGTTTAAGTGTTAGACAGTCTGATGTGTGTAGGTTTAAGTGTTAGTCAGTCTGATGTGTGTAGGTTTACGTGTTAGCCTGTCTGATATGTGTAGATTTAAGTGTTAGCCAGTCTAATGTATGTAGGTTTAAGTGCTAGCCAGTCTAATGTGTGTAGGTTTAAGTGTTAGCCTGTCTGATGTGTGTAGGTTTAAGTGTTAGCCAGTCTAATGTGTGTAGGTTTAAGTGTTAGCCTGTCTGATGTGTGTAGGTTTAAGTGTTAGCCAGTCTGATGTGTGTAGGTTTAAGTGTTAGCCAGTCTAATGTGTGTAGGTTTTAGTGTTAGCCAGTCTAATGTGTGTAGGTTTAAGTGCTAGCCAGTCTAATGTGTGTAGGTTTAAGTGTTAGCCAGTCTAATATGTGTAGGTTTAAATGTTAGCCAATCTGATGTGTGTAGGTTTAAGTGTTAGCCAGTCTGATGTGTTTTATTTTTAAGTTGTAGTCAGTGGGTTGCAGAGTGATGCTGTGAGGAAGTTTGAAAAGTAAGAAGAGGTGGACTTAGTAGAGAGGTACTATAATGATTGAAGAGAATATTAAGTGTAGCTAAACGAGTTTAACCCATGTGGCTCCAGCATCCCATAATTTTGAATGCAGCGGTTCTCAAGCACCAGGCGGCTTGTGTCATCTGCGTAACATTGTTTGATGGCTGTTACCATAAAATCAGATTTGCCTCTGTTAAGTAATAAAGCTGCTCCTACTTTTTCTTATTTTATGCACTCCACTATCACCAGTTCTGTTGCCAGATTGCCAAGTTGCCAAGTGTGGGGGCAGGCAGAAGTTTCACCTGTGCCCATGACACACTGATTTACAAACAAGGGCATACATAACAGGACTGAAATGGCCTAGGAATTGGAAATATCACTGGATCATTTGTCCAGTTGGTGTGATAATTACAGTGCAGTGATCAGCCCATGTAAGGCACAGGTGTTATGATGTTCTATGAGCAACAGTCATTAGGGATGAGATGCCAGCAGTTCACTGCATTGGGATGCAGGTCATGAGAGTCTGTGACCTAAAGTACCTGGATATAACGTTTGATCGATCGTGGTCTTACAATCAGCACATTGACCATGTCATACAAGCACAAAAATGACTTGGTGCTACTAAAGCAGCGGCTAGGTGGGACATGCAGCAATGGATGCTTGTATGGTTAATGCAGACACTGGTGCTGGCATTGGTTGATTACAGTCTCGGACTACTGACCTTATCTAAAACCCAAATTGATAGACTGGACAGAATTCAAAGCTATGTGGACTGTCCTGGGTTGCACAAAGGATACTCTGACCGTGATCATTGGTTATCTTCTGGGCCTGCCTGACATGGGGATCAGACACAAAAGTTGTTCAGGTCAAAGCTTATCTCACTGTGATCAGCAACACCACTCATCCCTTGTATAAATCACTGGCAGTAATAAAAGGTTGGCATATTAGACGTGGTAGTTATGGATGGCTGGACCTGAAACATCCATTAGTGCTGTGTGTGCTGTGGAGGATAATGGGAAAGGGCCAGAGTGGGTAGAAGTGAGAGACGATACCAACAGGCTCACCAGAGTGATCATCTCCGCGCTTGGTGGAGAATGTAGGGAATAGACGGGAGGCAGGACTGAATGCATGCAGGAAACTCGCTACTATAGAGAGCGCAACATCAACACAATTCCTTCATATCATCATAGGAAGAGCCAGGTGGCTGGCCAATCAAATTTGAGATTGCCAGAACCAACAGCTGACTGGCACATTTAGTGTTATACTCCTCGATGGTCACTGAAACGGAGAGCAGAGTATGTATAGGTGTGCCCTGAGTGTGATGATTCAAGATTCAAATGTTGAGCTGTTTGTGATAAACTGTGTGACATTGTTTGAAGTTAACAGATCCTATATGAGTTTGTAAGATTACAATGAGAGTGGTTAGTGTGTGTTTATTTGAAGCAGATAACATCTCCAGGTACAAGTTTAGAATAATTGTACAGTGATATTTACTGTATATAGTGTCCACATATTTCGAAATGTCACACATTTTATATACAAGAACAAGGAATAATCACACAGTTGTATGTTTGATGTTTTCATCTTCCTAAATACTTGAACTTGTTTTCTGTATAGCATATTCTACAGTTGTTTTCCTTTGATGTGGATACATGTCATGATATCATCATCATCAGTAATCTTCTGTGCTCCCATTGGAGCATAATGCTTCAACAAAGGTTCTCCAGCCAATTCTGCAAGTCAGCATACCTCAAACCATGTCTTTCTTTCTTCCTTTAGTTCTTCCTGTGTTTTGCGTCTCCATGTCCCCATTGGTCTGCCCCTCTTTCTTTTCCCTTGTGGTCTCCAAGTCAAGGCGGTATAGGGGTGTCTTGTTGTTTCCATTTGTAGTGTGTGGCCCAGCCATTTCCATCTTCATCTTTTGACCTCTTTAGTGATGTTCTCAGTGCCCATTCATTTGGTTATTTCCTCATTTGTCTCACACTCTTCCCAGTTAGTCAATCAGTCATTTGCATGTCCCTTGCAGAACTTTGCCTCCCTAACAGCTCTCCTGTAGGCCTCTCGGTTGTAAGTAAGATGGCCTGCTGCTGATGCATCCATTTGCAGATCATCAACGATGTCTTGCAGCCATCTTTGCCTTGGTCTTCCTCTCTTTCTTTTTCCCATTATGTACTCTTCCAAGATGGTCTTCTCTAGATTATCATGACGTTTAATGTGTCCAAAATATTTAAGTTTTCTCTGTTTAATCCTCTTTACTAGCCTTCTTCAATATTAAGTTCTTATAGTATGGATATATTTGTTCGTGTCCATGATATTTATGATCTTCCCATTGTATTCATAAAATGTCTTGATATAGCTCAGTTAAATGGATGTATGGAAGTTGCAGACAGTAGACACTCCCATTGGTGCTTTGTTTGATGTATATAAACTGTGTGATGTTTATATACATACATACATATATATATATATGAGAGGTTCATTTTTCCTGTAACTATATCTCCATAGATAAAGGTATTACATTATTATATTTGTACTCGCAACATTTTTTTTTTATTTCTTGCATGAAAATTTCATCATTCTAAGGTGAAGAATCATCTGAGGACACCAGTAGAGATCACGTACCAAGGTGAGGAAGGTACTGTATCTGTAGGAGAGGTTGCTCCTGGACACATATTGCCTGTTCCTTTGGCTGCTGTCTACAGCAGCACAGGGAAAATATTCTTCCAGCCAAAGACTGATGATAGTTGGTAAGACATTCAAGTTTACTTTCCTAGCTGTATTAGGGGGTGGAAACTTTCATAGTTGTATTCATTCATTCATTCATTTGCATGTCCCTTGCTGAACTTTGCCTCTTCAACCCTTTTATCTTAATTCTGTTTCTCCTCATGTTGTATAACTACCTGCACATGTCATCTCATTTTGTGTAACTGGCTGCACTTATCATCACCTCATTTTGTGTAACTGACTGCACTTCTCACCTCATTTTGTATAACTGGCTGCACTTATCATCACCTCATTTTGTGTAACTGGCTGCACTTTTTATCACACCATGTTATATAACCGATTGCACTTATCATCACCTCATTTTGTATAACTGACTGCTTTTTCTCACCTCATGTTGTGAAACTTCAGTTTATTACCTCATGTTGTGAAACTTCAATTTTTACCTGATGGTGTGAAACTGCAGTTTATTACTTCATGTTGTGTAACTGTAGCTTATTACCTCATGTTGTGTAACTGTAGTTTATTACCTCATGTTGTGAAACTGTAGTTTATTACCTCATGTTGTGGAACTGCAGTTTATTACCTCATGTTGTGAAACTTCAGTTTATTACCTCATGTTGTGAAACTGTAGTTTATTACCTCATGTTATGTAACTAGTTTATTACATCATGTTATGTAACTGTAGTTTATTACCTCATGTTATGTAACTGTAGTTTATTACCTCATGTTGTGAAACTTCAGTTTATTACCTCATGTTGTGAAACTGTAGTTTATTACCTCATGTTATGTAACTAGTTTATTACCTCATGTTATGTAACTGTAGTTTATTACCTCATGTTATGTAACTGTAGTTTATTACCTCATGTTATGTAACTGTAGTTTATTACATCATGTTATGTAACTAGTTTATTACCTCATGTTATGTAACTGTAGTTTATTACCTCATGTTGTGTAACTGACAACACTTTATCACCTCATTTTGTGTAACTGCTCCACTTTTATCACCTAATGTATATAAATACTCTATTTTTATCACCTCATGTTGTTAACTACTCCTCTGTTATCACCTTATGTTGTATAACTACTCCATTTTTTCTCACCTCATGTTGTGTAACTACTCCATTTTTTCTCACCTCATGTTGTGTAACTACTCCATTTTTTCTCACCTCATGTTGTGTAACTACTCCATTTTTTTCTCACCTCATGTTATGTAACTACTCAACTTTTATCACCTTATGATGTATAACGACTCCATTTTTATCACCTCATGTTGTATAACTACTCCATTTTTTTTGTTACCTCATGTTGTATAACTATTCCATTTTTTTTTACCTCATGTTGTATAACTATTCCATTTTTTTGTTACCGCATGTTGTGTAACTATTCCACTTTTATCACCTCATTTTGTATAACTACTCCATTTTTTTGTTACCGCATGTTATGTAACTACTCCACTTTTCTCACTGCATGTTGTACACCTACTGTGCTTTTTACTGTATGTTGTCTAAGTAGTGTGCTTTTATTATCTCATGTTGTCTAATTACTGTGCTTTATTACCTCATGTTGTGTAAATGATCTGGTGAGTAGGTAGATGATCAAAATTTTAAAAATATCCATCTTGTGGGCAGATTCATTGTCCTGCAGAAAATTTCCCTGACTATTTTTCTTTCATTTCATCCTTTATTTGCACAGCAGTTTAGACTAGTATCCTAGATTTATTGTTCAGCCCTTTGAAAGATAGTCACTCATCAGATTACCTTTATTTTGTGCTGTGCAGGATTGCATTGATGGTATGCTTCTCCATCTTGTGCAGTCCTTGATGTTTTTCCCTGCCACTTGCTCAGTTCACTGAGATATTTTTCTCTTGGCCTTCCTCTCTTCTTTTTCCCTTGAACTTTCCAGTCACTGCTAGGTTCTCCAGCTTATGTCTTCTCATGACATGTCTAAGAAATTTTAATTAGTTTTTGTTGTTCTGAAACTTCTTTGAGGACCTCTGTCCAGAGATTTTGTTGCATCTTTCTCCAATACCGCATCTCTGTTGCTTCTAATTTCTTTGTCAACTTTTTGTAAGTTGTCCAAGTTTCACAGTCATCTAGCAATACTAGCTCAGTGCAGCATTGTCATACTCTTTTCCTCACTTTAAGGGACATTTTCTCATTTCTTATTATCTTCATCTCATAACAAACTCCCTTTGCCGTACCTGTTTGTATTTGATTTCATTTATGTGTCTGCCATTAGCTGTTATAGTTGTTCCAAGGTCATTGAATTTATTTACTTGTGTAAATACCTTCCTTATCAAAAAAAAAAAAAGAGACCATGACCTTCACTGCTGACCTTTTAGTCTTGAGTTTCTTTGGCATGGAGAATGCAAGTGCTGCCACAGCAAGGACTATTGTCTGGTGTTAGGATCATAGCGGTGTAACCATGTTTCATCAGTAGTGATGAATCATTCCAAAAAGTTGTCGCTAGATTGCTCAGAATGCTGTAAAATGAACTTGGAAGTGTCTGCTCAGTTTCCTTTCTCATTGGCATTCAAACATTTTGGCACCCACTTGGCCAACAGTTTCAGCTCATGAAGTATATAAACCCAGTGCATTCCCTGGATATCTCTAGTGTTGAGCATTTGTTGTAGCTGAAATTCATTGATCTACCAGAATCAGGTAGTGAACAGGATCAACAATTTCTGGAGTTAACACAAGGCCTTCCAGATGTTGCTGCACCTTCACTCTCAAAATCTCCCTGCTGAAAGCTAACACAACACTTCTTCACAGTTGAGTCTGATGGGCACTCAGTGTTTGCAGCATACACTCATGGGTTTCCTTTGAAGTTTCCTTTTGTCAGGAATAGAAAGTTCATCACATCCCAGAGTTCCACACTTGAAAATTCCACATCTTTCACCAACATGGGTTCTGTCATTGATCTGAAAAAAAAAAAAGTAAAAAAAATTAGTGCTATGATCTTGTCACTAGCTTCAGCAGGAGTAGCAGGCAGTTCCCCCAGAACACTGTCAGGAGTTTGATTTTATCTGTGAGGCAACATTGCCTGACATCTATCAGTGCTCATGCTGGTCACACACGTTACTCACCATCTCTGTTTCAGCTGCCAGCTTATCTGAATTTCAGAAAAAAGGGCATGTCCAAATAACCAGCAGTTACTTCCATACAGGTTTGTTATTCTTCATGAAACTATCACAGTTTGATGTCCAAATAACCAGCAGTTACTCCCATACAGGTTTGTTTTTCTCTCTGTCCAGAGATTTTGTTGCATCTTTCTCCAATACCGCATCTCTGTTTCTTCTAATTTCTTTGTCAACTTTTTGTAAGTTGTCCAAGTTTCACAGTCATCTAGCAATACTAGCTCAGTGCAGCATTGTCATACTCTTTTCCTCACTTTAAGGGACATTTTCTCATTTCTTATTATCTTCATCTCATAACAAACTCCCTTTGCCGTACCTGTTTGTATTTGATTTCATTTATGTGTCTGCCATTAGCTGTTATAGTTGTTCCAAGGTCATTGAATTTATTTACTTGTGTAAATACCTTCCTTATCAAAAAAAAAAAAAAGAGACCATGACCTTCACTGCTGACCTTTTGGTCTTGAGTTTCTTTGGCATGGAGAATGCAAGTTCTGCCACAGCAAGGACTATTGTCTGGTGTTAGGATCATAGCGGTGTAACCATGTTTCATCAGTAGTGATGAATCATTCCAAAAAGTTGTCGCTAGATTGCTCAAAATGCTGTAAAATGAACTTGGAAGTGTCTGCTCAGTTTCCTTTCTCATTGGCATTCAAACATTTTGGCACCCACTTGGCCAACAGTTTCAGCTCATGAAGTATATGAACCCAGTGCATTCCCTGGATATCTCTAGTGTTGAGCATTTGTTGTAGCTGAAATTCATTGATCTACCAGAATCAGGTAGTGAACAGGATCAACAATTTCTGGAGTTAACACAAGGCCTTCCAGATGTTGCTGCACCTTCACTCTCAAAATCTCCCTGCTGAAAGCTAACACAACACTTCTTCACAGTTGAGTCTGATGGGCACTTGTCACTCAGTGTTGGCAGCATACACTCATGGGTTTCCTTTGAAGTTTCCTTTTGTCAGGAATAGAAAGTTCATCACATCCCAGAGTTCCACACTTGAAAATTCCACATCTTTCACCGACATGGGTTCTGTCATTGATCTGAAAAAAAAAAAAAGTAAAAAAAATTAGTGCTATGATCTTGTCACTAGCTTCAGCAGGAGTAGCAGGCAGTTCCCCCAGAACACTGTCAGGAGTTTGATTTTATCTGTGAGGCAACATTGCCTGACATCTATCAGTGCTCATGCTGGTCACACACGTTACTCACCATCTCTGTTTCAGCTGCCAGCATATCTGAATTTCAGAAAAAAGGGCATGTCCAAATAACCAGCAGTTACTTCCATACAGGTTTGTTATTCTTCATGAAACTATCACAGTTTGATGTCCAAATAACCGGCAGTTACTTCCATACAGGTTTGTTATTCTTCATGAAACTATCACAGTTTGATGTCCAAATAACCAGCAGTTACTTCCATACAGGTTTGTTATTCTTCATAAAACTATCACAGTTTGATGTCCAAATAACCAGCAGTTACTCCCATACAAGTTTGTTATTCTTCATGAAACTATCACAGTTTGATGTCCAAATAACCAGCAGTTACTTCCATACAGGTTTGTTATTCTTCATGAAACTATCACATTTTGATGTCCAAATAACCAGCAGTTACTTCCATACAGGTTTGTTATTCTTCATGAAACTATCAGAGTTTGATGTCCAAATAACCAGCAGTTACTTCCATACAGGTTTGTTATTCTTCATGAAACTATCAGAGTTTGATGTCCAAATAACCAGCAGTTACTTCCATACAGGTTTGTTATTCTTCATGAAACTATCACAGTTTGATGTCCAAATAACCAGCAGTTACTCCCATACAAGTTTGTTATTCTTCATAAAACTATCACATTTTGATGTCCAAATGAATGAAGAACAGTATGATTGAAGTTTTTTCTGATGTTTGTATATTAATTATGGTGAGATTTGGTATGTGGTCCTTGGACTGTTTTTTTTTTTTTAGTAGTATATAACTGTCAGCTATTATTGTGTAATATTACAAACTATAGCTGTATTTATTAACAATTTTTTTGTTCTCCTTTTATGAAAATTTTTGTTTAGGGTTAGAAATTGCACCAAAATCCTCTTGTTTTCTTGTACATAAACCAGCAGTAGCTTTAGAGATGCTACATAATTTCTGTGTCTGAAAACATTCTCTTGTTTTCTTGTACATGAACCAGCAGTAGCTTTAGAGATGCTACATAATTTCTGTGTCTGAAAACATTCTCTTGTTTTCTTGTACATGAACCAGCAGTAGCTTTAGAGATGCTACATAATTTCTGTGTCTGAAAACATTCTCTTGTTTTCTTGTACATAAACCAGCAGTAGCTTTAGAGATGCTACATAATTTCTGTGTCTGAAAACATTCTCTTGTTTTCTTGTACATGAACCAGCAGTAGCTTTAGAGATGCTACATAATTTCTGTGTCTGAAAACATTCTCTTGATTTCATGTATGTAAATCAACAACATACTGTCGCCTTACTTATTTAACTTGTATACTGGAAATATAATGAGGAATGTTAGAGAAGATGTAGACAAATAATATTAAGATTCCATAAAAATTGGAGGTTATGAAATACCAGAGATTAGATATGCTGATGACACAGTGTTACTATCCACAACACAAAAAGGAATGGAAAAACTAATTATGTCAGTCTGTAAGAACAGTTAATAGCAAAACCTCTATCTTAATGCGAAGAAAACTAAATTGATGACAACTGACAAAACAAACAAGGCAGCTGAAGTATGAATCAGTGAGGAAAAATTGAAAGAAGTGGAGAGTTTTGAATATCTTGGATCACTACTAACTAATAATGGAGATACAATGAGGGAAATTAAAAGGAGGACGTCTGTTGCTCTTCAAAAAATAAAGCAACCAAGAAGCTGTGGAGAGGAACAGACAGAACTACAAAAATAAGATTTTTAAGGGCTTGCATCTTTACCATCGCAACATATGTCTGTGAGACCTGGACACTTAACAAAACAGCTAAGAAACACATAAATGCCTTTGAATGTAAATGCTACAGAAGAGTTCCTCATATATCACGGACACAAAAAAGAACAAATATATCCATACTACAAGAACTTAATATTGAAAAAGGCTGGCTAGTAAAGAGGATTAAAGAGAGAAAACTTAAATATTTTGGACACATTAAATGTCATGATAATCTAGAGAAAACTGTCTTAGAAGGGTACATAAGGGGAAAAAGAAAGAGGAAGACCAAGGCAAAGATGGCTGCAAGACATCGTTGATGATCTGCAAATGGATACATCAGCAGCAGGGCATCTTGCTTACAACCGAGAGGTCTACAGGAGAGCTGTTAGGGAGGCAAAGTTCCGCAAGGGACATGCAAATGACTAACTGACTGACGGAAATCACCAGTATATGCAGTCTTAGAAGCGCTATGTAGTTTCCTTGTCTGAAAACATTCTTATGTTTCCATGTATGTAAACCAAACATATATGTAGCATTAGAAGCACTATATATTTTCAATGTGTGAAAATGAAGAATAACTTTACAAGGCCATGTGAATTTTGTAATACAATAACAGATATTCTCCCTTTGTTCATGTTGTTTTCCTTGCTCTAGTTATGCTGTGTCTAAAGAAGGCGTGGCTTGGAAAGAGCTGGGAGGTAACACTAAAGTCATAGCAACTGCATGTGAAGCCAGCCTGAAGGGAAACCCTGCTTACTGCTTCAATGTTAGTAGTTTACAAGTTTACAAAGCTTTAACCTTGCATTTCATTTTACTTGACCTTCAACATAACATTTTTAAAATGTATCTTAACATTCTTTTCTCCTTTAACAAACTGAAATGATGAATAAACTGAAAATAGTGCAGAAAAGTTACAAAATTAGCGTTAATATTTTTATTGCTCAATTTTGTTCTCTTAGCAGATATAGAATTGTTTTTATAATCTTCTGTTGCACAAAGTTCCACATAAATTCTCAAACTTTTTACCTTAATTATGTTGTCTACACTGGTTTTCATTATCACCCCCATTCTGTCTGCTTGCCAGAATCTGCCCAGCTTTATTATCTAAGAAACTACAATAGATAAGTCCTACCTGTTGTACTTTCTCTTACCAGCCTGTTCTAAATGTCAGGCTATATTATCTAAGAAACTACAGTAGATAAGTCCTATCAGTTGTACTTTCTCTTACCTTCTTATATATCTTATATCTTATATCCTTCCCGTGCCGTTAAACGTCACATAGGGCTTGCAAAGTAGTTCGCCAATTTTTCCTGTCTTCAGCGAGTCTTTCAACCTCATCAAAGGATTCTATGCCTGTTAACTTGGCCTCTCTTAATAATGTCCTCTTCAGAGTTTCACGCGGTCTGCCCCTTTTTCTTCGGCCTGTTGTGTTCCACTTGATAGCTTGTTTTGGGATTATCTGATCATTTCTTCTCATCAAGTGACCAACATATGTCCATCTCCTTTTCCTGATCACCCATGACACTGGTTGTTGTTCAGTCATCTGTCTTATCTCTGCATTGTTCTTGAATTCATTCCACTTGATGCCGAGTATTTTCCTTTGTTTTCAAAAGAGTCTAATTTCTTGTCTATTTCTTTAGTTGTTTTCCAGCTTTCACATGCATAAATGAGGGTGGATATTACATTTGAATTGAATAGTCTTAACTTGGTTTTTGTGCTTATAACTTTTGAATTCCATATGTTCTCAAGATTCTTGAAGATTGATGCTGCTTTTGCAATTCTGATCCTAACTTCCTTTCTAGTGTCACTATCCTGGTCTGTGTAGCTGCCAAGGTATGCAAATTGATTGACTTCTTCAATATCTGTCCCTTCTATGTGTATTTTTCCATTTTGATTGATGGGAATTTTCATTATTTTTGTTTTGTCCTTGTTAATTTCAAGTCCTATTTTGCTAGCCAGTGAAGACAGGCTATCTGTTTTTTCTTGCATGAAATTCACATTATTACTGATGAGAGTTATGTCATCAGCAAAATCAAGATCTTCTAGTTGGGTCCCATGTACCCAGTCAATACCTGTGTTACCTGTGCAGCATTTTGTCATTATGAAGTCTATTGTAATCCCAAAAAGTAAAGGAGACAGTATACATCCTTGTTTCACGCCTGTTTCAATCTGGAACCATTCACTCATCCCTTCTTCTGTCTTGACTGCACAACCATATCCATTGTATAAGTCCTTAATGATGTTGACAATTTTAGATGGTATTCCATATAGACATAAAATTCTCCATAATGAATCTCTGTGTATGCTATCAAATGCCTTTTTAAAATCTATGAAGTTCAGTATTAATGGTTTCTGTTTTTCAATATGTTCTTCAAGTATTATTCTGAGAGTAAAGATCTGATCGAGACAGCTTCTCCCTTTTCGAAATCCTGCTTGTTCTTCTCTCATTGCAGTATCCACTATATCTTTGAGTCTATTCAAAATGACCTTGCAAAATACTTTTGACACAACTGATATTAAGGTTACTCCTCTCCAGTTGTTACAGTCACTAAGGTTGCCCTTTTTTGGTATTTTAACAATGATTCCTTTCTTCCAATTAGAAGGGACCTTTTCTTCTTTCCAAATTTTGTTAAACATTCTCTGTAGTTGTCTCATGTTGTCACTATTGATAGCTTTAGCATTTCGGCTGTTATTTCATCTTCACCTGCAGCTTTGTTGTTAGCCATTAAATTCACTGCTGTTTCAATTTCATGCAATTTAATTTCATCTAGGTTGACATTTAGCTGTGGGGCTGGTAAGTCAGTTTCAAGGTTTAACAATTCTTTTGGGTGTGGTCGATTGAGTATTTCTTGGAAGTGTTCAGCCCATCTTTGCTTTTGGTCTTTATTTGATGTTAATAGTGTTCCAGTTTTGCTAAGGATTGGTCTTTCTTTAGATGTAATAGTACCTGTTAGCCTCTTTTGTATGTTATATAAAGTTTTGCTGTCTCCTGTTTTTGCTGCTTTTTCTGCCTCTTTCGCCATATTGTCTATGTATTCTCTTTTATCCCTTCTAGCTGAACTTTTTACTTTCTTGTCTATGTCTTTGTATTTTGCTTTTGCCAGCCTGTTCTAAATGTCAGGCTATATTATCTAAGAAACTACAATAGATAAGTCCTATCAGTTGTACTTTCTCTTACCAGCCTGTTCTAAATGTCAGACTATATTATCTAAGAAACTGCAATAGATAAGTCCTATCAGTTGTACTTTCTCTTACCAGCCTGTTCTAAATGTCAGGCTGTATTATCTAAGAAACTACAATAGATAAGACATGTCCGTTGTACTTTCTCTTACCAGTCTATTCTAAATGGAAAAAAGGAATCGTCGTTAAAATACCCCCCCCCCCCCCCCCCAAAAAAAAGGCAACCTTAGTGACTGTAACAATTGGAGAGGAGTAACCTTAGTACCGGTTGTGTCAAAAGTATTTTGCAAGGCCATTTTGAATAGATTTTAAGATATAGTGGATACTTCAATGAGAGAAGATCAAGCAGGATTTCGTAAAGGAAGAAGCTGTCTCCACCAGATCTTTACTCTAAGAATAATATTTGAAGAACATATTGAAAAGCAGAAACCATTAATCCTGAACTTCATAGACTGTAAAAAAGGCATTTGATAGCATACACAGAGTTTCATTATGGAGTATTTTAAGTCTATATGGAATTCCATCTAAAATTGTCAACATCATTAAGGATCTCTACGATGGATATGTTTGTGCAGTCAACACAGAGAAGGGATGAGCGAATGGTTCCAGATTGAAATGGGTGTGAAACAATGATGTGTACTATCTCCTTTGCTTTTTGGAATTACAATAGACTTCATAATGACAAAATGCTGCACAGGTAACACAGGTATTGATTGGATACATGGGACCCAACTAGAAGATCTTGATTTTGCTGATGACATAACTCTTATCAGTAACAATGTGAAATCCATGCAAGAAAAAACAGATAGCCTGTCTTCAATGGCTAGCAAAGTAGGACTTGAAATTAACAAGGACAAAACAAAAATAATGAAACTTCCCATTAATCAAAATGGAAAAATACACATAGAAGGGACAGATGTTGAAGAATTCATTCAGTTTGCGTACCTTGGCAGCTACATAGACCAGGATGGTGACACCAGAAAGGAAGTTAGAATTTGAATTGCAGAAGCAGCATCAAACTTCAAGAATCTTGAGAACATATGGTATTCAAAAGTTATAAGCACAAAAACCAAGTTAAGACTATTCAATTCAAATGTAATATCCACCCTCATTTATGCATGCAAAAGCTGGAAAACAGCTAAAGAAATAGAAAAGAAATTAGACTCTTTTGAAAACAAATGCCTAAAGAAAATACTCAGCATCAGTTGGAACGAATTCAAGAACAATGCAGAGATAAGACAGATGAGCGAACAACAACCAATCTCAGGGGTGGTCAGGTAAAGGAAATGGACATATATTGGTCACTTGATGAGAAGAAATGATCAGATAATCCCAAAACAAGCTATCAAGTGGAACACAACAGGTCGAAGAAAAAGAGGCAGACCATGTGAAACCCGAAAGAGGACATTGTTAGGAGAGGGCAAATTAATAGGCATAAAATCCTGTGATGAGGTTGAAAAGCTTGCCGAAAACGCGAAAAATTGGTGAACTACCTTGCGAGCCCTATATGACATTTAGTAGCACGGGAAGGATTTAAGATTTTCTAGGAAACTACAATAGATAAGACCTATCTGTTGTACTTTCTCTTACCAGTCTGTTCTAAATGTCTGGCTGTATTATCTAAGAAACTGCAATAGATAAGACCTATCTGTTGTACTTTCTCTTACCAGCCTGTTCTAAATGTCAGACTATATTATCTAAGAAACTACAATAGATAAGACTTATCTATTGTACTTTCTCTTACCAACCTGTTCTAAATGTCAGACTATTATCTAAGAAACTACAATAGATAAGACCTATCTGTTGTACTTTCTCTTACCAGCCTGTTCTAAATGTCAGGCTATATTATCTAAGAAACTACAATAGATAAGACCTATCTGTTGTACTTTCTCTTACCAGCCTGTTCTAAATGTCAGACTATATTATCTAATAAACTACAATAGATAAGACCTATCAGTTATACTTTCTCTTACCAGCCTGTTCTAAATGTCAGACTATATTATCTAAGAAACTACAATAGATAAGCCCTTTCTGTTTTACTTTCTTTTACCAGTCTTTTCTAAATGTCAGACTATATTATTTAAGAAACTACAATAGATAAGCCCTTTCTGTTTTACTTTCTTTTACCAGTCTTTTCTAAATGTCAGACTATATTATCTAAGAAACTACAATAGATAAGACCTATCTGTTGTACTTTCTCTTACCAACCTGTTCTAAATGACAAGCTATGTTATCTAAGAAACTACAATAGATAAGACCTATCTGTTGTACCTTCTCTTACCAGCCTGTTCTAGCCTATGTTATTTGATTGTTGTAAGGAAAGTTTATTACCTTCAAGTTATTTAGTGAATTTGATGAAGAATTGATGAAAGTTGCTATGATTGTGCAAGGGAAGATCATTTTTCCTGTTAAAAGAGTTAATAGTACTTTGACAAATTTAATATCCTGTCAGGTGTTGCCAGAATTTGAGAAAATCTTTAGGGAAAACACAGAAGAGCAGGTGGATGAAATGATCACACTTCACCTCCATCCAACAGTGATTGTTCACAATCTCCTGCCCTTCCCTGTTCAAGTAACGCTGGAGGTATGTGCTTGTGGTACACTTGTCTTGTATTTCATCTTCACAGTCACACTGGTACACATAACCATGCAGATGTGAAACAGGTCACTAGAGAAGAGAATAACAGTGTTTGAGATGAAGTGTTACAGAAGGGCACTTAGAATGTCATGGATATAATTGAAATCAAATAAAGAGATTCTGATAGGATTGGGTATCGCAGAAAACTGGCTCATTAACAAGCTGAGATACTTCTGCCACATCAAGAGACACAGCAGCCTGGAGAGGTTGATAGTAGAAGGCATGGTGCCCAGCAAAAGAGAAAAAGTATCACCTTGAAGCAGGCAGACTCAGGACATACGGAAAGTCTGAATGTGTCATTGTGAGATGCTGGTCAGATTGTGCAAGACTTTGTTGAGAGGGCACTGTTCACATGAACTGGTACATATAACAGCTACAGTCCAGTCATTACAAGTTGAAATCATGTCCAATCTTACCATCGTGTCATTCATTGACAAAACATGAATGTAAATGTTTTTATTGCTGCTGTTTGTGTCCGCATACATTAACCAACCTGAAGCTCATCTGTAACACAGGTGGGCTCTAGACCATTGTAGTTACATTTTATTTACAGATTGGACCTTAAAAAAAATAAAACTGGCTTCTCAACAGGCTCCACTATGCTTCTGATACACAAATCCATGATTTGATTGTCAGACCATAGTGTTTTGACTGTGAGTTGCACAATTTTTTCACATGCTAATGCTCCTAAGATGATTGTTTCACAATTATTTTCACATGCTAATGCTCTTCAAATGATTGTGTCACAATTATTTTCACATACTAATGCTCTTCAAATGATTGTGTCACAATTATTTTCACATACTAATGCTCCTCAAACTGAGAGCTGTCTGAAATTGTCAGGCATTTTCCTGGAACATTTTGTTTGGTGGCTTGATTCTGACAGTATAAAAATATCTTAAAATAAGTAGACCTAGAACGTTCTGTTTGGCAGCTTGATTCTGACAGTATCAAAATCTTTCAAAATAAGTAGACCTAGAACATTCTGTTTGGCAGCTTGATTCTGATAGTATCAAAATCTTTCAAAATAAGTAGACCTAGAACATTTTGTTTGGCAGCTTGATTCTGACAGTATCAAAATCTTTCAAAATAAGTAGACCTAGAACATTCTGTTTGGCAGCTTGATTCTGATAGTATCAAAATCTTTCAAAATAAGTAGACCTAGAACATTCTGTTTGGCAGCTTGATTCTGACAGTATCAAAATCTTTCAAAATAAGTAGACCTAGAACATTTTGTTTGGCAGCTTGATTCTGATAGTATCAAAATCTTTCAAAATAAGTAGACCTAGAACATTCTGTTTGGCAGCTTGATTCTGATAGTATCAAAATCTTTCAAAATAAGTAGACCTAGAACATTCTGTTTGGCAGCTTGATTCTGATAGTATCAAAATCTTTCAAAATAAGTAGACCTAGAACATTCTGTTTGGCAGCTTGATTGTTTTTGTTTAAGCACTGACAATGACTTATCACTGTTCTTATTTATCAGGCTACAGGAGACTGACTGACTGACTTTAAATATTACCTTTCACTGTGGATAGAGGTTTACAAAAAAAAAAAAAAGGAACGAAAGTGGGCAGAAACGAGAATGGCAGAAAGTAAGATAAGCACAAATAGATGAAAACATGCAACAGTCAGATATTTCCACAAAAGCCTTTTTCAAAGATCAAATACAAAAATAACACAACAGATAAAAAGCAAGAAAAATAGATGACAAATTAAACACTTGGGAGTTTTGGTCTTCTCCATGTAAGAAAGACAGGCACATAATGTTGCCTCTCTCTCTTAAATCAGTGTTGAAAGAAGAATGACATATAGTGTTAACTGTTTTCTTAAATCAGGATATAGAAGAGATTGAGTTACATAATGTTTACATCTTTTTTCTTAACTCAAAGTGCTGAGAAGACTGACTTACATAATATTACTTCTTTGCTATTAAATCAGGATATAGAAGAGATTGAGTTACATAATGTTTACATCTTTTTTCTTAACTCAAAGTGCTGAGAAGACTGACTTACATAATATTACTTCTTTGCTATTAAATCAGGATATAGAAGAGATTGAGTTACATAATGTTTACATCTTTTTTCTTAACTCAAAGTGCTGAGAAGACTGACTTACATAATATTACTTCTTTGCTATTAAATCAGGCTATAGAGGAGATTGAGTTACATAATGTTTACATCTTTTTTCTTAACTCAAAGTGCTGAGAAGACTGACTTACATAATATTACTTCTTTGCTATTAAATCAGGCTATAGAGGAAACTTACAGGATGTTATCTCTTTTCTCTTAATTCAGGGTACAGAGGACACTTACGTGATATTATATCTTTTCTCTTAAATCAGGGTACAGAGGACACTTACGTGATATTATCTCTTTTCTCTTAAATCAGGGTACAGAGGACACTTACGTGATATTATCTCTTTTCTCTTAATTCAGGGTACAGAGGACACTTACGTGATATTATCTCTTTTCTCTTAATTCAGGGTACAGAGGACACTTACGTGATATTATCTCTTTTCTCTTAAATCAGGGTACAGAGGACACTTACGTGATATTATCTCTTTTCTCTTAATTCAGGGTACAGAGGACACTTACATGATATTTTCTTTTTTCTCTTAAATCAGGGTACAGAGGACACTTACGTGATATTATATCTCTTTTCTCTTAAATCAGGGTACAGAGGACACTTACATAATATTATCTCTTTTCTCTTAAATCAGGGTACAGAGGACACTTACGTGATTTTTTTTCTCTAAATAAAAATACAGAGAATGCTTATGTGATATTATCTTTTTTCTCTTAAATAAAAATACAGTGGACACTTACGTGATGTTTTTTTCTCTTAAATATACAGAGAATGCTTACATGATATAAACTTTTTTCTATTAAATAAAAATACAGAGGATACTTATATAATATTATCTGTTTTCTCTCAATTCAGGGCACAGAAGAGACTACTGTGTTAGAAGCTGGCCAGCATGTTCCACTTAGCTATGCATCTATTAACCAAACTAATATAGAGATAAAGGTGAGTTCCCCCCTGTAATCTCTTTACATGGTCAGCTTTTGTTTGTCAGTAATAAATGCTTTTATGGTAACATAATATTTATATTTATGTACTCTCAGTATTGGAATGTTCAGTACCTGCTAAGTATTTATAATTAGTTTATATTCATTATTGGAGAACTTATATTTTGATGTGTTCAGTACTGGAATATTTTTTATTATTTCCTGTTGTTTAGTGTGGTTGGTTTTGATGTTAATGCCTGATGCATGTGTTTGTGTATCAGCTTTGTAATGCTTATTTATTTCAGAATATTTTCTGTGTAATTGGTCAAATGCTAGTAACAGTATAATCAGAAAGAGTATGTTTGTGGTTTGCTCATTTTTAGATAAACTATCAGACAGAGCCTGGAATTGTTGTCAACAGAATCCATGCAGTAACCGTGTTAACTTTATCCATGCCATCAGCTGATATAATCTTCTTGACTCTTTCCACACCTTAGGAAGAAACGTTGATGTTCAATTGGGTGCCGGATTAAAAGCGCGGGTCTTGATATGCATAGGGGGTATAGTTGTAAAATTGAATGTAGCACAGTATTTCCATGTACTTCCATGTTTTTATTTTATTATGTTTTGAAATATAACTAAATGTATGAAGATTTCATAAGTGCAGAGTTTTTTAGGAAAAAAGAAGTAATGTGATGTTTTTAGACAATGATTGTGTCCAACTTACCATCGGATAGGTCTAGAGGTACACTATGTACCATCTGAGATGTGTAGATCTACCTGTTGATGTCGTATTGTGATTCAGTGTTGCATTATCAGTAGAATAATGTCTGAAATAACCTTCTAACTACTTCTCCAGTCATCTAATATATCTAGATCTACTTGGGATACATTCAAGAACAGTGGTCTGGTCACAGAGCATGTCCGTACCCCTATCTACCCCTGTCTACGTCACCAAAAATTGAAATTTCTCACAGACAACTTCAGTTTTCTCTCTCGTAACTAAGCACTCTTCAGCCATTATGAAAAAAGTCATGGGCATGCGCACTAAATGTTTACAATCTAAACGTTACACTGGGATTTTAATGAAACAAACCAACCATCACTAAAGCGACTAAAGGCGTTATGTGAGAAATTGGAACCGCCGCTTAAGTGACCAAAGGCCCGGGATGAGTTAACTTTATCTGTGCCATCAGCCGATATAATCTTGTTAACTTTATTTGTGCCATCAGCCAGTGTAACCTCGTTAACTTTATATGTGCCATCAGCCAATATAACCTTGTTAACTTTATCCATGCCATCAGCTGACATAATCTTGCTAACTTTATCTGTGCTGTCAGTTTGTTAACATTATTCATGCTGTCATTTAAGAAATACTGTCAGATGAACTATTTCAGCAAATTATTTTTTTCACTATAGAAATTTTTTTTTTCCTCTGATGTGGCAGTATCCTGTGGAGATAATGGTACTGTTTTGTCCTTTTCTCTTATCATACTTTTTTCTATTATTTTTACATAATTATTTTCTGTTTGTAATAATTGCAGATTGTAAAATATGTATACTGCATATCATGACAAATTTGTTTCTCTCTGAAGATGCTTATGTTGCTTTCTGTAGCACTATTCTTTTGTTTTCATTTGGTCACTTTAATTTGGTGGCACATGTTTTATATTTGATCATCACATAAAATGCTGTCTTTTTTACTTTACACAATGTACCTGTCACTTACATGAAAAAAAAAAAATTCTAGTTAGTAATAGGGAAGTACAGAAATAAGTTGCTATTGTTTGTGTGGCTCAGACTGCCACAGCGGAAGACCACAACTAGGGAAAAGAAGAAAGCAGGAGGAATATAGTTAAAAACTCATAGTTGTCAGGAAGAAATGAAAGAAAAACCTAAATAACTGTTTTCTTATTTGGTCCTGCCTTAAAGAAGTGACTTGCCTGTGTGTTTTGTTCACTGAAAGGTATTTATTTTAGGGCTAATTAGTTGAGAAGTCACTTTAAGCTAAGTCTTCAGTCAGTGAAGTTTGTCTTATACATCAGCTTGAAATAACACAGACATGTAGTAAACAGCAGGAGTGGTATAATAAATACAGCACCTGCATAAAGTAAAAATAATGTGTGTAGCTTGTAGTTCCACTTCCCAGAATCAGGAAGAAGACACTGAGCAGGTTTGAGAGGTTGGGGCCATGGGAGGCATAGGAGACAGGAAGAGGGTCATCTTTTAACATCTCTTCATCATCAGAATCTATCACTGACATCTACACCTTCTTCTATGTCTGCCTGTCTCAGTGTTTGTAGTTGATATGAAGGCTTGAAATACAGTATTATGCTTGACTCACACATTTTTCTATCATACAATTCTTTGTAGACACAAAATACTACAAACCTGCCTTAGACTTGCATGCACTTTCAAAATTTAGCTCTGACTTTTCTTTCATTATTGCAGTACTGTCAGAATCTCATGCAAGTGCTTCACATTAAGTTCCTAGATGACTTCACTTTTAGTTTGTGTCCTTTCCTCTTGCAGTTCTTGGTCGCCGCGGAATGACAAAACCTCTTCAACAGCATCTTTGTCAACTTTAAAAACCCCTACTCTTAGCTTAGCCAGTCTTTATTGCCTGTTTTAATATTGCAAGTTTGGAGCTTGTAAATCATTCACAGTTTCCTCCAAATCATTTCTCATTGAGACTGTGGAGAGCATCTCCCAGGTTGACAGTTTCTAATTTGATGTTGTAGTCTTTCTGTATCTGTCACAAAGATGCTTTTTAGTTGCCCTCTCTGTCCGTGTCACTTGAACACATCACATTTAGCTTATAGTAATGTCACATGTCCTATCTCACCGCCATACTCAGCAGTCACAGGGCACCTGTTATCAAGGTTATTTTCTCCACACTGTTTTTCAGCTCACATACATAGAAAACAATCACTTGGCTATTCCAGCCACATGGATGTAAATTCAACACAACTTATCAACATCTTTAAGTGCCCTCAGAGTGCTATACTAGTACAGGCCTAAGGACAGCATAACCAGTGGCATTAATAATAGACATTCCTCGCCTACAACTGATATTTCAGGACCTTCACTGCACTATATTTTCTAAACTCTTCTTCATTCATCTGTTTCACCCATTCTTTTCTCAGCTTCACAACTATTGTATCTCTCTCTCTTTCTCTCTCACTATCCTCTCTCTTTCTCTCTCTCTCTGTCTCTCATATACACACAGTCACACTGGCACTCCACCTTGTTGATCTCCATTTAAACATTCACACTACTTCACTCCTCTCTCTCTCTCACACACACACACACACAAACACATAGAGTCACACTAGCACTACATCTCACAGACCTCTATCTAAACACTCACACTACTTTACTCCTCTCTCTCTCTCTCACTCTCTCTCTCTCTCACACACACACACACAAACACATAGAGTCACACTAGCACTACATCTCACAGACTTCTATCTAAACACTCACACTATTTCACTCCTCTCTCTCTCTCTCTCTCTCTCTCTCTCTCTCTCTCACACACACACACACACAAACACATAGAGTCACACTAGCACTACATCTCACAGACCTCTATCTAAACACTCACACTATTTCACTCCTCTCTCTCTCTCTCTCTCTCTCTCATACACACACACAAAACACATAGAGTCACACTAGCACTACATCTCACAAACCTCTATGTAAACACTCACACTACTTCACTCCTCTTTCTCGCTCACACACACACACACACACACTCGCACTACTTTACCACATGCACTTCCAGATACAGCTTCTTGCAAGTCACAGATAAGTGCTCCTTTTTTTATTTATATTTTTTCCATTCTTATTTCTTGTATATCATGTATTTTCTCTTCTTTTCCTGTTTCTCTTTGTCTTTTATCTTTTTTGTATGATTAAAGTGTTAACTGAAACATTACAAATTACAACTGTGTGCTTGTTAATTAATAAAGCATTTCCTACTTTTGTTTTAGTCTTAAAATGTCTCAGTAATGACTTACTCCAGAACAAACGGTGTTTAATGTTTTTACTTTTCACCTTTTTTTTTTTCATAAAAGCAAAAATCCTCTTTGGCTTTCTTTCATTGGAAAAAAAAACAAACAAACAAAAATGATGTCTGTTGTAAAATAAAAAGTGGCATAAAGTAAAAAGTAAATCTTGGAAAAGTGGGGGATGCCTATATTTTGTTCTGAGTGGTGTATGTAGGTCACAGATTAAGCATCATGTGTCCACTGAGATCAGACTTTGTCAAAATGTCCTAGTCAGTAAGATGAGATAGTGAGGAATATCAGTGTTCAGTCTAGATCACAGAAAACAAAACTATACATACGTGAATGTTAGAGTGTTATGAAAACAAGCCAGATATTCATGTAATGCTTCATCTACCACAATATATATGTAGGCAAACAAACTCTAGACTATTCCTTACATTGTGAATGGAAGAATATAAACTTAATCATGTCACTCTGCTATCAGTTTTGTTTTTCCTTTATTTCATATTTCGCAAAATGTCAGCATTATTAACATTTGTTTTTTTTTATATGAGGTAATGGTGATAAATATTTTTAATGCAAGATTATCTTTCTGCTTGTCACTGACCCACTGGTGTGTGCACAACCAGTATCATGTCATATTTGGTTTTGTGTCACATACAGCATATATGACCATTTGTCTTGTTTCACATACAGCATATGTAACCATTTGTCTTGTGCCACATAAGTATATGTGACCATTTGTCTTGTGTCACATAAGCATATGTGACCATTTGTCTTGTGTCACATAAGCATAACAACACAAGGAATATAAACAATATAACGCATGATCAAAAAAGTATCCAGACTGGACTTATAAAAAAGAAACTACAGTAGTTAGTGATCTGTAATTTAGTTATCTTTGAAATAGTCCCTTTCTGAAGCAACACACTTAGTCCATCGCTGTTTTCACCGTTGGAAGCATTTTTTAAAGTCATCTTGTGATATGGAGTAAAGCTGCCTCGTCACTTTCTATCTCCTCAATATCCTCAAATCTTTTCTCTTTCAAGTGTTTTTTTTTTTTTTTAAATTGTTGGGAATAGGAAAATGTCACAGGAAGTGATATCGGATGAATATAGTAGTTGTTGCTGGACCTGTGGGGGATGCTGTGATGCATGTCTCATGCAGTGTTGGCCTTTTAAAACAAACTCTATCTCTCTCTTTCTCTCTCTCAGCTACACAGTGTTGTTCCTTGTTGGTTGTCTGACCTGATGGGCATTTTCATGATGCATAATTCTACTGCAGTAAAAAAAAAAAAAAGTCAGCATTGTCTTGAAACTGCTGCAGCTGTGTCGTGCATTTCTGGGTCTGGGAGGCATCAGGGCCTCCGCTGTGAAGACTTCAGTCCACACCACGTCTGCCTGAGATAATTGTTTTCTAAGCTGTCACTATCATCACTTATGCAATAAAACATTTTCCAGCTGTTTTTAATATTTTATATTTATGTCTAACGGTATCCATAAAGATTATATTAATTTGATGAGATATATTTTCATGTACACTGAAAATTAAATGGCAAAAAGAGCATTTTCTTGTCTGTGTAAGTTTTGCAGGTCATATATTAGTACTGTCACTGCAGACAGCTCAGGTATTTGACATAGCTTAAACATAGTAATACTGAAGGATGGAGATTCTGGAAATTACTGTATAATAATTGTGTTCTTTTAAAAAATTTTAAAAAAAAAACAGATGGTCATTACTTGGAGAATGTTGGCCATATAAAAAGTTATATTGTTTAGTTGAGAGCATTTGACTGAGTATTGTTTAGTTGAGAGCATCTGACCAAGTATTGTTTAGTTGAGAGCAACTGACTGATTATTGCTTAGTTGAGGGCATCTGACTGAGTATTGTTTAGTTGAGAGCATCTGACTGAGTATTGTTTAGTTGAGAGCATCTGACTGATTATTGCTTAGTTGAGAGCATCTGAACTAAACAAAATATTTTGTAACTGACTGCTTTGGTGGAGCACATTCATAGCTAAGTGTGTGCTGTGGTGGAAACAGATTTTAAGCTAACTTGTATCTCACAGGCTGTGCTTGTACTTTCTGTTCCAAATAGATTGTTGAGTACAGAGGCCATCAGTGGACAGGGAAGAAGCTGATACGTCTTGATGTACCCGAGCTCAGTATCTTGACATTCCAGTCACAAGATGATGGAAAGCCTATTTTCATGGTCTGATAGTTTTTCATGTTGTCTTTGTGTATGTCTGGTATGAAAGTTTCTCATGTTATGTTTGTGTGTTTGTATGTCTGGTATAAAAGTTTATCATGTTGTGTTTGTGTATGTCTGGTTTAAAAGTTTTTCATGTTGTGTTTGTGTATGTCTGGTATAAAAGTTTTTCATGTTGTGTTTGTGTATGTCTGGTATAAAAGTTTTTCATGTTGTGTTTGTGTATGTCTGGTATAAAAGTTTTTCATGTTGTGTTGTGTATGTCTGGTATAAAAGTTTTTCATGTTGTGTTTGTGTATGTCTGGTATAAAAGTTTTTCATGTTGTGTTTGTGTATGTCTGGTATAAAAGTTTTTCATGTTGTGTTTGTGTATGTCTGGTATAAAAGTTTTTCATGTTGTGTTTGTGTATGTCTGGTATAAAAGTTTTTCATTTTGTGTTTGTGTATGTCTGGTATAAAAGTTTTTCATGTTGTGTTTGTGTATGTCTGGTATAAAAGTTTTTCATGTTGTGTTTGTGTATGTCTGGTATAAAAGTTTCTCATGTTGTGTTTGTGTATGTGTATATCTGGTGTGATAGTTTCTAATATTGTACTTGTGTACATGTATGTCTAGATTTTCCTTTTTTATCTGTGTATGTTATGCTTTTTATGTAATATGTATTAGGTGGTAATCATGCGCTTAGTATATTTCTGCAGAATTTGAGAGAATAGTCTGATACAGATAAAGATAACATAGAAAGATAGGAGATCACAGTCTCAGATTTCATTCACTACACAAACACAGTCAGTATGGACATTGTCTACACAATAGTCAAGAACACAGTTTGAGCAACAATTTGTGTGTTTCAGTGTAAAGAAATGTTCCAGACCGTAACAAACACTGTCACTATGGACATTGTCTACACAATAGTCAAGAACACAGTTTGAGCAACAATTTGTGTGTTTCAGTGTAAAGAAATGTTCCAGACCGTAACAAACACTGTCACTATGGACATTGTCTACACAATAGTCAAGAACACAGTTTGAGGAACAATTTGTGTGTTTCAGTGTAAAGAAATGTTCCAGACCGTAACAAACACTGTCACTATGGACATTGTATCTACACAATAGTCAAGAACACGGTTTGAGCAACAATTTGTGTGTTTCAGTGTAAAGAAATGTTCCAGACCGTAACAAACACTGTCACTATGGACATTGTCTACACAATAGTCAAGAACACAGTTTGAGGAACAATTTGTGTGTTTCAGTGTAAAGAAATGTTCCAGACCGTAACAAACACTGTCACTATGGACATTGTCTACACAATAGTCAAGAACACAGTTTGAGCAACAATTTGTGTGTTTCAGTGTAAAGAAATGTTCCAGACCGTAACAAACACTGTCACTATGGACATTGTCTACACAATAGTCAAGAACACAGTTTGAGGAACAATTTGTGTGTTTCAGTGTAAAGAAATGTTCCAGACCGTAACAAACACTGTCACTATGGACATTGTCTACACAATAGTCAAGAACACAGTTTGAGCAACAATTTGTGTGTTTCAGTGTAAAGAAATGTTCCAGACCGTAACAAACACTGTCACTATGGACATTGTCTACACAATAGTCAAGAACACAGTTTGAGGAACAATTTGTGTGTTTCAGTGTAAAGAAATGTTCCAGACCGTAACAAACACTGTCACTATGGACATTGTCTACACAATAGTCAAGAACACAGTTTGAGCAACAATTTGTATGTTTCAGTGTAAAGAAATGTTCCAGACCGTAACAAACACTGTCACTATGGACATTGTCTACACAATAGTCAAGAACACAGTTTGAGCAACAATTTGTATGTTTCAGTGTAAAGAAATGTTCCAGACCGTAACAAACACTGTCACTATGGACATTGTCTACACAATAGTCAAGAACACGGTTTGAGCAACAATTTGTGTGTTTCAGTGTAAAGAAATGTTCCAGACCGTAACAAACACTGTCACTATGGACATTGTCTACACAGTAGTCAAGAACACGGTTTGAGCAACAATTTGTGTGTTTCAGTGTAATGTTCCAGACCGTAATAAACACTGTCACTATGGACATTGTCTACACAGTAGTCAAGAACACAGTTTAAGCAACAATTTGTGTGTTTCAGTGTAAAGAAATGTTCCAGACCGTAATAAACACTGTCACTATGGACATTGTATGATCATCATTGTATGAAGGTTGCCAGTAATGAATCTCCTTTCCTCACTCTCTTGATATTATTGTACACTCAGCTGGGTGTATCTTGTCCATCTATATCTCAGTCTACCTCTTGCTCCTTATTCCTTCCACCTTTCTTTCTGGTATTTTTTAAAAAATCCTTATTTTTTTTAGAAGTTCACATTGCTCTTGGTGTTGTTCTAATGCTTGTGCTTTATTTGTTCTTTTCATTTTCCACAACGTATGGCATCATTTTCTGTATATCCACATTTCTGCAGCATGTATCCTTCTCCCTGATTTATTTGTACTTCATCTCCAGGTTTCTGCTGTGTACAATAGTGCATTTTATAAACCTCCTATTTGTTTTTATGATGACACAAGCGTGGTGTTGCATGTATGTTTGCCATTCCTGCTCTTCTCCTTATCTCCTCCTCACATTTCTCATCCTTAGTATATGTCTGGTAGCTGTAGTTTGTCACTTGTTTCTTTTCTCTTTGTTTATGCTTACATTGATATGTGGCGTTTTATCTTTCCTGCTAAACACCTTTACTTTGGTTTTCCTTGATATTGATCTCAAGTCCCCATTCTTGAGTTGTTTTGTGTATCATATCTGTTAATTTCTGTAGGCTCTGTGAATACTCTGCTAGGACTGTATCATCTGCATAACTTAAACTGTTGACATTTCTTCTCCCTCTCCTGTGTCGTCCCTCCATGTCCCATCTCCTCCCCCCCTACTCCTCATTTGTTCAGTCCTGGTAGGCTATCTGAAGATGTTCTTTGTGTAGAGGTTGAATAGACATGGGGACACATCTTTGTCTCATTCCTCTCTTGATGGGTACATTTGCTGATGTCACTGTGCTGTATCTTAATGATGTTTCCCTTTCCCAGTAGAGATTTGTTACAGTTTGGATGTCTTTGCCATTGAATTTGATTTCCTCCAGACATTGTCACAGTAGTGAAACATTTCCATCAGACATTATCACAGTAGTGAAACATTTCCATCAGACATTATCACAGTAGTGAAACATTTCATCCAGACATTATCAAGTATTGAAACATTTCATCCAGACATTATCAAGTATTGAAACATTTCATCCAGACATTATCAAGTATTGAAACATTTCATCCAGACGTTATCAAGTAGTGAAACATTTCATCCAGACATTATCAAGTATTGAAACATTTCATCCAGACATTATCAAGTATTGAAACATTTCATCCAGACATTATCAAGTATTGAAACATTTCATCCAGACATTATCAAGTATTGAAACATTTCATCCAGACATTATCAAGTAGTGAAACATTTCATCCAGACATTATCAAGTATTGAAAAATTTCATCCAGACATTATCAAGTATTGAAACATTTCCTCCAGACATTATCAAGTATTGAAACATTTCATCCAGACATTATCAAGTATTGAAACAAGTATTGAAACATTTCATCCAGACATTATCAAATATTGAAACATTTCATCCAGACATTATCAAGTATTGAAACATTTCATCCAGACATTATCAAGTATTGAAACATTTCATCCAGACATTATCAAGTAGTGAAACATTTCATCCAGACATTATCAAGTATTGAAACATTTCCTCCAGACATTATCAAGTATTGAAACAAGTATTGAAACATTTCATCCAGACATTATCAAGTATTGAAACATTTCATCTAGACATTATCAAGTATTGAAACATTTCATCCAGACATTATCAAGTAGTGAAACATTTCATCCAGACATTATCAAGTATTGAAACATTTCATCCAGACATTATCAAGTATTGAAACATTTCATCCAGACATTATCAAGTATTGAAACAAGTATTGAAACATTTCATCCAGACATTATCAAATATTGAAACATTTCATCCAGACATTATCAAGTATTGAAACATTTCATCCAGACATTATCAAGTATTGAAACATTTCATCCAGACATTATCAAGTAGTGAAACATTTCATCCAGACATTATCAAGTATTGAAACATTTCCTCCAGACATTATCAAGTATTGAAACAAGTATTGAAACATTTCATCCAGACATTATCAAGTATTGAAACATTTCATCTAGACATTATCAAGTATTGAAACATTTCATCCAGACATTATCAAGTAGTGAAACATTTCATCCAGACATTATCAAGTAGTGAAACATTTCATCCAGACATTATCAAGTAGTGAAACATTTCATCCAGACATTATCAAGTATTGAAACATTTCATCCAGACATTATCAAGTATTGAAACATTTCATCCAGACATTATCAAGTATTGAAACATTTCATCCAGACATTATCAAGTATTGAAACATTTCATCCAGACATTATTAAGTAGTGAAACATTTCATCTAGACATTATCAAGTATTGAAACATTTCATCCAGACATTATCACAATAGTGAAACATTTCATCCAGACATTATCAAGTATTGAAACATTTCATCCAGACATTATCAAGTAGTGAAACATTTCATCCAGACATTATCAAGTAGTGAAACATTTCATCCAGACATTATCACGATAGTGAAACATTTCATCCAGACATTATCAAGTAGTGAAACATTTCATCCAGACATTATCAAGTATTGAAACATTTCCTCCAGACATTATGATGGTGAAACAAAAAAGTTGATCAGTTTGTGTTTTGATGTATAGAAATATTGAAGATTGTAGAAAGCATAAGAGCATTTTATTATCCTCCCTGACCTAGGATTTAGGGCTTCACTGCAAGGAGAAAGAGGGTAGCTTTGATCTGACAGTTTACAGCCCCTACTGGATTGTCAATCTCACAGAGCAGGACATTTCACTGAAGGTTTGACTTATACAACAGTCTCTTCTTATCATTTGCTGCTAGCAAAACATTTGATTAGTCACATTTGTTCTAGCAAGTACAGCTCTTGTAAAGTGTGAATGTTTTATCAGATCTCTGTTGCTGCTAGATCTTAACACAAACAGTTAAGTCTGACTGTGGAAGGAGGCAGTTAAGACAAGCAGTCACTCTTCACTTCACATATATATACATTGTTATTTTTTTAAATTCATTGATAATATGTTTTAATCTATTGAATGACAATGTTTTAGTCTAGAGTACATCAACAGCAGACTTACCAGAGCAAACCAGGCATTTACAATACTGTAAACTGTATGGAGATCTAATAAAAACTAAGTATGAGGATGAAGATCAGGGTATTCAAGTGTGATGTTCAGAGTGTACTACTCTGTGGAAGTGAATGCTGGAAAATCACCTGAACTATACAAGACAGGGAAAAAGGAGACATGGAGAAGAACAGTAGAGAGGATGTTGAACAATAGAGGGCTCAGCAGGGGAAGAGTGGGAAGCTCTATGTGCCTTGGGCACTAAGGTTCACAGAGAGAGAGAGAGATGTTTTAATTTCACTCTCTCTTTCTCTCCTTCTTCTCCTCTCTCTCTCTCTCTGAAGCAAATGGTGCTCTTTGCTAAATTGATTATTTCTCTTATCTTACTAACATGTTTGTCTGTGTATGAAATGTTTGTTCTTGTAACTCAACACAGGAGGATGATAAAGAAAGTCCACTTTCGCAAAACAGAGGCAGCAAAGACATAATGCTCTTCTATTTCCGGGACAAAACTTTGTTTGGAGGCACAGCCAAGAGAAAGGTCAGCAACATTTCCTCTGTATTAATTTAGAAATGTCTCTTGTTGTTCATGTTGTCAGCTGCACTCAACGGTCATGAAGTCATGCCATTGGTATTATCTGACTGTCAGTATAAACATGAAACTCTTGACAAGTGAAGACACAGGGATTGCATGGTGTGGGCAGTCATTTGCAGTGGCTTCCTTGTTTTCTCACAACAAGCCTAAGAGCAGACAGCTCTGAAATCATTACCACCAAAAGGATCTGAATGACACCTGCCAAGAACCTGACACACATAGTAAAACTCCACCACAAGGCTGAAAGAATGCTGATTACCCCACAACACCTTCTAGAAAACATACCCAGTAGGTCGACCATAAACAAACTCCTTTTTGCTGTCGATCAAGCACTTATAGCCACATCAGAAAAAGAGCTACAGCAGAACATGGATAATTTAGCAAGGGCATGTCAAAGCTACAACATGAAGATCAGTGCTGAAAAAAACAGAAGTCATGACTATAGCAAGAGAAGAAATCTGAAAACAAAGATCTTCCTAGATGATTGGCCCTTGAAGCAAGTGAAACATTTCAGATACCTAGATAGCACAATATCATCCTCAGGGAAAGTTGATGCTGAGATTGAGAACTGGTACAGTAAAGCAAATCAGGTCACTTGACAAATGACTCCTTTACTGAAAAACAAATACATCACAGTCGAGACTAAAAGAGCACTCATTCATTTATTCATTTGCATGTCCCTTGTGGAACTTTGCCTCCCAAACAGCACTCCTGTAGGCCTCTCGGTTGTGAGCAAGATGGCCTGCTGCTGTTGCATCCATTTCCAGATCGTCAACGATGTCTTGCAGCCATCTTCGTCTTGGTCTTCCTATTTTTCTTTTTCCCATTATGTATCCTTCCAATACGGTCTTCTCTAAATTATCATGACGTTTAATGTGTCCAAAATATTTCAGTTTTCTCTCTTTAATCCTCTTCGCTAGCCAGCCTTCTTCAATATTAAGCTCTTGTAGTATAGATATATTTGTTCTTTTTTGTGTCCACGATATTTGGAGAACTCTTCTGTAGCATTTACATTCAAAGGCATTTATGTGTTTCTCAGCTGTTTTGTTAAGTGTCCAGGTCTCACAGGCATATGTTGCTATGGGAAAGATGCATGCCCTTAAAAATCTTATTTTTGTGGTTCTGTCTGCTCCTCTCCACAGATTCTTTATTTGTTTTACTTTCTGAAGAGCGATAGATGTCCTCCTTTTAATTTCCCTCATTGTATCTCCATTATTAGTTAGTAGCGATCCAAGATATTCAAATCTCTCCACTTCTTCCAGTTTTTCCTCATTGATACATATTTCAGTTGCCTTGTTTGTTTTGTCAGTTGTCATCAATTTAGTTTTCTTTGCATTAAGATAGAGGTTCTGCTCTTCGCTGTTCTTGCGGACTGACATAATTAGTTTTTCCATTCCTTTTTGTGTTGTGGACAGCAATACTGTGTCATCAGCATATCCTCTGTATTAATTTAGAAATGTCTCTTGTTGTTCATGTTGTCAGCTGCACTCAACGGTCATGAAGTCATGCCATTGGTATTATCTGACTGTCAGTATAAACATGAAACTCTTGACAAGTGAAGACACAGGGATTGCATGGTGTGGGCAGTCATTTGCAGTGGCTTCCTTGTTTTTCTCACAACAAGCCTAAGAGCAGACAGCTCTGAAATCATTACCACCAAAAGGATCTGAATGACACCTGCCAAGAACCTGACACACATAGTAAAACTCCACCACAAGGCGAAAGAATGCTGATTACCCCACAACACCTTCTAGAAAACATACCCAGTAGGTCGACCATAAACAAACTCCTTTTTGCTGTCGATCAAGCACTTATAGCCACATCAGAAAAAGAGCTACAGCAGAACATGGATAATTTAGCAAGGGCATGTCAAAGCTACAACATGAAGATCAGTGCTGAAAAAAACAGAAGTCATGACTATAGCAAGAGAAGAAATCTGAAAACAAAGATCTTCCTAGATGATTGGCCCTTGAAGCAAGTGAAACATTTCAGATACCTAGATAGCACAATATCATCCTCAGGGAAAGTTGATGCTGAGATTGAGAACTGGTACAGTAAAGCAAATCAGGTCACTTGACAAATGACTCCTTTACTGAAAAACAAATACATCACGGTCGAGACTAAAAGAGCACTCATTCATTTATTCATTTGCATGTCCCTTGTGGAACTTTGCCTCCCAAACAGCACTCCTGTAGGCCTCTCGGTTGTGAGCAAGATGACCTGCTGCTGTTGCATCCATTTCCAAATCGTCAACGATGTCTTGCAGCCATCTTCGTCTTGGTCTTCCTATTTTTCTTTTTCCCATTATGTATCCTTCCAATACGGTCTTCTCTAAATTATCATGACGTTTAATGTGTCCAAAATATTTCAGTTTTCTCTCTTTAATCCTCTTCACTAGCCAGCCTTCTTCAATATTAAGCTCTTGTAGTATAGATATATTTGTTCTTTTTTGTGTCCACGATATTTGGATAACTCTTCTGTAGCATTTACATTCAAAGGCATTTATGTGTTTCTCAGCTGTTTTGTTAAGTGTCCAGGTCTCACAGGCATATGTTGCTATGGGAAAGATGCATGCCCTTAAAAATCTTATTTTTGTGGTTCTGTCTGCTCCTCTCCACAGATTCTTTATTTGTTTTACTTTCTGAAGAGCGATAGATGTCCTCCTTTTAATTTCCCTCATTGTATCTCCATTATTAGTTAGTAGCGATCCAAGATATTCAAATCTCTCCACTTCTTCCAGTTTTTCCTCATTGATACATATTTCAGTTGCCTTGTTTGTTTTGTCAGTTGTCATCAATTTAGTTTTCTTTGCATTAAGATAGAGGTTCTGCTCTTCGCTGTTCTTGCGGACTGACATAATTAGTTTTTCCATTCCTTTTTGTGTTGTGGACAGCAATACTGTGTCATCAGCATATCTAATCTCTGGTATTTCATAACCTCCAACTGTTATGGCATCGTAATATTCTTTGTCTACATCTTCTCTAACATTCCTCATTATATTTTCAGTATACAAGTTAAATAAGTAGACACTATACAACACAATTTTCCTACCAACTCTGTGCTGTCAATGCTAAACATGGACACAAACAGCGAAACACACAAGGAAAATCACCACGACAGAAATGAGATGTTTAAGGAGAATACTAAATGTGACAAGAAGGGACCAAATAAGAAATGACACCATCAGGATAAAAATTGGAGTAAAACTAGTATTACACTATATCCAGAAAAATGGCTTGGCTGTGTTACACGGATACCACCAGACAGTATGGTGAAAATATTCACACTAAGATTTGTAGGTAACAGAGGAAGAGGTCACCCACGCAGGAGATGGAGAGAGGAAATTACAGAAGCATTAAATATCCCATTATATGAAGTCAATTTTCTGAGCCCTATCAAGACGTCTGTTTGTTCCCTCAACACTGAAAGGTATATGAGGAAGGAGACAAGACAAGACAAGATGGGGATCTGAACCACTTAGGGTTGTGTTGTTTCCTAGTGGCTCACATGTCATCTAACACAATCCTCTTTGCTGCTACAGTTGTGAACTTGACAAATCCAGTGAACCCCAGTATGGGTTTTTGAAATCTTAGTATGATCTGAGTGTGGGTTTTGTTCTAGTGTTTTATATGAAATCTTAGTATGATCTGAGTGTGGGTTTTGTTCTAGTGTTTTATATGAAATCTTAGTATGATCAGAGTGTGGGTTTTGTTCTAGTGTTTTATATGAAATCTTAGTATGATCTGAGTGTGGGTTTTGTTCTAGTGTTTTATATGAAATCTTAGTATGATCAGAGTGTGGGTTTTGTTCTAGTGTTTTATATGAAATCTTAGTATGATCTGAGTGTGGGTTTTGTTCTAGTGTTTTATATGAAATCTTAGTATGATCAGAGTGTGGGTTTTGTTCTAGTGTTTTATATGAAATCTTAGTATGATCAGAGTGTGGGTTTTGTTCTAGTGTTTTATATGAAATCTTAGTATGGTCTGAGTGTGGGTTTTGTTCTAGTGTTTTATATGAAATCTTAGTATGATCAGAGTGTGGGTTTTGTTCTAGTGTTTTATATGAAATCTTAGTATGATCAGAGTGTGGGTTTTGTTCTAGTGTTTTATATGAAATCTTAGTATGGTCAGAGTGTGGGTTTTGTTCTAGTGTTTTATATGAAATCTTAGTATGATCAGAGTGTGGGACCATTAATGCTATTTAAAATTGCATCTCAGAAATGACATGAAATATTGCAAATAATTCAGTGTTTAAGAGCAACTATCAGTTTATGTGATGTTCAAGAGAATCACATTTTGACAGGCAAGCAAAGGGAGGGTATGAAAGTTTCATTGTCAAACCTGACCTTACATATAGTTTCCAGCAGGCACCCACCTACTTCCCAGCCAAACCTCCCACTCATCTCAGCTACCTTTTGGCCACTTTTCTCTCACTTTTCCCAACCATGAAGCCATTTAACATCATCATCATCTTTACCATCTTACACCAACAAACAATGCTTACTTTAAATTTATGGCAAAAAAAAATTCATGAGGAGTCAGTGAGCCTGCATCTAATGTGTTGTTATCATATTTGTTATCTCATCATAATCTTGCCATAGGAGTCAGTGATTCTGTACCAAGTGTGTTGTTATATATTTGTTATCTCATAATCTTGCTGTAGGAGTCAGTGAGCCTGTACCAAATGTGTTGTTATCATATTTTTTTATCTCATCACAATAATCTTTCTGTAGACCCATTGTGTTGTTATCATATTTGTTATCTCATCATAACAATCTTGCTGTAGGAGTCCACAAGTGAGAAGAAAAAGGAGAAAGTGAAGGAGTTGAAAAAACCAGGAAAAGTAGGTCCTTACCATTTGGGCATGAGCTAGCACGTCTTGGTGGCCACATTGTATTAGTGGGATATATATATATGAGGGGTGTTCACAAAGTAATGCACCACATCATTTTTCTCAGGAGCTGTTTATTCAAAAAGCGTGAAATTTATACACAGTGTACATGGATATGTCATGTAAACATTGGTATTATTCAACATAATTCCCATCAATTTGTACGGCTTTACATGAGCGCTAAACAAGTGCATATATTCCTAGCCAATACCAGATTTTATCTTGATTATATAGCCATTCTTCACTGCATGAATCTCACCTTCGTCATCTTCAAATCTTACCCCTTGGAGTGCATCTTTAAGTGGACCAAACAGATGGAAATCAGAGGGTGCCAAATCAGAATTGTAGGGTGGATGAGGTAGTACAGTACAACCCAATTTGGTGATTGTTTTCCATGTTGCCAGACGTGTGAGGGTGCGCATTATCGTGAAGGAGAAGCAGGTCTGCTGGATTCTTGTGCTGCCAGACTCTGCGAAAATGTTGATTGAGTTTTTTCAGTGTCTTAATGTAAGCTTTAGAATTGATTGTCTCTCCTCTTGGCATAACATCCACAAGAATCACACCTTCAGTCTCCCAAAAACCAGTGATCATGACCTTTCCAGCTGAAGGAGTTGTCTTGAATTTCTTTCTTCGTGGTGTTTGCAGATGATGCCACTCCATTGACTGTCTTTTTGTTTCAGGTTCAAAATGATGTGCCCAGGTTCCATCACCTGTTATGATATTAGCCATAAATTTCTCTCTTTCAGCATTGAAATGCTCCAACAATTCAGAAGAAATTGCTTTCCTTTGCAATCAGTGTTCATTTGTGAGACTTCGAGAAACCGATCTTGGCAAACCTTAGAAAATCCGAGAGCTTTTATAACTGCATTTGCACTACCATTTCTGACTGACAGCTTTAAGGGCAGTTGTTGAGTAGGGATACACCTATCAGTAAGAATAATGCGCTCAGAGCATTTCAACATTTCTGCCTTGGTGGCTGTGGCAGGACGTCCACAGCGCATCCAATCATGCAACTCCTTATCTTCAATTATTGATTCTTTGATTCTCTGAACCCAGTGACCGACTGTACTCCTGTCAACTGCAGAACTTCCATACACATCACATAGATGCTTGTGAATGTTCACAATAGTGTCCTTCTTTGCAACAAGAAATTCTATCACAGTTCGCTGCTTATACCGTAAGTTGCTAACAGGCTCCATTTCAGTGGTTAGGGCAGCCATATTCTTTGGCCGGTTGCAGTCCAATTTTGTTCACATAGTCAGCACATGCCATGTTTAAAATGTGTAAAATGTTATGCTATCTTCATTATTAGCTGAAAAAAAAAAAAGATGTGGTGCAGTACTTTCTGAACGCCCCTCGTGTATATATATATATATATATATATATATAAGAAAACTTCTAACAAAAGTATGCCATTTCTTATACCTTTTATTTGTGTATCATTTATTTTGTTAATGTGTAGTGTTCCATCCTTGAGGTATTTTTATCTTGGCTTCTTGTGTGGCTGGGTGTTTTCTTCATTGAAATAGCTGTAGCCTACTTGTTAGTTGCTGCTGTGAGTATCTGACTGACTTGTTGCTGCAAGCCCTTAAACTTGACCAACAAACATTTGATATGAAGTGAAAAGTCACATAGTTTCTGTGAAACCCACCAGCGGACATGGCAGGCAGACTAGTCAAGCAGCAACAGCACCTAGACTGATTAGCTTGTAGCAAGCTGCTCAACAACAAATGTCCGTTTCTTTGTCTTTGATACTGATTATAGCTTTTATTCATTTGAAGCTTGTTTTTTTTTTTTTTTGTAATTTATTTATTATTATTTCTGTGTTTATTTCTCTTGCTGTCTAGACACGATTTTATTATTATTATTAGATTATCTGTTTATATTGTTCTCTTTTCTCCTCACACTGAAGCATTTATTACCATTTTTATTTAGTTTTATTATTACACTTGAGAGTTTGACAGAGGTGTATGATGCAGGTTATTTATTTTGTTGTTGTTGTAAACCTGCACCATACAGTTCCCTGTCAGGACTCTGCTAGTACCAGTCTTAGCACAGGCACTGTGACAGTTATTCTGTATTATTACACTTGTCTGCTTATTGTTAGCAGTTGTCTGGGTTATGTCTGCATGTCATGCTCCTTGCCATGGATTTCCTTTTACCACTTCCAGCCAACAAAACCCTCACGCCTTACAATTTTTTTTTTTTTCCATTTTTTTCATTTAACTTTTATTTCCTATTTTGTAACTTTTATTTTTAGTGATCATTACAGTGGTCTTTTCATTTCTCCATATTATACATGATCATTGCTGTAAACTTTTCATTTCTCCACGTTTTACATGATAATTGCTGTAAACTTTTCATTTCTCCACGTTTTACATGATAATTGCTGTAAACTTTTCATTTCTCCATATTTTACATGATCATTGCTGTAAATGTTTCATTTCTTCACATTTTACATAATCATAGATGTGAACTATTCTGTTATAAATCCAGTTCTGCAGCCCAGAGCTTATTAGTTGAGCTGTAATTGTCAAAATAACTCCAGTTATTCATTTCCTTCTTCTTCTTCTGCTTCATCTTCTTCTGCTTCATCTTCTTCTTCTTCTATTTCTATTTCAGCATTCATTGTCAGGTCATTTTTTTATTATGAGTTGTGTGTGTTGCTTGAAAAGCGTTTACGTTCAGTGACAGAAAACTCACTGCATTTGTACTCCCTCACTAAATATATGCCAGCACGTAGTTACCATATCTGTTTCAGCATATCAAGGACATTTTTAAAAAAATGATTGCTGTCAGTATATGACAGTTACTTACAGCTGACATAGTTAACAGAAAGCTAAAACAATGTATACATTCAGTGCTGTTAGCAAGCAGCATATAGGTCTCAGTTCAGTGATTTGTTTCATATATTTATATGTGTGTGTTTGTATGTGGCATAGGAGACAGGCACAGCCTCTCAGTACAGTGATTAGTTTATTATAGCTTGTCTGTCTCTTGTTTTCATGACAAGCAGCTTTATATTTGATGATTTCAGCATAGTGGATTGGTAATGATAGGCAACGCTTTCATGAACTTTGCTTATGTTTGTTGTTGTTTTTAAAATTAAGCAGAAAGTTAAAACTTCTTTATTCAACAAGGGATTGATTCATGATTATAACTGTGTTTGTAGAATGTTCTGTTGATAAAATACTTTCTGAAAATAAATATGCTAAAACTTGTGTCATTTACTTCAGTAAAACATGTTATAGATTGTTTTTGTCCTCATGACAATAAAAATGTTTAACTTGATAAGGACTTTATAATGAGCCTACATTTATTAGCTACAATTTCAGTATGGCAGTACAACTTATACATACTGAGCACAGAGCAGTATCCATGATAGTGAAGATGTAAGATGGGAGCTGATCTATTAGTTAACAGATAGCATATCCAGGCAAGGAATTGATGTGAATTTATATCAACATTATTCCCACTCATTTTTCAATGCTTATATCTTGATATTGATAAAAAGCTGCAGTATTACTGTGATTGAAGTCTCAGTTTGCAAAAATCAGAATAAACTTTTCATTGATATATTATTGTAAACGTGTCTTATATGCACCGCTTAGGTTAGTCTGAAGATTGGAGATGCAGAATGGTCAGATAAATTCTCATTGGACACTGTTGGCAGCAGTGGAAATGTTACTTGCAAAAATAAAGCAGCAGGAAACAGCCTGGAGGTAATGTAACTCTTGTTCTCTTTGATGCTGCTTGTCTTCAGTATGTAAGTCTGCATGTCTCCACTATTTACACTGTATCTCTTTCATCTCCCGCTTCATATCATAAGTCTTACACCCGTCTCTTTTAATCTGTCATAATTATTATGGTCATAATTAATTTCACTGTTAAATTTTAAATTGTGTCATCACTTAATATCATTACTACAACCATCAGTCATTGTCCTCACTGTTTATCTCTTATTTTTCACTTGATTTCATGATTATTATGATCTTAATTAGATTCACTGTTAATCTCTCACATGATATCGTAGTTATTACAGCTGTAATCATCATGCAGGAAAAAACAGATTCCCTGGCTTCCTTGGCTACCAAAATGTGTCTTGAAATTAATAAAAACAAAACAAAAATAATGAAACTTCTCATTAATCAAGAAGGAAGAATATATGTAGAAGTAAACCAATTTGCATACCTTAGCAGCTACATAGACAAGGATGGTGACACCAGGAAGGAAGTTAGGATTGCAAAAGCAGGAAAAAAAATCTTAAGAACATATGGAATTCAGAAGTTATAAACAAAGTTAGGATTATTCAATTCAAATGTGATATCCATCCTCATTTATGCATGCGAAACCTGGAAATCAACTAAAGAAATAGACAAGAAATTAGGCTCTTTTGAGAATAAATGCCTTAGGGAAATACACGGTATAAAGTGGAATGAATTTAAAAATAACACAGAGATAAGACAGATGAGCAAACAACAACCTGTCTCATGGGAAAAAGAAGACTGACATATGTTGGCCATGTGATGAGAAGAAACAATCAGAGAATACCAAAACAAGCTATCAAATGAAGCACAACAGACTGAAGAAAAAGAGGTCGACCACGTGAAACTCTAAAGAGGACATTGTTAAGAGAAGTCAGTTTAGTGGGCATAGCATCCCCTGATGAAGTTGAAAAACTTGCCGAAAACAGGAAAACTTGACAAACAACTATGACATTTAACAGCACAGGATGGATGTAAGATGTAAGAATCGTCACTGTTAATCTCTCACATGATATCGTAATTATTACAACTGTAATCATCACTATTAATCTCTCATCTCTCACTGGATGTCTCAGTTATTGCAGCTATAATTAGTTTCATTGTTTATCTCTTAATCTCATTTGATATCATTATTGTTCTTATATCTTATATCCTTCCTGTGCCGTTAAACGTCACATAGGGCTCGCAAAGTAGTTCGCCAGTTTTTCCTGTCTTCAGTGAGTCTTTCAACCTCATCAAAGGATTTTATGCCTGTTAATTTGGCCTCTCTTAACAGTGTCTTCTTCAGAGTTTCATTCGGTCTGCCTCTTTTTCTTAGGCCTGTTGTGTTCCACTTGATAGCTTGTTTTGGGATTCTCTGATCATTTCTTCTCAGCACATGACCAACATATGTCCATCTCCTTTTCCTGATCACCCATGAGACTGGTTGTTGTTCAGTCATCTGTCTTATCTCTGCATTGTTCTTGAATTCGTTCCACTTGATGCCGAGTATTTTCCTTATGCATTTGTTTTCAAAAGAGTCTAATTTCTTTTCTATTTCTTTAGTTGTCTTCCAGCTTTCACATGCATAAATGAAGGTGGATATTACATTTGAATTGAATAATCTTAACTTGGTTTTTGTGCTTATAACTTCAGATGGGAAATGCAGAACAGAAATTAGGAACAGAATAGGTAAAGCAAAGACTGCATTTCAGAGAATGAGAAACACATTAGCTAACACATCTTTATCAATGAATGTTAGAAAACGAGTCCTAAAATGCTATATTGAACCTATCTTGTTATATGGAAGTGAATCATGGACAATAGGCAAGTCTGCACAAAAATCATTGGAAGCAGCAGAAATGTGGTTTATTAGAAGAATGTTGCGAATCCCCTGGACAGCAAAAATAACTAATGAAGAATGTATGAGAAGAGCTGGAGAGACAAAAAACCTTGTCAGAAAGATAAGAGAGAGACAGTGTACTTTCATAGGACATGCAGTGAGAAGAGGGGGCATTGAAAATATTATAACAACAGGAAAAATAGAAGGAAGAAGATCAAGAGGAAGACCAAGAGAAATGATACTGGACAGTCTGACGGGATGGTGTGAGAGGAGATCACCAGCTGAACTGATGGCCTGCATGAAGGATCGGGTACTCTGGAGAAGCATAATAGCCAACGCCAGTCGGCACAGCACCTGATGATGATGATGATGATGAACTTTTGAATTCCATATGTTCTCAAGATTCTTGAAGATTGATGCTGCTTTTGCAATTCTGATCCTAACTTCCTTTCTAGTGACACCATCCTTGTCTATGTAGCTGCCAAGGTATGCAAATTGATTGACTTCTTCAATATCTGTCCCTTCTATGTGTATTTTTCCATTTTGATTGATGGGAATTTTCATTATTTTTGTTTTGTCCTTGTTAATTTCAAGTCCTATTTTGCTAGCCAGTGAAGACTGTATATCTGTTTTTTCTTGCATGGAATTCACATTGTTACTGATAAGAGTTATGTCATCAGCAAAATCAAGATCTTCTAGTTGGGTCCCATGTACCCAGTCAATACCTGTGTTACCTGTGCAGCATTTTTTCATTATGAAGTCTATTGTAATCCCAAAAAGTAAAGGAGACAGTATACATCCTTGTTTCACACCTGTTTCAATCTGGAACCATTCACTCATCCCTTCTTCTGTCTTGACTGCACAAACATATCCATTGTATCATTATTGTTACATTATCATTATTTTCACTGTTTATTTTTTTATCTCTCAGTTAATGAATTTCTCAACAATCACTGTCCTAGGTGGGGGTCAAGATAACCCTGTCTTCCTCTGGTCTCACCAAGATTGTGACATTCACCCCTTTCTACATGCTCATCAATGCTTCCACTGTTACATTGAGTGTAAGAGAGGCACAAACCGACAGTCCTTGGATTCATTTGGAACCTGCAGAGGTAATGTGAAAGATACAGTGAATGAATGAAAGCCTAGAGAGGTAGTATGAAAGATACAGTGAAAGGGTGTGTAGCATGAAAGATATATAGAAAGAATGGAAACTGAGAGGTGACCTGAAAAATGTAGAGAAAGAATGGAAACTGGAGAGAGGCAGAATGAAAGATATAGAGAATTAATGGAAACTAGAGAGGTAGCATGAAGGATATCCAGAGTGAATGGAAACCTGAAAGAGTGATACAAAAGAATGGCTCTTACCTTATTTAAAGAAGTAGTCCCCTAGGGAACATACACAGCAATCCTGGTATCTCTTGCCCCAAAAGCACCACAGAAGGCCATCCAGTATTGTCTGCAATTTCATTTGCATTTCATCTGTGGTGTTGAAACAGCATCCTTTCAGCTTCAGTTTCGTTGTGGAAAGTGAGGTGAAGTCACGGGGGACTAGATCACATGTCAGATGAGTAAAGAGGCTGTGGGATGACTGTTATGTTGTTTTCAGTTTAAAAAAAGCTGTGTTGTCTTGAGGATGGTGTTAGCAGACATATTGTCTTGATGCAACAGCCAGTCTTTTTATGGCACATCTTCTCTCAGATACCTGAAAACATGGCAGTAAAAGTCAGAATTCTCTGTACTGCAAGGAGGAATAAATTCTCCATGAACAATGCTCTTGAGTTTCTTGATGAACATGCTTTTTGTTGCAATCCAGACCTGCCACACCTTATTTTGTCTTGATGACTGTGGGTCTTTCTCTCCACAACCTAGCTGTCATTGCCTGTGGTGATCATGGAGATAAAAGTTAGCTTATTGCTGTCTGTCAGCTTTGTGTTTACTGTGGTCTGGGATATAAACTGCTTTAGTCTACTGTGGTCTAGGATATAAATTGCATTAGTTTAGTGTGGTCTGTGATATAAACTGTTTTAATGTGGTCATGAAATACTTGACAGATAAGATATGCTTGACAAATAAGATATAAAGTGCTTTAATGTGGTCATGAGATACTTCATGCTTGACAAATGAGTACAATGGTATATATTATTTTCAGTAGGAAACCTTCATCTAGAATCTTCACCACATGAACTGAGTATTGAGAGTATCAGTGTCCTCTGTGTTATTTCTTTCTTTACATAGTGCAAGGGCTATTATCCTCAAACTGTTGTCAAGGAGATGTCAATAGTTGCCAAAGTGCAGGATAGCAACCTTGTTACCGCTCCATTTTTCCTGAACAAAGCCCATACAACCCTTCTAAGGCTGGATGGTAGTGTGAGTAATATGATACATGTGTTGTTCTTTGTAGAGTTTGTCATAGTTAGTCAGATACATTTGTTGTTCTTTGTAGAGTTTGTCATAGTTAGTCAGATACATTTGTTGTTCTTTGTAGAGTTTGTCATAGTTAGTCAGATACATTTGTTGTTCTTTGTAGAGTTTGTCATAGTTAGTCAGATACATTTGTTGTTGGCTTTCCATCTCTGTCTTGGTCTACCCCTTGGTCTTGTTTCCCTCATCTCTTGTGCATGCATCATTTTCATTTGTCTGTTCTCTTCCATTCTTTCTACATGCCCCAGCCAGCATAGTCTGTTTAGTTTTAAGAAATTTATAATTCGTTGTAATTCACTTTTTAATTCACTTTCTGTGACACATACAATTTTGTGCATCATGATTTCTCTCTCTCTCACTCTCTCTCTCTCTCTCTCTCTCTGGCACATACAATTTTGTGGCATCATGATTTTTCTCTCTCTCTCTCTCCTCTCTCTCTCTCTCCTCTGGCACATACAATTTTGTGTGCATCATGATTCTCTCTCTCTGTGTGTAGCACATACAATTTTGTGTGCATCATGATTTTTCTCTCTCTGTGTGTGGCACATACAGTTTTGTGTGCATCATGATTTTTCTCTCTCTCTGTGTGGCATATAAAATTTTGTGTGCATCATGATTTTCCTCTCTCACTCTCTCTCTCTCTGTGGCACATACAATTTTGTGTGCATCGTGATTTTTCTCTCTTTCTTACTCTCTGTGGCACATACAATTTTGTGTGCATCATGATTTCTCTCTCTCTCTCTCTCTCTCTGTGGCACATACAATTTTGTGTGCATCATGATTTTTCTCTCTCTCCTCTCTCTCTGGCACATACAATTTTGTGTGCATCATGATTTCTCTCTCTCTCTGGCACATACAATTTTGTGTGCATCATGATTTTTCTCTCTCTCTCACTCTCTGTGACACATACAATTTTGTGTGCATCATGATTTCTCTCTCTCTCTCTCTCTCTCTCTCTGTGGCACATACAATTTTGTGTGCATCATGATTCTCTCTCTCTCTCTCTCTCTCTCTGGCACATACAATTTTGTGTGCATCATGATTACACTCTCTCTCTCTCTCTGGCACATACAATTTTGTGTGCATCATGATTTTTCTCTCCTCTCTCTCTCACTCTCTGTGGCACATACAATTTTGTGTGCATCATGATTTTTCTCTCTCTGTGTGTGGCACATACAATTTTGTGTGCATCATGATTTTTCTCTCTCTGTGTGTGGCACATACAATTTTGTGTGCATCATGATTTTTCTCTCTCTGTGTGTGGCACATACAATTTTGTGTGCATCATGATATTTCTGTGTTAGATGGCTAAAACCTGTTCTGGCTGCTACTATCTTGCCTGTTAGTTATAATGAGCTTGATATGAAGTTAACAGTAAAAAATTTAAATGATGCGTTGACATCATAGTGACTAGACAGTTAACCATGTTAAGTTTCATTATTAATATACTTGTCTGCAGTTTGGTGGTGTCAGTGCAGAATGTCAGGTCAGTGATGCAGCAATGATTACCACTTTCAAAACATACAAGCCAGGCATGGCAACTGCATTGTTTGTGAACCACACCTCAACATGTACTATTGTCATCAAGCAAACGTAAGAGTGTTTGTGGTGTTAGTGTAGTATGTCACCTTGACCATGCATTGTCATCTCTTGATGTGTCTTCCATCCTTACATCACAGTTCATTTCAGCATTACTGATTCCATGTGATATGATAAACATATTAGTTGTAGGTTGGAAAGATTGTATGTGTTATGAACATGACACTTTATAATATATCATTTATTTACTTATTATAATATGTCAGTTTACAGAGAGAAAAAAAAAACATGCATGTACTATATTTTGCATGCTTACCACTTCAGTATTCATATGTGATTGTGACCATCAATCTTTGGCCATGATTACAGTGTTTATGTCTGCATATGCTATCAGTTTGCCTATCATCTTAGTGTTTAAGTCTGCTGTATGTTCACATTTATTTGTCAACAAATCATACATTTACTTTTATGTCAACAAATCATGTTTTACTTTTATTTGTCAGCAAATTATATATTTACTTTTATTTTTATACATATATTTATCCTGTGTTTACAGTGACTCTGCTGATAATTGTCTGAATGTGTCCTGTGTTTACAGTGACTCTGCTGATAAGTGTCTGAATGTGTCCTGTGTTACAGTGACTCTGCTGATAAGTGTCTGAATGTGTCCTGTGTTTACAGTGACTCTGCTGATAATTGTCTGAATGTGTCCTGTGTTTACAGTGACTCTGCTGATAATTGTCTGAATGTGTCCTGTGTTTACAGTGATTCTGCTGATAATGGTTTGGAATTGGAACCACTGATGTCTGAGCTGTTCACCTGGCCTGACCCACTTGGCAAGAGGGAGATAAGCTGGAGTTGTGGTGAAAAGAAAAATGTGAAAAGTGCTTTAGATCAGGTTTGTTGAAATTGATCTTTATTTCTGCAGAAAAACATCTCTTGATTTTTATTCCAATTTCTGTGTTTTTTAAAAAACTAATTCACCTAAAATTAATTTTACAGATACAGACTTGCTCCTTTCTTATGATCTTAACACTTTCTTTTCTCACTGTCTTTCATATTCACAATCATTCTCACTCACTATCCACTTTCTTCCTCATTCTCATTCTATTTCTTGTCCTTCATTTTCTCTCACTGTGTGTAGCACATACAATTTTGTGTGCATCATGATTTTTCTCTCTCTGTGTGTGGCACATACAGTTTTGTGTGCATCATGATTTTTCTCTCTCTCTGTGTGGCATATAAAATTTTGTGTGCATCATGATTTTCCTCTCTCACTCTCTCTCTCTCTGTGGCACATACAATTTTGTGTGCATCGTGATTTTTCTCTCTTTCTTACTCTCTGTGGCACATACAATTTTGTGTGCATCATGATTTCTCTCTCTCTCTCCTCTCTCTGTGGCACATACAATTTTGTGTGCATCATGATTTTTCTCTCTCTCCCTCTCTCTCTGGCACATACAATTTTGTGTGCATCATGATTTCTCTCTCTCTCTCTGGCACATACAATTTTGTGTGCATCATGATTTTTCTCTCTCTCTCACTCTCTGTGACACATACAATTTTGTGTGCATCATGATTTCTCTCTCTCTCTCTCTCTCTCTCTCTCTGTGGCACATACAATTTTGTGTGCATCATGATTTCTCTCTCTCTCTCTGGCACATACAATTTTGTGTGCATCATGATTACACTCTCTCTCTCTCTCTGGCACATACAATTTTGTGTGCATCATGATTTTTCTCTCTCTCTCTCTCACTCTCTGTGGCACATACAATTTTGTGTGCATCATGATTTTTCTCTCTGTGTGTGGCACATACAATTTTGTGTGCATCATGATTTTTCTCTCTCAGTGTGTGGCACATACAATTTTGTGTGCATCATGATTTTCTCTCTCTGTGTGTGGCACATACAATTTTGTGTGCATCATGATATTTCTGTGTTAGATGGCTAAAACCTGTTCTGGCTGCTACTATCTTGCCTGTTAGTTATAATGAGCTTGATATGAAGTTAACAGTAAAAAATTTAAATGATGCGTTGACATCATAGTGACTAGACAGTTAACCATGTTAAGTTTCATTATTAATATACTTGTCTGCAGTTTGGTGGTGTCAGTGCAGAATGTCAGGTCAGTGATGCAGCAATGATTACCACTTTCAAAACATACAAGCCAGGCATGGCAACTGCATTGTTTGTGAACCACACCTCAACATGTACTATTGTCATCAAGCAAACGTAAGAGTGTTTGTGGTGTTAGTGTAGTATGTCACCTTGACCATGCATTGTCATCTCTTGATGTGTCTTCCATCCTTACATCACAGTTCATTTCAGCATCACTGATTCCATGTGATATGATAAACATATTAGTTGTAGGTTGGAAAGATTGTATGTGTTATGAACATGACACTTTATAATATATCATTTATTTACTTATTATAATATGTCAGTTTACAGAGAGAAAAAAAAAACATGCATGTACTATATTTTGCATGCTTACCACTTCAGTATTCATATGTGATTGTCTGTGACCATCAATCTTTGGCCATGATTACAGTGTTTATGTCTGCATATGCTATCAGTTTGCCTATCATCTTAGTGTTTAAGTCTGCTGTATGTTCACATTTATTTGTCAACAAATCATACATTTTACTTTTATGTCAACAAATCATGTTTTACTTTTATTTGTCAGCAAATTATATATTTACTTTTATTTTTATACATATATTTATCCTGTGTTTACAGTGACTCTGCTGATAATTGTCTGAATGTGTCCTGTGTTTACAGTGACTCTGCTGATAAGTGTCTGAATGTGTCCTGTGTTTACAGTGACTCTGCTGATAAGTGTCTGAATGTGTCCTGTGTTTACAGTGACTCTGCTGATAAGTGTCTGAATGTGTCCTGTGTTTACAGTGACTCTGCTGATAATTGTCTGAATGTGTCCTGTGTTTACAGTGATTCTGCTGATAATGGTTTGGAATTGGAACCACTGATGTCTGAGCTGTTCACCTGGCCTGACCCACTTGGCAAGAGGGAGATAAGCTGGAGTTGTGGTGAAAAGAAAAATGTGAAAAGTGCTTTAGATCAGGTTTGTTGAAATTGATCTTTATTTTCTGCAGAAAAACATCTCTTGATTTTTATTCCAATTTCTGTGTTTTTTAAAAAACTAATTCACCTAAAATTAATTTTACAGATACAGACTTGCTCCTTTCTTATGATCTTAACACTTTCTTTTCTCACTGTCTTTCATATTCCACAATCATTCTCACTCACTATCCACTTTCTTCCTCATTCTCATTCTATTTCTTGTCCTTCATTTTCTCTCACTCACTTATTCTTGTCTTCCTTCTTCCCCAAAACTGCTGTGTGTGAAGAAGAAGAAGAAGAAAAGCCATGTAATTATATTCCTTGTCATGTAAGTGTAGGGTATAATGTCTTGTTTATTTCAGGACCAGATAGAAGAGTTTTTTGCCCAGAACAACATCAAGGTGTACTTTGTCTCCTTCCTGGATGGCATGCAGAGGGTGGTCATGTTCACCGAGGACTTGGCCTTGGCAACTGTAGCACAGGAGGTGCAGTCATTTCTTGTACTTATATTTTATTACTACTTTCACTCTCTTCTTACTTTCTTTATGTGTCCACATGAAATCTAACTCCCGCTTTTACTTTCTTTTTTACTTTCTTCCTGTGTCCACATGAAATCTAACTTCCACTTTTACTTTCTTTTTTACTTTCTTTCTGTGTCCACATGAAATCTAACTTCCACTTTTACTTTCTCCAGGTGTCCTGTGTCCACATGTAATCTAACTTCCACTTTTACTTTCTCCAGGTATCCTGTGTCCACATGTAATCTAACTTCCACTTTTACTTTCTCCAGGTATCCTGTGTCCACATGTAATCTAACTTCCACTTTTACTTTCTCCAGGTATCCTGTGTCCACATGTAATCTAACTTCCACTTTTACTTTCTCCAGGTATCCTGTGTCCACATGTAATCTAACTTCCACTTTTACTTTCTCCAGGTGTCCTGTGTCCACATGTAATCTAACTTCCACTTTTACTTTCTCCAGGTATCCTGTGTCCACATGTAATCTAACTTCCACTTTTACTTTCTCCAGGTGTCCTGTGTCCACATGTAATCTAACTTCCACTTTTACTTTCTCCAGGTGTCCTGTGTCCACATGTAATCTAACTTCCACTTTTACTTTCTCCAGGTGTCCTGTGTCCACATGAAATCTAACTTCCACTTTTACTTTCTCCAGGTGTCCTGTGTCCATATGAAATTAACTTCAACTTTTAGCCTGGCTATGTTCCTCTTTATGTTTCCTGTATTATCTAACAAATTACATCTTTATGTAATCCTCCAGGCTGGAGAACTAGAACAAGCAGATCAGGAGATAAGCCTTAAGATCCATGATATGGGTTTCTCTCTCATCAACAATGACAAGCTGCTAGAACTGGCTTACATGGGCATTACAAGGTAAGAATGAGACATAGATTAGGCAGAGAAGTACAGACTGGCTTACATGGGCATTACAAGGTAAGAATGAGACATAGATTAGGCAGAGAAGTACAGACTGACTGTTGGTTGTGGAACACCTGAAAGACAAAGTGTATTTGGACTGTACTTGGACTAGTGAATCAGAATTTGAGATGTGTGATCTGTTTAGAGACAGTCTGTGATTTTAGGATCAGCTCCTAGCTCAGGATTCTCCACATTAGTCTGTTGGCTTTCAGATGTTGTCAGGGTAATTTATGGGGGTCTGTGTAGCCCTGAATGTTAGTTAGAGGTTCACTGAACTCAGGGCTGTGGAGAGCCAGGTCAGGCTCTTAGGTCACTCTGCTATCCAAAACACAGAGCAGTGTTTTCCTGAATGTTGTCTCTAATAAGAAAAGAGGGGAAAACAGAGCTGCCAACTGGTGGCTGACCAGTCAGGCTTGACTGAACTTTTGACATGAAACATTGCAGATATAAAAACAAAAAAAGCTCCAACTTCGTACAGGGCTGAAACTGGTTTAGGTAGAGAGATGTAGTTTGAATGGAACAATGACTTGACAGGTAAAACTTGCAGATATTGTCCTTGTTGATGCTGATCAGCTACATTGTCTCATCTCTAAGAAAGTTTTATTTCTAAATGAGTAAAATATAACCTTTATTATTTGTGAACGTTTGAGTTTTGGCTGGAGTTAATGAAGGGTGAAGGAGGGAAATAAGAAAAATTAGTTTTTATTTTGCACAAAGAATTGTTTTCTCTTGATACTCATGAAACAAGCAGACAGAGATTTAGTGGCTGGCTTGAGCTGTACATAAGTTAACATTGCATGAGACAAGTCAGTTCGTGTAGTCTTTCTCTTCTCTAGCTCAAACTACATTTATATAACCAGATTTTGTTTTCAGCAAGTATCTTAACACTTCCCGTGCCATTGTCACTATAGTGAGAACTTCCGGTTACTGAGTTGCGTGCCATAGTCATTATAGCGACAATTCATTTCATTTGTTTAAAACACGATGTAACATTTAGATTGTACATATTTAATCCGCGTTTCCGGTGACACTTTTCAAAATGGTGAAAGAGTGTTTAGTTACGAGCGATGCTGAGTGAGAAAAAGGAGAGAAACACCAAAAATTTTCAATTTTTGATGATGTAGATAGGGGTATGGACATGGCCTGTGACCACCCCACTGCTCTTGAATGTATCCCGACTAGATCTAGACATATTAGACGACTGGAGAAGTAGTTAGGAGGTTATTTCAGACATTAATTTAGCGAGAGTGCAACATAGAATCACAATACGAGATCGATAAGTAGATCTAGACATCTCAGATGGTAAGTAGTGTAGATCTAGACCTAGCTGATGATGAGCTGGGCACAGTCATTGTCTAAAAACATCACATTACTTCTTTTTTCCTAAAAAACTTTGCATTTATGAAATTTTCATACATTTAGTTATATTTTGAAACATAATAAGTACATGGAAATACTGTTTTCCATTCCATTTTACAAATATACCCTTTGTACATATCAAGACCCGCGCTTTTATTCCGGCACCCAACTGAACATCTGGGTTTCTTCCTGTGGCACAGGAAGAGTTAGAACTGTATCATGTTGTGACCAGCAAACAGAAGCAAGCATTTGATATAATTCAGCTTTCACATGATAGCCATTTCCTGCTGCTTGTTATATATCATAATTCAGCTTTCACATGATAGCCATTTCCTGCTGCTTGTCATATATCATAATTCAGCTTTCACATGATAGCCATTTCCTGCTGCTTGTCATATATCATAATTCAGCTTTCACATGATAGCCATTTCCTGCTGCTTGTCATATATCATAATTCAGCTTTCAAATGACAACCATTTCTTGCTGCTTGTCAGATGTCATAGTTTAGCTTTTGCATGATAGCCATTTCCTGCTGCTTGTCATATATCATAATTCAGCTTTCAAATGACAACCATTTCTTGCTGCTTGTCAGATGTCATAGTTTAGCTTTTGCATGATAGCCATTTCCTGCTGCTTGTCATATATCATAATTCAGCTTTCAAATGACAACCATTTCTTGCTGCTTGTCAGATGTCATAGTTTAGCTTTTGCACAACAACCATTTCTTGCTGCTTGTCAGATATCGTATGCGGTGGTATCGGAAAGTTCCCAGACTATACTTTCTGTGACTCTACCATTTGACAACTGCACATGGGACACTGAAGGTCATTACTCCTAAGCCTTCTGAGTCAGTCTGCCGCTGGCATTGTACTATCTACCTGTGTTTAATTTGTTACACACAATTTGTGACCTTAAGTTAGGGGCTGCTCAGTGGTCACTACAATGGCTGATAAATTTGAGCAACATGCCTGCACCATAATTTGTGTGATGCTTAACAGTTCTGCTACCGAGCCCTCTTAAATGCTTCCTCAGCTTTTGGTGGACATTCTTTAGGTTGAGCACAGGTTTTTCAGTGGCACACACACTTTTAGCCTATCAAGTATCTGTTCAAGATGACAAACATTCAGGGTGATCAGTCATCAGAAAATGTGGGAAAAAAATTCATGAACTCAGACATGAGGACCACATCAAGTGGCTCGCTCACATAGAGTCATTTGTGGAGTCTGTCAGGAGATCCTCATGCAAAACTTGAAATTGCATCACGTTGCTGCAAAGTTTGTCACCTGACTCTTGATGCACACCCACTAATGCCTCCTGCAGGAAGGTGCTGCTTCTATCAGAAAACAGTCTAGTGGTCGTCACACACTATATTTATCTGACCTAGTCCTTTGTGACTTCATTTTGTTCCACAAAATAAAATTGAAGTTGAGGGGGATGCTGCTTTGACATGTTAGATGAAGTTGCAGTCACAGGCGATATTGGATGGCCTTTAGGAAAAAGAGCTTCTGTGATGCTTTGACATGTTAGATGAAGTTGCAGTCACATGCGATATTGGATGGCCTTTAGGAAAAAGAGCTTCTGTGATGCTTTGACATGTTAGATGAAGTTGCAGTCACATGCGATATTGGATGGCCTTTAGGAAAAAGAGCTTCTGTGATGCTTTGAGGCATGGAAAAGCTGCTGGAATCACTGACTGTTTCCTAAGGGAAAAAGCTGCTGGAATCACTGACTGTTTCCTAAGGGAAAAAGCTGCTGGAATCACTGACTGTTTCCTAAGGGAAAAAGCTGCTGGAATCACTGACTGTTTCCTAAGGGAAAAAGCTGCTGGAATCACTGACTGTTTCCTAAGGAAAAAAGCTGCTGGAATCAATGTGATTGTTTCCTAAGAGAAAAAGCTGCTGGAATAAATGTGATTGTTTCCTAAGGAAAAAAGCTGCTGGAATCAATGTGATTGTTTCCTAAGGGAAAAAGTTGCTGGAATCACTGACTGTTTCCTAAGGGAAAAAGCTGCTGGAATCACTGACTGTTTCCTAAGGGAAAAAGCTGCTGGAATCACTGACTGTTTCCTAAGGGAAAAAGCTGCTGGAATCACTGACTGTTTCCTAAGGAAAAAAGCTGCTGGAATCAATGTGATTGTTTCCTAAGAGAAAAAGCTACTGGAATAAATGTGATTGTTTCCTAAGGAAAAAAGCTGCTGGAATCAATGTGATTGTTTCCTAAGGGAAAAAGTTGCTGGAATCACTGGGATTGTTTCCTAAGGAAAAAAGTTGCTGGAATCACTGTGGCTGTTTCCTAAGAGGAAAAGCTGCTGGAACCATTGTGACTGTTTCTAAGGGATAATGCTGAGCAAATTTAAATAAGGTAAGTCTGTATTCTTTTTTAGGACCATTCATGGAACTTCCTCATTCCACCTTATTATTCAGCTTGTATTTCTTTCTGCTTGCCATTTGTCATTCAGCTTTTATATATGAGATCTTGTTTCTTGCTTATAATCAGATATCATGATTCCACGTACATGTGGAAACCATTTCTTGCTGCCTGCCATTTATCATAACTGAACTTTTGTATGACAAGAAATTTCTTACTGGTTTTTCTCCAATAGTTCTGGTGTGATCTGGGAAGAGAAGAAGAAGAGGTTCAAGGCCATGAAATTAAAGGATGCAGCATTTTTGGAACAGGCATACCAGAAGTATCTTCTTGAAGTGTCAACTGGCAAAGCAAAACCTACTGTTACACTTGAAAACAAGATGGAAGTAAGTTGATGATGGTGCTTGTGTTACAGTTTTTACTGACTGCTGATTGGATCAAGAATCCTGAGAACATGTGGCATTCAAAAGTTATAAGCACAAAAACCAGGTTAAGACTTTTCAATTCAAATGTAATATCCACCTTCATTTATGCATGTGAAAGCTGGAAAACAACTCAAGAAATTAGACTCTTTCGAAAACTAATGCCTAAGGAAAATACTTGGTATAAAGTGGAATGAATTCAAGAACAACGCAGAGATCAGACAGATGAGCAAACAACAACCTGTCTTATGGTTGATCAGAAAAAGAAGATGGACATGTCATGAGAAGAAACAATCAGAGAATCCCCAAACAAGCTATCAAATGGAACACAACAGGCCAAAGAAAAAGAGGTCAACCATATGAAACGCTAAAGAGGACATTGTTAAGAAAGGCCAATTCAGTGGGCATAACATCTCTTGATGAGATTGAAAAACTCGCAGAAGACAGGACATCTTGGCGAACTACCATGTGGGCCCTATGTGACGTTTAACGGCACGGGAAGGATGTAAGATTGTTGATGATATCTTGCATTAGTGATAGCCCTCACTGGGAGGTGATTGTTCATGGTATCTTCTTGCATTAATGATAGTCCTCACTGGGTGGTGATCGTTTATAGTAACTTACATTAATGAGGACCCTCACTGGTTGGTGATTGTTCATGGTATCTTACGTTAGTGATAGTCCTCACTGGGTGATGATTGTTCATGGAGTTATCCAAATAAGCAGGCGCGGACCAACTGGCGGTAGACTCAGATAGCGAGGTGGGGTAGTAGGTGGCTCTACTACTCCTATAAAGTGCCTCAGGTGCTCAGTGAAGGGAATACCAGGCGGGTAAGATGTGCCTTAAAACCTCTTGCTCCGTTGCCTTGCAGGTAGGACAGGGAGTCCAAAGGCTAGTGGAGAGTCTGTACACAAACCGATAGAAGGCAACGGGAAACCACTGTTGTAGCTCCCAAGAACAATTATGCTTGTTCATAGTAATAGATTTGTCATGAACAACGTTAATGAATGTTCCTTTGGAACAGCCTCGTCCGGTAGGGCAGCTCACGAGCCACAGGTGAGGCCAGATCATCATCAAGCTACTGGTGGCAAAACTAACAAGTTCAGAATAGCAACATGGAATGTTAGAACTTTATTCCAGGCTGGAAAATTAGAAAATGTAAAGAGGGAAATGGAAAGGATAAAGATCAATATATTAGGAATGAGTGAAGTTAGATGGACAGGTGCAGAGAAGGTAAACTCTGATAAATATACAATAATATATTCCAGAAGTGAGAAACATGATTGAGGAGTAGGAATAATATCTGACGAACAAACAGCAAGGACAATTGTAGGCTATTTGAACATCTCGGACAATTGTAGGAATGTGAACATCTCAGACCGAGTCCTGCTAGCCCAACTGAAAAACCAGTAAACATAAATATACAAGTGTACGCTCCAACATCTGACAGTTCTGAAGAAGATGTACAGCTATTTTATAATGACATAGAGACAGCCCTAAAACACACAATCACATGAAGTTACCATAGTCATGGGAGATTTTAATTCCAAAGTTGGTAAAGGAAGAACTTCAGACATCGTTGGTGACTATGGACTGGGGGAGAGGAATGACAGAGGTTGTAAATTAATTGAATGGGCAAGAATACACAGCATGGTTGTAGGAAACACCTGGTTTAAACAACATCCTCGAAGATTGGCAACATGGTGCAGCCAAGACAAAAAGACTTTTAACCAGATAGACTACATATTAATCAACAAACGATTCCGCAGTGCATTACTGACAACAAAAACCATGCCAGGAGCTGACTGCAATAGTGACCATGACCCACTCTGTTGAAAAATTAGAATAAAGCTAAAGAAAGCATGCAGAAAAGTGAGAAACATCAAACTGAATACAGAACTCCTTAAAAATGACCAAGAACTGCGAGAACAATACAAAGTCATTATAACAGATAGATACAATTCAGTAGGAAAGATAAATAGTATAGATGAACAATGGGAAATGTTAAGAGATTCTATCCACCAAACTATTAAGGAGATAATACCACCAAAAAAAGAAGCCTCTAAAAATAAATGGATGACAGACAACATCTTAGGACTGATGGACAAGAGGAGGAGGAGTAAAAATAACCAAGAAAAATATAGCAATATAAATAAAGAAATAAGACGCAAATGCAGAGAAGCAAAGCTAGTGTGGTTAAATGAACAGTGCAGACAGATAGAGGACTCTCATAATAAAGACAGCAAAAACGAATTAGTGAACTCACAGGCAGGAAAACAAAATATACCACAGGATGCCTGAAACCGAAAGAAGGTAAAATGTTAATGGGAAAAGAAGACATTGTGGACAAGTGGACAGAGTATATCGGTGAGCTAAATGGAGGAGAAAGACCAGAATTAACACCAGGTACTGAAAACTGTGATGGACCACCAATACTTGAAGATGAAATCATAGATGCCATCAAACACATGAAGAAAGGAAAAGCGACTGGGCCTGATAATATAACAATAGAAGAAATAGAGGCACTAGAGGAGATAGGAATAAAAATAATAACCAAGTTACTGAATGACATTTACAACAGTGGTTATATTCCCAGTGACCTGATTAAATCCACGTTTATAGCACTACCAAAGAAACCAGGTGCAAAGGAATGTGACGACCACCGGACTATCAGCCTCTCATGTCACATAACAAAGCTACTTCTGAGTATCATTATGAGAAGAACAAGGAAAAAGATAAAAATGGAAATAGCAGATGAACAGTTTGGATTTGTTGAAGGAAAGGGATCACACAATGCCATTTATGCTTTATGAACACTAACAGAAAGAGCTTTAGAAGTACAGAAAGATCTCTGGCTATGCTTCTTTGATTACACCAAGGCATTCGACAAGGTGAAACATAATGAAATTATTAAAATGCTTGAAGACATCAGTATAGATGGCAAAGACCTGAGGATTGTAAAACATCTATACTGGCAGCAAGAAGCAGCAATTCGAGTTGAAAATAGAACTAGAAAATATCAACCTATAAAACAAGGGGTGCGACAAGGATGTGTACTATCTCCAGACCTTTTTACTCTATACAGCGAGAATATTTTAAGAATGATCATCACAGAACCAGGCATAAAAATTGTAAGATACAATATTAACAACCTTTGGTATGCTGACGACACAGTACTGATAGCTGAGAACCAACAAGACCTGCAAAATCTCTTGGATAAAGTCGCCAAAGAAAGTGAACAGAAAGGCCTTACTTTGAACATCAAAAAGACAGAGACTGTGGTTATATCTAAGAAACAGAATCCACTAGCATGCAGTATAAAATTAAACTGAACTATTCTAAACCAGTTGCAGAAATTCAAATACCTTGGAGCAGTAATAACTTCAGATGGGAAATGCAGAACAGAAATTAGTAACAGAATAGGCCAAGCAAAGACTGCATTTCAGAGAATGAGAAACATATTATGTAACACATCCTTATCAATGAATGTTAGAAAACGAGTCCTAAAATGCTATATTGAACCTATCTTGTTATATGGAAGTGAATCATGGACAATAGGCAAGTCTGCACAAAAATCATTGGAAGCAGCAGAAATGTGGTTTATTAGAAGAATGTTGCGAATCCCCTGGACAGCAAAAATAACTAATGAAGAATGTATGAGAAGAGCTGGAGAGACAAAAAACCTTGTCAAAAAGATAAGAGAGAGACAATGTACTTTCATAGGACATGCAATGAGAAGAGGGGGCATTGAAAATATTGAAAATATTATAACAACAGGAAAAATAGAAGGAAGAAGATCAAGAGGAAGACCAAGAGAAATGATATTGGACAGTCTGACGGGGATGGTGTGAGAGGAGATCACCAACTGAACTGATGGCCTGCATGAAGGATCGTGTACTCTGGAGAAGTATAATAGCCAACGCCATTCGGCACGGCACCTGATGATGATGACGATGATGATCATACATTAATGAGGACCCTCACTGGTTGGTGATTGTTGATGGTATCTTCTTGCATTAATGATAGCCTTCACTTAGATGGAATCAGTTTCAGAACTTGTGCTAGAAGATTGGCCAACCCTCACACTTCTACTTTAGCAGTCTGTGATAGAAACAGCGAAGACTACTACAGAAAACTACAAACTTCATCCTGACTTACAAGCTTCCAGTCTGAACATAACCAAAAACATTCACATCAGCAGTTAGCCATTTTATCTTTGATGGGGTTTTTATGCACTTTGGTGAACTCCATATTTTCATTTCATCCTTCTCATTTAGTTAAGTTACCACAAGTGAACAGATATTTTCTCCACTTCTAACATAGATTGACTCTGAGAATAAAAAGATATTTTCTCCACCTCTCACATAGATTGACTCTGAGAATAAAAAGATATTTTCACCACCTCTCACATAGATTGACTTTGAGAGTAAAAAGATATTTTCTCCACCTCTCACATAGATTGACTTTGAGAATATGAAGATGATCAAGCCTCATCAGTGTGGTATCAGACGCAGCTTTGAAGATGGTATTTGGGTACAGCTGAGGAAGTCCCCTCACTCCACACAGTTCCATGCAAAGATTAACAGACTTCAGGTTAGCTTCATTCACTTTCTTTCTCATCCCACAAAGTCTCATTGTTATCTTTAGCATTAACAACTTCAGGTTAGCTTCATTCACTTTCTTTCTCATCCCACAGAGTCTCATTGTTATCTTTAGCATTAACAACTTCAGGTTAGCTTCATTCACTTTCTGTCTCATCTTACACATGTTCATTGTGACTTTTAGCATTTAGCTCTATCATATTATGCAGTGGCCCAGGGAAGAAGCAGCATTCTTCTCATATTACACCTTGAAACAAGACCTGGTTGAGCGCTGTGTGCAGTTGACTCTTCTTATGATCATTATGATAATGTATGTCCTGACACATGAGTAGAAAAGTAACATCTTCTTTCAGAATATTTTTTTTAATGTAGCGAGGCATTTTGATATTTTAAAAAAATATATTTTTCTCTCTAGTTTGACAATCAGCTTCGGCAAGCAATCTTTCCAACAATTCTGTCCCCCATGCCACCACCCAAATCGGTGGCAGCGGATAGTGGTGAGTGGTTACATGTGCTAACTGCCTTGTCTTGTCTGATCCTAAGCAATAGATTCTTAGATTTTGTTTTTGGCAATAGAGAAAATGGAGGCACCTGGGGAAGTAGTGCTGGTAGCCCTGTCAGCACACAAGATGATGATGTGGTCTACTCGACATCTGGCCACTTTCTCCTCCCCATTTCCAGAAGCATCCAGATAAATGGATCATGATAGATTACAGTGGTCTTCAGCATAGCGTTGAGCGTCTGTCAAAGTTATTTGTTGCCCCAGAAGACAAAAGTGACTGTGAAACATAGATACACCTCACTTCTGAGTTATGCAGAGAAAGTACAAATGATGAATAAAATATGACCTATCACCGCACTCTAGTTATACAGAGAAAGTACAAATGATGTACAGAATATGACTTACCACCTCACTCCCTAGTTAAAGTACAAACGATGTACAGAATATGACCTATCACCTCACTCCCTAGTTAAAGTACAAATGATGTACAGAATATGACCTATCACCTCACTCCCAAGTTAAAGTACAAATGATGTACAGAATATGACATATCACCTCACTCCCTAGTTAAAGTACAAACAATGTACAGAATATGACCTATCACCTCACTCCCTAGTTAAAGTACAAACGATGTACAGAATATGACCTATCACCTCACTCTAGTTATACAGAGAAAGTACACATAGAAACTTCTAGAGATGCCTAAACCTTGTTGAAGTAACATGATGCAGCACCAGGTGGCAGTGCTGGCTTGTGCTGTGAATCAGTGTGCCAGATGGTGCAGTGCTAGGCTTACTTTGAAAGTAATGATGTTACATTTGTGTCATCTGCCGATTTTCAACATGGATATAAAAATGGAGCAGCGAGGTTGCATCAGATTTTATGCGACTCTTGAACAGAATCACCAAACACCCATTTCCAACATTTCATTAGTAAAATAACTTGCTTACCAGGAAGCAGGTTCATAGTGTGCAGGAAGAAAACAGAATCTTACATCTTTCCTGTGCTCTTAACCTCACATAGGGCTCGCATGCTAGTTGGCCAAGTTTTCCTGTTTTCGGCAAGTTTTTCAACTTCATCAAGGGATGTTATGCCCACTAAACTGGCTTCTCTTAACAGTGTTCTCTTTAGAGTTTCACGTGGTCGACCTCTTTTTCTTCGAATTTGCTGTGTTCAACTTGATAGCTTGTTTTGGGATTCTCTGATTGTTTCTTCTCATCACATGACCGACATGTCCATCTTCTTTTTCTGATCAACCATGAGACAGGTTGTTGTTTGCTCATCTGTCTGATCTCTGCGTTGTTCTTGAATTCATTCCATGTTATACCAAGTATTTTCCTTAGGCATTAGTTTTCAAAAGAGTAATTTCTTGTCTATTTCTTTAGTTGATTTCCAGCTTTTGCATGCATAAATGAGGGTGGATATCACATTTGAATTGAATAATCTTAACCTAGTTTTTGTGCTTATAACTTTTGAATGCCACATGTTCTCAAGATTTTTGAAGGACAATGCTGCTTTTGCAGTTCTAATTCTAACTTCCTTCCTGGTGTCACCATCCTGGTCTGTGTGGCTGCCAAGGTATGCAAATTCCTTTACTTCATCAACAGCTGTTCCTTCTACTTATATTTTTCCATTTTGATTAATGAGAAATTTCATTATTTTTGTTTTGTCCTTGTTAATTTCAAGTATTATTTTGCTAGCCAAGGAAGACAGGGTATCTGTTTTTTCCTGCATCGATTTCACGTTGTCATTGATAAGAGTTGTGTTATCTGCAAAGCCAAGATCTTCTGTTTGGGTCCCATGTACTCAGTCAATGCTGGTTTTACATCATCTTTTCATTATAAAGTCTGTGGCAGTTCCAAAAAGCAAAGGAGATAATATACATCCTTGTTTCTTGCCAGTTTCAATCTGAAACCATCCGCTCATTCCTTCTTCTGTCTTGACTGCACAAACATATCCATTGTAGAGATCTCTCATGATGTTGACAATTGTAGATGGTATTCCATATATTCTTAAAATTCTCCACAGAGAAAAGATAAGAGAGAGACCTATCACCTTTTTAAAGTCTATGAAGTTTAGGATTAATGGTTTCTGCTTTTCAATATGCTCTTCAAGCATTATTCTTAGAGTAAAGATCTGGTCAAGACAGCTTCTCACTTTTCGAAATCCTGCCTGTTCTTCTTTCATTGCAGTATCCACTACATCCTTAAATCTGTTCAGAATCACTTTACAAAACACCTTTGACACAACTGATAGTAAAGTTTACACCCCTCCAGTTATTGTAGTCACTGAAATTGCCTTTTTTTTTTTTTTTTTGGTATTTTAACGATTCCTTTTTTTTCCATTTAGAAGGGACCTTTTCTTCTTTCCAAATTTTATTAAACATTCTCTGTAGATGGCTCATGTTGTCACTGCTAATAGCTTTTAATATTTCAACTGTTATTTCATCTTCACCGGCAGCTTTTTGTTACCCAGTAGATTCACCGCTGACTCAATTTCATTAAGTGTAACGTCATCTAAGTTGACATTTAGTTGTGTTACTGGTAAATTGGTTTCAAGATTTATTAATTCATTTGGGTGTGGTCGATTAAGTATTTCTTGGAAATGTTCGGCCCATCTTTGCTTTTGGTCTTTACTTGATGTTTAACAGTTTTCCTGTTTCGCTAAAGACTGGTCTTTCTCTCGAGGTAAAAGCACCTTTTAGCTTTTTCTGTATGTTATATAAAGTTGTGCTGTCTCCTATTTTTGCTGCATTTTTGCATCTTTTGCCATATTGTCCATATATTCTCTTTTGTCTCTTCTAGCTGAACTTTTTACTTTATTGTCTAGTTCTTTGTATGTTGCTTTGCCAAATCTTTTCCAAGATCTGTCTTTACATTCAACATGGCTAATTTGGCCTCTCTTCTTTCATGTATGTACTGCCATGTAAAAAATGAATGTAGAAAAATAGAATGGCAAACCAAAAACTAGTAGCAAAAAGCCAATATGGAACTAAAGAAACAGATAATACAGTAACAGCGTGTTTTAATGTTAGACCTGGATGCAAATAAGAAATACACATAAGTAGTTTAAATGTCTGTGAAATTTTTAGTTTTTTTTTGTTCTTTCTTTCTCAAATCTCATACGTGCAGATATCTCATCTCACTTCCTCTGTTACAGTGATGATATGTCATGGATATCAGCCATATTTGACTTGTTCCTTTTCTATCATTCTCACAATTCTGTTTGTTTGTTCTGTCTAGTGCCAAAACCATTTGTTGAGTTGTTCCTTTCTATCATTCTCACAGTTCTGTTTGTTTGTTTTGTCTAGTGCCAAAACCATTTGTTGAGTTGTTCCTTTCTATCATTCTCACAGTTCTGTTTGTTTGTTCTGTCTAGTGCCAAAACCATTTGTTGAGTTGTTCCTTTCTATCATTCTCACAGTTCTGTTTGTTTGTTCTGTCTAGTGCCAAAACCATTTGTTGAGTTGTTCCTTTCTATCATTCTCACAGTTCTGTTTGTTTGTTCTGTCTAGTGCCAAAACCATTTGTTGAGGTCAGCTTGATGACAAGGATCCATGAACATAGTGACCTTCAGCAGATCAAGTAAGTGTGGTTCATGTGTGCAGAGTTTGTGAGAAATATGAGGGCAGATAACTTTGTGGTTCATGTGAGCAGAGTCTGTGAGAAATATGAGGCCAGATAACTTTGTGGTTCATGTGTGCAGAGTCTGTAAGAAATATGAGGGCAGATAACTTTGTGGTTCATGTATGCAGAGTCTGAGAAATATGAGGGCAGATAACTTTGTGGTTCATGTGTACAGAGTCTGTGAGAAATATTAGGGCAGATAACTTTGTGGTTCATGTGTGCAGAGTTTGTGAGAAATATGAGGGCAGATAACTTTGTTGTTCATGTGAGCAGAGTCTGTAAGAAATATGAGGGCAGGTAACTTTGTGATTCGGATGTGCAGTCTGTAAGAAATATGAGGGCAGATAACTTTGTTGATCATGCTTTTAGATCTGACATAAACTGTGAAAGATAATGTCTGTCATATTTCTGTTGGAATCACCTGTACAACCCTAACTTCTCACACCTGTTGGCATTTCTTTTTCTTTTTATTTAAAGTAAGTGCTTTCAGAGTTTGGATCCCATCTGCAGAATGTCTTCATACAAGACAGAGGATAGTTGCCATGTTAATGATCTGTTTCTCTTCTCTGTAAACCAAGTACATCTTGGTATAATTTGTAATTTGACTTTTTTTAATGCAAGGAACATTACCTCCCTGTACAGTTTTGATGAAATTTTTGAAGAAATACAAGTGTAGGATCTAGACAGATGAAGAGAAAGACCAAATTCATTGTCCTTTTATGTAATATCTAAAGTCATTTAAATAAAGACTCTTGTACAGCTGGCATCTAGACAGTCAGGAAGAAATTAAACAAGGTTTACAGTTCATCATATGAACCTACACACACATGCAGACATTCTTACATAGTAGACCTCATGCTGGTCTCTACCATTCTTAGCATGTGAAAACACTGCCTGTAGTATAATCAGGTATGTGTTAACCAGAATGTAGAGAATGAGTAATGAGAACACATAAAAACAGCAACAGTTTGGTGTTGTTGAGAGTCTTGGAGTAGCAAAGAATTGGCAAAGTTGGATTTGTCATTGGGAGACTGCTTTACAGATGTTGAGCTGGGTGTGTATCTGTGCTCAGTACCACTGATTTACCTTTATGCTGCTGACCTCATGGTCATGTCTTACCTTGGATCTTCTTCCCTCTTTTTCCTGTTGTTATAATATTTTCAATGCCCCCCTCATCTCATTGCATGTCCTGTGAAAGTACATTGTCTCTCTCTTATTTTTTTGACAAGATTTTTTTATCTCTCCAGCTCTTCTCATACATTCTTCACTAGTTAGTTTTGCTGTCCAGGGAATTCGCAACATTCTTCTAATAAACCACATTTCTGCTGCTTCCAATGGTTTTTGTGCAGACCTGCCTGTTGTCCATGATTCACATTCATGTAGTAAGATAGGTTCAGTATTGCATTTCACATAGGGCTCGCAGGATAGTTCACCAATTTTTCCTGTCTTCAGCGAGTCTTTCGACCACATGAAGGAATTTTATGCCTGTTAATTTGGTCTCTCTTAACGATGTCCTCTTCAGAGTTTCACGCGGTCTGCCTCTTTTTTCTTTGGTCTGTTGTGTTCAACTTGATAGCTTGTTTTGAGATTCTCTGATCGTTTCTTCTCATCATGTGATCAACATATGTCCATCTCCTTTTCCTGATCACCCATGAGACTGGTTGTTGTTCAGTCATCTGTCTTATCTCTGCATTGTTTTTTAATTTGTTCCACTTGATGCAGAGTATTTTCCTTAGGCATTTGTTTTCAAAAGAGTCTAATTTCTTGTCTATTTCTTTAGTTGTTTTCCAGCTTTCACATGCATAAATGAGGGTGGATATTACATTTTAATTGAATAGTCTTAACTTGGTTTTTGTGCGTATAACTTTTGAATTCCGTATGTTCTCAAGATTCTTGAAGATTGATGCTGCTTTTGCAATTCTAATTCTAACTTCCTTTCTGGTGTCACCGTCCTGATCTATGTAGCTGCCAAGGTATGCAACCTGATTGACTTCTTCAATATCTGTTCCTTCTGCGTGTATTTTTCCATTTTGATTAATAGGAATTTTCTAAAATTTCTGCTGATATAGTAAGTTATATAACTATATAGTAACTGCTGATATAGTAAGTTATATAACTATATAGTAACTGCTGATATAGTAAGTTATATAACTATATAGTAACTGCAGATATAGTAAGTTATATAACTATATAGTAACTGCTGATATAGTAAGTTATATAACTATATAGTAACTGCTGATATAGTAAGTTATATAACTATATAGTAACTGCTTATATAGTAAGTTATATAACTATATAGTAACTGCTGATATAGTAAGTTATGTAACTATATAGTAACTGCTGATATAGTAAGTTATGTAACTATATAGTAACTGCTGATATAGTAAGTTATATAACTATATAGTAACTGCCGATTAGTAAGTTATGTAACTATATAGTAACTGCTTAATGTGTAACCTTTCAGATACTTCAAGGTCCTTATTCAGGAGATGAACCTGAAGATAGACCAAGGTTTTCTTAATGAACTGCTGGCTATGTTTGCTTCAGATGTTCATGCACTTAGAGAGAAAGAGGTCTGTTTTCTCTGGTTCAAATTGTATTGTGTCTGTCAAACATGATATCTGTCTACTGCTGTATAGTTTCTGTCAGAGCTGTATACTTTAAAAATGTTGTAGAGCATATTTTCTTTCAGAGCTGTATACTTTAAAAATGTCGTGAGCATATTTTCTATCAGATCTGTATACTTTAAAAATGTTGTAAACCATATTTTTTTGTCAGAGCTGTATACTTTAAAAATGTTGTAGACCATATTTTCTGTGAGAGCTGTATAAAGTGTTGTGGAGAAAAAAAATTGTATAATTTGTTCTTGTACGTAGAGCCAAGAATAACAGTTGGTTGGTTTATTTGTCTCTGTATATAGAGCCAAGAATAACAGTTGGTTGGTTTATTTGTCTCTGTATATAGAGCCAAGAATAACAGTTGGTTGGTTTGTTTGTCTCTGTATATAGAGCCTAGAATAACAGTTGGTTGGTTTATTTGTCTCTGTATATAGAGCCTAGAATAACAGTTGGTTGGTTTATTTGTCTCTGTATATAGAACAAAGAATAGCATTTGTTTGGTTTGTTTGTTCCTGTATATAGAGCCTAGAATAGCAGTTGGTTTGTTTGTTTGTTTGTTTGTTCCTGTATATAGAGCCTAGAATAACAGTTGTTTGGTTTGTTTGTTTGTTCCTGTATATAGAGCCAAGAGTAGCTGTTGTTTGGTTTGTTTGTTCCTGTATATAGAGCCTAGAATAGCAGTTGTTTGGTTTGTTTGTTCCTGTATATAAAGCCAAGAATTGCAGTTGTTTGGTTTGTTTGTTCCTGTATATAGAGCCTAGAATAGCAGTTGTTTGGTTTGTTTGTTCCTGTATATAGAGCCAAGAATAGCAGTTGTTTGGTTTGTTTGTTCCTATATATAGAGCCAAGAATAGCAGTTGTTTAATTTGTTGTAAGATGGTTGTTGTCTTTACAATTTAGCTGAAAGTTATGCAGTTCAAGTGTGTATGATAACAAGGTTTCTCATTGCTGAAGAAATATACATTTTTTTTATACCTTCATTCATGGAGGTGAGATGGTGTAGTCAAAACAAAAGCTTATTTCAGCCCAAGGCACACTTTATCTTACAGGACAATAAAGCTATAGATGTGAAGTACTTCACAGAAAGTTATAATATCTTTACTTATCTAATATATAAAGTCAAGATCCCAGATGTTCTTTCAAGCTACACAGTTAAATTAATTGATGATGAACTTCATAAGAATTGGGCTCATCTAGTCTTTTTAGTCCAGAAAATAGTCTAGAGGTCACTAACATCAAACATACTCAGTTTGTCATATAACCAGTAATATCAGCATTCCTAACAGGGCTTTAGTTGGCCCATCACCACCAGCAGCAGCAGTTCAGCTGTTATCTTCATTTCTTTCTTTGATGAGAAAAGTTTCTTTTTTTTTTTTTAATGTAATGTAATTTGATAGACTTTCACATTGTGTGAATAAACAGAAATTGAATGCCTCACGCTTTCAAATAAATTAAAAATATATGATTCATGTGAGTTTTTCTGATTGATTTTATTTCAGTCACATGAGCACTTCATTTTACATTTTTTAAAATATGAATCAGATTTTACGGCTTGAAATTTTGTAATGCTGGGGAAATGAAGTACTTTAAAATATAGAGTATCTTATCAGCTTGTATCTCATTCATGTAGTAAAATAGAGGAAATATAGAGTATCTTATCAACTTGCATCTCATTCATGTAGTAGCTTGTATCTCATTCATTTAATAATATAGAGGAAATATAGAGTATCTTATCAACTTGCATATCATTCATGTAGTAACATAGAGAAAAGGAGAGGAAGAGAAAAGATCAGACTAAACATTAGAGAAGAGAAAGGTAACACTATACGTTAGAGAATAGTTTGACTACATATTAGAGAAGAGAAAAGTTGGACTGCATGTTAGAGAAGAGAAAAGTTGGACTGCATGTTAGAGAAGAGAAAAGTTGGACTACATATTAGAGAAGAGAAAAGTAAGACTACATGTCAGAGAAAATAAAAGCAAGTCTATATATTGGAGAAGATAAAAGTAAGACTACATTCTAGAGAAGATAAAAGTAAGACTTTACGTTAGATAAGAGAAATGTTGGACTACATGTTAGGCAAAATAAAAGTAAGACTATACTTTAGATAGGAGAAAAGTTAGAATTCATGTTAGAGAAGAGAAAATTTAGACTATACATTAGAGAAGAGAAAAGACTATATGTTAGAGAAAATTTATATAACTAATAAGAGTGAAGAAGTGAAAAGAGAAAATGAAAAATGGCATATATCTGTTGGATTTTGAATGGTTGTGTAGAGGAGGAATAAGCTTTATATGTAGAGCTATAAAACTGTAAGCTGCTCTAGCTGGTAGTGGAAATGTGCTGGAGAAGGGAGAGGTGAAAGAATGTAGACTTCACAGAGTAAGCCTCTGTTTGAGGCTACTCAAGTGAGTAGGGGCACACAGAGTCCAAGTCATAAAGTTATCATCATCTACAGGTGAAGAATCCTATCTGTGTCTTGTAACATCATCTTCAGTTAGGCTGACTTGACTACACTTCATAAGAATTGGGCTCATCTAGTCTTTTTAGTCCAGAAAATAGTCTAGAGGTTACTAACATCAAACATACTCAGTTTGTCATATAACCAGTAATATCAGCATTCCTAACAGGGCTTTAGTGGGCCCATCACCAGCAGTAGCAGTAGTGGCATCCCTGGTTCAGCTGTTATCTTCATTTCTTTCTTTGATGAGAAAAGTTTCTTTTTTTTTTTAATGTAATGTAATTTGAAAGACTTTCACATTGTGTGAATAAACAGAAATTGAATGCCTCACGCATTCAAATAAATTAAAAATATATGATTCATGTGAGTTTTTCTGATTGATTTTATTTCAGTCACATGAGCACTTCATTTTACATTTTTTTAAATATGAATCAGATTTTACGGCTTGCAATTTTGTAATGCTGGGGAAATGAAGTACTTTAAAATATAGAGTATCTTATCAGCTTGTATTTCATTCATGTAGTAACATAGAGGAAATATATAGAGTATCTTATCAGCTTGTATCTCAATCATGTAGTAAAATAGAGGAAATATAGAGTATCTTATCAACTTGCATCTCATTCATGTAGTAGCTTGTATCTCATTCATTTAATAATATAGAGGAAATATAGAGTATCTTATCAACTTGCATATCATTCATGTAGTAACATAGAGAAAAGGGGAGGAAGAGAAAAGGTCAGACTAAACATTAGAGAAGAGAAAGGTAACACTATAGAGAAGAGTTTGACTACATATTAGAGAAGAGAAAAGTTGGACTGCATGTTAGAGGAGAGAAAAGTTGGACTACATATTAGAGAAGAGAAAAGTAAGACTACATGTCAGAGAAAATAAAAGCAAGACTATATATTGGAGAAGATAAAAGTAAGACTACATTCTAGAGAAGATAAAAGTAAGACTTTACGTTAGATAAGAGAAATGTTGGACTACATGTTAGGCAAAATAAAAGTAAGACTATACTTTAGATAGGAGAAAAGTTAGAATTCATGTTAGAGAAGAGAAAATTTAGACTATACATTAGAGAAGAGAAAAGACTATATGTTAGAGAAAATTTATATAACTAATAAGAGTGAAGAAGTGAAAAGAGAAAATGAAAAATGGCATATATCTGTTGGATTTTGAATGGTTGTGTAGAGGAGGAATAAGCTTTATATGTAGAGCTATAAAACTGTAAGCTGCTCTAGCTGGTAGTGGAAATGTGCTGGAGAAGGGAGAGGTGAAAGAATGTAGACTTCACAGAGTAAGCCTCTGTTTGAGGCTACTCAAGTGAGTAGGGGCACACAGAGTCCAAGTCATAAAGTTATCATCATCTACAGGTGAAGAATCCTATCTGTGTCTTGTAACATCATCTTCAGTTAGGCTGACTTGACTACACAGATGGCCTGTCTGTGATTTATTTGGCCAAATAGGATCAACAGCTGTTTGTTATCTCCAACAGATGGTACAGTTCAAGGAAGATCAAGCGCTTACTAATAGAGAACTGAAAGAAGAGGCAGGAGTGTCCATGCAAGCCAAGCGAGTTAGCTTCTATGATTACTTCCATATCTCACCAATCAAGGTAAGAATCTTCTATAATTATTTCCAGATCTCATCAAACTTGATACACATCATAATTATGCTCCTAAAAAGCATGATATACAAGGTTATTGATAAGTCCGTGAAAAATTTCAAAACTTCACATCAAAGAAACTGTGTAATGGATCATGGTTATTCTTACACAAAGAGAGAGAGACTCTTCAAGTTTTTTTTTTTAAATAAAGCCAGCACGCAAAGCTCCCGTGGTTTGCTGCTAGTAGGCAGCAGTAGCAAATATGACATTCAGTAAACATGAGCAATCATTCTGCGTTTTGGAATACACAAGAACCTCATCCATTATGACTGGAATTCCAGAAGGCAGCACCTGTTTTCAGCAGAATCAAGAAATGGTATGTGAAATTCCGAGATGAAGGCTGTCTGTGCACAGCTCCTCATCAGGAACCTCCAGGACCAAGTGAAGAAACTGAATCGTGTTAGAGAAGCTCACCAGAAAATCCCCGCCAAGTCCGCTGCACTCCAGCTAGGAGTCTTGAATCAACAGTATGGCAAATTCTCCATAAGAGATTAAAGTGTAAGCCTTACAAGCTTCAGCTGCACCAGTATCTCAGCGAAAATGACAGAGATGTGTGTCTTAATTTCTGCATAGAGATGCAAAAGAGTTTTGACATTGACGACTTCGCAGATTCGTTGATCTTTAGCAATGAAGCTACTTTCCGTCTTATCTCCAGATGTGAATTGTCACAATGTGCACATCTGGGTGACCAAAAATCCCTGCATAGTCACAGAACATGTGCAAGACTCACCTAAGGTGAGCGTCTTGTGCGCTGTTTCGAAAGAGAAGGTGTATGGACCATTTTTTTTTGAAGAGCCTACCATCACCGGGATGATTTACTTGGACATGTTGGAAAACTGGCTGATGCCTGAGTTGAATGAAGACAGTAATGGATCCTTCAATAAGATGGCTGTCCGGCTCACTGCCACAAAGACATGTGAGGGTATCTCAGTCAGAACATACCACAAAGATGGATAGAGTGCAGAAGATGACAAGACGTGTTAATGGAGTGGTCACCCTTGTCCCCTGATTTAACCCCTTCGACTTTTTTTTGTGGGGGTTTGAGAAGGACACCGTCTTTGTGCCACTACTCCCCGCTAATCTCCAGGATCTTGGCAACCGTATCACCGCCGCTGTGGCTCTGGTCAACCATGACATGCTGACATGAGTGTGGGATGAAATGGATTATCGTATAGATGTCTGCCACATAACCAAAGGTGGAACGTCGAGCAGCTGTGAAATATGTTTTAAAAACTTGGTGAGATTATCTGTAATTCAGTCTAAAAAAATTTGGTATCTGTTAAGTAGTTTATTTGTTGTAGTTTTTTTAAATGTTTCACGCATGTATGAATAACCCTGTATGATGAAATGACATGTGTAAAATTGTCCGTTGTTAATTTATAATTTCCAATTTATAATTTGTCGGAAATGTTTAAAAATCACAGCTACAGTTCCTTGTTGTTAACTCTTTCCATGCTGGAGGAAGAAACACGGACATGTCGTGGCGTGCGGGAGTAAAACGCGGGTCTTGTCTGTAAGGGGGTCTAGTTATAAAATGGGATGGAAAACAGTATTTCCATTTACTTCCGTATACGTAATATGTGTCAAAGTGTAGCTAAATGAATGAAAATTTCAGAAATGCAGAGTTTTTTAGGAAAAAAGAAGTAATGTGATGTTTTTAGACACTGATTGTGGCCAGCTCACCATCGGCTAGGTCTAGATTCGCGCTTCTTACCCCTATTTACCATCTAAGATGTGTAGATCTACTTATCGATCTCGTATTGTGACTCCATATGGCATTTTCGCTTACTGAATGTCTGAAATAACCTCCTAACTACTCCTAACTACTTCTCTAGTCGTCTAAATATGTCTAAATCTACTTAGAAAACATTCAAGAGCAGCGGGGTGGCCATAGGCTTTGTCCATACCCCTATCTACATCGTCAAAAATTGAAAACTTTCCATGCTTCGCGTCCTTGTTCTCGCTCGGCATCGCTCGTAACTAGGCATGCATTCTCCATTTTGAAAGTGTCACTGGAATCACGGACGAAATCCGTACAATATAAATGTTACACCGCTTGATGGAACAATGATTGTCGAATTTTCGACCATACGCCAGATTGAGACCACTGGAAGTGTCGAAAATTCGACCATACGCACGGAAAGAGTTAAACTGTGTCTTCCCTCACATCAAATGCCTGTCTGGTCAGTTCTCTGTTTGTTCCTGTTTGTGAATGTCCTCCTACACAGTATTACCAACACCTATATGATTTTGTTGAGGTTATTTGTTGTCTTAAATATTTAATGCATTCTTATTGCTATAAATCATGTTTTGATACACAGCAGAAATATGTTACTGACATAGTCATGTTTTGATACATAGCAATGAAGCTACTTTCCGTCTTATCTCCAGATGTGAATTGTCACAATGTGCACATCTGGGTGACCAAAAATCCCTGCATAGTCACAGAACATGTGCAAGACTCACCTAAGGTGAGTGTCTTGTGCGCTGTTTCGAAAGAGAAGGTGTATGGACCATTTTTTTTTGAAGAGCCTACCATCACCGGGATGATTTACTTGGACATGTTGGAAAACTGGCTGATGCCTGAGTTGAATGAAGACAGTAATGGATCCTTCAATAAGATGGCTGTCCGGCTCACTGCCACAAAGACATGTGAGGGTATCTCAGTCAGAACTTACCACAAAGATGGATAGAGTGCAGAAGATGACAAGACGTGTTAATGGAGTGGTCACCCTTGTCCCCTGATTTAACCCCTTCGACTTTTTTTTGTGGGGGTTTGAGAAGGACACCGTCTTTGTGCCACTACTCCCCGCTAATCTCCAGGATCTTGGCAACCGTATCACCGCCGCTGTGGCTCTGGTCAACCATGACATGCTGACATGAGTGTGGGATGAAATGGATTATCGTATAGATGTCTGCCACATAACCAAAGGTGGAACGTCGAGCAGCTGTGAAATATGTTTTAAAAACTTGGTGAGATTATCTGTAATTCAGTCTAAAAAAATTTGGTATCTGTTAAGTAGTTTATTTGTTGTAGTTTTTTTAAATGTTTCACGCATGTATGAATAACCCTGTATGATGAAATGACATGTGTAAAATTGTCCGTTGTTAATTTATAATTTCCAATTTATAATTTGTCGGAAATGTTTAAAAATCACAGCTACAGTTCCTTGTTGTTAACTCTTTCCATGCTGGAGGAAGAAACACGGACATGTCGTGGCGTGCGGGAGTAAAACGCGGGTCTTGTCTGTAAGGGGGTCTAGTTATAAAATGGGATGGAAAACAGTATTTCCATTTACTTCCGTATACGTAATATGTGTCAAAGTGTAGCTAAATGAATGAAAATTTCAGAAATGCAGAGTTTTTTAGGAAAAAAGAAGTAATGTGATGTTTTTAGACACTGATTGTGGCCAGCTCACCATCGGCTAGGTCTAGATTCGCGCTTCTTACCCCTATTTACCATCTAAGATGTGTAGATCTACTTATCGATCTCGTATTGTGACTCCATATGGCATTTTCGCTTACTGAATGTCTGAAATAACCTCCTAACTACTCCTAACTACTTCTCTAGTCGTCTAAATATGTCTAAATCTACTTAGAAAACATTCAAGAGCAGCGGGGTGGCCATAGGCTTTGTCCATACCCCTATCTACATCGTCAAAAATTGAAAACTTTCCATGCTTCGCGTCCTTGTTCTCGCTCGGCATCGCTCGTAACTAGGCATGCATTCTCCATTTTGAAAGTGTCACTGGAATCACGGACGAAATCCGTACAATATAAATGTTACACCGCTTGATGGAACAATGATTGTCGAATTTTCGACCATACGCCAGATTGAGACCACTGGAAGTGTCGAAAATTCGACCATACGCACGGAAAGAGTTAAACTGTGTCTTCCCTCACATCAAATGCCTGTCTGGTCAGTTCTCTGTTTGTTCCTGTTTGTGAATGTCCTCCTACACAGTATTACCAACACCTATATGATTTTGTTGAGGTTATTTGTTGTCTTAAATATTTAATGCATTCTTATTGCTATAAATCATGTTTTGATACACAGCAGAAATATGTTACTGACATAGTCATGTTTTGATACATAGCAAAAGTATGTTACTCAGATAGATAATTTAGTCCAATCAGATAATGTAGTCCAGGCAGATAATGTAGTCCAGGCAGATAATGTACTCCATGTATGTGCCTGCCTTTTTAAATTGTCTGTTACCTTACTGCAATGGCCTTGTGTGTATTTATATATTTTGTTTCATATACTCATTACCTGTCTGTCTGCCTGTTGATCCATATGTCCATCCATCTGTCCAGTACTGAATGATTGAATGTAGAAGCTAAACAAATAAAGTGAAATGTAATGTGCTGTAGAAGGGTGAGGAAGAATTATGGAAGCCAAGTGATAAATAAGTTCATCTACTTGGAATAGAAGTTAGCCCACTTGTATGGCTTCACATTTTGTACCCCTACACATTTGCTCAGTTTCCAAGTTGCTATCTTTTATTTCTGAAATAGAGAACTTAACACTCCAGATTGATCAATCAGTAACCAGAGAACTTAACCCTGCAAATTGATCAGTCAATAATCAGATAACTTAACCCTCCAGTTTGATCAGTCAGTAAACAGAGAACTTAACATTCCAGCTTGATCAGTCAGTAACTAGAGAACTTAACATTCCAGCTTGATCAGTCAGTAACTAGAGAACTTAACATTCCAGCTTGATCAGTCAGTAACTAGAGAACTTAACCTTCCAGCTTGATCAGTCAGTAACTAGAGAACTTAACATTCCAGCTTGATCAGTCAGTAACTAGAGAACTTAACATTCCAGCTTGATCAGTCAGTAACTAGAGAACTTAACCTTCCAGCTTGATCAGTTAGTAACTAGAGAACTTAACCTTCCAGCTTGATCAGTCAGTAACTAGAGAACTTAACATTCCAGCTTGATCAGTCAGTAACTAGAGAACTTAACCCTCCAGCTTGATCAGTCAGTAACTAGAGAACTTAACCTTCCAGCTTGATCAGTCAGTAACTAGAGAACTTAACATTCCAGCTTGATCAGTCAGTAACTAGAGAGTAGGGCATCTACAAATGATGACTTGCATCATTATTATAGTTAAGAGCAAACTAAGCAGAGAAGATAGCTTTGTTAAATTTTCGCTCACAAGTTTAAGTTTATCATTGTCAGAGATGACTATTATCATGTATGTCCTGTAATAAAGGCCATTTGTGCACTTTCACATGCTCATTAACTTGTATGGAACAGTAATATATTTTATTTTTGTTGTGTATTGTAAAATATAAAAAGTACATCATTAGAGAGAAGATTTGAGGGATATATGCATGTGCTCCTGTTGAAATGACATAAATGTGAATTTGTTTGACATATACTCAGGCTGCCATTCCAAACTACTACTGTGAGTGTAAAACAACACCCCCCCCCCCCCCCCCACTGATAACTTTGTCAAGATGGATGTATCCATGCTTAGCATATCTGCTCTTTAATTGTCACTGATAATGAGATGGAACTACAGGTAAAATGCCATGATTTTGATATGATGTTTATATAGTCTTTATCTCATCCACAGATCCATGTCAGTTTCTCACTGCAGGGTGGATCTATGAGTGACAGTCCTCAGGCCAATATCATGGGTGTCTTTCTCCAGAGTGTTGGTGTTGTCCTCACTGATGTTCAGGATGTTGTGTTCAAGTGAGTTCTATTTTCCTTGATAGTCTGTGGATGTTGTCCTCACTTATGTTCAGGATGTTGTGTTCAAGTGAGTTCTGCTTTCCTTGATAGTCTGTGGATGTTGTCATCACTTATGTTCAGGATGTTGTGTTCAAGTGAGTTCTGTTTTCCTTGATAGTCTGTGGATGTATTCAAGTGAGTTAATAGTTTGTAGATGTTGTGAAAAAGTGAGTTATGCTTTCCTTAATAGTCTGTGGATGTTGTGTTCAAGTGAGTTAATAGTCTGTGGATGTTGTGTTAAATGAGTTCATCTACTTGGAATAGAAGTTAGCCCACTTGTATGGCTTCACATTTTGTACCCCTACACATTTGCTCAGTTTCCAAGTTGCTATCTTTTATTTCTGAAATAGAGAACTTAACACTCCAGATTGATCAATCAGTAACCAGAGAACTTAACCCTGCAAATTGATCAGTCAATAATCAGATAACTTAACCCTCCAGTTTGATCAGTCAGTAAACAGAGAACTTAACATTCCAGCTTGATCAGTCAGTAACTAGAGAACTTAACATTCCAGCTTGATCAGTCAGTAACTAGAGAACTTAACATTCCAGCTTGATCAGTCAGTAACTAGAGAACTTAACCTTCCAGCTTGATCAGTCAGTAACTAGAGAACTTAACATTCCAGCTTGATCAGTCAGTAACTAGAGAACTTAACATTCCAGCTTGATCAGTCAGTAACTAGAGAACTTAACCTTCCAGCTTGATCAGTTAGTAACTAGAGAACTTAACCTTCCAGCTTGATCAGTCAGTAACTAGAGAACTTAACATTCCAGCTTGATCAGTCAGTAACTAGAGAACTTAACCCTCCAGCTTGATCAGTCAGTAACTAGAGAACTTAACCTTCCAGCTTGATCAGTCAGTAACTAGAGAACTTAACATTCCAGCTTGATCAGTCAGTAACTAGAGAGTAGGGCATCTACAAATGATGACTTGCATCATTATTATAGTTAAGAGCAAACTAAGCAGAGAAGATAGCTTTGTTAAATTTTCGCTCACAAGTTTAAGTTTATCATTGTCAGAGATGACTATTATCATGTATGTCCTGTAATAAAGGCCATTTGTGCACTTTCACATGCTCATTAACTTGTATGGAACAGTAATATATTTTATTTTTGTTGTGTATTGTAAAATATAAAAAGTACATCATTAGAGAGAAGATTTGAGGGATATATGCATGTGCTCCTGTTGAAATGACATAAATGTGAATTTGTTTGACATATACTCAGGCTGCCATTCCAAACTACTACGAGTGTAAAACAACACCCCCCCCCCCCCCCCCACTGATAACTTTGTCAAGATGGATGTATCCATGCTTAGCATATCTGCTCTTTAATTGTCACTGATAATGAGATGGAACTACAGGTAAAATGCCATGATTTTGATATGATGTTTATATAGTCTTTATCTCATCCACAGATCCATGTCAGTTTCTCACTGCAGGGTGGATCTATGAGTGACAGTCCTCAGGCCAATATCATGGGTGTCTTTCTCCAGAGTGTTGGTGTTGTCCTCACTGATGTTCAGGATGTTGTGTTCAAGTGAGTTCTATTTTCCTTGATAGTCTGTGGATGTTGTCCTCACTTATGTTCAGGATGTTGTGTTCAAGTGAGTTCTGCTTTCCTTGATAGTCTGTGGATGTTGTCATCACTTATGTTCAGGATGTTGTGTTCAAGTGAGTTCTGTTTTCCTTGATAGTCTGTGGATGTATTCAAGTGAGTTAATAGTTTGTAGATGTTGTGAAAAAGTGAGTTATGCTTTCCTTAATAGTCTGTGGATGTTGTGTTCAAGTGAGTTAATAGTCTGTGGATGTTGTGTTCAAATGAGTTCTGCTTTCCTTGATAGTCTGTGTGTGTATGTTTGTGAGTTTTTCCTTGATAGTATGTGGATGTCACAACTTTGATAGTGTGTGGCTGTCACTACTTTCTTTGATAGTGTGTGGATGTCACTGCTTTCTTTGATAGTATGTGGATGTCACTGCTTTCTTTGATAGTGTGTGGATGTCACTGCTTTCTTTGATAGTATGTGGATGTCACTGCTTTCTTTGATAGTATGTGGATGTCACTGCTTTCTTTGATAGTATGTGGATGTCACTGCTTTCTTTGATAGTATGTGGATGTCACTGCTTTCTTTGATAGTGTGTGGCTGTCACTACTTTCTTTGATAGTGTGTGGATGTCACAACTTTCTTTGATAGTATGTGGATGTCACTGCTTTCTTTGATAGTGTGTGGCTGTCACTACTGTCCATGATAGTGTGTGGATCTCACTGCTTTCCTTGATAGTGTGTGGATATCACTGCTTTCCTTGATAGTATGTGGATGTCACTGCTTTCCTTGATAGTGTGTGGGTGTCACTACTTTCCTTGATAGTGTGTGGATATCACTGCTTTCCTTGATAGTGTGTGGATGTCACTGCTTTTCTTGATAATGTGTGGATGTCACTGCTTTCCTTGATAGTGTGTGGATATCACTGCTTTCCTTGATAGTGTGTGGATGTCACTGCTTTCCTTGATAATGTGTGGATGTCACTACTTTCTTTGATAATGTGTGGATGTCACTGCTTTCTTTGATAGTGTGTGCTGTCACTACTTTCTTTGATAATGTGTGGATGTCACTACTTTCTTTGATAGTGTGTGGATGTCACTGCTTTCTTTGATAGTGTGTGGATGTCACTGCTTTCCTTGATAGTGTGTGGATGTCACTGCTTTCCTTGATAATGTGTGGATGTCACTACTTTCTTTGATAATGTGTGGATGTCACTGCTTTCTTTGATAGTGTGTGCTGTCACTGCTTTCTTTGATAGTGTGTGCTGTCACTGCTTTCTTTGATAGTGTGTGGATGTCACTACTGTCCATGATAGTGTGTGGATATCACTGCTTTCCTTGATAGTGTGTGGATATCACTGCTTTCCTTGATAGTATGTGGATGTCACTGCTTTTCTTGATAGTGTGTGGATATCACTACTTTCTTTGATAGTGTGTGGATATCACTGCTTTCCTTGATAGTGTGTGGATATCACTGCTTTCCTTGATAGTGTGTGGATGTCACTGCTTTTCTTGATAGTGTGTGGATATCACTACTTTCTTTGATAGTGTGTGGATATCACTGCTTTCCTTGATAGTGTGTGGATGTCACTGCTTTCCTTGATAGTGTGTGGATATCACTGCTTTCCTTGATAGTGTGTGGATGTCACTGCTTTCCTTGATAGTGTGTGGATGTCACTGCTTTCCTTGATAGTGTGTGGATATCACTACTTTCTTTGATAGTGTGTGGATATCACTGCTTTCCTTGATAGTGTGTGGATGTCACTGCTTTCTTTGATAGTGTGTGGATGTCACTACTTTCTTTGATAGTGTGTGGATGTCACTACTGTCCATGATAGTATGTGGATGTCACAACTTTGATAGTGTGTGGCTGTCACTACTTTCTTTGATAGTGTGTGGATGTCACTACTTTCTTTGATAGTGTGTGGATGTCACTACTTTCTTTGATAGTGTGTGGCTGTCACTACTTTCTTTGATAGTGTGTGGATGTCACTACTTTCTTTGATAGTGTGTGGATGTCACTACTTTCTTTGATAGTGTGTGGCTGTCACTACTTTCTTTGATAGTGTGTGGCTGTCACTACTTTCTTTGATAGTGTGTGGATGTCACTACTTTCTTTGATAGTGTGTGGATGTCACTACTTTCTTTGATAGTGTGTGGCTGTCACTACTGTCCATGATAGTGTGTGGATGTCACTACTGTCCATGATAGTGTGTGGATGTCACTGCTTTCCTTGATAGTGTGTGGATATCACTGCTTTCCTTGATAGTATGTGGATGTCACTGCTTTCCTTGATAGTGTGTGGATGTCACTACTTTCCTTGATAGTGTGTGGATATCACTGCTTTCCTTGATAGTGTGTGGATGTCACTGCTTTTCTTGATAATGTGTGGATGTCACTACTTTCTTTGATAATGTGTGGATGTCACTGCTTTCTTTGATAATGTGTGGATGTCACTACTTTCTTTGATAGTGTGTGGCTGTCACTACTTTCTTTGATAATGTGTGGATGTCACTACTTTCTTTGATAGTGTGTGGATGTCACTACTTTCTTTGATAGTGTGTGCTGTCACTGCTTTCTTTGATAGTGTGTGCTGTCACTACTTTCTTTGATAGTGTGTGCTGTCACTGCTTTCTTTGATAGTGTGTGGATGTCACTACTGTCCATGATAGTATGTGGATGTCACTGCTTTCCTTGATAGTGTGTGGATATCACTGCTTTCCTTGATAGTGTGTGGATATCACTGCTTTCCTTGATAGTATGTGGATGTCACTGCTTTCCTTGATAGTGTGTGGATATCACTGCTTTCCTTGATAGTATGTGGATGTCACTGCTTTCCTTGATAGTGTGTGGATATCACTGCTTTCCTTGATAGTATGTGGATGTCACTGCTTTCCTTGATAGTGTGTGGATATCACTGCTTTCCTTGATAGTGTGTGGATATCACTACTTTCTTTGATAGTGTGTGGATGTCACTGCTTTCCTTGAAAGTGTGTGGATATCACTGCTTTCCTTGATAGTGTGTGGATGTCACTGCTTTCCTTGATAGCATCTGTGTGTGTATGCTCATGCTTTTTTTTATTGTTGTTCTCACTGACATTCAGAATGGTGTATTCACGTGTGTGCTTATTTCTTTCATATCCTTTGTCTAACCTGAGTATCACTTAGAGATGGCTGGGCTCTGCTTCCTGATGTTTGGAGCTAGGATAAGCTCTGATCTGCATTAGGATTGGCTTTTTTTATATTCTGATGTCAGGAGCTAGAATAGGCTCTTGTTATATTTTGATGTCAGGAACTAGGATAGGATCTTATTATATTCTGATATCAGGAGCTAGAATAGGCTCTTGTTATATTCTGATATCAGGAACTAGAATAGACTTGTGTTATATTCTGATATCAGGGACTAGGATAGGATCTTGTTATATTCTGATATCGGGGATTAGGATTCATTCATTCATTCATTTGCATGTCCCTTGCGGAGCTTTGCCTCCCAAACAGCACTCCTGTAGGCCTCTCGGTTGTGAGCAAGATGGCCTGCTGCTGTTGCATCCATTTCCAGATCGTCAACGATGTCTTGCAGCCATCTTCGTCTTGGTCTTCCTCTTTTTCTTTTTCCCATTATGTATCCTTCCATTAGGATAGGATCTTGTTATATTCTGATGTCAGGAATTAGAATAGGCTCTTGTTATATTCTGATATCAGGGACTAGGATAGGATCTCATTATATTCTGATATCAGGGACTAGAATAGGGTCTTGTTATATTTTGATATCAGTAGCTAGAATAGGCTCTTGTTATATTCTGATATCAGCGACTAGGAGAGGCTTTTGTTATATTCTGATGTCAGGAATTAGAATAGGCTCTTGTTATATTCTGATATCAGGAGCTAGAATAGGCTCTTGTTATATTTTGATGTCAGGAACTAGAATAGCCTCTTGTTATATTTTGATGTCAGGAACTAGAATAGGCTCTTGTGACCCTGATGACAGTGTGATCTTCATTCCAAAAAAATTCTGACACAGATAAATTATAACAGTGTAAACATTGTTTTGTTTTTTTTATGGCTTAAATGAATATAAGTGTAAATACTGTAACAAACAGAAAAGCATTGATATTGGAAAACACTTGTAAATACACATGTCAAAGATGAAAAGCCAAATTAGCCATGTTGAATGTAAAGACAGATCTTGGGAAAAGATTTGATGAAAACTACATGCAAAGAAGACAATAAAATAAAAATTTAAGCTAGAAGAGATAAAAAAGAATACATAGTATGGTGAAAGAAGCAGAGAAAGCAGCAAAAACAGGAGACAGCAGAACTCTATGTATAACATAAAGAAGAGGCTAACAGGTAGTAAGACCTACCTTTAGCAAAACTGGCACCGTAATTAACATCAAATAAAAACCAAAAACATAAAGGCCTGAACACTTCCAAGAAATGCTTAATCAACTGCACCCAAAAGAATTGATAGACCTTGAAAGTGACTTACCAATCCCACAACTATGAGAGGTGTTACAGAAAGTAATGCACCACATCTATTTTTCAGGTAATAATGAACATAGAAGCATGAAATTTTACACACTTTAAATATGGCATATGCTATTTGTGTGAACCAAATTGCACTGCAACCAGCCAAAGAATATGGCTACCCTAACTGTTGAAATGGTGCATGTTAGCAACTTACGGTATAAGAAGCAAATTGTGATAGAATTTCTCGTTGCAGAGAAGGAAACTGTTGTGAACATTCACAAGTGTCTATGTGATGTACATGGGAGTATAGTCAGTCGCTGGGTTCAGAGAATCAAATAATCAATAAGTGGAGATAAGGAGTTACATGATCGGCCATGTTGTGGAGGTCCTGCCACAGCCACTAAGGCAGAAATGTTGAAATGTGCTGAGGGCATTATTCTTACTGATAGGCATATCACTACTCAACAATTGGCCTTAAAGCTGTCAGTCAGCAATGGTAGTGCAAGTGCAGTTATAAAAGCTCTCAGATTTTCTAAGGTTTGCGCAAGATGGGTTCCTCAGAGTCTCACAAATGACCATCAATTGCAAAGGAAAGCAATTTCTTTTGAATTGTTGCAGCAGTTCAGTGCTGAGGGAGAGAACTTTTTGGCTAAGATTGTAACAGGTGACCTGGGCACATCATTTTGAACCTGAGACAGTAAAAACAGTCAATGGAGTGGCATCATCCGCAGTCACCACGAAGAAAGAAATTCAAGACAACTCCTTCAGCTGGAAAGGGCATGATCACTGTCTTTTGGGAGATTGAAGGTGTAATTCTTGTGAATGCTATGCCAAGAGGAGAGACAATCACTTCACAAGCTTACATTAACTCTTTCTGTGCCAGAGGAAGAAACACGGACGTTCAGCTGGGTGCCGGGATAAAAGCGCGGGTCCTGATCTGTATAGGCGGTGTAGTTGTAAAATAGAATGGAAAACAGTATTTCCATGTACTTCCGTGTACTTATTATGTTTCAAAGTATAACTAAATGTGAAAATTTCATAAATGCAGAGTTTTTTTTGGAAAAAAGAAGTAATGTGATGTTTTTAGACAATGACTGTGCCCAGCTCACCATCGGCTAGGTCTAGATCTACACCACTTACCATCTGAGATGTCTAGATCTACTTGTCGATCTCGTATTGTGATTCTATGTTGCATTCTCGCTAAATTAATGTCTGAAATAACATCCTAACTACTACTCCCGTCATCTAATATGTCTAGATCTACTTGGGATACATTCAAGAGCAGCGGAGTGGTCACAAGGCCATGTCCATACCCCTATCTATGTCATAAAAAATTGAAAAATTTCGGTCTTTCTCTTCCTTTTTCTCGCTCGGCATCGCTCGTAACTAGGCACTCTTTCGCCATTTTGAAAAGTGTCACCAGAATTGCGGACGAAATATGTACAATCTAAATGTTACACCAGTTGTTTTACTGAAACAAACCAATGATCGCTGTAGTGACAATTCATGGTAAGCATCGGGAATCCGGAAATGTCGATGCAGTGACCAAAGGTGCTGAAAGAGTTAAGACATTGAAAAAAACTCGATCAGCGTTTTCACAGAGTTTGACCACTCAAGAATCCAGCAGACCTGCTTCTCCTTCACGACAATGCATGCCCTCACACAACACGGTAAGCAGTCACCAAATTGGGTTGGACTGTACTACTCCATCCACCCTATAGTCCTGATTTGGCAGCCTCTGGTTTCTGTCTGTTTGGTCCACTTAAAGATGCACTCCAAGTGGTAAGATTTGAAGATGACGAAGGAGTGATTCATGCAGTGAAGAAATGGCTACATTTATTCATTTGCATGTCCCTTGTGGAACTTTGCCTCCCAAACAGCACTCCTGTAGGCTTCTCAGTTGTGAGCAAGATGGCCTGCTGCTGCTGCGTCCATTTGCAGATCGTCAACGATTTCTTGCAGCCATCTTCGTTTTGGTCTTCCTCTTTTTCTTTTTCCCATTATGTATCCTTCCAATATGGTCTTCTCTAAATTATCATGACGTTTAATGTGTCTGTTTAATCCTCTTTACTAGCCAGCCTTCTTCAATATTAAGCTCTTGTAGTATAGATATATTTGTTCTTTTTTGTGTCCACGATATTTGGAGAACTCTTCTGTAGCATTTACATTCAAAGGCATTTATGTGTTTCTCAGCTGTTTTGTTAAGTGTCCACGTCTCACAGGTATATGTTGCGATGGGAAAGATGCATGACCTTAAAAATCTTATTTTTGTACTTCTGTCTGCTTCTCTCCACAGATTATTTATTTGTTTTACTTTCTGAAAAGCAATAGATATCCTCCTTTTAATTTCCCTCATTGTATCTCCATTATTAGTTAGCAGTGATCCAAGATATTCAAAATCAGTATACAAGTTAAATACAGTCAATGGAGTGGCATCATCCGCAGTCACCATGAAGAAAGAAATTCAAGACAACTCCTTCAGCTGGAAAGGGCATGATCACTGTCTTTTGGGAGATTGAAGGTGTAATTCTTGTGAATGCTATGCCAAGAGGAGAGACAATCACTTCACAAGCTTACATTAACTCTTTCTGTGCCAGAGGAAGAAACACGGACGTTCAGCTGGGTGCCGAGATAAAAGCGCGGGTCCTGATCTGTATAGGCGGTGTAGTTGTAAAATAGAATGGAAAACAGTATTTCCATGTACTTCCGTGTACTTCCGTGTACTTATTATGTTTCAAAGTATAACTAAATGTGAAAATTTCATAAATGCAGAGTTTTTTTAGGAAAACAGAAGTAATGTGATGTTTTTAGACAATGACTGTGCCCAGCTCACCATCGGCTAGGTCTAGATATGCACCACTTACCATCTGAGATGTCTAGATCTACTTGTCGATCTCGTATTGTGATTCTATGTTGCATTCTCGCTAAATTAATGTCTGAAATAACATCCTAACTACTACTCCCGTCATCTAATATGTCTAGATCTACTTGGGATACATTCAAGAGCAGCGGAGTGGTCACAAGGCCATGTCCATACCCCTATCTACGTCATAAAAAATTGAAAAATTTCGGTCTTTCTCTTCCTTTTTCTCGCTCGGCATCGCTCGTAACTAGGCACTCTTTCGCCATTTTGAAAAGTGTCACCAGAATTGCGGACGAAATATGTACAATCTAAATGTTACACCAGTTGTTTTACTGAAACAAACCAATGATCGCTGTAGTGACAATTCATGGTAAGCATCGGGAATCCGGAAATGTCGATGCAGTGACCAAAGGTGCTGAAAGAGTTAAGACATTGAAAAAAACTCGATCAGCGTTTTCACAGAGTTTGACCACTCAAGAATCCAGCAGACCTGCTTCTCCTTCACGACAATGCATGCCCTCACACAACACGGTAAGCAGTCACCAAATTGGGTTGGACTGTACTACTCCATCCACCCTATAGTCCTGATTTGGCAGCCTCTGGTTTCTGTCTGTTTGGTCCACTTAAAGATGCACTCCAAGTGGTAAGATTTGAAGATGACGAAGGAGTGATTCATGCAGTGAAGAAATGGCTACATTTATTCATTTGCATGTCCCTTGTGGAACTTTGCCTCCCAAACAGCACTCCTGTAGGCTTCTCAGTTGTGAGCAAGATGGCCTGCTGCTGCTGCGTCCATTTGCAGATCGTCAACGATTTCTTGCAGCCATCTTCATTTTGGTCTTCCTCTTTTTCTTTTTCCCATTATGTATCCTTCCAATATGGTCTTCTCTAAATTATCATGACGTTTAATGTGTCTCTGTTTAATCCTCTTTACTAGCCAGCCTTCTTCAATATTAAGCTCTTGTAGTATAGATATATTTGTTCTTTTTTGTGTCCACGATATTTGGAGAACTCTTCTGTAGCATTTACATTCAAAGGCATTTATGTGTTTCTCAGCTGTTTTGTTAAGTGTCCACGTCTCACAGGTATATGTTGCGATGGGAAAGATGCATGACCTTAAAAATCTTATTTTTGTACTTCTGTCTGCTTCTCTCCACAGATTATTTATTTGTTTTACTTTCTGAAAAGCAATAGATATCCTCCTTTTAATTTCCCTCATTGTATCTCCATTATTAGTTAGCAGTGATCCAAGATATTCAAAATCAGTATACAAGTTAAATAAGTAGGGTGACAATATGCAAGACATTGTTAAGAGAGGCTGAATTAGTAGGTATAAAGTCCCATGATGAGATTGAAAAACTCGCCAAAAACAGGACAAATTGGTGAACTACAATACAAGCCCTATGTGACGTTTAACGGCACAGGAAGGATATAAGATGTAAATATTGCTTTGTTTTATTTATTTGTGATAATGATAAATACAACAGTGGAAATATTGCTCTGTTTACTTCTTACATAGATAAATACAGCAATGGAGTTTTTTGGTTTTTTTTAAAATTTCTGAGAAATAAATACAGCAAAGTAAATATTTGTTTATTTCTGACTTAAATATCACTAGATATAGTATGCTTTAGGCTACAGACAATAACTAAGTTTTATCTTGACCTAATGTTAACAATTTGTTGCATGTGAGATATAATCACCAACATTTGTCTCCTATTTATCTTGCAAAGGTTGGGTTACTTTGAAAGAAATCATTCCTTTTACAACAATTCTCAGTTGACCAGTGAATTCATAAGACACTACAGTGGTCAGGTGAGTCTGACTTTTTTTTTTTTTTTCATTTTACATCAGTGAAGTTTTCTTTATTATTTCAATCTGTAAACATTCAGTTTCTTATGTTGGAACAACAATATACACTCTGTTGCTACTTAATAGATATGTTCTCTCTTCATAGCTGTCATTTATTTGATAGATATGTTCTCTCTTCATAGCTGTCAAACAAACACATGTTGTCTGTTGTTCTCTCTTCACAGCTGTCAAACAAACACATGTTGTCTGTTGTTCTCTCTTCAGTCAAACAAACACATGTCTGTTGTTCTCTCTTCACAGCTGTCAAACACATGTTGTCTGTTGTTCTCTCTTCACAGCTGTCAAACAAACACATGTTGTCTGTTGTTCTCTCTTCACAGCTGTCAAACAGACACATGTTGTCTGTTGTTCTCTCTTCACAGCTGTCAAACAGACACATGTTGTCTGTTGTTTTCTCTTCACAGCTGTCAAACAAACACATGTTGTCTGTTGTTCTCTCTTCACTGCTGCCAAACAAACACATGGTGTCTGTTTTTCTCTCTTCACAGCTGCCAAACAAACACATGTTGTCTGTTGTTCTCTCTTCACAGCTGTCAAACAAACACATGGTGTCTGTTGTTCTCTCTTCACAGCTGTCAAACAAACACATGTTGTCTGTTGTTCTCTCTTCACATCTGCCAAACAAACACATGTTGTCTGTTGTTCTCTCTTCACAGCTGTCAAACAAACACATGTTGTCTGTTGTTCTCTCTTCACAGCTGTCAAACAGACGCATGTTGTCTGTTGTTCTCTCTTCACAGCTGTCAAACAGACGCATGTTGTCTGTTGTTTTCTCTTCACAGCTGTCAAACAAACGCATGTTGTCTGTTGTTCTCTCTTCACAGCTGTCAAACAAACGCATGTTGTCTGTTGTTCTCTCTTCACAGCTGTCAAACAAACGCATGTTGTCTGTTGTTCTCTCTTCACAGCTGTCAAACAAACGCATGTTGTCTGTTGTTCTCTCTTCACAGCTGTCAAACAAACGCATGTTGTCTGTTGTTCTCTCTTCACAGCTGTCAGACGAACACATGTTGTCTGTTGTTCTCTCTTGACAGCTGTCAGACGAACACATGTTGTCTGTTGTTCTCTCTTCACAGCTGTCAGACAAACACATGTTGTCTGTTGTTCTCTCTTCACAGCTGTCAGACAAACACATGTTGTCTGTTGTTATCTCTTCACAGCTGTCAAACAAACACATGTTGTCTGTTGTTCTCTCTTCACAGCTGTCTAGCACATGATGTTTATGTTTTCCCAGTTACTGAAGTTATTCTGTTTCTTATTTCCCAGCTACAGCCCTGCCATTATATGAGCAAATAAATGATACTCTTTCTCCAGTGCTAGCCTTTCTTGCATGACAAGATTTCTAACATGAAAAACATACTTAACAGTTATAATCAAACATGGTTCCTGAAGATGGAAGTGGAGTTTTACAGTGCCATGATGAGAGAGTTGATGAAAGCAAGTTCTGGTGTCATTGTCTACTAACTAATAATGGAGATACAATGAGGGAAATTAAAAGGAGGACATCGATTGCTCTTCAGAAAGTAAAACAACTAAAGAATGTGTGGAGAGGAGCAGACAGAAGTACAAAAATAAGATTTTTAAGGTCATGCATCTTTCCCATCGCAACATATGCCTGTGAGACGTGGACACTTAACAAAACAGCTGAGAAACACATAAATGCCTTGAATGTAAATGCTACAGAAGAGTTCTCCAAATATCGTGGACACAAAAAAGAACAAATATATCTATACTACAAGAGCTTAATATTGAGGAAGGCTGGCTAGTAAAGAGGATTAAACAGAGAAAACTTAAATATTTTGGACACATTAAATGTCATGATAATTTAGAGAAGACCATATTGGAAGGATACATAATGGGAAAAAGAAAAAGAGGAAGACCAAAACGAAGATGGCTGCAAGACATTGACGATCTGCAAATGGACGCAGCAGCAGCAGGCCATCTTGCTTATAACCGAGAGGTCTACAGGAGTGCTGTTTTGGAGGCAAAGTTCCGCAAGGGACATGCAAATGAATGAATGGTGTCATTGTTATGTTTAGACATGGGAGAGTTGATGAAAGCAAGTTCTGGTGTCATTGTGTCTATCTCTACTTAGAATGCGAGAGTTGATGAAAGCGGGGATGAGATTAGGATCAGAAGAGTGGAGACAGTATATATTGATATGAGTGATAAGATCAGAAGAGTGGAAACAGTATATATTGATATGAGTGATAAGATACAGAAGAGTGGAGACAACATATAATGATGTGAGTGATAAGATCAGAAGAGTGGATACAGCATATATTAATGTGAGTAATAAGATCAGAAAAGTGGAGACAGTATATATTGATGTGAGTGATAAGATCAGAAGAGTGGAGACAGCATATGTTGATGTGAATGATAAGATCAGAAGAGTGGAGACAGCATATATTGATGTGATTGATAAGATCAGAAGAGTGGAGACAACATATATTGATGTGAGTGATAAGATCAGAAGAGTGGAGACAGCATATATTGATGTGAGTGATAAGATCAGAAGAGTGGAGACAGCATATATTTTTTGATATGAGTGATAAGATCAGAAGAGTGGAGACAGCATATGTTGATGTGACTGTGAAAGATTATCCAAGTAGGCTCTGTGTTTAGACAGAAACGATCAAATAGGGGAAATAAATCGGGATTTAACATTACACTGCAACTGCAAATGTACTTCTGAACAAAGTGATGTACAGAGTTTTATTCAATCTCTCAGATACAAGATTCTTGGCAGTTACAATAGATGTTGTTGGACAGATATGGCATTCACCAACATCTGACATTCATCTTCCTTCAACACCATTTACAAGGGTCATACTGAAGGTCATGAGCAAAATTTTTTTTTAATCAGAATTTTTATAGAGAAAATATAAATGTATCAACTTCACCTGCATCCTTTTCACTTCATGTAGAGGTCATGTGACCACGCAGAGCATAAACAGAATGGTGGTTGCTGAAGTTTTATTTTGTCAACGTGCTGTTATTGAGTTCCTCATTAAAGATGAAATCCCCGCGCTGAAATTCACCAAAAGACTTCAACTTGCTTACGGAGATGTGTGTATGCGTGCTAGCAGTGTTAGGAGGTGGGTGAAACATTTCAAAGATGGAAACATGAGCATCCAAGATATGCCTCGCAGCGGTCACCCTCAAACTGCCTCCACTGAACACAATGTGGAAAAGGTTGATGACATCATTAAAGACCACAGACATGTCACAGTTTCTGAAATCGCTGCAAATCTTGGAATAGGACACAATGCAGTACAGGAAATGATTGAAACCTTAGGCTATAGAAAAGTTTGTGCCAGCTGGGTCCCACAGGATAGAATTTTCAGAAAGCAGTGCGTCTGTGTCGTCGGTCAGCTGGAATGGAATTGTACCAGGAGGGTATTTTCAAACTTGCATAATTATGGGAAAAATGTATGCAGAGAAATGGAGATTATATTGAAAAGTGAAGGATACATTTATATTTTCTCTGTCTATAAATTCTGATTTTTAAAAGTTTTTGCTCGCTGCTTTCGGTATGACCCGTGTACAATGATTTTATGTAGCTAGTCAATATGTCTTGATTGCACACTCAAGTTGGCGTTCTCTCACATGTATCTCTAAGTCCTGCAGCATTTGCATGCCGTAGAGGTGTGAAGTATTAGTGCCTTCACATTTCTAGGCCACTACAGCATTTAAGGTAGAGATGCCAGCAGCTGTCCTCACTGCCTTTGTTTTCTTAGAGGAACAAGGAGACCCCAGGTGGAGATTTTTTGAGGCTGTGGTGACCCTGGTTCCAGTCAGTCCGAAAAAAGTCCACCCAAGTGTGAAATCGAACCAGGACCTTCTGATCGGTAGCCGAGCGCTCACATATATGTTCTCTGTTTATTCACAGGCAATCAAACAGATGTATGTTCTAGTCTTGGGATTGGATGTACTGGGAAACCCGTTTGGCCTGCTACGTGGCCTCTCTGAGGGCATTGAGGACCTTTTCTATGAGCCTTACCAGGTTGTTAACAAATAATATTTGTCTCTCTTATTGTTTAAGTCATTTATTTTTCTCTGAGACATACAGACAATTCGGATCTCCATTTTATACAATGTTTGTAAAGTCTTTACCCTATTTTGAGCTTTTAATCAAGGTTTCTCTTTAGTTGTAAAGTTAATTACAGTCATTTAGCAGCTTACAGCCATGTTATGGGACCTGGCATTTAGCCTTAAGTTAGTTTGACTTGTATGTTAGCAGTTACATAGGGAGATCAGACACTGAGTACAGTTCACTACTATAACATGTTACAAGATGAATAAACATGTTTACCATCACTTTAAATTACTTACAGAGTGCATATTATCACAGTATTTGTGTGGAAATTAATCACAGAGTATGAATCACAACACATAACATCATACTGTTAATGATCTTTAGCTGATACACACACCCACATATGTACATAAGAGTTGCAGCACTGTATTATAACACACCCACGTGCATACATGTGAGGTGCAGCACTGTATTATAACACATCCATGTGCATACGTGTGAGATGCAGCACTGTATTATAACACACCCACGTGCATACAGGTGAGGTGCAGCACCGTATTATAACACCCATGTGCATACGTGTGAGGTGCAGCACCATATTATAACACACCCACGTACATACAGGTGAGGTGCAGCACCATATTATAACACACCCACGTACATACAGGTGAGGTGCAGCACCATATTATAACACACCCACGTACATACAGGTGAGGTGCAGCACCATATTATAACACACCTACGTGCATACAGGTGAGGTGCAGCACCATATTATAACACACCCATGTGCATACAGGTGAGGTACAGCACCATATTATAACACACCCATGTGCATACAGGTGAGGTGCAGCACTGTATTATAACACACCCATGTGCATACAGGTGAGGTGCAGCACCATATTATAACACACCCATGTGCATACAGGTGAGGTACAGCACCATATTATAACACACCCATGTGCATACAGGTGAGGTGCAGCACTGTATTATAACACACCCACGTACATACATGTGTGGGGCAGCACCGTATTTATAACATACCCACATACATACGTTTGAGGGACAGCACTGTATTATAACTGAGATATGTATGATGTAACTTTGTATGGCTAGCAGAAGCATCACCATTGATAAGCTTGGAGGCCAGGTTTGGCTATTTCTAGAACATTTTCCAATTTTTCCTACATGACCATAGCCATAAAAGTATCAACATGTTATTGCTGATAGTATCTTTGGTATTATTACCCGTTTGTTTTTTAGTTTGTGTTATTTTCCTCCTAGCTTAAGATGGGCTGAGTATTTTGAATAGGACATTATTCAGACAGTGTTGACTGTTTTTTATCTTTTAAGTGTTAACTGTTTTAAGTTATCTTTTAAGGACATTATTCAGGCAATTTTGTCTGTTTTAAGTTATCTTCTAAGAACATTTTTCAGGCAATTTTGTCTGTTTTAAGTTATCTTTCAAGGACATTGTTCAGGCAGTTTTGACTATTTTAAATTATCTTTCAAGAACTTACTCCAGGCAGTGTTGACTGTTTATCTTTCCTTGATCATTATTCAGACAGAATCTTTCCTTGATAATTTTGTAACTAAACATTAAATTACATTGTTTCATTGGTTAAGGCACATTTTGTATAAAATCACAATGTGTGAAGAAAATGCAGAATTAGATACTTTCCTTTAGTGGAAAGGTTATGAAGTTAGTTTCACAACCCATAAAATCTTCTCACACAAACACTTTTATTACAGAACCAGGGGGACTTATTGATAAATGTAAAAACTTCACACATGTTAAGCTTGTGAAATCAGAAAATATTGCCTTCATTTGAAAAATATCTCCCATATAAATTTCACATAATCTGTTCCTCAATACAATGTTAAGGGAGCTATCCAAGGGCCAGAGGAATTTGCTGAAGGTCTTGCACTGGGAGTACGCAGTTTATTTGGACATGCAGTTGGTAAGCATAAATCTCAAGACATATGATGTTTATGATTAATAAAAAAAAAAAAAAACATCATTCATTTGCATGTCCCTTGCGGAACTTTGCCTTTCCCTAACAGCACTCCTGTAGGCCGCTCAGTTGTGAGCAAGATGGCCTGCTGCTGATGCATCCATTTGCAGATCCTCAACGATGTCTTGCAGCCATCTTTGCCTTGGTCTTCCTCTCTTTCTTATTCCCGTTATGTACCCTTCCAAGACGGTCTTCTCTAGATTATCATGGCGTTTAATGTGTCCAAAATATTTAAGTTTTCTCTGTTTAATCCTCTTTACTAGCCAACCTTCTTCAATATTAAGTTCTTGTAGTATGGATATATTTGTTCTTTTTTGTGTCCATGGTATTTGAAGAACTCCCCTGTAGCATTCACATTCAAAGGCATTTATGTGTTTCTCAGCTGCTTTGTTAAGTGTCCAAGTCTCACAGGCATATGTTGTATGGGAAAGATGCATACCCTTTAAAATCTTATTTTTGTACTTCTGTCTGTTCCTCTCCACAGATTCTTTAGTTGTTTTACTTTCTGAAGAGCGATAGATGTCCACCATTTAATTTCCCTTATTGTATCTCCATTATTAGTGATCCAAGATATTCAAAACTCTCCACTTCTTCCAGTTTTTCCTCATTGTTACGTATATCAGCTGCCTTGTTTGTTTTGTCAGTTTTCATCAGTTTAGTTTTCTTCACATTAAGATAGAGGTTTTGCTCTTCGCTGTTCTTACGGACTGAGATAATTAGTTCCTTTCTGTGTTGTGGACAGTAATACTGTGTCTTCAGCATATCTAATCTCTGGTATTTCATAACCTCCAATTGTTATGGCATTGTAATATTCTTTATCTACATCTTCCATAACATTCCTCATTATATTTTCAGTATACAAGTTAAATAAGTAGGGCACATAGATCTCATAAATTTCATATTGAATAGCCAGTAAAATGATATAGCCATGTAGTGATGGCCATATTTTATCTTCTTTACTGCTCATATGAGGGCAGTCTTGTAGCAGATGTTGGGCTGTTTGTCCACTGTTACAGGTGCACTTATCAGTTGTGCCTATATTTATTTTGCTGTACGTGTCATATCTCAGTCTGTTGTGGTCTTTGCAGAGTCTGAAGATGTTGACCTGCTCTCTGTCTAATTTGTGATAGAGGATCATTCCTGAGATATCCTGTCTTTTCCACTTGGATTATATTTGGCTTTGATAAGTATTTTGGCTTCATCATATGATATGTTTAAGTCTAGTTGTAGGTGTTCTGAATCAAATCAGCCTTGGTGTTGCAGTGGGAGTGCTATCCCTGTACAACAACTTGTTCATAGAGCTGGGCCATGTTGTTGAGTCACTGACGTCTTTATTTCCTTCTGTTATTTTAGTGACAGAGCATCAGTGGGGAAGACAGCTTTGTTGCCCTCACACCTTCTTCTTCTTCTTCTGTTATTTTAGTGACAGAGCATCAGTGGGGAAGACAGCTTTGTTGCCCTCACACCTTCTTCTTCTGTTATTTTAGTGACAGAGCATCAGTGGGGAAGACAGCTTTGTTGCCCTCACACCTTCTTCTTCTGTTATTTTAGTGACAGAGCATCAGTGGGGAAGACAGCTTTGCTGCCCCCACACCTTTTTTGTTTCACCTTTCAAATATGTTTGAAGAGCCAAGTGATCACTGGTATGCATGCAGGCAGGAAACTCTCTACTGTAGAGAGTGAAACAACAACACAAATCCTTCAGATCATCAGAGGAAGTACCCCCCCCCCCTTCAGACAAGTGTTTCGGCCCTATTAAACTACTGACACTCTAAGGGGGGTGGCCCCCTCTGGGCCATGACTCCCAGAGGTCTTGTGAGTTGTTGCTTTTTTTTTTTTTTTGCCCCGGGATTGAACCCATGATCTTCCAAATTGTCACTGCACTTTGAAGTGTGTCTTTAGTGATTTAGCTACGGAGGACTGGAATTGTTGTGACAAATGAAATTATTTATTTTCTCAATGCTTGTTTCGCATACTCCATAACCAGCACGAGGCCTTTTCTGCTGTTTCTGAAAGGCTTTTCAATGCCTTGCCCTTGCTTGTCCCTTTAATGCCCAGTTGCTTACATAGGTCGTATGCTGATGTTACTATGGAATCCTCTCGCTCCACTTCTATGGCTATCACTTGTGCCCTGACTCCTGCCCCCTGCCTCATTTGCTTGGCCAGATCATTGTACTTCTCACATTTGAATAGATGCTGCTCCTCTATTATTGTTTTGTAGGGAACTGTAACCTCGATCATTATTAATTCCTGTTTTTCTGTGGAGTACACTATGATGTCCAGTCGCATTCCTGTGTTCTTGATGGGAGTCAGGTATTCTCTTCTTCCTGGTAAGTCCGCTACCACATCCCAGTCATTTCCACCATCTAGCAGTGATGGTAAGGGAATGTCCCTGATTTCAATATTTGATGTTGTACCAGCGCCTATGAAGTATTTAGATGGGACCTCAACTCTTTTGCTGTTATTTGCTTTATCTGGTAAATTTAAGGTGACATTACCTTTGTTCGCTCTGGGCACTGATGGTTTATTAATGAGCAAGAAAAGAATTGATAAAATTCTGGCATTATTATTGTCTGCCAAGCTTTGCAGATACCAAAATAATGAAAGACACTGATTATATTAACTAGTGGCTATCTAAATATAACAAGTGATCTTCCAGTGGAATTTTGAAGCTGGAAAGTATCATTAATTTTCAGATTTAGTTACTTGTAAATGTAGATGAGCTCCCACAGCCTTTATTACTAACATTCTAAACCAAGAATTCCTAACAATTATACTTTCATCATTCTCATCATTATAGTAGGACCATTTTACTGTAACATTTTTTTCAATCGGTCATTTGCAAAATGGTTTCCCAGTGTCCTCAGGGGAATTACTTGAAGTTTGAGGGGTTAATTGTCACTTACCTAGTGCAGTCATGGGGGGAATACTTGAAGTTTGAGGGGTTAATTGTCACTTGCCTAGTGCAGTCATGGGGGGAAGACAGCTTTGCTGCCCTCACACCTTCTTCTTCTGTCAGTTTCTGCTGCCTACCTGCTGCCTCAGTTATCAAGTTACTGGAGAACTTCCTAGTTATGACTTGCCATTTGTTGTTGCATTGATTGCTGGCTCACATTTTTGTTTCACCTTTCAAATATGTTTGAAGAGCCAAGTGATCACTGGTATGCATGCAGGCAGGAAACTCTCTACTGTAGAGAGTGAAACAACAACACAAATCCTTCAGATCATCAGAGGAAGTACCCCCCCCCCCTTCAGACAAGTGTTTCGGCCCTATTAAACTACTGACACTCTAAGGGGGGTGGCCCCCTCTGGGCCATGACTCCCAGAGGTCTTGTGAGTTGTTGCTTTTTTTTTTTTTTTTGCCCCGGGATTGAACCCATGATCTTCCAAATTGTCACTGCACTTTGAAGTGTGTCTTTAGTGATTTAGCTACGGAGGACTGGAATTGTTGTGACAAATGAAATTATTTATTTTCTCAATGCTTGTTTCGCATACTCCATAACCAGCACGAGGCCTTTTCTGCTGTTTCTGAAAGGCTTTTCAATGCCTTGCCCTTGCTTGTCCCTTTAATGCCCAGTTGCTTACATAGGTCGTATGCTGATGTTACTATGGAATCCTCTCGCTCCCACTTCTATGGCTATCACTTTTGCCCTGACTCCTGCCCCCTGCCTCATTTGCTTGGCCAGATCATTGTACTTCTCACATTTGAATAGATGCTGCTCCTCTATTCTTGTTTTGTAGGGAACTGTAACCTCGATCATTATTAATTCCTGTTTTTCTGTGGAGTACACTATGATGTCCAGTCGCATTCCTGTGTTCTTGATGGGAGTCAGGTATTCTCTTCTTCCTGGTAAGTCCGCTACCACATCCCAGTCATTTCCACCATCTAGCAGTGATGGTAAGGGAATGTCCCTGATTTCAATATTTGATGTTGTACCAGCGCCTATGAAGTATTTAGATGGGACCTCAACTCTTTTGCTGTTATTTGCTTTATCTGGTAAATTTAAGGTGACATTACCTTTGTTCGCTCTGGGCACTGATGGTTTATTAATGAGCAAGAAAAGAATTGATAAAATTCTGGCATTATTATTGTCTGCCAAGCTTTGCAGATACCAAAATAATGAAAGACACTGATTATATTAACTAGTGGCTATCTAAATATAACAAGTGATCTTCCAGTGGAATTTTGAAGCTGGAAAGTATCATTAATTTTCAGATTTAGTTACTTGTAAATGTAGATGAGCTCCCACAGCCTTTATTACTAACATTCTAAACCAAGAATTCCTAACAATTATACCTTCATCATTCTCATCATTATAGTAGGACCATTTTACTGTAACATTTTTTTCAATCGGTCATTTGCAAAATGGTTTCCCAGTGTCCTCAGGGGAATTACTTGAAGTTTGAGGGGTTAATTGTCACTTACCTAGTGCAGTCATGGGGGGAATACTTGAAGTTTGAGGGGTTAATGATCACTTACCTAGTGCAGTCATGGGGGGAATACTTGAAGTTTGAGGGGTTAATTGTCACTTGCCTAGTGCAGTCATGGGGAGAATACTTGAAGTTTGAGGGGTTAATTGTCACTTACCTAGTGCAGTCATAGGGAGAATACTTGAAGTTTGAGGGGTTAATTGTCACTTACCTAGTGCAGTCATTGTTCTGTCATTGATCTGAAAAAAAAAATGTAAATAAAAATGAAAGCTATAGTCCTGCAGATTGCCACTTTTAAAAATAACACTCTTTTCAGCCACGGTGAAGAAATAACACTGAGATTTTGGGGGGTGGGTCAGCACCCAGAAGAAGTAAAACTGGCTGTTGTTTTCACAACACACAGATATCCAAGCACATTTCCTGAGTATCTCTTGATGTACTAAATGTCTGTATCATTGCCTTCCACTCCAGGGGGATTTTTCAGGATATCATAAATCTTTAATTTTTCCTTTGTTTCATTTGATGTTAATGTTTCAGAGCTTTGTTGTCTGTCAGCACAGTTGATCTTTGTGTGCTCTTAGGTGGTGCTGCTGGTGCTGTGTCTCGAATCACAGGAACTTTAGGCAAAGGTTTGGCTGCTCTGACACTTGATGATGATTACCAGAAGAAACGGCGAGAGCAGCTAAATAAACGTCCAGCCACAGCTAGAGAAGGATTTGCTAGGGGTGGCAAGGGATTGGTTATGGTATACAGACTGTTATGTTTGTCTGTGTGACAAGTAAGACTGTTATGTTTGTCTGTGTGACAAGTAAGACTGTTATGTTTGTCTGTGTGACAAGTAAGACTGTTATGTTTGTCTGTGTGACAAGTAAGACTGTTATGTTTGTCTGTGTGACAAGTAAGACTGTTATGTTTGTCTGTGTGACAAGTAAGACTGTTATGTTTGTCTGTGTGACAAGTAAGACTGTTATGTTTGTCTGTGTGACAAGTAAGACTGTTATGTTTGTATGTGTGACAAGTAAGACTGTTATGTTTGTCTGTGTGACAAGTAAGACTGTTATGTTTGTCTGTGTGACAAGTAAGACTGTTATGTTTGTCTGTGTGACAAGTAAGACTGTTATGTTTGTCTGTGTGACAAGTAAGACTGTTATGTTTGTCTGTGTGACAAGTAAGACTGTTATGTTTGTCTGTGTGACAAGTAAGACTGTTATGTTTGTCTGTGTGACAAGTAAGACTGTTATGTTTGTCTGTGTGACAAGTAAGACTGTTATGTTTGTCTGTGTGACAAGTAAGACTGTTATGTTTGTCTGTGTGACAAGTAAGACTGTTATGTTTGTCTGTGTGACAAGTAAGACTGTTATGTTTGTCTGTGTGACAAGTAAGACTGTTATGTTTGTCTGTGTGACAAGTAAGACTGTTATGTTTGTCTGTGTGACAAGTAAGACTGTTATGTTTGTCTGTGTGACATATAAGACTGTTATGTTTGTCAGCTTAAATCTGTGTGACAAGTAAGACTGTTATGTTTGTCAGCTTAAATCTGTGTGACAAGTAAGACTGTTATGTTTGTCAGCTTAAATCTGTGTGACAAGTAATACTGTTATGTTTGTCAGCTTAAATCTGTGTGACAAGTAATACTGTTATGTTTGTCAGCTTAACTCTTTGTGACAAGACTGTTTTGTTTATTGGCTTAACTCTGTGTGATAAGTAAGACTGTTATGTTTATTGGCTTAACTTTGTGTGACAAGTAAGACTGTTATGTTTATTGGCTTAACTCTGTGTGACAAGTAAGACTGTTATGTTTATTGGCTTAACTCTGTGTGACAAGTAAGACTGTTATGTTTATTGGCTTAACTCTGTGTGACAAGTAAGACTGTTATGTTTATTGGCTTAACTCTGTGTGACAAGTAAGACTGTTATGTTTATTGGCTTAACTCTGTGTGACAAGTAAGACTGTTATGTTTATTGGCTTAACTCTGTGTGACAAGTAAGACTGTTATGTTTATTGGCTTAACTCTGTGTGATAAGTAAGACTGTTATGTTTATTGGCTTAACTCTGTGTGACAAGTAAGACTGTTATGTTTATTGGCTTAACTCTGTGGAGAGTAAGAAACTGAAGTGAGAAAAACTAGTTTATGTAAGAAATATTTGACAAAAAATTAAATCGTATGAGCAGTAATTTCCATGAATTCTTTCTTATTTTGAGAAGTCTTACTTGTGTAATGAGACTGAACCATTAATCTTGACATGTTTATCTTTGGTTCTTCAGCTTTATTCAGTGTTGGCGGTTGTTTCTGTAATTGTGAAATGTATATCAAATAATTTATTTATATGTCTGTTCTATTTACCAAAAAATTATGAAGAGTAAACCGTGATTTATATACACTGAAGCTTGTTTATGTCATGAGGATGTAACATGATAGCTTAGGCACTTATGTCATGAGGATGTAACATGATAGTATAGGCACTTATGTCATGAGAATATAACATGATAGTTTAGGCACTTATGTCATGAGAATGTAACATGATAGTGTCAGTATTTATATCATGAGAATGCAACATGATATTATAGACATTTATGTCATGAGAATGCAACATGATATTGTAGATAATTATGTCATGAGAATATATCATGATGTTGTACATGATAGTGTAGACAGTGTTTGAATTACTAAAGGTACTTGTAGGTTGTAGAGATATTTTTGTGAGTGTGAAAGTTTGTAAGTTCGTTGTTGCCTTTATTCTAGGGTGTGTATGATGGTGTCACAGGCAGTTCATTGTTGCCTTTATTCTTAGGGTGTGTTTGATGGTGTCACAGGCAGTTCATTGTTGCCTTTATTCTTAGGGTGTGTTTGATGGTGTCACAGGCAGTTCATTGTTGCCTTTATTCTTAGGGTGTGTTTGATGGTGTCACAGGCAGTTCATTGTTGCCTTTATTCTAGGGTGTGTTTGATTGTGTCACAGGCAGTTCATTGTTGCCTTTATTCTTAGGGTGTGTTTGATGGTGTCACAGGCAGTTCATTGTTGCCTTTATTCTTAGGGTGTGTTTGATGGTGTCACAGGCAGTTCATTGTTGCCTTTATTCTTAGGGTGTGTTTGATGGTGTCACAGGCAGTTCATTGTTGCCTTTATTCTTAGGGTGTGTTTGATGGTGTCACAGGAAGTTCATTGTTGCCTTTATTCTTAGGGTGTGTTTGATGGTGTCACAGGCAGTTCATTGTTGCCTTTATTCTTAGGGTGTGTTTGATGGTGTCACAGGCAGTTCATTGTTGCCATTATTCTTAGGGTGTGTTTGATGGTGTCACAGGCAGTTCATTGTTGCCTTTATTCTTAGGGTGTGTTTGATGGTGTCACAGGCAGTTCATTGTTGCCTTTATTCTTAGGGTGTGTTTGATGGTGTCACAGGCAGTTCATTGTTGCCTTTATTCTTAGGGTGTGTTTGATGGTGTCACAGACAGTTCATTGTTGCCTTTATTCTAGGGTGTGTTTGATGGTGTCACAGGCAGTTCATTGTTGCCTTTATTCTTAGGGTGTGTTTGATGGTGTCACAGGCAGTTCATTGTTGCCTTTATTCTTAGGGTGTGTTTGATGGTGTCACAGGCAGTTCATTGTTGCCTTTATTCTTAGGGTGTGTTTGATGGTGTCACAGGCATCGTAAGAAAACCTGTGGAAGGTGCAAAACAGGAAGGTGTTGCTGGTTTCTTCAAAGGTTTGTTCCATTTTTTTTATCAGCTAAAGTAAACATTTGCACACCAAAGGTTACAAACTTAATAATAAAAAAAAAAATTGTTATCCCATTATGATTATTATTATTATTATTACTATTATTGTTATTGTTGCTATTATGATTGTTATTGTTATTACTATTATGATTTTTATTATTATTATTGCTATGATTATTATGTTATTACTACTATTGCTGTGCCGAAAAGCTTTGGCAGTCATGCCTCTCCATCTTGTGTGGGTCTTGGTGTTTGCAATCAAAATGTTCACATGCTCGGATTGGACACAGAACTGAACAGCCACCTGCACCGTTGCCTCGGCCATCATGTAGCCCAGACCTCACCTTGCCAGATATCATCTTGAGGTTTCATTTAGGAGAGAGTGTGGCGGTACTAATTTTCTTCCAGCTGTGGTTTAAAGGTTGCTGTTCATGCTGCTTTCAGAGAAGTGCCACCAGAAGTGCTCCACAAAATGAATGAGCAAGGATCATGGCAGAACTCATATCTGCCATCCTTGATCCACAACAGGTACATACATAGGTTCATCAACAACAACAAAAATCTACACACAACAACAACAGGTGTAGTAGGACTTTGTGTCCTCCCTGTACACACACTGACCATGGTCCAGCATGTACTAAATGATCCCAGCAAGTTATTGTTACCTGTACACACAGTGACCATAGTCCAGCATGTACTAAATGGTCCCAGCTAGTTCTTGTTACCTGTACACACAGTGACCATAGTCCAGCATGTACTAAATGGTCCCAGCAAGTTATTGTTGCCTGTACACACAGTGACCATAGTCCAGCATGTACCAAATGGTCCCAGCTAGTTCTTGTTACCTGTACACACAGTGACCATAGTCCAGCATGTACTAAATGGTCCCAGCAAGTTATTGTTGCCTGTACACACAGTGACCATAGTCCAGCATGTACCAAATGGTCCCAGCTAGTTCTTGTTACCTGTACACACAGTGACCATAGTCCAGCATGTACCAAATGGTCCCAGCAAGTTATTGTTACCTGTACACACAGTGACCATAGTCCAGCATGTACTAAATGGTCCCAGCTAGTTCTTGTTACCTGTACACACAGTGACCATAGTCCAGCATGTACTAAATGGTCCCAGCTAGTTCTTGTTACAGACTTACTATACAGTTAAAGAGAAAAGCTGAAACAGACTTGGAACATTCCGTGACATGAAGGAAGAAGTAAGTGGAGATAACAAACATCAAAGTTATATACCAAGTGTATGAGTATGAACTGTTTTTTTTTTGTTTGTCAGGAATGGGCAAAGGCCTAGTTGGTGTTGTGACCAGGCCAACCTCTGGTGTGGTAGATTTTGCCAGCAGCTCTCTGGAAGGTATTCGCAGGTGAGACATTAAACTGAAGGCAGTCATCGTGGAGAGACAACTTTATTTTTAAAATTTACACACCCAGATTATTAAAATTCTAGACAGAGAGTTATCTACAGCATACAAAAGAACTTTAATGTCTACCTGTTCACAATTAGAAATTCTCAGCCTCATAGGCAGCATATTTAGAAGATGAGAGAATAACAGAAAGTAGTGATCATGAAGTGATGGGGCAAGTTAAGTGATGACAGCACTGGGTAGACGACATAACTGAGGCATCTATGATGACAACACTGGGCAGACGGCATAACTGAGGCATCTATGGTGACAACACTCAGCAGATGGCATAACTGAGGCATCTATCAGGCGACCAATATCAGGCTGTCTTATCTGGCAGAATTTCCTAACTTTAACCCAAAACTGTCTTCTAAGATATTTTTTAACAACAGTTTTATACCGCAGACAGTGTCTTATTTGACAGAATTTCTTAGCCTTAACCAAGATCTATCAACTAGGATATAAAGAAAACATTACTTTATTACGTTATTATTGCTTTATTATAATTACTTTATTAGCACAAACATTGTCTCATCTTGCCTTGCAGAATAACAGACTTTACTGATGAAATCCATCGTCTGAGACCACCTCGAAGGTTTAATCGTGATGGAATCATCCGCCCTTACATTCGGGAAGAAGCTGAAGGCTACAACCTGTTGTTAGAGACAGACAAGGGCAAATATGTGGACACGGACGAGTATATCGCACATGTCAAGGTCAAGGAGGATGGCAAGACTGTGTTTATTGTTACAGACAAGTACGTAGAGATAAGTGTTGTTACAGACAAGTAAGTAGAGATAAGTGTTGTTACAGACAAGTAAGTAGAGATAAGTGTTGTTACAGACAAGTAAGTAGAGATAAGTGTTGTTACAGACAAGTAAGTAGAGATAAGTGTTGTTACAGACAAGTAAGTAGAGATAAGTGTTGTTACAGACAAGTAAGTAGAGATAAGTGTTGTTACAGACATGTAAGTAGAGACAAATATATATCTTTCACAAACAGAATAACACACTACTGTCTTTACTGACATATAAAAGTAGGTCATACTTATCTCTTTACTGACATATAAAAGTAAATCATACTTACATCTTTACTGATAAAATAAGTAAATCGTACATATGTCTTTACTGATAAAATTTCTTAGCCTTAACCAAGATCTATCAACTAGGATATAAAGAAAACATTACTTTATTACGTTATTATTGCTTTATTATAATTACTTTATTAGCACAAACATTGTCTCATCTTGCCTTGCAGAATAACAGACTTTACTGATGAATCCATCGTCTGAGACCACCTCGAAGGTTTAATCGTGATGGAATCATCCGCCCTTACATTCGGGAAGAAGCTGAAGGCTACAACCTGTTGTTAGAGACAGACAAGGGCAAATATGTGGACACGGACGAGTATATCGCACATGTCAAGGTCAAGGAGGATGGCAAGACTGTGTTTATTGTTACAGACAAGTACGTAGAGATAAGTGTTGTTACAGACAAGTAAGTAGAGATAAGTGTTGTTACAGACAAGTAAGTAGAGATAAGTGTTGTTACAGACAAGTAAGTAGAGATAAGTGTTGTTACAGACAAGTAAGTAGAGATAAGTGTTGTTACAGACAAGTAAGTAGAGATAAGTGTTGTTACAGACAAGTAAGTAGAGATAAGTGTTGTTACAGACATGTAAGTAGAGACAAATATATATCTTTCACAAACAGAATAACACACTACTGTCTTTACTGACACATAAAAGTAGGTCATACTTATCTCTTTACTGACATATAAAAGTAAATCATACTTACATCTTTACTGATAAAATAAAGTAAATCGTACATATGTCTTTACTGACGAAATAAAGTAAATCGTACTTATATCTTTACTGACGAAATAAAGTCAATCGTAGTTATGTCTTTACTGATAAAATAAAGTAAATCGTACTTATGTCTTTACTGACAAAATAAAGTAAATCGTACTTATGTCTTTACTGACAAATTAAAGTAAGTCAGGCTACTGTGTTCAGTGTTGTAGAAAAATAAGTTACACAGTTGTCCTAGCTGTCACACACAATGCTGTGTTGTTCTTGATTATGTTTCCTGTACACTTCTGTAAATGTGGTACATGTGACATGGAGGGGGACTTTTTTGTTTAGCTAAGTTTCACTTTAAAAACTTGTGATATTTTTGCTTGTGTTCAGGAGAGTGATGCTTGCCAAGCGTGGGGAAATATTTGGAGCCTGGGACACAGAGTGGATGTTCACGTACGTCGAGCTCAAGGGGGCACCAAAACAGACCAGCAAGGGCATTGAAATACAGCTCAAGGTAATGCTGTACACCACCAGAGTTTGTTTATATTATATATAGAGACATGTAACTCGAGGTAATGCTGTACACCACCAGAGTTTGTTTTTATATTATATGTAGAGACATGTAACTCGAGGTAATGCTGTACATACATACACCACCAAAGTTTGTTTATATTATATGTAGAGACATGTAACTCGAGGTAATGCTGTACATACATACACCACCAAAGTTTGTTTATATTTTATGTAGAGACATGTACAACAAAATGTTACTGTAAAATGCAAACAAAAATAAAATAATATTGTGCTGTAGTTATTGTAAAGTTAATTTAACACAACAAACAAGAAGTAGTGGTAGAAGTAGTAGTAGTGTGATTGTTTCATTTGAAAAGTTTGAGCTAGCATGTCTGAGTTGAAGATGTATTTTGTTTGAAGGAGAAGGAGAAGAAGAAACTGTTTGGTAGCCATGTCTCTAAGAGAGATGTGCCCATCTCTGATCCAAAGTTAGCACAGGTGAGTACTGTGTGTGTGTGTACGTCTGTTTGCCGAGAATCTTTGCTTTGCTTGCAGCAAGTCGCTACATTTTCTATTGGAGTATTTTATTCTTTAATTTCTCCAAGCTTCTGTATTACATGCTAGAAACTTTTGTCACTAACATTTTGAGTGACATTGCTGAGGTCAAACTATATTAACCTGGTCTGCAGCTTGGAGATAGGGAACATGTTGTGAGGTCAGTGAGTAGGTAAACCTTACCTTTGCTTGTTTTCTCTGTAATGATGTTGATGGTGTCTAAGTTTGTCAACTACAGAGAACATTCTAGCATCACCTTATAATATAGAAGCAAATAATTAGCCAAAACTGAAGGTTTCTTATTTCATTCATTAAGAGCATTTGATTTGTTCAGTGACACATCAGCCAACCAAAAACATTTTATAGGCCCAAGCAACATGTCTTTGTGTAGGGTTGGCCACAAGGAAAATTTTAATGGGAGGGGGGGAGGTGCTATTTTCTGGGAGTTACATGTAACAAAAGTCTATAATATTGTAAATCTGTGCTTTCCTACAATCATTTGTATCATTTATATTTTATTCCACGTCAAGACTTTTCTACAATCATTAGTATACTTGTATTATTGTACATCAAGACTTTTCAACAGTCATATGTATCATTTATGTTTTATTGTACATCAAGAGTTTCCTCCAATCATTTGTATCATTTATGTTTTATTGTACATCAAGAGTTTCCTCCAATCATTTGTATCATTTGTTTTATTGTATATCAAGAGTTTCCTACAGTCATATGTATCATTTATGTTTTATTGTATATAAGAGCTTCCTTCAATCATTTGTATCATTTATGTTTTATTGTACATCAAGACTTTCCTCCAATCATTTGTATCATTTATGTTTTATTGTACACCAGGACTTTCCTACAGTCATTTGTATCATTTATGTTTTATTGTACATCAAGACTTTCCTCCAATCATTTGTATCATTTATGTTTTATTGTACATCAATACTTTTTTACAGTCATTTGTATCTTTTAAATATACATCAGGGCTTTCTTATAATCAGAATTATCTTTATTTGTTAAATAAGTATTTTCTTGCATTGCCATATACAGTTTGTAAACAAGATGGGTTTCCTTGTGTGTTTTTATTTCTTTGTTTTGTCTTTTCATTTGCCCTTGATAAAGTCTGAAGATGATATTTTGTATATAAATCATTGCTTTCTCTACCTGTCTCTCTACTGACCATCAGTCTCACTTGCACCCAGAAAAAAAAGTAAAAGACATAATTTCTCACTCAGTCTTTGTTTGCAACTTACCAGATATTGTTGCTGTATACAGCTTATCCGATATTGTTGCTGTTTACAGCTTGCCTGATATTTTTGCTGTTTAGCTTTTGTTTCTTGTTTTAATTACTTTGTTTAATGGGTCCTTTAAAATGCCAGCAAAATTGCAAGTGTACTGTGCTGAGGTTGTTCACAAAAAATGAAATAATGAATGTTTAAGAATAGGTGCTACAAGTGTATCTTCAGTTAATACAATAGAAAGAACAGCAGTAAGTAGTATCAAACATGTAGCCTAAGTTAATACAATAGAAAGAAAAGCAGTAAGTAGTATCAAACATGTAGCTTTAGTTAATACAATAGAAAGAACAGTAAGTAGTATCAAACATGTAGCTTTAGTTAATACAATAGAAAGAACAGCAGTAAGTAGTATCAAACATGTAGCTTTAGTTAATACAATAGAAAGAACAGCAGTAAGTAGTATCAAACATGTAGCTTTAGTTAATACAATAGAAAGAAAAGCAGTAAGTAGTATCAAACATGTAGCTTTAGTTAATACAATAGAAAGAACAGCAGTAAGTAGTATCAAACATGTAGCTTTAGTTAATACAATAGAAAGAACAGTAAGTAGTATCAAACATGTAGCTTTAGTTAATACAATAGAAAGAACAGCAGTAAGTAGTATCAAACATGTAGCTTTAGTTAATACAATAGAAAGAACAGCAGTAAGTAGTATCAAACATGTAGCCTAAGTTGATACAATAGAAAGAAAAGCAGTAAGTAGTATCAAACATGTAGCTTTAGTTAATACAATAGAAAGAACAGTAAGTAGTATCAAACATGTAGCTTTAGTTAATACAATAGAAAGAAAAGCAGTAAGTAGTATCAAACATGTAGCTTTAGTTAATACAATAGAAAGAACAGTAAGTGGTAATCAGATGTATGTATATTTTTGTAAATAATTTACCTATAATCAGATGTATGTATATTTTTGTAAATAACTTACCTATAATCAGGTGTAAATGCTACAGAAGAGTTCTCCCCAAATATTGTGGACACAAAAAAGAACAAATATATCTATACTACAAGAGTTTAATATTGAAGAAGGGTGGCTAGTAAAGAGGATTACAGAGAGAAAACTTAAATATTTTGGACACATTAAACGTCATGATAATTTAGAGAAGACCGTATTGGACGGATACATAATGGGAAAAAGAAAAAGAAGAAGACCAAAACAAAGATGGCTGCAAGAAATCGTTGACGATCTGCAAATGGACGCAGCGGCAGCAGGCCATCTTGCTCACAACCGAGAGGCCTACAGGAGTGTTGTTTGGGAGGCAAAGTTCTGCAAGAGACATGCAAATGAATGAATGAATGAATGATAATCAGGTGTGTGTATATTTTTGTAAATAACTATAATTAGATTTATGTATATTTTTGTAAATCACTCACCTGTAATTAGATCTATGTATATCTTTGTAAATCACTCATGTGTAATCAGATGTGTGTGCTTTTTTTTTTCTCATTTCCAGGATATTCTGACAAAGATAACTGAAGCTATGGAGGCTGACAAGATAGAAAGTGGAGTGTAAGTACCAGATAAGATGAACAGCAGGAGATACAGAATGTTTTCAGCAAGTTAGCATGGAGACTGTATCAGCTAGTGGTCACCATCAAACCTGCACTCACACTTAAACAGCCAACAATGCTTTCACATACAGAAGACAGAATTATGAAGATAAAAACCATCACAGAAGAAAAACACCAGCAGGCATGACAACCAAGATTTTCTTTACATCATTTTGTTGGTTATCTTTACTGCTGTGATTTTATTATTTAGTTTGTTATGTGACTTAAGATAACCATTGTTTACTTTGTTATGTGACTGAATATAAACAATGTTTACTTTGTTATGTGACTGAAGATTAACCATTGTTTGCTTTGTTATGTGACTGAAGATTATCCATTGTTTACTTCATTATGTGACTGAAGATTAACCATTGTTTACTTTGTTATGTGACTGAAGATTAACCATTGTTTACTTTGTTATGTGACTGAAGATTAACCATTGTTTACTTCATTATGTGACTGAAGACTAACCATTGTTTAGTTTGTTATGTGACTGAAGATTAACCATTGTTTAGTTTGTTATTTAAATGTACTGCTCTCCATGTGTGCACTTACAACAATGACATGTAATGATAAAAGTATAAATTGTTTTGTCAGTAATAAATGTATGCAGATTTCTTGTTGCTGGCTGTGGTGTCAGGTGGCTACATCTAAGTTAGTTGGTGGACACTAGGACCTCCCATTCTGCAGCCATGAAGTGTGTAGTTTTTTATGCTCTATTTTCTACATGTTATTGGTTTTCCTTTTTAAAAGTCACATGACTTGACAGGTCAAAAACTGTTGTTTGAGATAAACATCTCTCTCTCTCTCTCACACACACACACTGATTGAGTGATTTACTAAATAAGAGACTCTTACACTCACTGACTCTTACTCATTGATTAAATGACTCTGTTCTGACAGATTAATTAATCACTGGCTAATTAATTGAGTGACTGGTTGATTCTTACACCAGTTGATTGATTTTTATGCTGACTACTGATTGACTGACTCTGTGACTCTTATACTGATTGACCACTGACTCTTGTTGTAAGACATGATTGACTGACTCTTATTCTGTCACTCAGAAAATGCCCAGTTCATATTGTGTCCTGTAACTTTAGTAACAGCTGATCTTTTTTTTCTGTATCACTAGAACTTGTTTTCTTTTTTTTTATTTAGTTCTTTGTTATAAAAATTTTGTCATGCCCTTATCTTTATGGCAAGAACTGTCACACTGTCTTCTATTTGTATAGCAAGAATTGTCACATTATCTTTTATCTTTATGGTAAGAACTATCACACTGTCTTTTATCTTTATGGCAAGAACTGTCACACTGTCTTTTATCTTTATGGCAAGAACTATCACACTGTATTATCCTTCAGTGAGAAATGTATCATTTCTATATTTATATTCAGCTGAGTTAAATGGAGGTTGTAGTGCATTTTTACGAAAATAGGTAGAGAGAGAGAGAGGGAGAAGAGTTAGTAGCAAAGGGTAAGAACAGTCAACTGTCAGGGGTGTTCACAAAGTAATGCACCACATCATTTTTCTCAGGAGCTGTTTATTCAAAAAGCATGACATTTATACATAATATACATGGATATGTCATGTAAACATCAGTATTATTCAACATAATCCCCATCAACTTGTACGGCTTTACGCCAGAGCAAAACAAGTGCATGTATTCCTAGCCCATATCATATTTTCTCTTGAATATGTAGTCATTTCTTCTCTGCATGAATCACTGCTTCACCATCTTCAAAACTTACCCCTCAGAGTGCATCTCTAAGTGGACTAATCAGATGGAAATCAGAGGGTGCCATATCTGGACTACCAGGTGGATGGAGTAGTACAGTCCACCCAATTTGGTGATTGCTTCCCATGTAACCAGATTTATGTGAGGTAGCACATTATCGTGAAGGAGAAGCAGGTCTGCTGGATTCTTGATTGAATTTTTTCAATGTCTTAATGTAAGCTTGCGAATTGATTGTCTCTCCTCTTGCCATAACATCCACAAGAATCACACCTTCATTGTCCAAAAAGACAGTGATCATGACCTTTTCATCTGAAGGAGTTGTCTTGAATTTCTTTCTTCATGGTGATTGTGGATGATGCCACTCCATTGATTGTCTTTTTGTCTCAGGTTCAAAATGATGTGCCCAGGTTTCATCACCTGTTATGATCTTAGCCAAAAAGTTATCTCCCTCAGCATTGAAACGGTCCAACAATTCAGAAGATATTGCTTTCCTTTGCTATCGATAGTCATTTGTGATACTTCGAGGAACCCATCTTGTGCATGAGAGCTTTTATAACTGCATTTGCACTACCATTGCTGACTGACAGCTTTAAGGCCAATTGTTGAGTAGTGATACGCCTATCGGTAAGAATAATGCCCTCAGCGCATTTCAACATTGCTGCCTTGGTGGCTGTGGCAGGACGTCCACAGCGCGGCTGATCATGCAACTCCTTATCTCCACTTATTGATTCTTTGATTCTCTGAACCAAGTGACTGACTGTACTCTTGTCAGCTGCAGGACTTCTGTACACATCACACAGATGCTTGTGAATATTCACAACAGTTTCCTTCTCTGCAACGAGAAATTCTATCATAGTTCGCTGCTTATACCGCAAGTTGCTAACACGCTCCATTTCAACGGTTAGGGCAATCATATTCTTTGGCTGGTTGCAGTGCAGTTTGGTTCACACAATTGGCACATGCCATATTTAAAGTGTGCAAAATTTCATTCTTCTGTCTTCATGATTAGCTGAAAAAAAAAACAGTGTAGTGCATTACTTTCTGAATGCCCATCGTAATTATGAAACACAACAATAACAACCCAATATTTCATAAAAAATTGCCTTTATCAAGGACAAACAAAAAGCCAGAAAAATAAAAACACACAAAGAAACTTACTTGTGATCTGCCCTCTCCTCTCTCTCTCTCTCTCTCTCTCTCTCTGAGGAATATTGCTGCTGCAGACACAAGTAAAAATAAGAGAGGCAGTCAGGTATAGAAAATAGTCTGCTAGAGAGAAGCAGTCAGGTATAGAATATAGTCAGCTATAGACTAAAAGAGAGGCAGTCAGGTATAGAAAATAGTCAGCTAGAGACTGGAAGAGAGGCAGTCAGGTATAGAAAATAGTCAGCTAGAGACTAGAAGAGAGGCAGTCAGGTATAGAAAATAGTCAGCTAGAGACTAGAAGAGAGGCAGTCAGGTATAGAAAATAGTCAGCTAGAGACTAGAAGAGAGGCAGTCAGGTATAGAAAATAGTCAGCTAGAGACCAGGGTAGGATAAGAAAAAAAAAAAAGAAGGAAGCAGGGGAAAAGCAGTGAAATTGTTTGGCTGCCTCTCTTATTCCTCATATTTTCTCTTGTGTCTGCAGCGACCGTATTCTGTCCAGTTTCCTCAGAGAGAGCAGATCACAGACTAGTTTCTTTGTGTGTTTTTATGTTTTTGTTTTGTCTTGTCATTTGCCCTTGATAAAGGCAATTTTTATGAAATATTGGGTTGTTATTGTTACAACTATTTCATTGTTCCTGCTTGTTATTGCTAACATTTCTTCATTCCTCTCCCTACCTGTTTTAGTAAAACTGCAGCAAACATCTCCTTCTACTAGTGCCAGTTTTACAACAGCTACTATCACATATTTTTGTATAAAAAACTGTCACACTTTCTTATCTTTATGATGAGAAATATGTCACATTTTCTTTATGATGAGAATTGTGTCACATTATCTTATCCTTATAACAAAAGCTGCATCACAGCTTTCTGTGTTTATTTTGAGGACTGTGTCACACTTTTTTATATTTATGTCAAGAACTGTATTACACCCTTTTATCTTTATGATGAAAAAATTATCACACTCTCTTATCTTTATGATGAAAACTGTGCCATACTTTTCTATATTTATGTCAAGTACTGTGCCACACTCTTTTGTCATTAAGATGAGAACTTTATCACATTCTTTGATCTTTATGATGAGAACTTTATCACATTCTTTGATCTTTATGATGGGAACTTTATTGCATTCTTTGATCTTTATGATGAGAACTTTATCACATTCTTTGATCTTTATGATGAGAACTTTGTCATATTCTTTGATCTTTGTGATGAGAACTGTCATAATTTTCTATATTTATGATGAGAACTGTTACACTGTCTTTACTTTATAATGAGAACTTTCTCATACTGTCATATTTATGTGATGAGAACTATGTTATTTTCTCTTATCTTCAAATGAAAACTTGTCATTCAGTTGTTGTCTTTCAAACTTTCATTAGCTAAATTTCTAAGTCATTTCATTGCTCCTCATTCATTCATTCACTCACTGTGTGCAATAATAAAATACTTTTGTAATGGTTACTATACTTGAGCTGACAAAACATAAGAATAGAAACATTTTTTTATGAAACATAAAGGAAGGTGGAATTTATTTCATGATAAGCAGCAGTTTGTCTTATCTTTATAGTTATGTTGAGCTCCCAGCTTTAGTCTATGTATATTTTGTTTGATGAGACGAGCTCCAAAACCAGTCCATGTTATGTCAGATGAGAGAATAGTACATAGCAGTGTGAACTGCAGCAGTTAGAGGGAGGAGCTAACTATGACAAGCTGATCTCTGTCAGTTTGTTTATTCTACATGTTAGAGGGTGGAGCTAACTATGACAAGCTGATCTCTGTCAGTTTGTTAATTCTACATGTTAGAGGGAGGAGTTAACTATGACAAGCTGATGTCTGTGTATAATAATATATTTTATATTTAAATATATTTCCTATGATCTCATTAGCTGTTTGTGTTTTTGTTAATATTCTATTATTTCACTGTTACATGAAAACTAAGCAATGAAAAACATGGAGGTAGGAGATTATGTACAAGTCTAACATTGGTTTTTGTTCTTGCTAAGTGTTGATAGCTTGATCAGGTCGTCATAAACACAGTCAAGTCTTAATGTTGCTGCTGCTGGTGGTGGTGGTAATTATGTGAAGCAGTTATAGGCCATTTTATGAGTGACACAGGCCTACATTTAGTTGTTGCTGTTGGTGCTTTTATTATTTTTGTTTTGTTTTATTTTCATTTCTCATTCTGGTCAATATTTCTAGCTCTGTTTTGTTTTGATTGTTAAAGTCATACTCATTACATGTAATGTAGCACATCAGTATCTAATATTACAATTTATACCTTGATACTTGTCTCAAGTCTTCATATTATTCTTTCTCTGTTGAGAGAAGTTTAGAAATGCATGCACATTTCACCATACTTATATTACCATGGTGACACCTTTAGACCTTATATAAATAATATGAAATCATGTATCACAAAGTCATTGGATAATTTTAAATATCATAATCTGTGTATCCTTTATGGTGTGTGATTTATACCAAGGTTATCGCAGGTCAGCTTATTACCTTGTGGGAGGACAAAACAAAAAATTTGACACTTGTCTCCTCTCATAGCTTGACTGATATTTTTTTCTTGAAATATGATGCAGATAATGTCAGCTGTGCTCCTAGGTGCTTTAATTACTTGTCAAGGTAGCTGCAAGTTTTCTTTTGCTATTTTTTTTCTGCAATTTCTATTTCTTTTTTTGTGTTAGTCCATCAAATATTGAAGAGTTGGCACAGGTGATCAAATGTGCTCTTGTGCTTTCAGTTTTATTGAAGACTGTGTGAAGATAAGCTTTATTTTGATACCATAATATACACTTACTGGTTTTGTTTTGTTTTTGTTGGTATTGACTGGCTTCTTCTTGTATGTTTTCACTGAATTATCTGTCTTTTGCTTACACAATAATAATCTTTAAAAAGCCCCCATAAACTTGTGTTGTTCCTGGCTATGTTGTCTGTGTAAGAGTGTGTGTGACAGTGTAAGAGAGTGTTGTAAATGTAAGAATGTGTGTGACAATATAAGAGAGTGTTGTCATTGTAAGAATGTGTGTGACAATATAAGAGAGTGTTGTCAATGTAAGAATGTGTGTGACAATATAAGAGAGTGTTGTCATTGTAAGAATATGTTTGACAATGTAAGAGAGTATTGTCAGTGTAAGAGAATGTTGTCAGTGTAAGAATATGTGTAACAATGTAAGAGAGAATGGTCAGTGTAAGAGTGTGTGTGACTGTTGTCAGTATAAGAAAGTGTGACAGAAAGCTGAGCTAGTTAAGTGAGTGTTGAAGTTAACAAAATGATGAACTAATAATAGCAAGGCCAAGGTCAAACACTGAGTGGAAAAAAGACTGAAGAATAAGAATCTTGTTATGAAAAACTCAAACAATGTGTCACTCATATTCAAGTGATTATTTTGATTAAAATGCAGATTCAACTGATTACTTTGATCAACACTCACATTCAAATGATTACCTTCTTTAACATTGATTCAAATGATTACTTTGATTAACACTAAGATTTCACATGATTACTTTCACACTGAGTTTGTTAGTTTGTTGATGAAAGTTATATTTTATCTGTGTACTTTGATCAGAAGACTAACTACAGAATGTAAACTGTTAACATGGTCAGCAGACTAACTACAGAATGTAAACTGTTAACACAGTCAGCAGACTAACTACAGAATGTAAACTGTTAACACAGTCAGCAGACAATATAAACTGTTAACACAGTCAGCAGACTAACTACAGAATGTAAACTGTTAACACAGTCAGCAGACAGAATATAAACTGTTAACACAGTCAGCAGACTAACTACAGAATGTAAACTGTTAACACAGTCAGCAGACAGAATGTAAACTGTTAACACAGTCAGCAGACAGAATGTAAACTGTTAACACAGTCAGCAGACTAACTACAGAATCATCATCATCAGGTGCCATGCCAAATGCCGTTGACTATTATGCTTCTCCAGAGTACACAATCCTTGATGCATGCCATCAGCTCAGTTGGTGATCTCCTCTCACACCTTCTCATCAGACTGTCCAGTATCATTTCTGTTGATCTTCTTCCTTCTATTTTTCCTGTTATAATATTTTCAATGCCCCCTCTTCTCATTGCATGTCCTATGAAAGTACATTGTCTCTCTCTTATTTAGAGATAACTACATACTCTCTATAACTACAGAATGTAAACTGTTAACATAGTCTGGATTGTCTGAGTCTGTTGATGATTTGGTGGTTACTTTAGACTGGCATTTTATCATTACACTTTATTTAACTTCGTTCAACTAGATGGGCTCCAAACTTCTGCCCTCAAACTGCAGCAAGCTGGCGGTGGATCTCTTTACCGCACAGACAACGCAGGAAGAGTATACAGACTGATATAAACAGAAAACAACTCGGATATATTAAACTTCAAAGAGACAGAAAAGCCATTCTTAAAGTATGTACTATCATCATCATCAGGTGCCGTGCCGACTGGCGTTGGCTATTATGCTTCCCCAGAGTACACAATCCTTGATGCAGGCCATCAGCTCAGTTGGTGATCTCCTCTCACACTATCCCGTCAGACTGTCCAGTATCATTTCTCTTGGTCTTCCTCTTGATCTTCTTCCCTCTATTTTTCCTGTTGTTATAATATTTTCAATGCCCCCTCTTCTCATTGTATGTCTTATGAAAGTATATAGTCTCTCTCTTATTTTTTTGACAAGATTTTTTTGTCTCTCCAGCTCTTCTCATACATTCTTCGTTAGTTATTTTTGCTGTCTAGGGAATTCATAACATTCTTCTAATAAACCACATTTCTGCTGCTTCCAATGATTTTTGTGCAGACTTGCCTATTGTCCATGATTCACTTCCATATAACAAGATAAGTTCAATATAGCATTTTAGGACTTGTTTTCTAACGTTCATTGATAAAGATGTGTTGGCTAATATGTTTCTCATTCTCTGAAATGCAGTCTTTGCTTGGCCCATTCTATTCCTAATTTCTGTTCTGCATTTCCCATCTGAAGTTATTACTGCTCCAAGGTATTTGAATTCCTGCACTTGCTTTAGAATAGTTCTGTTTAATTTTATGCTTGCTGGTGGATTCTGTTTCTTAGTTATAACCATAGTCTCTGTCTTTTTGATGTTTAAAGTAAACCCTTTCTGTTCACTTTCTTTGGCGATTTTATTCAAGAGATTTTGCAGGCCTTGTTGGTTCTCAGCTATCAGTACTGTGCCGTTAGCATACCGAAGGTAGTTAATATTGTATCCTCCAGTTTTTATGCCTGGTTCTGTGATGATCGTTCTTAAAATATTCTCGGTGTATAGAGAAAAAAGGTCTGGAGATAGTACACATCCTTGTCGCACCCCTTGTTTTATAGGTTGATATTTTCCAGTTCTATTTTCAACTCGAATTGCTGCTTCTTGCTGCCAGTATAGATGTTTTACAATCCTCAAGTCTTTGCCGTCTATATTGATGTCTTCAAGCATTTTAATAATTTCATTATGTTTCACCTTGTCGAATGCCTTGGTGTAATCAATGAAGCATAAGTAGAGATCTTTCTGTACTTCTAAAGCTCTTTCTGTTAGTGTTCATAAAGCATAATCGCATTGTGTGATCCCTTTCCTTTAACAAATCCAAACTGTTCATCTGCTATTTCCAATTTTTATCTTTTTCCTTGTTCTTCTCATAATTATTCTCAGATGTAGCTTCGTTATGTGACATGAGAGGCTGATAGTCCAGTGGTCATAACATTCCTTTGCACCTAGTTTCTTTGGTAGTGCTATAAACGTGGTTTTAATCAGGTCACTGGGCATATGACATGGTTGTCATTCAGTAACTTGGTTATTATTTTTATTCCTGTCTCCTCTAATGCCTATTTCTTCTGTTATATTATCAGGCCCAGTTGCTCTTCCTTTCCTCATGTGTTTGATGGCATCTATGACTTCATCTTCAAGTATTGGTGGTCCATCAGTTTTCAGTATCTGGTGTTAATTCTGGTCTTTCTCCTCCATATAGCTCACCGATGTACTCTGTCCACCTGTCCACAGTGTCTTCTTTTCCCATTAACATTTTACCTTCTTTCGATTTCAGGCATCCTGTGGTATATTTTGTTTTCCTGCCTGTGAGTTCATTAATTCGTTTGTGCATGTTTTTGCTGTCTTTATTATGAGCGTCCTCTATCTGTCTGCACTGTTCATTTAACCACACTTCTTTTGCTTCTCTGCATTTGTGTCCTATTTCTTTATTTATCTTGCTATATTTTTCTTGATTATTTTTACTCCTCCTCTTGTCCATCAGTCCTAAGATGTTGTCTATCATCCATTTATTTTTAGGGGCTTCTTTTTTTGGCGGTATTATCTCTGTAACAGTTTGGTGGATAGAATCTCTTAACATTGCCCATTGTTCATCTATACTATTTATCTTTGCTATTGCATTGTATCTATTTGTTATAATAACTTTATATTGTTTTCACTGTTCTTGGTTATTTTTAAGGATTTCTGTATTCATTTTGATGTTTCTCACTTTTCTGCACATTTTATTTAGCTTTATTCTAATTTTTCAACAGAGTGGGTCATGGTCACTATTGCAGTTGGCTCCTGGCATGGTTTCTGTTGTCAGTAATGCATTGCGGAATCGTTTGTTGATTAATATTTAGTCTATCTGGTTAAAAGTCTTTTTGTCTGGGCTGCACCATGTTGCCAGTCTTCGAGGATGTTGTTTAAACCAGGTGTTTCCTATAACCATGCTGTGTATTCTTGCCCATTCAATTAATTTATAACCTCTGTCATTCCTCTCCCCCAGTCCATAGTCACCAACGATGTCTGAAGTTCTTCCTTTACCAACTTTGGAATTAAAATCTCCCATGACTATAGTAACTTCATGTGACTTTGTGTGTTTTAGAGCTGTCTCTATGTCATAAAATAGCTGTACATCTTCAGAACTTTCAGATGTTGGAGCATACACTTGTATAATATTTATGTTTATTGGTCGTCCTTTCAGTTGGGCTAGCAGGACTCTGTCCGAGATGTTCAAATATCCTACAAGTGTTCTTGCTGTTTGTTCGTCAAATATTATTCCTACTCCTCATTCATGTTTCTCACTTCTGGAATATATTATTGTATATTTATCAGAGTTTACCTTCTCTGCACCTGTCCATCTAACTTCACTCATTCCTAATATATTGATCTTTATCCTTTCCATTTCCCTCTTTACATTTTCTAATTTTCCAGCCTGGAATAAAGTTCAACATTCCATGTTGCTATTTTGAACTTGTTAGTTTTGCCACCAGTAGCTTGATGACGATCTGGCCTTACCTGTGGCTCGTGAGCTGCCCTACCGGACGAGGCTGTTCCAGAGGAATGTCCATTAACATCGTTCATGACAAATCTGTTACTCTGAATAAGCATAATTGTTCTTGGGAGCTACAACAGTGGTTTCCTGTTGCCTTCTGTTGGTTTGTGTACAGACTCTCCGCTAGCCTTTGGACTCCCTGTCCTACCCGCAAGACAGCGGGAGTGAGAGGTTTTAAGGCACCTCTGACCCGCCTGGTATTCCCTTCACTGAGCACCTGATGCACTTTATAGGAGTAGTAGAGCCACCTACTACCCCACCTCACTCTCTGAGTCTACCGCCAATTGGTCTGCACCTGCTTATTTGGGTAAATTCTTATTCACAGGGATCCTCCATATCTGGAGGACTTTCACCATCCGCCACCTGTGACGTGCTGGGTTGGGGATGGTCGCCCCAGCTTTACCAAGACTATCAACATATGTGGCATAAATGATAAAAGGAGGAATTAGTGAAGGGAATGAATAGAAGAAACATAAAAATCATGGGAGCTGCAGACACCAAACTCATAGGTAAAGACTGTAAACAAATACACTCTGAAAACAGGAAAACTTTATGAACTGCCATGCAAGTCCTCTGTGACATTTAATGGCACGGGAAGGTGTAGGATGAAAATAATCTGGAGTAAGTGAGTGAGAAAGAGCAAGATGGTGTCGAAGTTATAGAACCGGCTGCTGCTGGCAAAATCTTGGAAACAAAATATGTATCGGAAAGAATTACAACTGTCCAAATAGAAGAAAATGAGGAGACCACAACCTGTGTCCTAATATGTCACTTGCAACAGACCAGATGAGGGAGTTCTTTGGCAACCTCCATGAAACACTAAACAACATAAGTAAAGAAGAAAATTGTATAATCGTGGGGGACTTCAATGCAAGACTAGGAACTAGCAAAGTAAATGTGGCAGTCCACCTGGGAGACTTTGGTGACTAGCAGTGTGTTAGAAATGAAAATGGTAGCAGACTCCTAGAACTGTACAGCCAGCATGACAAACACATTCTTTAAACAGAGTCCCAAATATATACCTAGAACATGCAGAAGCCAAACTGATTTCTTACTAGCAAGGAGCAACAAGAAAATGCCAGTCATAGACACAAGAGCAGCACCCAACCTGAGTTCAAGCACAGACCACAAAGCAGTAGTAGCAGTCAGCAGAGCACACAGGAAAAGACAGAACTCTCAAGAAGAAAAGAGAAACAATAAAACTAAGCAAGCTCAAGGAAGAGACTGTGAAATAAAATAGGAGAATTGTTCATAAGCTTACCAACAGAAACAAAATCAGTGGAAGAGAAATGGGCCTTGTTCAAAACCAGCTCTTTACAAGCAGCAGAAGAAGCATGTGGTACTATGAAAAAAGGAGGTAGAGAAATGAAAATAACAACATAGTGGAATGATGAGGTGAAGAGGCTGTAAAAGAACTGAAAAATAAAGAATGGATGAGAAGTAAAGAGGATCTAGACCACATTGAATATTGAATTGCAAGAAGACACTCTAAGGGGGTAATAAAAGAACAAAGGGTAAATTTGTGGCAGGAATACAGTGAAGTATTAAATAACAATCACAAAGAAGCTAGGAAAATCTTTTATAAAAATATCCATGCAGTGAGAAAGTGAGCAGAGCACTTCAACCCAGCAGAGATTGTGAATGATGTTAATGGTGATCCAACATGTGAACCAGAGGGAGTGATACAACGGTGGAGACAGTACATCAACAAGTTACTCAGTATAGCATCAGAGGCAAGCCAAACCCATGGTGGTAACACAGCTGACCCAATAGGACTAGAACCAGACATACTACAAACTGAAATCAGAGAAGCCATCAGAAAGGCTCCCAATGAACAAATCCCCAGGATGTGATGGAATACCCAATGAGTTAATCAAATCTGCGAAAGAGGTTGGAATAGCTTGGCTTCATAGACTCTAACCTGGTACAGGAAAAACAAGAAACGTCACAGGACTGGAGAAACGCTGTAATTATTCCAATATGGAAGAAAAAAGGCAGTAAAAGGGACTGCAACCAATATAGAGGCATCTCACTGCTAACCCATACTGGGAAAATGTTCTGCAAGATCCTAGAGAACAGACTGTGACCAGTGATTGAACCACAGATGGGATGTAGAAAAAATAGAAGTTGCACAGATGCCATTTTTTTCTCTAAGACACTTAACAGAAAAATCAGTTGAACACAAGCAGATAGTGAACATAGCTTATGTAGATCATGAAAAAGCATTTGACAGAGTAGACAGGTAAAGGTAACATTTCCATCTCCATGCCATTAAGGCATATTGGGGAATGCAGTGTTAGGCCCGTATTTTCTATGACCTTCAGCACATGAAGGTGTGATGTATTTGACAGAGATGGTAGATATAAACTGTGAGAAATCTTAACATCATTACCAAGTTAGTACACATCTGATCAACTTATGCAAAAACCTGTTTGCTAACACTCAGTGTACAGTTAGAACAAATGCAAGATGCTCCAAACCATTCATCATAAAATCTGGAGTGAGGCAGGGCTGTGAACTATCTCCCTACTATTCATAACATACATTGACAACATCTGCAAGAAGCTAACATACCTTGACAACATCTGCAAGAAGCTAACATACCTTGACAACATCTGCAAGAAGCTAACATACCTTGACAACATCTGCAAGAAGCTAACATACCTTGACAACATCTGCAAGAAGCTAACACACCTTGACAACATCTGCAAGAAACTAACACACCTTGACAACATCTGCAAGAAGCTAACATACCTTGACAACATCTGCAAGAACTAACATACCTTGACAACATCTGCAAGAAGCTAACATACCTTGACAACATCTGCAAGAAATAACATACCTTGACAACATCTGCAAGAAATAACATACCTTGACAACATCTGCAAGAACTAACATACCTTGACAACATCTGCAAGAACTAACATACATAGTAAAAACTCCACCACAAAGCTGTCCAATCCCAGAAACAGTGGTAATAAACCCACAACACCCTCCAGAAAACACACCCTATAAGTGAGCTCGTTTTTGCTGTCAATCGAGCACTTATAGCCACATCAGAAAAAGAGCTACAGCAGAACATGGATAATTTAGCAAGGGCAAGTCAAAGCTACAACATGAAGATCAGTGCTGAAAAACAGAAGTTATGACTATAGCAAGAGAAGAAATCTGAAAAAAAGATCATTCTAGACAACCAGCCCTTGAAACAAGTGAAACATTTCAAATGCCTAGGTAGCATAGTATCATCCTAGACAACTAGCCCTTGAAACAGGTGAAACATTTCAAATAGACAACACAATATCATCCTAGACAACCAGCCCCTGAAACATTTCAAATAACTGGGTAGCATAGTATCATCCTAGACAACCAGCCCTTGAAACATTTCAAATACCTAGGTACCATAGTATCATCCTAGACAACCAGGCCGTGAAACATTTCAAATAGGTAGCATAATATCATCCTAGACAACCAACCCTTGAAACATTTCAAATTCTTAGGTAGCATAGTATCATCCTAGACAACCAGCCCGTGAAACATTTCAAATAGGTAGCATAATATCATCCTAGACAACCAGCCCGTGAAACATTTCAAATAGGTAGCATAATGTCATCCTAGACAACCAACCCTTGAAACATTTCAAATTCTTAGGTAGCATAATATCATCCTAGACAACCAGCCCTTGTAACAGGTGAAAAATTTCAAATAGGTAGCACAATATCATCCTAGACAACCAGCCATTGAAATATTTCAAATACCTAGATAGCATAGTATCATCCTAGACAACCAGCCCTTGAAACAAGTGAAACATTTCAAATACCTAAGTAGCACAGTATCATCCTAGACAACCAGCCCTTGAAACATTTCAAATACCTAGGTAGCATAGTATCATCCTAGACAACCGGCCCTTGAAACATTTCAAATACCTAGGTAGCATAGTATCATCCTAGACAACCGGCCCTTGAAACATTTCAAATACCTAGGTAGCATAGTATCATCCTAGACAACCGGCCCTTGAAACATTTCAAATACCTAAGTAACATAGTATCATCCTAGACAACCGGCCCTTGAAACATTTCAAATACCTAAGTAACATAGTATCATCCTAGACAACCGGCCCTTGAAACATTTCAAATACCTAAGTAACATAGTATCATCCTAGACAACCGGCCCTTGAAACATTTCAAATACCTAAGTAACATAGTATCATCCTAGACAACCGGCCCATGAAACATTTCAAATACCTAAGTAACATAGTATCATCCTAGACAACCGGCCCTTGAAACATTTCAAATACCTAAGTAACATAGTATCATCCTAGACAACCGGCCCTTGAAACATTTCAAATACCTAAGTAACATAGTATCATCCTAGACAACCGGCCCTTGAAACATTTCAAATACCTAAGTAACATAGTATCATCCTAGACAACCGGCCCTTGAAACATTTCAGATACCTAAGTAACATAGTATCATCCTAGACAACCGGCCCTTGAAACATTTCAAATAACTAGGTAACATAGTATCATCCTAGACAACCGGCCCTTGAAACATTTCAAATAACTAGGTAACATAGTATCATCCTAGACAACCGGCCCTTGAAACATTTCAAATACCTAAGTAACATAGTATCATCCTCAGGGAAAGTTGAGGTTGAGGTTGAGAACTGATGCAATGAAACAAATTAAGTCATTAGATAAATGGCTTCTTTACTGAAAAACAAATACATCACAACTGAAAGACCACTGTACAACATAGTTTTCCTCCCTAGCTCTATGCTATCAATGTCAAACATGGACACTAACGGTGAAACACACAAGAATAACATCACGACAGATATGAGATGTTTAAGGAAAATACTAAATGTGACAAGAAGAGACCAAATAAGAAATGCCACCATCAGGGCAAAGGTTGGAGTAACACAAGTATTACACTATATCCAGAAACAGCAAGTCAAATAGCCTGGCCATGTTACACAGTAACCACCAGACAGTATATCACAGACAACGTTCACACTAAGATCTGTAGGTAACAGAGGAAGGGGCCACCCACGCAGGAGATGGAGAGAGGAAATTACAGAAGTATTAAATATCCCATTATATGAAGTCAATTTTCTGAGCCCTATCAAGAAGTCTATTTGTTCCTTCAACACTGAAAGGTATATGAGGAAGGAGACAAGACAAGACAATATATCTTGCTTAACTACAAACTTCTTTTCCACTGAAGCTATGATATTACTTATCTACAAACATCTTTCTCATATATGCTGAGGTAAAGCTCTTACTTATATACAAACATCTTTCTCATATATGCTGAGGTAAAGATCTTATTAACTACAAACATCTTTCTCATATATGCTGAGATCTTATTAACTACAAACATCTTTCTCATATATGCTGAGATCTTATTAACTACAAACATCTTTCTCATATATGCTGAGATCTTATTAACTACAAACATCTTTCTCATATATGCTGAGATCTTATTAACTACAAACATCTTTCTCATATATGCTGAGATCTTATTAACTACAAACATCTTTCTCATATATGCTGAGATCTTATTAACTACAAACTTCCATCCCACTGATACTACAATATGCTGCTCCATGTCACAAGAAGACTAGACCATTCATTATTTTCCTGCCTGATATACCAGAGCATGTTAGTGTTGCTGTGTAGTTATATGTACATATTTTATGAGAAGCTTACTGATGCTAGAGAGTAACATACACAAGTGTCCTTGTTTTTCTGGTGAAAACTTACCAGATTATGGAACACCTGGTTCTGCTCAAAGAATCTACCAGACTGAGATGTGAAGTTGTAGCGGTAATGTCAGGAGTTCTGTCACTTGTTTCAAAGCAACTTCTATTTCAACATATATGCAGGATATACAACCATGTTTGAGTGTAGATATCACTGTTACATTTCCCATCACAGGTGGATTAGTTTTCTGCATACCATTCCGGACATATGTATCCACAAAATACCTAGTTTTTCAAGGTTAAGTTTTAGGAATTTCAGCATTTTACAAAAAAGTTGGAAGTAGTTTTAAGTTTCTGCCTAAGAGTTAAATGTCATGATTGTAGCTAGTTTTAAGTTTCTGTCTAAGAGTTAAATGTCATGGTTGTAAGTAGTTTTAAGTTTCTGCCTAAGAGTTAAATGTCATGGTTGTAGCTAGTTTTAAGTTTCTGTCTAATCATTAAATGCCATGGTTGTAGCTAGTTTTAAGTTTCTGTCTAATCATTAAATGCCATGGTTGTAGCTAGTTTTAAGTTTTTAAGAGTCATGGTTGTGAGTAGTTTCCTGCCTGATATACCAGAGCATGTTAGTGTTGTTGTGTAGTTATATGTACATATTTTATGAGAAGCTTACTGATGCTAGAGAGTAACATACACAAGTGTCCTTGTTTTTCTGGTGAAAACTTACCAGATTATGGAACACCTGGTTCTGCTCAAAGAATCTACCAGACAGATGTGAAGTTGTAGCGGTAATGTCAGGAGTTCTGTCACTTGTTTCAAAGCAACTTCTGTTTCAACATATATGCAGGATATACAAGCATGTTTGAGTGTAGATATCACTGTTACATTTCCCATCACAGGTGGATTAGTTTTCTGCATACCATTCCGGATATATGTATCCACAAAATGCCTAGTTTTTCAAGGTTAAGTTTTAGGAATTTCAACATTTTACAAAAAAAAACTAAGTACACGGTTGTAAGTAGTTTTAAGTTTCTGCCTAAGAGTTAAATGTCATGATTGTAGCTAGTTTTAAGTTTCTGTCTAAGAGTTAAATGTCATGGTTGTAAGTAGTTTTAAGTTTCTGCCTAAGAGTTAAATGTCATGGTTGTAGCTAGTTTTAAGTTTCTGTCTAATCATTAAATGCCATGGTTGTAGCTAGTTTTAAGTTTCTGTCTAATCATTAAATGCCATGGTTGTAGCTAGTTTTAAGTTTTTAAGAGTCATGGTTGTGAGTAGTTTCAAGTTTCTGTCTAAGAGTTAAATGTCATGGTTGGAGCTAGTTTCCAGTTTCTATCCAAAAGTTAAACGTTATGGTCGGAGCTAGTTTTAAGTTTCTGTCTAAGAGTTAAATGTCATGGTTACAGCTAGTTTGAAGTTTCTATCTAAGAGCTAAATGTCATGGTTATAACTATATTTAGTTTCTATCTAAGAAATGTCATGGTTGTAGGTAGTTTTAAGTTTCTGTCAAAGAGTTAAATGTCATGGTTACAGGTAGTTTTATGTTTTTGCCAGAGCTACTTGTCATAACTAGTTTTATGTTTTTGTCAAAGAGTTACATGTCATAGCTAATTAACATTTCTATTGTCTGTATATGTACATTTCTATTGTCTGTACATGTACATTTTCATAACGCGTATTTATTGTCAGTATTTCTTATTTATACAAGTTAACCTTCCTGGTTATTATTTGAGTAATGAAACACGTACTTTGTGTAAGTCCAGTTCACTCGTTCAGTCTTTCAGTGATCACAATGACAGCTGGAAATTCATTAAGACTGGTTTATTTGTCACACAACCAGGAAGTGATTCTCAATCAAGAACTTGACACGATGAACTCAGAGTGATAAAAGTGATAAGATGCCATCCTGATGAACTGCGAGAGAGAGGAGAAGGAGTGAGAGAAGGAGAGAGAGAGAGAGAGAGAGATCTTTTCTAATACGTGTTCAAAATTCTGAAACTTTTATTATCCTCTGCGGTCACCTGACCAAGCTTGGCACTGAACATCCGTGGGTTGCGTGTTGACGGTGTTACCTGAGACATTGACCTCTGTTTCTTTTCTTTTTTTTAAACTCTGTGAACACGCTGTAAGCAGGGAGCAGCAGGGAATCTGGACTTGCTGGGAGCAGCAGGTAAACTGGACTTGCTGGGAGCACCAGGGAATCTGGACTTGCTGGGAGCAGCAGGTAAACTGGACTTGCTGGGAGCAGCAGGTAAACTGGACTTGCTGAGAGCAGCAGGTAAACTGGACTTGCTGGGAGCAGCAGGTAAACTGGACTTGCTGGGAGCAGCAGGTAAACTGGACTTGCTGAGAGCAGCAGGTAAACTGGACTTGCTGGGAGCACCAGGGAATCTGGACTTGCTGGGAGCAGCAGGTAAACTGGACTTGCTGGGAGCAGCAGGTAAACTGGACTTGCTGGGAGCAGCAGGTAAACTGGACTTGCTGGATGAACGAAGACTCCCCATCACTTGAACTCGATATGTTTTTCCCGTAGAGTTTCTGTGAGATTTAACATCATGGCAGGTTTCTAGTCTGACACTGGTGTTGCTTTATCCAAACAAAAAAGTTGACGAAATACAGCTCTGAACTTGCTGCTCATGCGGTAGTAAATAAATATGTTCATGGAAGAATTTGCCGACTCCATTATAAAACCGAAAGAAAAAACGATGAAAAACATATTTCTGTACCTGCCGTCGATGGAAAATTCAGGCCACGCCGACATGCCAATGAAAATGATGGTCACTGGAGTGAAACAGATGATGAACAGGGTAGAAATCATCACCACCATCTTGGACACTTTCTGATCGCGGTTAGAAAGCGTGTTTGATTTTCCTTGAGCAGTTGACAGCATACGCCATTTTGTTTTGTTTCTTAACTTAACCACTAAAGTTATTGTACAGATAATCACAGCCAAAAATGCCGTGTATGGGATGATCACATTATTGATAGCGAATGAAATTTTCTCGATGTTTTCTCTGTCTGGAGCATGAACTAAACCCAGAAGAGTTTTGTTTCTCTCAGGGAAGAATTTGAACTCAAGTCTGTTCGCGTAATATACAGGAGCCACGCTACCAAGCAGGACCACAACAACACTGGCGATAATGCCAGTAACTCGTCTAGGGGTAAAGATGACCTTGATCTGAAATTAAAGCTAACAGTTTCACTGTTACGGCATAACATGAAGACATATCACTCTCACACTGCAGGTAGATACACGAATTGTTTTTGGTATATGTAAAACTAAATATATACATACATGAAGTCCTGAAGCAAAGCTGTGATAACAAAATGTTAAGACTGTTTAAAACAAAAGTAGGAACATTCATTCATTCATTCATTTGCATGTCCCTTGCGGAACTTTGCCTCCATAACAACACTCCTATAGGCCTCTCGGTTGTGAGCAAGATGGCCTGCTGCTGCTGATACATCCATTTGCAGATCATCACCGATGTCTTGCAGCCATCTTCGCCTTGGTCTTCCTCTCTTTCTTTTTCCCATTATGTACCCTTCCAAGATGGTCTTCTCTAGATTATCATGACGTTTAATGTGTCCAAAATATTTAAGTTTTCTCTCTTTAATACTCTTTACTAGCCAGCCTTCTTCAATATTAAGCTCTTGTAGTATAGATATATTTGTTCTATTTTTGAAGTATGAACAGCTTTATTTAATTAACCAGCACACAGTTGCAATGTTTCGGTTTACACATAAAGGCGTATTACTACCAACCGTGAATAGAGAGAATACGCCTTTATGGCATCCCTTAAGCGGTATCTTATCTTGGACCACAGCGGCCAACACGGCTCAACTGAGGTGGTCTTACATCTTATTATTATGTTTAATTCTGCCTTTTGTTGTTATTTGGTAAATAAATCACCAACTAGAGACAACACAAAGTAAACAGTGTGAAGTAAATTGACAAGTGTGGAATAACAGCAACTCACAGTTTAATGGTGGAAAAAAAAGATGAGTGGTGATAAGTGACGGTGAGAGAAAACTGATCACGTTCAGTGCAAATATATACGGGCAGCTACACTCCCCGGCAAGAACTAGATTGCCATAAGGGAAGCGAGTGAACTCATCTCACACCACATCAACACTGCAAACATACATAAGTCAGGCACAACAAAAGAGTTTACTACTTACTGCATCAAACATATGCACTGAATCCACATAAAGCATCACACATATTCTAGATTCACGGGTCTATCAAAATCTCCAAAAAGCACTATTTTTACATCCTGTAGTTAAGCTATGTTGTCACAGTAACAATTACTAAACAGTATGACACTCACAAACTACACAACTCTTAATTGAAGACATAATGGAAAAACTCACATTGTCCTAACAAAGCAACATCCTAAGCACAACTCTGGCTACATAACAATCTATTATAACAGTTGCACTCTATCACAGCAGAAACATTACTTCAGTCTCTTTACTCCGTTGTGTATCTCTGTCTCTCATCTATCTCCCTACGCAAAAACTCCTGCTTAAATATCAATTACCATTTCTCTTGGAATCTTCCTGAAGTTTTTTTTTTCACGAAACACAAAAAGCGTGAATCTACCTGTTTATTGACCTTCTGTCATAAACTAAGAAGACTTTCCAAATTTAACTCTTTTGTTACTAAATTTAACCGGCTAGAAAACATCTCACTTTAAAATCTTCCAAATCTCGTGAAGTTGACAAGTGTTTTACTTAACCTTTCCTTGAACTCCCTACATCATAATTAAGGGGTTTAAAAACTTCACCTTAGTACTAAAATATCTTAGATTGTTTCCCTTTGATAAAAAAATCTACAGTAACCAAATGCAGTACTGAAATACTGCTACACACCTTAATAGTACAAAAATATACAGGACAAAAAATAGGAAAGGAAGAGAAAGTATAAATTCACATGAATGATATGAACCAAACAGGAATCGAGAAAATAACAGGAAAAAATGAGCACTTAGCTGTGACTTTTAAGAGTCTGAGAGTACGTGTGATAGAGTATTGTGAATGCTTAAATGAAGACATGTGAGGTGTAATATGAGTCTGACTAGCTGGTAGTAGTGAGGGAGTGGGGAAAGGGGGGAGAAAGGAATATAATGATTGTTAGGTTGAGAAAAAAAGGGAAAAAGGGGGTGGGGGGGGGTTGTTGAGTAGCTGAATGTGGTTGGGATAGAGAGTTTGTAATACAGTGCAGTGAAGGTCCTGAAATATCAGTTGTAGGTGAGGAAAGAGTAGATGAAAACTTACTGGGAAGAAAAATATAACTGTGGAGAAACGAAAGTTTAAGTATATCTAAATTTCAAATTCAAACCATGTGGTTCCAGTGTCAGTATTCCTGCAGGCGCTTTCTGCCATGGGAGTAATATTGTTTACTGACTGTTGCTAGGAAACCAGACTTCCTTGTACAAATGACAAACATACAATACAATATTTCATCAAAAGCCCTTGTCAAGGATCACAGACAAAAACACACTAAATAAAAAACATGAGAAATAAATGAAAAATTCTACACTTGTCTCTTTTGGTATCTTCCTTGTGATTCAGTTTCCTTCCTTTCCTGTTATTATCTGTTGTGTTATTTTTGTATGTGATCTTTGAAGCAGGCGTTTGCCGAAATATTGGATTGTTGCATGTTCTTCATTTTTACGTGCTTATCTTACTTTCTGTCATTATTATTAATCCCTACTTCGCTCGCCCTTTTTATCTTTGTAAAACTGAACTATACACCTCTGTCTAGCTTTATTGCTAGAACCAGTTTTACCACAGTCGTCATTTCTCTTATCTCTCATTGTTCTCTAACATTTTGTTGACTGACCTTCAGTGATGGGACACACACACACACACACACACACACACACACACACACACACACACACCCACCCCTTTGAGTGACAAACCCTTTGTGGTATAACTAAACGAACACACATCTAACAAACTTTCGGTAGAAAAGAAATGCACAAACATGTCTCGATGACAAACCTTCAGCACTGTAACTATGAACAAACACCCTTTACTAACAAACACTCAGCACCGTAATTATGAAGAAACACATTCCCCCCCCCCCCCCCCCACTAACAAACTTTCAGCACCGTAACTATTAACAAACACCCCTCACTAACAAACATTCAGCATTGTAACTATGAACATACACCCCCCCCCCCCCACTAACAAACTTTCAGCACCATAACTATGAACAAACATCCCTCACTAACAAACATTCAACATTGTAACTATGAACAAACACCCCCCCCCCCCCACTAACAAACTTTCAGCACCATAACTATGCAAAAACTCCTGCTTAAATATCAACTACCATTTCTCTTGGAATCTTCCTGAAGTTTTTTTTTTCACGAAAAACACAAAAAGCGTGAATCTACCTGTTTATTGACCTTCTGTCATAAACTAAGAAGACTTTCCAAATTTAACTATTTTGTTACTAAATTTAACCGGCTAGAAAACATCTCACTTTAAAATCTTCCAAATCTCGTGAAGTTGACAAGTGTCTTACTTAACCTTTCCTTGAACTCCATACATCATAAGTAAGGGTTTTAAAAACTTCACCTTAGTACTGAAATATCTTAGATTGTTTCCCTTTGATCAAAAAAATCTACAGTAACCAAATGCAGTACTGAAATACTGCTACACACCTTAATAGTACAAAAATATACAGGACAAAAAATAGGAAAGGAAGAGAAAGTATAAATTCACATGAATGATATGAACCAAACAGAAATCGAGAAAATAACAGGAAAAAATGAGCACTTAGCTGTGACTTTTGAGAGTCTGAGAGTGCGTGTGATAGAGTATTGTGAATGCTTAAATGAAGACATGTGAGGTGTAATATGAGTCTGACTAGCTGGTAGTAGTGAGGGAGTGGGGAAAGGGGGGAGAAAGGAATATAATGATTGTTAGGTCGAGAAAAAAAGGGAAAAAGGGGGTGGGGGGGGGTTGTTGAGTAGCTGAATGTGGTTGGGATAGAGAGTTTGTAATACAGTGCAGTGAAGGTCCTGAAATATCAGTTGTAGGTGAGGAAAGAGTAGATGAAAACTTACTGGGAAGAAAAATATAACTGTGGAGAAACGAAAGTTTAAGTATATCTAAATTTCAAATTCAAACCATGTGGTTCCAGTGTCAGTATTCCTGCAGGCGCTTTCTGCCATGGGAGTAACATTGTTTACTGACTGTTGCTAGGAAACCAGACTTCCTTGTACAAATGACAAACATACAATACAATATTTCATCAAAAGCCCTTGTCAAGGATCACAGACAAAAACACACTAAATAAAAAACATGAGAAATAAATGAAAAATTCTACACTTGTCTCTTTTGGTATCTTCCTTGTGATTCAGTTTCCTTCCTTTCCTGTTATTATCTGTTGTGTTATTTTTGTATGTGATCTTTGAAGCAGGCGTTTGCCGAAATATTGGATTGTTGCATGTTCTTCATTTTTACGTGCTTATCTTACTTTCTGTCATTATTATTAATCCCTACTTCGCTCGCCCTTTTTATCTTTGTAAAACTGAACTATACACCTCTGTCTAGCTTATTGCTAGAACCAGTTTTACCACAGTCGTCATTTCTCTTATCTCTCATTGTTCTCTAACATTTTGTTGACTGACCTTCAGTGATGGGAGAGACAGACAGACAGACAGACAGACACACACACACACACATCTTTGAGTGACAAACCCTTTGTGGTATAACTAAACGAACACACATCTAACAAACTTTCGGTAGAAAAGAAATGCACAAACATGTCTCGATGACAAACCTTCAGCACTGTAACTATGAACAAACACCCTTTACTAACAAACACTCAGCACCGTAATTATGAAGAAACACATTCCCCCCCCCCCCCCCCCACTAACAAACTTTCAGCACCGTAACTATTAACAAACACCCCTCACTAACAAACATTCAGCATTGTAACTATGAACAAACACCCCCCCCCCCCCCACTAACAAACTTTCAGCACCATAACTATGAACAAACATCCCTCACTAACAAACATTCAACATTGTAACTATGAACAAACACTCCCCCCCCCCCCCCAACTAACAAACTTTCAGCACCATAACTATGAACAAACACCCCTTACTAACAAACATTCAGCACCGTAACTATGTACAAACACCCCTCACTAACAAACATTCAGCACCGTAACTATGTACAAACACCCCTCACTAACAAACATTCAGCACCGTAACTATGTACAAACACCCCTCACTAACAAACATTCAGCACCGTAACTATGTACAAACACCCCTCACTAACAAACATTCAGCACCGTAACTATGTACAAACACCCCTCACTAACAAACTTTCAGCACCGTAACTATGTACAAGCACCCCTCACTAACAAACATTCAGCAACGTAACTATGTACAAACACCCCTCACTAACAAACATTCAGCACCGTAACTATGTACAAACACCCCTCACTAACAAACATTCAGCACCGTAACTATGTACAAGCACCCCTCACTAACAAACTTTCAGCACCGTAACTATGTACAAGCACCCCTCACTAACAAACTTTCAGCACCGTAACTATGTACAAGCACCCCTCACTAACAAACTTTCAGCACCGTAACTATGTACAAGCACCCCTCACTAACAAACTTTCAGCACCGTAACTATGTACAAGCACCCCTCACTAACAAACTTTCAGCACCGTAACTATGTACAAGCACCCCTCACTAACAAACTTTCAGCACCGTAACTATGTACAAGCACCCCTCACTAACAAACTTTCAGCACCGTAACTATGTACAAGCACCCCTCACTAACAAACATTCAGCACCGTAACTATGTACAAGCACCCCTCACTAACAAACTTTCAGCACCGTAACTATGTACAAGCACCCCTCACTAACAAACTTTCAGCACCGTAACTATGTACAAGCACCCCTCACTAACAAACTTTCAGCACCGTAACTATGTACAAGCACCCCTCACTAACAAACTTTCAGCACCGTAACTATGTACAAGCACCCCTCACTAACAAACTTTCAGCACCGTAACTATGTACAAGCACCCCTCACTAACAAACTTTCAGCACCGTAACTATGTACAAGCACCCCTCACTAACAAACTTTCAGCACCGTAACTATGTACAAGCACCCCTCACTAACAAACATTCAGCACCGTAACTATGTACAAGCACCCCTCACTAACAAACTTTCAGCACCGTAACTATGTACAAGCACCCCTCACTAACAAACTTTCAGCACCGTAACTATGTACAAGCACCCCTCACTAACAAACTTTCAGCACCGTAACTATGTACAAGCACCCCTCACTAACAACTTTCAGCACCGTAACTATGTACAAGCACCCCTCACTAACAACTTTCAGCACCGTAACTATGTACAAGCACCCCTCACTAACAAACTTTCAGCACCGTAACTATGTACAAACACCCCTCACTAACAAACTTTCAGCACCGTAACTATGTACAAGCACCCCTCACTAACAAACATTCAGCACCGTAACTATGTACAAACACCCCTCACTAACAAACTTTCAGCAAATATAACTTTCTCAGGGACAAACCTTCAGAGGTATGGCTATGCACAAACATCTCTCTAGCGTGATGAAGGCGGTGATCCAACTTGTTATTCGAGTAAAGATGACGTGGGGCCAGCCTCCTGTCAGGTACTGAACCTCCATGGACTCAAAAGGCAGGTCGGCCTGGTGGAACAGCTCGTTAAAACACAAGTTTTGCCAGATCAGTGTAACCAGACAGCCCAGGTCAGATATGGCCAAGCCTGATTGGTGAAAGGTAACATGACAGAGCAGGTAAGTTGATATTTATGTGTTTGATATATTTTAAACAGGTAAAACAGATATTGATACTTGATGTTTTCTGTCTTTATATCAGAGGCGGGGTCAGATTCTACATATCTGTCTACATGCTATAATTCTACATATTCTGTCTACATGCTATAATTCTACATATCTGTCTACATGCTATAATTCTACATATCTGTCTACATGCTATAATTCTACATATCTGTCTACATGCTATAATTCTACATATCTGTCTACATGCTATAATTCTACATATCTGTCTACATGCTATAATTCTACATATCTGTCTACATGCTATAATTCTACATATTCTGTCTACATGCTATAATTCTACATATCTGTCTACATGCTATAATTCTACATATTCTGTCTACATGCTATAATTCTACATATTCTGTCTACATGCTATAATTCTACATATCTGTCTACATGCTATAATTCTACATATTCTGTCTACATGCTATAATTCTACATATCTGTCTACATGCTATAATTCTACATATTCTGTCTAAATGCTATAATTCTACATATTCTGTCTACATGCTATAATTCTACACAAATGTCTACATGCTATAATTCTACACAAATGTCTACATGCTATAATTCTACACAAATGTCTGTATGCTATAATTCTACATATCTGTCTACATGTTATAATTCTACACAAATGTCTACATACTACAATTCTACATATCTGCCTACATACTTTAAGAAGAACAAAATGTGTTATATATAACCCTGTACGTAATCACTGTAATGTTATATATAACCCTGTACGTAATCACTGTAATGTTATATATAACCCTGTACGTAGTCACTGTAATGTTATATATAACCCTGTACGTTCTCATTGTAATGTTATATATAACCCTGTACGTGACATTGTAATGTTATATATAACCCTGTACGTTCTCATTGTAATGTTATATATAACCCTGCACGTGACATTGTAATGTTAACCCTACACGTGACACTGTATTGTTATATATAACCCTGCACGTGACACTGTAATGTTATATATAACCCTGCACGTGACACTGTATTGTTATATATAACCATGCACGTGACACTGTATTGTTATATATAACCATGCACGTGACACTGTATTGTTATATATAACCCTGCACGTGACATTGTAATGTTATATATAACCCTGCACGTGCCCACTGCCCAACCCCCTACCCGCCACTGTCACTGAAACATTCTCCTTCCTCATCCCCCGTCTACTGTTTCATTTTCTTTCTTTCCTTCCGCCTTTTATCTCTGAGGAAGATAAAACGATGTATATCAGTACGCCCGTATCCGCGACCAAGCTTATCGCGAATGCTTTAAACCGCGGATAATACCGAACCGTTGATAAAATTTATGCAATATATTTTAATTGTTAAAACTACACGCTAAACACACACGAAGCTCCCCTTGGCTCGCTAGATCAGTACTTCTGGCTCTACACACCATAATGAGCTAAATAATTTCAAGAAATTACTTTACGATAGTTAAGAGAAATGGCATTTTGTTTCCGTCTTTCTGACTAGGAGACCAGAAAGCTTAATCTATATTTGTCATCCATTTCCTTGTTTTTATCTGTTGTGTTGTTTTTGTATGTGATCGTTGAAAAAGGCTTGTGCAGAAATATCGGATTATTGTATGTGCTCATCTTTCTTTCTGCCATTCTTGTTTCTGCCCACTTTTTGCACTGTCTCTCTGTAAAACAAGCACACATCCCTGTCTACTTTCATGTACAACAGTTATAGCGATGCCGCTAGCTAGATACTGTTAACACTATGAGTGCTACATCGTAAGTGTATGAGCGAGGCTACTGTTAACTTTGTGAATGCTACACCGTAAGTGTATGAGCGAGGCTACTGTTAACTTTGTGAATGCTACACCGTAAGTGTATGAGCGAGGCTACTGTTAACTTTGTGAATGCTACACCGTAAGTGTATGAGAGAAGCTACTGTTAACTTTGTGAATGCTGCACCGTAAGTGTATGAGAGAGGCTACTGTACAAACACCCCTCACTAACAACTTTCAGCACCGTAACTATGTACAAACACCCCTCACTAACAAACATTCAGCACCGTAACTATGTACAAACACCCCTCACTAACAACTTTCAGCAAATATAACTTTCTCAGGGACAAACCTTCAGAGGTATGGCTATGCACAAACATCTCTCTAGCGTGATGAAGGCGGTGATCCAACTTGTTATTCGAGTAAAGATGACGTGGGGCCAGCCTCCTGTCAGGTACTGAACCTCCATGGACTCAAAAGGCAGGTCGGCCTGGTGGAACAGCTCGTTAAAACACAAGTTTTGCCAGATCAGTGTAACCAGACAGCCCAGGTCAGATATGGCCAAGCCTGATTGGTGAAAGGTAACATGACAGAGCAGGTAAGTTGATATTTATGTGTTTGATATATTTTAAACAGGTAAAACAGATATTGATACTTGATGTTTTCTGTCTTTATATCAGAGGCGGGGTCAGATTCTACATATCTGTCTACATGCTATAATTCTACATATCTGTCTACATGCTATAATTCTACATATTCTGTCTACATGCTATAATTCTACATATCTGTCTACATGCTATAATTCTACATATTCTGTCTACATGCTATAATTCTACATATCTGTCTACATGCTATAATTCTACATATTCTGTCTACATGCTATAATTCTACATATTCTGTCTACATGCTATAATTCTACATATCTGTCTACATGCTATAATTCTACATATTCTGTCTACATGCTATAATTCTACATATCTGTCTACATGCTATAATTCTACATATTCTGTCTACATGCTATAATTCTACATATCTGTCTACATGCTATAATTCTACATATCTGTCTACATGCTATAATTCTACATATCTGTCTACATGCTATAATTCTACATATCTGTCTACATGCTATATTCTACATATCTGTCTACATGCTATAATTCTACATATCTGTCTACATGCTATAATTCTACATATTCTGTCTAAATGCTATAATTCTACATATTCTGTCTACATGCTATAATTCTACACAAATGTCTACATGCTATAATTCTACACAAATGTCTACATGCTATAATTCTACACAAATGTCTGTATGCTATAATTCTACATATCTGTCTACATGTTATAATTCTACACAAATGTCTACATACTACAATTCTACATATCTGCCTACATACTTTAAGAAGAACAAAATGTGTTATATATAACCCTGTACGTAATCACTGTAATGTTATATATAACCCTGTACGTAATCACTGTAATGTTATATATAACCCTGTACGTAGTCACTGTAATGTTATATAACCCTGTACGTTCTCATTGTAATGTTATATAACCCTGTACGTGACATTGTAATGTATATATAACCCTGTACGTTCTCATTGTAATGTTATATATAACCCTGCACGTGACATTGTAATGTTAACCCTACACGTGACACTGTATTGTTATATATAACCCTGCACGTGACACTGTAATGTTATATATAACCCTGCACGTGACACTGTATTGTTATATATAACCATGCACGTGACACTGTATTGTTATATATAACCATGCACGTGACACTGTATTGTTATATATAACCCTGCACGTGACATTGTAATGTTATATATAACCCTGCACGTGCCCACTGCCCAACCCCCTACCCGCCACTGTCACTGAAACATTCTCCTTCCTCATCCCCCGTCTACTGTTTCATTTTCTTTCTTTCCTTCCGCCTTTTATCTCTGAGGAAGATAAAACGATGTATATCAGTACGCCCGTATCCGCGACCAAGCTTATCGCGAATGCTTTAAACCGCGGATAATACCGAACCGTTTATAAAATTTATGCAATATATTTTAATTGTTAAAACTACACGCTAAACACACACGAAGCTCCCCTTGGCTCGCTAGATCAGTACTTCTGGCTCTACACACCATAATGAGCTAAATAATTTCAAGAAATTACTTTACGATAGTTAAGAGAAATGGCATTTTGTTTCCGTCTTTCTGACTAGGAGACCAGAAAGCTTAATCTATATTTGTCATCCATTTCCTTGTTTTTATCTGTTGTGTTGTTTTTGTATGTGATCGTTGAAAAAGGCTTGTGCAGAAATATCGGATTATTGTATGTGCTCATCTTTCTTTCTGCCATTCTTGTTTCTGCCCACTTTTTGCACTGTCTCTCTGTAAAACAAGCACACACCCCTGTCTACTTTCATGTACAACAGTTATAGCGATGCCGCTAGCTAGATACTGTTAACACTATGAGTGCTACATCGTAAGTGTATGAGCGAGGCTACTGTTAACTTTGTGAATGCTGCACCGTAAGTGTATGAGCGAGGCTACTGTTAACTTTGTGAATGCTGCACCGTAAGTGTATGAGAGAGGCTACTGTTAACTTTGTGAATGCTACACCGTAAGTGTATGAGAGAGGCTACTGTTAACTTTGTGAATGCTACACCGTAAGTGTATGAGAGAGGCTACTGTTAACTTTGTGAATGCTACACCGTAAGTGTATGAGAGAGGCTACTGTTAACTTTGTGAATGCTACACCGTAAGTGTATGAGAGAGGCTACTGTTAACTTTGTGAATGCTACACCGTAAGTGTATGAGAGAGGCTACTGTTAACTTTGTGAATGCTACACCGTAAGTGTATGAGCGAGGCTACTGTTAACTTTGTGAATGCTACACCGTAAGTGTATGAGCGAGGCTACTGTTAACTTTGTGAATGCTACGCCGTAAGTGTATGAGCGAGGCTACTGTTAACTTTGTGAATGCTACACCGTAAGTGTATGAGCGAGGCTACTGTTAACTTTGTGAATGCTACACCGTAAGTGTATGAGAGAAGCTACTGTTAACTTTGTGAATGCTGCACCGTAAGTGTATGAGAGAAGCTACTGTTAACTTTGTGAATGCTACACCGTAAGTGTATGAGCGAGGCTACTGTTAACTTTGTGAATGCTACACCGTAAGTGTATGAACAGGAAACTGGTAAGGGCAGGGAGATCGGCGGACGAGAAATTTTTTAATTCAAGTTGGTCATATTCTAACTTGGATTTTGTATAATAATAATAATAACATCGAGTAAAGGAAGCCGGAGATAGAGAACGGGCAACTGTATTTTGTTACTAAAATAAAAGATCCAAGTTCCCCTGGCAGATGTGACGGTGCAGCCTCCTGTAAGAGACCCTAAGTCTGAATAAAGGTCTTACCATCACCTGTCATATCAGAGAACCGTCATGCTTGGTGAAGAATGATGGATTAATCTAGCCCGGAACAGACTTTTAGATCGAGGGATTAGGTCGCTTGCACAGACCAGCGACCCAGCTTGGGATTTTAATCTTGCCGCCAAAAGAAACAAGTAAACTATCGCTTACCGGCATTGGAAACTGCGTTTCCCAGACGAGAAAGTGCTGCTGAAACCCATAAACAAAGCCAAAAACAAAGCCAGAAACAAAGTCAAAAACAAAGCCAGAAACAAAGCCAAAAACAAAGTCAGAAACAAAGCCAGAAACAAACCCATAAACAAAGCCAAAAACAAACCCAGAAACAAAGCCAAAAACAAACCCAGAAACAGTTCCAAAAAAAACAAACCCATAAACAAAGCCAAAAACAAAGCCAGAAACAAACCCAAAAACAAACCCAGAAACAAAACCAAAAACAAACCCAGAAACAAAGCCAAAAACAATGGCAGAAATAAAGCCAGAAACAAAGCCAAAAATAAAACTGACATCCTCAAACACCTGAACAAAGTCAGAAACAAAGCTGGCATTCTCAAACACCTGAACAAAGTCAGAAACAAAGCTGGCATCCTCAAACACCTGAACAAAGTCAGAAACAAAGCTGACATTCTCAAACACCTGAACAAAGTCAGAAACAAAGCTGACATTCTCAAACACCTGAACAAAGCCAGAAGGAACACAGCCTATTCTGTTGACACATGACAGTCAGAAAGAAACAGTTGGGCACTTCTTACTTAGATAGGCGAAGCTAAATGAACCAATAATAAAAACTGCTTCCAAGACATTCTACAGAACAAAATTGTATGAACAACTACAAGAGACAGCCATAGTTTTCGTTAGGTTATCAACTTGCAAGAGCTTGCAGCTTACACCTGGCCCACCTTTGCCAGCAAAATAAACTAGGTCTAACCTTCACACACTCTTTTCTGTCTGCCGGCCAGTCAGAGTCAGGCGATGTTCTAGATCTCTTAATCAAAACTTTGTCGGAAACATCACGTCTTAGCCAAATATATTTTCATCAATGTATTCTTTGACTTGGAGAATTTGGATCAGTGTAATCTTTGACTTGGAGAATTTGGATCAATGTATTCTTTGACTTGGAGAATTTGGATCAATGTATTCTTTGACTTGGAGAATTTGGATCAATGTAATCTTTGACTTGGAGAATTTGGATTAATGTAATCTTTGACTTGGAGAAAGATGTTGGGATCAATGTAATCCTTATGGCTAAGACGCTTTTTGATAAGAGAGGCTTGGAGGTTTATCAGTTTTGGGGGGGGGGGGCATTGTTACCTTCCTGGATCAGTCCCATAAACTGAGGTAAGTCATCACAGTTATCACCGCTGTCATCTTCGCCGTCACATGAAGACGATCTCGTAGATTTTGGAACATGTTTTCAAAAACTCACCTTTTCCAGAGAATGTAACAACGACGTAATCGCTTGTCTGATAAGATTGTCTACTTCAACAAATCTTATTTGAAACCGATGAAGAGTGTTCTAAAATAACATGGAGAAAACTGAAGAAAGCATCTACCACGTCGTACTGACACGAAAACTCTAAGCTGGAAACTTTGTCAGTGGAACTAACAGATTTAAATGGACATTTTGTTAGTTCAAATTTTAGGGTAAGGAATTAATAATTGCGTTCATCATCATCATCATCATCATCATCCTTCTTCTTCTCTGTTTCTCGTTTTCACTATGTGAAATCCCTGGGGTTTTAAGAAAAAAAAAACTTTTATTTCTTGTAGTGCCCTCCCCACTGTCATGTTACACTTTTCCCATGAACTTTGCCCCCTCGTGTAATTCTCCGTATTTGAGTACACCATCATTATACCGCTTGATACGACAGAAGATTTTGTTTGCTTCTATTGTGTTTCTCATTATTAAAAAAAACTACATATACTTTGTAATATTTGCTTGTTTCTGTCCACGAAGTACATTACATTCTTCTGGGTAAATCCACATTTACTAAAATAAAAGATCCAAGTTCCCCTGGCAGATGTGACGGTGCAGCCTCCTGTAAGAGACCCTAAGTCTGAATAAAGGTCTTACCATCACCTGTCATATCAGAGAACCGTCATGCTTGGTGAAGAATGATGGATTAATCTAGCCCGGAACATACTTTTAGATCGAGGGATTAGGTCGCTTGCACAGACCAGCGACCCGGCTTGGGATTTTAATCTTGCCGCCAAAAGAAACAAGTAAACTATCGCTTACCGGCATTGGAAACTGCGTTTCCCAGACGAGAAAGTGCTGCTGAAACACATAAACAAAGCCAAAAACAAAGCCAGAAACAAAGTCAAAAACAAAGCCAGAAACAAAACCAAAAACAAAGTCAGAAACAAAGCCAGAAACAAACCCATAAACAAAGCCAAAAACAAACCCAGAAACAAAGCCAAAAACAAACCCAGAAACAGTTCCAAAAAAAACAAACCCATAAACAAAGCCAAAAACAAACCCAAAAACAAACCCAGAAACAAAACCAAAAACAAACCCAGAAACAAAGCCAAAAATAATGGCAGAAATAAAGCCAGAAACAAAGCCAAAAATAAAACTGACATCCTCAAACACCTGAACAAAGTCAGAAACAAAGCTGGCATTCTCAAACACCTGAACAAAGTCAGAAACAAAGCTGGCATTCTCAAACACCTGAACAAAGTCAGAAACAAAGTTGGCATCCTCAAACACATGAACAAAGTCAGAAACAAAGCTGACATTCTCAAACACCTGAACAAAGCCAGAAGGAACACAGCCTATTCTGTTGACACATGACAGTCAGAAAGAAACAGTTGGGCACTTCTTACTTAGATAGGCGAAGCTAAATGAACCAATAATAAAAACTGCTTCCAAGACATTCTACAGAACAAAATTGTATGAACAACTACAAGAGACAGCCATAGTTTTCGTTAGGTTATCAACTTGCAAGAGCTTGCAGCTTACACCTGGCCCACCTTTGCCAGCAAAATAAACTAGGTCTAACCTTCACACACTCTTTTCTGTCTGCCGGCCAGTCAGAGTCAGGCGATGTTCTAGATCTCTTAATCAAAACTTTGTCGGAAACATCACGTCTTAGCCAAATATGTTTTCATCAATGTATTCTTTGACTTGGAGAATTTGGATCAGTGTAATCTTTGACTTGGAGAATTTGGATCAATGTATTCTTTGACTTGGAGAATTTGGATCAATGTATTCTTTGACTTGGAGAATTTGGATCAATGTATTCTTTGACTTGGAGAATTTGGATTAATGTAATCTTTGACTTGGAGAAAGATGTTGGGATCAATGTAATCCTTATGGCTAAGACGCTTTTTGATAAGAGAGGCTTGGAGGTTTATCAGTTTTGGGGGGGGGGGGCATTGTTACCTTCCTGGATCAGTCCCATAAACTGAGGTAAGTCATCACAGTTATCACCGCTGTCATCTTCGCCGTCACATGAAGACGATCTCGTAGATTTTGGAACATGTTTTCAAAAACTCACCTTTTCCAGAGAATGTAACAACGACGTAATCGCTTGTCTGATAAGATTGTCTACTTCAACAAATCTTATTTGAAACCGATGAAGAGTGTTCTAAAATAACATGGAGAAAACTGAAGAAAGCATCTACCACGTCGTGTTGACACGAAAACTCTAAGCTGGAAACTTTGTCAGTGGAACTAACAGATTTAAATGGACATTTTGTTAGTTCAAATTTTAGGGTAAGGAATTAATAATTGCGATCATCATCATCATCATCATCCTTCTTCTTCTCTGTTTCTCGTTTTCACTATGTGAAATCCCTGGGGTTTTAAGAAAAAAACAACTTTTATTTCTTGTAGTGCCCTCCCCACTGTCATGTTACACTTTTCCCATGAACTTTGCCCCCTCGTGTAATTCTCCGTATTTGAGTACACCATCATTATACCGCTTGATACGACAGAAGATTTTGTTTGCTTCTATTGTGTTTCTCATTACTAAAAAAACTACATATACTTTGTAATATTTGCTTGTTTCTGTCCACGAAGTACATTACATTCTTCTGGGTAAATCCACATTTTAAAGTTGTTTCACTTATTTTCCCCACTTTCTTATTTATATCCAAGTTTAAACATCGTAGAAGCCAACTTTCATCTTTATTTATTTAGTTTTTTAATCTGTTCGTTTCTGCAGGCAAAGATTTGCTTCGTTCTGCGGATAAAACTATAAAACTACTCACTCAAAGAAGAAGAAGATGAACAAGGAGAAGAGGAAGAAAAAGAAAGAGAAACGTTTGACACAGAGACCACACAGGTGCGCCTGAACCTGACACTGAATATAGCTCCCGATACTGAAGGCGAACAAACGTACCTAGCAGGCTGATATTCATGGAGTCTTGAAATCCCTGTTTACAAAAACAAATAATGTTGATGATGTTTGTCCCAGAGCCAACGACATCAATGAATTCACAGAGAATAGCAAAGTTGATTGCTTGAAACCAAAGTCGCACTTCGTCAGACGCGAGGTCTTTTAGCTGACCTTGAAGGCTTTTGTCATTCGGCTGAAGTTCTGTTGTAATATTTTTATCATACATTTGTAACATTGTTCTGGAGAAAGGAACGTGGCAGGTTAGCAATGACAGCGGGGTTGTCATACAACAAATAACTTATGATATCGTCTAATCTCAGACCTGCTTATCGGGTCTACTTGCTATTACGTCGGGTTGCGTGACCTGCAGAGGATATCTGATTGGTCAGTCGGCCACTTTGATCAACAACGCTGGGCCAGTCGGCGAGAGTTAGATTTCACGATGGAAGCTGAACGGCGAGTGGATTTTATGAAGAAAATGTTCGAGTAAGAGCTACCAAAAACCCTTTCATCCCAGGAGAACATCAGGATCTCACCTTCTCGCAGATTTCAGTTCATACATACACACACACAACAAAAATAAAAGAAAGAAGAACATTTGAACAAGCACTAAATAAACTCTCTGAAACCTGAATTTCTCTCAAAAATGTTTCAGAACATTCTGATTTTTTCTTCTTTTTGTTTGTTTGTTTTAGATTCGCATCTTCCAGCTATTTCTTCTTTTTTTTCCACAGCGAAAGTGATCGTTTACAAATGTTAGAGAATAAAAAACCCACTGAAAATGTTGCCCCTGAAAAGAAAACTTTTCTGACAGATAAGGAAAAAGCAAAATAAATGACTTGGCTTTGTGGAAACGTGAAGCAGAACTTTCGTTTCTCCAAGAACATGCAAAATAAAGCTGAGTAGAAGTTGTGACAGTATTCCCGGGTCCAACCTTACATGGTATACACCACGTGAGGAAGTAATCAATACCGCAGGTGTTAGAACTAAACTATAGTGCAGGAACAACTACTGACGCGACAATTACAAGTAATTATGTTACGGGAACATTTGTAGGAAATTTTAACGCGAAATATTTGAAAGTAGCTAAACTAATTTCAATCTAATTGTTCAGATACTGAACTGGATACAGATTAGCTCGAAGCTACAATATCTCATTTTCTGTTGCTTGACACAAAAATTGAACCACTTTAGTAAACCATCTTAAAATTTAGCAGGACTTTTATCGGTGTTTGCTGCTACAGTATATTATTACATTCATGTCTTCTTACATTCACATCATCAGTCTGTATATTCTTACATTCACATCTCCAGTCTATATATTCTTACATTCACATCTCCAGTCTATATATTCTTACATTCACATCATCAGTCTGTATATTCTTACATTCACATCATCAGTCTGTATATTCTTATATTCACATCATCAGTCTGTATATTCTTATATTCACATCATCAGTCTGTATATTCTTACATTCACATCATTGGTCTGTATATTCTTACATTCACATCATCAGTCTGTATGAATTTCATTCCAGTGAACAAAGGAACTTCTGGTGATGTTCACCGAAACCAGGTTCATTATCATTTTGTGTTTGTGTTAGTTTTCATATTTCCAGCAATCCTTCATTTTGTTTTTGTGTTAATTTTCATATTTCCAGCAATCATTCATTTTGTTTCTGTGTTAATTTTCATATTTCCAGCAATCCTTCATTTTGTTTTTGTGTTAACTTTCATATTTCCAGCAATCCTTCATTTTGTTTTTGTGTTAGTTTTCATATTTCCAGCAATCCTTCATTTTGTTTTTGTGTTAACTTTCATATTTCCAGCAATCCTTCATTTTGTTTTTGTGTTAATTTTCATATTTCCAGCAATCCTTCATTTTGTTTTTGTGTTAACTTTCATATTTCCAGCAATCCTTCATTTTGTTTTTGTGTTAATTTTCATATTTCCAGCAATCATTCATTTTGTTTTTGTGTTAGTTTTCATGTTTTCATATTTCCAACAATCATTCATTTTATTTTTGTGTTAGTTTTCATATTTCCAGCAATCATTCATTTTGTTTTTGTGTTAATTTTCATAATTCGAACAATTCTTTATTTTGAAAGATCCACAGGCCAGCCCTGGAGGTATTTTGTCCGGAATGTTTGTCATTGTATTCTTAAGTTCTGTCTTTGTTTGCGTAATAGGTTTTGGTGATCACTTACTGATTTATATTTATAAATATTTGTGGACAGGACAGCATTACTTGGATGTCACACCTGAGGATATTAAGTCATATCCTTCTCTCCTGGCCTCCATCAGGTTCACCTTTGTCCAATGATGGGATAAGCTGACCTACATGAATATGTCAGCTGCTGTGATGAGTGACTTACATAGATGTGTCAGTTGCTGGGATGAGGTTATCTACATAGACGTGTCAGTTGCTGTGATGAGATGACCTACATAGATGTGTCAGTTACTGGAATGTAGTGCCAGTATCTGCGTAATTGTACCGTGGAAATTAAATCCTTTCATTTTGTATCCACATAAAGCTAAAGCTTATACAACATCAGCAGCTCATAATGGCAGCAATGAGATTCTAGCCAAGATTATATTTAATTTCCTCAAGGTCGGGATCTTCTAGAAACTTCCGGTTTGTCTTAGTTTCTTTTTGCAACATTTCATATTTCAGATATTCATTTCATTTCTGTCATCGTCCACCAAACACCGAGTTTTCCTTTACTGTTGTAAAACATAGTAAAAAAAATGAATTTAAAACAACTGGACATTAATTATCACTTGCACAATGAGATGACTGAGAAAGGAACTTATAAGACAAGGAAAAAAACTGTAAGGATGTAATTTCATCCGAAACATCACATGGACTACGGCGGTGCTACAGTACCCTGTGACTGGTGCTACAGTACCCTGTGACTGGTGCTACAGTACGCTGGTGACTGGTGCTACAGTACGCTGGTGACTGGTGCTACAGTACGCTGGTGACTGGTGCTACAGTACGCTGGTGACTGGTGCTACAGTACGCTGGTGACTGGTGCTACAGTACGCTGGTGACTGGTGCTACAGTACGCTGGTGACTGGTGCTACAGTACGCTGGTGACTGGTGCTACAGTACGCTGGTGACTGGTGCTACAGTACGCTGGTGACTGGTGCTACAGTACGCTGGTGACTGGTGCTACAGTACGCTGGTGACTGGTGCTACAGTACCCTGTGACTGGTGCTACAGTACACTGGTGACTGGTGCTACAGTACACTGGTGACTGGTGCTACAGTAAGCTGGTGACTGGTGCTACAGTACCCTGTGACTGGTGCTACAGTACGCTGGTGACTGGTGCTACAGTACGCTGGTGACTGGTGCTACAGTACACTGGTGACTGGTGCTACAGTACGCTGGTGACTGGTGCTACAGTACACTGGTGACTGGTGCTACAGTAAGCTGGTGACTGGTGCTACAGTAAGCTGGTGACTGGTGCTACAGTACACTGGTGACTGGTGCTACAGTACCCTGTGACTGGTGCTACAGTATGCTGGTGACTGGTGCTACAGTATGCTGGTGACTGGTGCTACAGTATGCTGGTGACTGGTGCTACAGTACGCTGGTGACTGGTGCTACAGTACGCTGGTGACTGGTGCTACAGTATGCTGGTGACTGGTGCTACAGTATGCTGGTGACTGGTGCTACAGTACGCTGGTGCTACAGTACGCTGGTGGCTGGTGCTACAGTACGCAGACTTTGATCTATGATTTCCTACAACACAATTAATTAAAATCCTATTATATTGTACCAGAAGACTTTGATCTATGATTTCCTAGAACACAATTAATTAAAATCCAATTATATTGTACCAGGAGACTTGTAAGTCCATAATCTGCCGAAAGTAAACGAGAAAGTGACCAAGTAACGGAAGCAATGGAAGTGAAAGAAGTAAAGGGATATGCCCAAACCAACAGAAGAAGATTTGCCCCAAACCAACAGAAGGAGATTTGCCCCAAACTAACAGAAGGAGATTTGCCCCAAACTAACAAAAGGAGATTTGGCGACTGCGATATCCAGCGCTGGTCCAAGACTTCAATTAAAGACGGAAGATTATGATCATCAAAAGATGTAACGAACACAAGGAGGTTCTGATCATCAAAAGATATAACGAACATAAGGAGGGTTCTGATCATTAAAGATATAACGAATACACGGAAAAAGATTCTGATAATCAAAAAATGTAACGAGAACAAGGAGGGTTCTGATCATCAAAAGATATAACGAACACAAGGAAGGTTCTGATCACCAAAGATACGCGGGAAGTCACTAAGTAACTCGCAAATTGAAATATTTTATCAGTGGCAGTTATCAGGTAGTATTTAAATATATCCTTAGATAGTACCATAAATCCAACTTTATAATAGTTGTATGTAGGGGGCGCTGGGAGTTAGTGCGCATGCGCAAAGTAGTAACAAAATGGCTATGCAACTGTTAGTGTGTACCAAAGAAGAACAGAGAAGTGTAGTGTGATTTTTGTGGGCTAAAGGACATTCAGCTGAGGACATTCACAAGGAAATGATTACAGTTTATGCTGAAAAGTTTTTATCACATAAAGCGGTCTATAACTGGGTAAAAGAATTTCTCAGGGACGCACCGAAATTGTTGACAAAATCCGACTTGGCCGTCCTGTTCAGATTGCAACAGAAGCGACTGTGCAACGTGTGAATGAGATTATCAGAGCTGATAGACGAGTAACGATAGACAGTGTAGCAAGTGCAATCGGATGTTCACATGACTTAGCCTACAGAATAATGCATGAGCATTGAGTTTTCGGAAAGTTTGCTCACGTTGGGTACACAGAGATCTGAATGGTGAACACAAAATGAACCGATTTGGTTTCTCATTGCAGCATCTCTGTCATTACGCATATGAAGGTGAAGACATGCTCCAAAGGATTATTACTGGAGACGAATCTTGGGTGCACAACTACCAACCCGAATCAAAACGTGCCTCAATGCAATGGAAACACCCGTCATCGCCATGCACAAAAAATTCAGATTACGCCTTCCGCGGGGAAGGTTATGCTGACAGTGTTCTGGGATTATCAAGGAGTGTTGTTAACCAAGTTCCAGAAGCATGGTGACAGTGTGAATTCTGTATAGTACTGTGAAGTTCTGTCGATGTAACGGGATGCAATTCGAAGAAAACGTCCTGGTCTGCTGACTAGAGGTGTGCTTCTCCTTCATGACAATGCCAGACCACATACGGCTCGGTTAACCCAAGAGAAAATTACCCAGTTGGGTTGGGAAGTTCTTGAACATCCAACCTATAGTCCTGACTTAGCTCCAAGTGATTTTCACCTGTTTGGTCCATTGAAAAACCACCTTGGCGGGAGAAGATTCTCGAGTGACGAAGAGGTGGAAACAGAAGTAAAAAAAGATTCAGAAATCGGACTCTCGATTTTTACGCCATGGGTATTGCATCACTGATTACACGATGGGACGGATGTATTAATGTTGGTGGCGGTTATGTTGAGAAATAGGGGAATAATGAAGGTTCCAAAATTAAAAGTTTTCAAACTACTGCCGCGTTTAGTTTAGTTGTTTTTTTTTTTGTAACAGGCATTTGCGAGTTATTTAATGACTTCCCCTCGTATAACGAACACAAGGAGGGTTCTGATCATTAAAGATATAACGAATACACGGAAAAAGATTCTGATCATCAAAAGATATAACGAACACAAGGAGAGTTCCAATCATCAAAAGATATAACGAATACAAGGAAGGCTCTGTTCATCAAAGATATAACAAACACACGAAGTATTCTGATAATAAAAAAATGTAACGAGAACAAGGAGGGTTCTGATCATCAAAAGATATAACGAACACAAGGAGGGTTCTGACCACCAAAGATACGCGGGAAGTCACTAAGTAACTCGCAAATTGAAATATTTTATCAGTGGCAGTTATCAGGTAGTATTTAAATATATCCTTAGATAGTACCATCAATCCAACTTTATAATAGTTGTATGTAGGGGGCGCTGGGAGTTAGTGCGCATGCGCAAAGTAGTAACAAAATGGCTATGCAACTGTTAGTGTGTACCAAAGAAGAACAGAGAAGTGTAGTGTGATTTTTGTGGGCTAAAGGACATTCAGCTGAGGACATTCACAAGGAAATGATTACAGTTTATGCTGAAAAGTTTTTATCACATAAAGCGGTCTATAACTGGGTAAAAGAATTTCTCAGGGACGCACCGAAATTGTTGACAAAATCCGACTTGGCCGTCCTGTTCAGATTGCAACAGAAGCGACTGTGCAACGTGTGAATGAGATTATCAGAGCTGATAGACGAGTAACGATAGACAGTGTAGAAAGTGCAATTGGATGTTCACATGACTTAGCCTACAGAATAATGCATGAGCAATTGAGTTTTCGGAAAGTTTGCTCACGTTGGGTACACAGAGATCTGAATGGTGAACACAAAATGAACCGATTTGGTTTCTCATTGCAGCATCTCTGTCATTACGCATATGAAGGTGAAGACATGCTCCAAAGGATTATTACTGGAGACGAATCTTGGGTGCACAACTACCAACCCGAATCAAAACGTGCCTCAATGCAATGGAAACACCCGTCATCGCCATGCACAAAAAAATTCAAGATTACGCCTTCCGCGGGGAAGGTTATGCTGACAGTGTTCTGGGATTATCAAGGAGTGTTGTTAACCAAGTTCCAGAAGCATGGTGACAGTGTGAATTCTGTATAGTACTGTGAAGTTCTGTCGATGTAACGGGATGCAATTCGAAGAAAACGTCCTGGTCTGCTGACTAGAGGTGTGCTTCTCCTTCATGACAATGCCAGACCACATACGGCTCGGTTAACCCAAGAGAAAATTACCCAGTTGGGTTGGGAAGTTCTTGAACATCCAACCTATAGTCCTGACTTAGCTCCAAGTGATTTTCACCTGTTTGGTCCATTGAAAAACCACCTTGGCGGGAGAAGATTCTCGAGTGACGAAGAGGTGGAAACAGAAGTAAAAAAAGATTCAGAAATCGGACTCTCGATTTTTACGCCATGGGTATTGCATCACTGATTACACGATGGGACGGATGTATTAATGTTGGTGGCGGTTATGTTGAGAAATAGGGGAATAATGAAGGTTCCAAAATTAAAAGTTTTCAAACTACTGCCGCGTTTAGTTTAGTTGTTTTTTTTTTTTGTAACAGGCATTTGCGAGTTATTTAATGACTTCCCCTCGTATAACGAACACAAGGAGGGTTCTGATCATCAAAAGATATAAATAACACTCGGGGGGGGGGGGGTTCTCATCATCAAAAGATATAACTAACACACGGGGGGGGGGGGGTTCTGATCATCAAAAGATATAAATAACACTCGGAGGGGGGGTTCTGATCATCAAAAGATATAACTAACACTCGGGGGGGGGGTCTGATCATCAAAAGATAAACTAACACTCGGAGGGGGGGTTCTGATCATCAAAAGATATAACTAACACTCGGAGGGGGGGTTCTGATCATCAAAAGATATAACTAACACTCGGAGGGGGGGGGGGGTTCTGATCATCAAAAGATATAACTAACACTCGGGGGGGGGGGGTTCTGATAACCAAAAGATATAACGAACACACGGGGGTGGGGAGGGGTGTTATGCGAAGATTAGTGACATAGAGTGACATCTGGAAAAAGGCACATCTGAGATCCGCTTCATCATTAGAGTTTTGTGTGACATAATTACAAGCAAGAACATACATATGATGTATGATAGAGAGAGAGAGAGAGAGAGAGAGAGAGAGAGAGAGAGAGAGAGAGGGCTGGTGAGATAAAGTCGAAGTAACAATCTCTAACCTCAAAGGCCCCGAAAGCGGCAGTTGTATCCACAAGTAGAGTGGCGGGCCGCAATGTATTAGCCAGTTTTTTGTCGAAATACTCAACAGCCTTTGACAAACTTTTAATATGTCCGAGCAGGTGGTTCGCTTGCTCTACTAATCCGGTGGTACCGGGTTCCAGTCCCAGTGGTACCGGGTTCCAGTCCCGTGGTGGAGATTTTTTTCTGGTATCATCGTACCAAAGAGGCCCTGGGATTCACCCAGCCTCTAAAAATGGATACCAGAGAAATCTTGGAAGGTAAAAGGGTCAGGAGTGATACTGACCACATCACACTTTCATGTGCCGAAGGTCATGGAAAATACGGGCCTAACACCGTATCCCTAATATGGCTTGATAGCATGGACACGGGGATATTATTTATTTATTTTCGCACAATCAGTTGGGGCTACAATATTTTTTTTTCCTCTCGCATCATAAACTAATAATTTCTTAACCAACAAAATTTTAATAAAATCACAAGTCGCCAGCTGGATATCCTTCATGTAGGGACTTGTGTAACTATGTCTTTCTCTGTAGTGGATGAGTGATTTTCCACTTTAACCATTTGAATATATCCGGGTTAAGTTGTGGAAGATGTGTAGCTACTAGTCTATAATCAAACAAGTTTAGCACAGACTCGATTATACCAACAAATCTCTGTATCTATGCTGCTCACTTTTCGCTAACAAACAATGGAAGACTGGTTGCCACACTTAACAGGAAGGCTTGACATAGAAAGAAACGTTTCTTTGTTCAACTTCACAAGCTAATCACTTCTGAGAGAAAGCAAAAAGAATAATCTTTCATGAAGAATAATTTAAGAATCTGTGTTAGATGTTGTTTAGAATGATCATAGTTACTTTATCTTTCACAGTCTTTGTTTTGAAGGGGTCTCCATCTAAACTGGCAACCTCGTAAAGGTAGAGCTGATGAAGGTAACAATGGCCTACCCAGACTAGTTCTTTCACGTTAGTAAAAGTAGCCTACCCGGAATAGTTCTTTCACGCTGGTAAAGGTAGCCATGCACACACCTGTATTATTAGAAGGTAACAATAGCCCACCTAGACTAGTTCTTTCACGCTGGTAAATGTAGCCATGCACACACCTGTATTATTACAATATGTCCGCCATGTTTTAAATACTCTGGTGTGTGTTTTAGAAATGACTGGAAATGGAGGATGCAATAAAATGTTTTTCTTTCTCTCGTTATCGATAAAATATTGATACTGTTAATTTTCCATGCACCATCAACAGGCCAGAAGCATGTTGCTCCATCGATTCTGTGGGTGATTAGTTTTAGGGTTACTGTTATAGATGAAGAGAAAATACAAAGGCAAACTCTCTCTCTCTCTTTCTGGTCCATGCCAACCAGGGTTTGGTTGTCACTGATTTCCACAACCATCTTTCCTTTACTCTTTCTATAAGCTGTGCTCTGTGCCACTCTTTTAGTCCGTCAAGTATCCTCTTCCTTTGTCCTTTTTTCCCTCCAGCTTTCCTGTTGTCATTAAATACTGCAGTTTGTCACTTCTCAAAAGAAGTCATACAAATCAGGATTGTCGTGTTCTAAATGTTACCATAACTTCTGTCTTTTGCCTGGCCTCACTTAGAACCTCTTCATGTTCTGCTGACGTTCAGATACAAGGTCAACTTTATTAAATGTTATGCTGACGTTCAGATACAACAAGGTCAACTTTATTAAATGTTATGCTGACGCTCAGATTAAAAAAAAAAAAAGTCAATTTTATTAAATGTTATGCTGACCCTCAGACACAACTAGGTCAATGTTATGCTGACGTTCAAATACAACTAGGTCAACTTTATTAAATGTTATTCTGACGTTCAGATACAACTAGGTCAACTTTATTAAATGTTATTCTGACGTTCAGATACAACGAACACACGGGGGGGGGTGGGTGTTATGCGAAGATTAGTGACATAGAGTGACATCTGGAAAAAGGCACATCTGAGATCCGCTTCATCATTAGAGTTTTGTGTGACATAATTACAAGCAAGAACATACATATGATGTATGATAGAGAGAGAGAGAGAGAGAGAGAGAGAGAGAGAGAGAGAGAGAGAGGGCTGGTGAGATAAAGTCGAAGTAACAATCTCTAACCTCAAAGGCCCCGAAAGCGGCAGTTGTATCCACAAGTAGAGTGGCGGGCCGCAATGTATTAGCCAGTTTTTTGTCGAAATACTCAACAGTCTTTGACAAACTTTTAATATGTCCGAGCAGGTGGTTCGCTTGCTCTACTAATCCGGTGGTACCGGGTTCCAGTCCCAGTGGTACCGGGTTCCAGTCCCGTGGTGGAGATTTTTTTCTGGTATCATCGTACCAAAGAGGCCCTGGGATTCACCCAGCCTCTAAAAATGGATACCAGAGAAATCTTGGAAGGTAAAAGGGTCAGGAGTGATACTGACCACATCACACTTTCATGTGCCGAAGGTCATGGAAAATACGGGCCTAACACCGTATCCCTAATATGGCTTGATAGCATGGACACGGGGATATTATTTATTTATTTTCGCACAATCAGTTGGGGCTACAATATTTTTTTTTCCTCTCGCATCATAAACTAATAATTTCTTAACCAACAAAATTTTAATAAAATCACAAGTCGCCAGCTGGATATCCTTCATGTAGGGACTTGTGTAACTATGTCTTTCTCTGTAGTGGATGAGTGATTTTCCACTTTAACCATTTGAATATATCCGGGTTAAGTTGTGGAAGATGTGTAGCTACTAGTCTATAATCAAACAAGTTTAGCACAGACTCGATTATACCAACAAATCTCTGTATCTATGCTGCTCACTTTTCGCTAACAAACAATGGAAGACTGGTTGCCACACTTAACAGGAAGGCTTGACATAGAAAGAAACGTTTCTTTGTTCAACTTCACAAGCTAATCACTTCTGAGAGAAAGCAAAAAGAATAATCTTTCATGAAGAATAATTTAAGAATCTGTGTTAGATGTTGTTTAGAATGATCATAGTTACTTTATCTTTCACAGTCTTTGTTTTGAAGGGGTCTCCATCTAAACTGGCAACCTCGTAAAGGTAGAGCTCATGAAGGTAACAATGGCCTACCCAGACTAGTTCTTTCACGTTAGTAAAAGTAGCCTACCCAGATTAGTTCTTTCACGCTGGTAAAGGTAGCCATGCACACACCTGTATTATTAGAAGGTAACAATAGCCCACCTAGACTAGTTCTTTCACGCTGGTAAATGTAGCCATGCACACACCTGTATTATTACAATATGTCCGCCATGTTTTAAATACTCTGGTGTGTGTTTTAGAAATGACTGGAAATGGAGGATGCAATAAAATGTTTTTCTTTCTCTCGTTATCGATAAAATATTGATACTGTTAATTTTCCATGCACCATCAACAGGCCAGAAGCATGTTGCTCCATCGATTCTGTGGATGATTAGTTTTACATTAGTTTTAGGGTTACTGTTATAGATGAAGAGAAAATACAAAGGCAAACTCTCTCTCTCTCTTTCTGGTCCATGCCAACCAGGGTTTGGTTGTCACTGATTTCCACAACCATCTTTCCTTTACTCTTTCTATAAGCTGTGCTCTGTGCCACTCTTTTAGTCCGTCAAGTATCCTCTTCCTTTGTCCTTTTTTCCCTCCAGCTTTCCTGTTGTCATTAAATGCTGCAGTTTGTCTCTTCTCAAAAGATGTCATACAAATCAGGATTGTCGTGTTTTAAATGTTACCATAACTTCTGTCTTTTGCCTGGCCTCACTTAGAACCTCTTCATGTTCTGCTGACGTTCAGATACAAGGTCAACTTTATTAAATGTTATGCTGACGTTCAGATACAACAAGGTCAACTTTATTAAATGTTATGCTGACGCTCAGATTAAAAAAAAAAAAAGTCAATTTTATTAAATGTTATGCTGACCCTCAGACACAACTAGGTCAATGTTATGCTGACGTTCAAATACAACTAGGTCAACTTTATTAAATTAACAAGAACAAAATTATCACAAAGATAACAGAAGTAGAACAACAAGTATCTTAGTTGAGATAATCACGGAACTAATAGTAGCAATAATCAAGATACTGGCAGTAGCTTTAATATTTAGCTATAAGTGTACAGCTAACATACAATCAGTCATAAGGGTACAGCTAACATACAATCAGTCATAAGGGTACAGCTAACATACAATCAGTCATAAGGGTACAGCTGACATACAACCAGCTATAAGGGTACAGCTAACATACAATCAGCTATAAGGGTACAGCTAACATACAATCAGCTATAAGGGTACAGCTAACATACAACCAGCTATAAGGGTACAGCTAACATACAATCAGTCATAAGGGTACAGCTGACATACAACCAGCTATAAGGGTACAGCTAACATACAATCAGTCATAAGTGTACAGCTAACATACAATCAGCTATAAGTGTACAGCTAACATACAATCAGTCATAAGGGTACAGCTAACATACAATCAGTCATAAGGGTACAGCTGACATACAATCAGCTATAAGGGTACAGCTGACATACAATCAGCTATAAGGGTACATCTGACGATACAAAAAGAAACCAGACAGACAGGGAGAGACAGTATGGGAGAGAGAGAGAGAGACAAAGTATGGGAGAGAGAGACAAAGTATGGAAGAGAGAGACAAAGTATGGGAGAGTGAGACAAAGTATGGGTGAGAGAGACAAAGTATGGGAGAGAGAGTGGCAAAGTATGGGAGAGAGAGACAAAGTATGGGAGAGAGAGTGGCAAAGTATGGGAGAGAGAGAGACAAAGTATGGGAGAGAGAGATAAAGTATGGGAGAGAGAGGGGCAAAGTATGGGAGTGAGAGAGAGATAAAGTATGGGAAAGAGAGGGACAAAGTATAGGAGAGATGGGGCAAAGTATGGAAGAGAGGGACAAGTATGGGAGAGAGAGGGGCAAAGTATGAGAGTGAGAGAGGGACAAAGTATGGAAGAGAGAGATAAAGTATGGAAGAGAGGGGCAAAGTATGGGAGAGAGAGACAAAGTATGGGTGAGAGAGACAAAGTATGGAGAGAGAGTGGCAAAGTATGGGAGAGAGAGACAAAGTATGGGAGAGAGAGTGGCAAAGTATGGGAGAGAGAGAGACAAAGTATGGGAGAGAGAGATAAAGTATGGGAGAGAGAGGGGCAAAGTATGGGAGTGAGAGAGAGATAAAGTATGGGAAAGAGAGGGACAAAGTATAGGAGAGATGGGGCAAAGTATGGGAGAGAGAGGGACAAAGTATGGGAGAGAGAGGGGCAAAGTATGAGAGTGAGAGAGGGACAAAGTATGGAAGAGAGATAAAGTATGGGAGAGAGAGACAAAGTATGGGAGAGAGAGACAAAGTATGGGAGAGAGAGACAAAGTATGGGAGAGAGAGTGGCAAAGTATGGGAGAGAGAGAGAGACAAAGTATGGGAGAGAGAGATAAAGTATGGGAGAGAGAGGGGCAAAGTATGGGAGTGAGAGAGAGATAAAGTATGGGAAAGAGAGGGACAAAGTATAGGAGAGATGGGGGCAAAGTATGGGAGTGAGACAGAGATAAAGTATGGGAGAGAGAGGGACAAAGTATGGGAGAGAGAGGGGCAAAGTATGAGAGTGAGAGAGGGACAAAGTATGGAAGAGAGAGATAAAGTATGGAAGAGAGAGGGACAAAGTATGGGAGAGAGAGGGACAAAGTATGGAGGAGAAAGATAAAGTATGGGAGAGATAGGGGCAAAGTATGGGAGAGAGAGAGAGGCAATGTATGGGAGATAGAGGGACAAAGTATGGGAGAGATGGGGCAAAGTATGGGAGAGAGTGAGAGGGGCAAAGTATGGGAGAGAGTGAGAGAAACAAAGTATGGAAGAGAGAGACAAAGTATGAGAGAGAGATGCAAAAGTATGAGAGAGAGGGGGAGACAAAATATAGGGGAGAGAGAGATGAAAATATGGGAGAGAGAGGGGAAAGAGGCAAAGCAGGGAGAGAGAGGGGAAAGAGGCAAAGTAGAGAGAGAGATGAAAATATGGGAGAGAAAGAGAGAGAGACAGAAAGAAAAAGTACGGGAGAGAGAGGTACAGTACAAGAGAGTGAACAAAATAAACAAATATTTTTAAGGAAACCCCCAAAAAATATTGTCTAATATTTTATATCTCAAATTTTGCACTGGCCAGTCAATTTCAGTTTGGTACATTATATATATATATATTATTTAGTATCTTGTAGACAAAAAAAATCATAGCTAAAATAAGTTTTAAATGGTATAATTAATATAATTGTAGACATATTAGTTTCTGTATGTTCTCATACATGGATGATCAGTTATCACAAGGAAAAGTATGGTAGCAAGCCAGGCATTCAGCTCTCTACATCAAACTCAGGTCTAGTCATTCACAAGCAAGAAGTCATGGTAACAAGCCAGACAAGCAAGAAGTCATGGTAACAAGTGCAGACAAGCAAGAAGTCATGGTAACAAACCAGATACCTCTACATCACCTCAGGTCTAGTCATTCTTACACAATAGGAAATGATACTGGCCAAGACAAAAGATTAGCACAGACCTGTGAGACCTGGACGCTTGAACAAAACAGCAGAGAAACACAGAAGAGTCTTTCAAATATGGACACAAAAAAGAACAAAAATATCCATACTACAAGAAACTAATATTGAAGAAGGCTGGCTAGTAAAGAAGATTAAAAACTGAAGTATTTTGGACATATTAAACTTCACGAAGAGTTTGGAGAATACAGTCTTGAAAGGGTAGATAATGGAAAAAAGAAAGAGAGGAAGACCAAGGAAAAGATGGCTGCAAGACATCGTTGATGATTTGTGAATGGATGCATTGGCAGGAGGGCTTCTTGCTTACAGGCCTATTGGAGAGCTGTTAGGGAGGCAAAGTTCTGCAAGGGACATGCTAATTAATGAATGAACATAAACCAACACCTGCACAGACAAAATAACATAAGATGAACACAGACCAATACCTGCACAGACAAAATAACATAAGATGAACACAGACTGACACCTGCACAGACAAAATAACATAAGATGAACACAGACTGACACCTGCACAGACAAAATAACATAAGATGAACACAGACTGACACCTGCACAGATAAAATAACATAAGATGAACACAGCCGATACTTGCACAGACAAAATAACATAAGATGAACACAGACTGATACTTGCACAGACAAAATAACATAAGATGAACACAGACTGATACTTGCACAGACAAAATAACATAAGATGAATACAGACCAACACCTACAGAGACAAAATAACATAAGATGAATACAGACCAACACCTACAGAGACAAAATAACGTAAGATGAATACAGACCAACACCTGTAGAGACAAAATAACGTAAGATGAATACAGACCAACACCTGTAGAGACAAAATAACGTAAGATGAATACAGACCAACACCTGTAGAGACAAAATAACGTAAGATGAATACAGACCAACACCTGTAGAGACAAAATAACGTAAGATGAATACAGACCAACACCTGTAGAGACAAAATAACGTAAGATGAATACAGACCAACACCTATAGAGACAAAATAACGTAAGATGAATACAGACCAACACCTGTAGAGACAAAATAACGTAAGATGAATACAGACCAACACCTGTAGAGACAACATAAGATAAACATAGACCAATACTTGCACAGACAAAACAACATAAGATGAACATAGACCAATACTTGCACAGACAAAATAACATAAGATGAACATAGACCAATACTTGCACAGACAAAATAACATAAGATGAACATAGACCGATACTTGCACAGACAAAACAACATAAGATGAACATAGACCAATACTTGCACAGACAAAACAACATAAGATGAATACAGACCAACACCTGCACAGATAAAATAACATAAGATGAACACAGACCAATACCTGCACAGACAAAATAACATAAGATGAACACAGACCTGTGAGACCTGGACGCTTGAACAAAACAGCAGAGAAACACAGAAGAGTCTTTCAAATATGGACACAAAAAAGAACAAAAATATCCATACTACAAGAAACTAATATTGAAGAAGGCTGGCTAGTAAAGAAGATTAAAAACTGAAGTATTTTGGACATATTAAACTTCACGAAGAGTTTGGAGAATACAGTCTTGAAAGGGTAGATAATGGAAAAAAGAAAGAGAGGAAGACCAAGGAAAAGATGGCTGCAAGACATCGTTGATGATTTGTGAATGGATGCATTGGCAGGAGGGCTTCTTGCTTACAGGCCTATTGGAGAGCTGTTAGGGAGGCAAAGTTCTGCAAGGGGCATGCTAATTAATGAATGAACATAAACCAACACCTGCAAAGACAAAATAACATAAGATGAACACAGACCGACACCTGCACAGACAAAATAACATAAGATGAACACAGACTGACACCTGCACAGACAAAATAACATAAGATGAACACAGACTGACACCTGCAAAGACAAAATAACATAAGATGAACACAGACCGACACCTGCACAGATAAAATAACATAAGATGAACAGAGACCGATACTGGCACAGACAAAATAACATAAGATGAACACAGACCGATACTTGCACAGACAAAACAACATAAGATGAACATAGACCAATACTTGCACAGACAAAATAACATAAGATGAATACAGACCAACACCTACAGAGACAAAATAACATAAGATGAATACAGACCAACACCTACAGAGACAAAATAACGTAAGATGAATACAGACCAACACCTGTAGAGACAAAATAACGTAAGATGAATACAGACCAACACCTGTAGAGACAAAATAACATAAGATGAACACAGACCAACACCTGTAAAGACAAAATAACAGAAGATGAACAGACCGATACTTGCACAGACAAAATAACATAAGATGAACACAGACCGATACTTGCACAGACAAAATAACATAAGATGAACACAGACTGATACTTGCACAGACAAAATAACATAAGATGAACACAGACTAACACCTGCACAGACAAAATAACAGAAGATGAACACAGACCAATACTTGCACAGACAAAACAACATAAGATGAACAGACCGACACCTGCACAAACAAAATAACAGAAGATGAACAGACTGACACCTGCACAGACAAAATAACAAAAGCCCACCATTTCACTACTTCATCTCATGGGTAACCATCCGGTTCACGTTGCACTCAACTTTTTTAAACACAAATAAAACAGATGAACAGACTGACACTTGAACAGACAAAATAACATAAGATGAATACAGACCAACACCTACAGAGACAAAATAACATAAGATGAATACAGACCAACACCTACAGAGACAAAATAACATAAGATGAATACAGACCAACACCTACAGAGACAAAATAACATAAGATGAATACAGACCAACACCTACAGAGACAAAATAACATAAGATGAACACAGACCAACACCTACAGAGACAAAATAACATAAGATGAACACAGACCAACACTTACAGAGACAAAATAACGTAAGATGAACACAGACCAACACCTATAGAGACAAAATAACGTAAGATGAACACAGACCGATACTTGCACAGACAAAATAACGTAAGATGAACACAGACCGATACTTGCACAGACAAAATAACGTAAGATGAACACAGACCAACACCTATAGAGACAAAATAACGTAAGATGAACACAGACCAACACTTTTAGAGACAAAATAACGTAAGATGAACACAGACAGGCACCGGTAGAGACAACATAAGATAAACATAGACCAACACCTGCACAGACAAGACGAATGTCATACATACACATATTACAAAAAAGGATACCATCATCATCAAGCAAGATAACAGTATAACTCTTTATGTGAGCACATAGTCATTTTCAAATGCTTCATTTTATGTTGTCACCAAAAAAATGTGACATCAGACAACAAATTCTGATAAAATTGGACATCACACAACCAATAATGACAAAATTTGACATTACACAACAAATTCAGACAAATGTGATGTCACACACAACAAATTCAGACAAATGTGATATCACACACAACAAATTCAGACAAATGTGATGCCACACACAACAAATTAAGACAAATATGACATCACACACAACAAATTTAGACAAATGTGATGCCACACACAATAAATACAGACAAATGTGACATCACACGCAACAAATTCAAACAAATGTAATGCCACACACAACAAATTCAGACAAATGTGATATCACACACAACAAATACAGACAAATGTGACATCAAACACAACAAATTCAGACTAATGTGATATCACACGCAACAAATTCAGACAAATGTGATATCACACACAACAAATTCAGACAAATGTGACATCACACACAACAAATACAGACAAATGTGACATCACACACAACAAATTCAGACAAATGTGATATCACACACAACAAATTCAGACAAATGTGATGCAACACAACACACAACAAATTCAGACAAATGTGACATCACATACAACAAATAGACAAATGTGATGCCACACACAACAAATTCAAATAAAATATGATGTCACATACAACAAATTCAGATAAAATATAACATAACATACAACAAATTCAGATAAAATATGACGTCACACACAACAAATTCAGATAAAATATGATGTCACATACAACAAATTCAGACAAAATGTGGTCCGACTATATCAAGTCTGACTATGGCAATTTGATTTTACAAATTAATCTGGACTAAATATGGTCCTACAAAACAAATTCTGACTAAATATATGTGGCCTTTCTTTACATAACCATTCTGTGCTAGATATATGTGGCCTTTCTTTATATAGCCACTCTGTGCTAGATATATGCAGCCTTTCTTTACGTAGCCACTCTGTGCTAGATATATGCAGCCTTTCTTTACGTAGCCACTCTGTGCTAGATATATGCAGCCTTTCTTTACGTAGCCACTCTGTGCTAGATATATGCAGCCTTTCTTTATGTAGCTACTCTGTGCTAGATATATGTTGTCTTTCTTTATGTAGCTACTCTGTGCTAGATATATGTTGCCTTTCTTTATGTAGCCACTCTGTGCTAGATATATGTTGCCTTTCTTTATGTAGCCACACTAGATATATGGGACACACCTGTCTTACATCTTGCTTTATATCTAGATACTCACCTATGTCACTATCACTTTTATTGCTGCTTTTGCTGCCAGTACAATTCTTAATAATTCTCATATCTTTACCATCTATATCAACTTTTCTAGCATTTGTATTACATCTTCTTGTCTAACTCTGTCAAAAACTTTCAGATAATCAATAAAGCACAAGTCTTTGTTTACTTGTATCTCTGTGTGTAGAATGCATACCATCTAATGTATGATACATACCATCTAGTATATGATACATACCATCTAATGTATGATACATACCATCTAGTATATGATACATACCATCTAATGTGTGAACGTACCATCTAATATATGGCACATACCATCTAATATATGACACATACCATCTAATGTATGACACATACCACCTAGTATAGGACATACTGTCTAATGCAGTGATTTTCAACTTGTAATTCACCGCACAATATCAGGTGGCCCATGACTGTGTTTATCAGTTTGGTATTACAGAAAGTGCCATCTATTTAAAAAAAAAAAAATTAATGGTTTATGACTTTGCAATAGTTTACAAGCTGGTAGTCTGCAGCTTATATGTACGAGGGATGTTCAGAAAGTAATGCACCACGTCATTTTTTTTTCAGCTAATAATGAAGATAGAAGCATGACTTTTTGCACACTTTAAATATGGCTTGTGCCGATTGTGTGAGCCAAATTGCACTGCAATTGGCAAAAGAATACGGCTGCCCTAACCATTGAAATGGAGTGTGTTAGACACTTGCAGTATAAGAAGCAAATTGTGATAGAATTTCTTGTTGCAGAGAAGGAAACTGTTGTGAATATTCACAAGCATCTGTGTGATGTGTACAGAAGTCCTGCAGCCGACAGGAGTACAGTCGGTCACTGGGTTCAGAGAATCAAAGAATCAATAAGTGGAGATAAGGAGTTGCATGATCAGCCGCGCTGTGGACGTCCTGCCACAGCCACCAAGGCAGCAATGTTGGAATGCGCTGAGGGCATTATTCTTACCGATAGGCGTATCACTACTCAACAATTGGCCTTAAAGCTGTCAGTCAGCAATGGTAGTGCAAATGCAGTTATAAAAGCTCTCATGCACAAGATGGGTTCCTCGAAGTATCACAAATGACCATCGATAGCAAAGGAAAGCAATATCTTCTGAATTGTTGAAGCATTTCAATGCTGAGGGAGAGAACTTTTTGGCTAAGATCGTAACAGGTGATGAAACCTGGGCACATCATTTTGAACCTGAGACCAAAAGACAATCAATGGAGTGGCATCATCCACAATCACCATGAAGAAAGAAATTCAAGACAACTCCTTCAGATGAAAAGGTCATGATCACTGTCTTTTTGGACAATGAAGGTGTGATTCTTGTGGATGTTATGGCAAGAGGAGAGACAATCAATTCGAAAGCTCACATTAAGACATTGAAAAAAACTCAATCAACACTTTCACAGAGCTCAGCTGCACAAGAATCCAGCAGACATGCTGCTCTGTCATGACAATGCGCACCCTCACACAAGTCTGGCAACACAGGAAGCAATCACCAAATTGGGTTGGACTGTACTACCCCTTCCACCCTACAGTCCTGATTTGGTAACCTCTGATTTCCATCTGTTTGGTCCACTTAAAGATGCACTCCAAGGAGTAAGATTTGAAGATGACAAAGGAGTGATTCATGCAGCGAAGAAATGACTACATAATCAAGAGAAAATTTGGTACAGGCTAGGAATACATGCACTTGTTTTGTGCTGTCATAAAGCCGTACAAACTGATGGGGATTATGTTGAATAACAACAATGTTTACATGACATATCCATGTATATTGTATATAAATTTCATGCTTTTTTAATAAACAGCTCCTGAGAAAAACAATATGGTGCATTACTTTCTGAACACCCCGCGTAGTTGGACAAGAGATTCCTGGATATAAAAAAAAGGTTAGAAAACACTTGTCTAGTGTAGAATACATGCCATCTAGTGCAGGATATGT